>JANRMT010062791.1:238614701-238700934 GCA_026402145.1 Polypterus bichir lapradei | reverse complement strand
GAAAACCTAAGTTTTTTTATCCCCTCGAGTGCCTGTCCAAAGTCGTATAAGATCAGCCCGAATCTGTACCGCTAAAGACGGAGTTTCATGCACTAAATAAGCTATAGATGAGAATAAGCAAGCACCATCTCCCCTGATATTTACTACGCGGTGAGGCATTTGTACTCCATTAACATTAATTATTTCCAGAGACATAATTTTGTCTATTTTTCCAGCGCATCGCACACAAAAGCAAGGGAACGATGGGAGCAGCAGAACTCTGCTCACATCGCGTCGCTTTGTACCTCAAGCCGCAAGTAGTAAGTCTGTAATAAGCGGAATACCGCTACGCTTTGCACTCGCAGGACGGAAGGACAATCCCGAATGCTTTTATATAGTTGATTATTGTACTGTACATTTAATTGCACATAACCACTAACCTATGAAGGCACGACCTCAGTAGGAAAGTCTTCAGGGGTGGTGCAGTATCTTCAGCAGGTGCGTTGTTGTCTTCAGTAAAGAAGTACTAGGAGTAGGCAGTGGGTGTCTGAGTGCGCGGCTGAAGAGAACATCTTGATAGGCAGTTGCTGGCGCTGTCATTTCATATGCGTGAGGAGGCTTTTTTAGGGTATTGCCATCTTTAATCATATCCAAGAGTTTCACCTTCTCCTGGATAGTAAGCATCTTCCTCCGGCGCTTAGTTTTATTGTCAGAAGGCTTAGAAAAAGCAGCACGTTTAGGAGCCATCGTGGGGCTTAGATAAAAGTTCTCAGAAAGCGCATGCGTAGTGATGTAAGCGTGTATGAGAAAAAAATCGCGATAGAGTGAAGCTGCGAAAGTCGAAGCGTGATATAGCGAGGGATCACTGTATCTGCAAGACATGAATTCAACCAGGTGCTACAAACAAATTTCCTTCTGCAGTAATAAAGCTGACCTAATCCTACTGAAACATTCCTTGTGGATATTGGTCCACACAGAATCAGTCACATCAGGGATTTTCTGCAGATTTTTGCACACATTTCTGCTGTAAACCACATGCTAAAGGAGGGCTAACAGACTAAGATCTCGGGCTGCACAGACCACCGACGCAAACTGAAGTTACTGTCATGTTTGTGGGGCCCACTTGGACTGTTGCGTCGTGACAAGGTAAATTATCCTGTTTGAATTATTCATTTAAAATGGTAACCTGTGGCCATAAAGGGAGGCATATACTGTATAGATTGTCATGTGAAAATGAGACAGAGATGTCGACACTAATATGTCTGATACCAACAATATCATGATTGATTGAACAACACCAGCAGCAAACATCTTAACCTTGACCACATTTTCCATCACATAAACTGATGTTGCAGCCCCTTGACTGCCTGTTCGGAGGAGCAGACTGTTTGCATTAGCAACCTAATAAAGTGGCCACTGAGTGTCTGCAGTAGTGCAGAAAATCAGACTGGACAATTACTTTTCATAGGGAGAGCCAGTTTTCACACAAATAAAACCATCGTCACCATTTTAAAAAGTGTCCATCTTGCTCTTCTAATGATTCAGTTAAAAAATGGCACACGATCAAATGTAGTGCCTGTTTTCTTGCATAACCAGTTAATCTGCAAGTATTTGTTTGTCAGGCTTGTTTTTTTTACATCTAATAAAAGCAAAACATTTCAAATCTTTTAAGATATGCAGGGGCCTGCAGAAGTATCAATCCATCTTCTTAACCCACTCACCTCACTGTAAACTGATGGATACACAGCTCAACGAATCCTTGCACATTATAACAGGCACTCTCCGTCCAACCCCTCTCAAATGACTACCAGTGCTAGCTAACATAGCGCCCCCTCACATTCCCTGTGATGCTGCTGCTGCAGACTTTTTAACAAAATACAAGAAGCAAGACTGTTTACAGATATGTGGTGACATTGTCCACCATCTGAGACTTTGTCTCCTTTCCAGAAATCCAATTTGGTGGTCACCTAGGAATACTGTTGTTGTTGACGCATAAAAAAAAACAATGGAAGTTTGAACCCTCCTGCAAACTCCTTCTGATCAGCAACCTGGCAGCGCTACGGAACAGGGCTTGGCAGATAAGCTGCAAACCAACATAGATAACAACAACAGGATTTATTTACAGTATATAGCACGTTTTCATACAAATGATGTAGCTCAAAGTGCTTTACAAGATCAAGAAAAAGTTTATAAAAAAATAAAAATATAAAAATAAGATTAGGCAATACTAAATAACGAAGAATAAAGTAAGGTCTGATGGCCAGGAGGACAGAAAAAAAAACAAAAAAACTCCACAGGGCTGGAGAAGAAAAACAAAATCTGCAAGGGTTCAAAGGGCACGAGACTGCCCAACAACCACTAGGCATTCTACCTAACATAAATGATCTTAATCAGTCCTCAAAGCCTTCAATCCATCAATGTAGAAACTGCATGGTGCTTGATCGGGTGGTGGTGGCGCTACAGAAAACTGGAAAAAGAACAGCAGAGAAAGTAGGGTTAGTACGGATTGCGGAGACATGATAATTAAATCCATATACAGAATATCAGGGTTACACTAAAATGAAGCTCTGAGAAATCCATGTTAAAATAATTGGGCTTTTAGGGGGTATCGGGACATGACAACCCGCTCTGTTCCTGTGGACAACAGCAAACCATGGCCCACATCATCAATAACTGTCCCATCCTAAAGTGGTTTTCCCATGCTGCATACAGCCTCAGCATCTGCTACTGACTGGTTGAGATGCGATAACTGAATTCACTACACGAGCAAATTATTTGCAGCAGAGCTATAGGAGCCTGTATCACTAATCATCAGGTAAAAAACAGGAACAATCCTTGGGCAGGGGAACCAACCCATCACACACAAACCCACACTAGTGCTAATTTAGCAATACCAATCCACCTAACCTGTCGGAGGAAACCAAAGCGTCTGGAAGAAACCCATGAAAACACAGGAAGAACATACAAACTTCACACAGGGAGCACCTGAGACATGTACCCTGATCTCCTTGTGCCACCGTTCCACTAACACATCATTGTTTCTGACAAAACTGCACTACATGGCCTACACTAGTAGAAGAGGGATGATTCTGAATCCTCAGGTGGGACAGGGTGGAAGGCTTAGTTGAGCGTTAGTAGGCCGAGGTCTTCCAGGACTGTGGCTGTAGCTGTGTCTATGATTGTGTCTGTTGTAACTCACTGCGGACCCCCAGAAGTTTATTCTTTCCAGGGATGCCTATGAATGGAGATTTTCCTCTCCTCCATTGTCAGCTTGCCATATTTCGATGATAATTTTAATGGACAGATATTGTGAGGATGCTTTTATGTTAATCAGTTGTTTTACTGTGTGTTTACCCAGGGCTGCATTTGTATGTGTGTACATTTTGTATTTTGTAAAATGTATAATTTATTTTGTACCTGTAAACTTAGTGCCCCACACGGTGAAGAGTGCCACACAAACATAAATTGAAGCAGACGAGGGGATTTATAGCCATCGAAGTAATATTTTTTTCCTTCTCAGGACACAAAGCAAAGCATAATACAAGATTAAAGAAAAAATGTTCTGACCTCAGTGAACTTCAGAGTGCCATTGAATCCATTAAGCATGCACAAAGTGAAATAAACCGGTGAGAACACACTTTTGTGTTAATGGCCTATGTGCCTGATGAGCCTTCTTGTAGTTGACTGTCAAGTTTCTCTTTTGGAAATTACTTTTTTTTTTTCTTTTTTTTTTTCTCCTGACTTTCCCATTTTCAGGAGTATCATTGCTTTAAGAAGCCGAGCCCTGGCAGCACAACCTCAGTCGGACAGCAGTTTTCTGCAGCAGAGAGACTATGTGATCATTTTCCTGCTTGTCCTCCTCCAAATCTTCATTAACTTTCTCTTCAAGTAGCCAAGCTTTAGATGCCAGCGTGAGCAAAGAACAATAAGCAACATAAGGGACCAGACTGGCAGCCTCTTGTGCCAATGAGGATGCCACCTGCAGATCATGAAGACACTGCTGCTCTTAACCTTTTCCATCCTTAGTGAAGCCAAGTCCGTTTCCACAGTCTACCACTGAATGTGATGGGCGGTCTATGATAGTGGACACTTTCTAAATGTCGAGATGCCAGAAAGTTTTGTTGAAGCAGTTTTATTTGGAATGCATCTTTAAAGCATGACATTTCAACGCCTGTTATTGGCTGAGAACCCATTAACTGGTCGAGACTTCCGGGTGCTTACCCCCATCGTATCTTTGAGAATGCCGCCGTGCACATTTGTAATCAAAATCCGCCGAAGTTCGCATGAGTCAAATTGGTAAAATGAATATTGCGCTGACTCTGCTGGCCTTCGTTACGCCTGGTTTTTACCGAACTAGCAGTCGACGGAATTTAGTTGCTGGTAGTTATGTAAATTGATTAGAAGATTAGCTATTTTTTTATTTATAAATGAGCGCCACGAAACTAGTGTATCTGTTATATTATCACAGCAATACTGTATACAGTGCGTGGTGTGTAGAGTTGTGATTGTGGGGCAGGATAGCACCGCTAGGGTTTAATGTAGCAGCTTCAATCTGTATAAAGCACTCCTTACTTTGTACGCCCCTCAACATCAGTCAGATGCAGAAAATCTCAATGAACAAAACACGCGGAGAAAAGGCCAAATGTAACTTTTAGAATGTAAATCTAGCACACTGGTACAGTGACTGTAAATAGATAGTACTGTATTTAATTATACAGGTGTATATATAGTTTTTAATTAAAAAAATTGATTTGTTAATTATACTTTTTTGGGAGAAAGGGGGACATCAAATCAAAGATCATCATTTATAGTCACTCAACACCATTTTTTTAACGCCATATTTGGATACCAGTTATAGAAACCTTTGCTAATCAGTGCCTTTGTGATGGATCTGTGTGTGGAGGGTAGGAGGGCGCAGTCTTGTTGGTGCCATTGAGAAAAGCAAATGTGCAGACAAGACTCACATTATCTTCCCATTACTCCAGGTACTCCTGCCGCACCGTTTTTGTCGTTCGCTGTGCACGTCACCTGTCTCCACGGGACCTGGGAAGACCACTTGCCACCTTCGTTGTTTGCATTCATTCCATCACTCAGTTTTCCTCATAGCCTCACTCTGTCAGTCACATCTTATCACCTTATATTTTAAACTTTGGACCCACGTGCAAATGTAGATGTTCAGCCCTTTCAGCTTGTTCATGTGTATTTATTTGTAAAACTGGTTGTATGCTTTTTACCATAAACAATTTAAAAAAATTGCCACGATATGTTTCTATCTGTGTCTTGCGTTCGGTTTGTTTGTTTGTTTCTTTCCAATTGTTTACTTTGTTCATAATAAAGCAAAAATGACAGACTGACTGCATATTTGTGTTTAATTTCAGAGTCATGTTGGTTGCATTTTTAGAAAGTTTAAATCTGAGTTTGAAAAGCCTCTGCTGCCATTAAACGACAGCACCTTCAGTCTGGGAGACATTGCAGGAACCTTCAGTTGGACCGAGTTCTGTGACCTACATTTTATTTCTGGCAGCCCTCCCAAACAACAGTATCATCTCAAATGTAGATGACTTGTATGTCAGGTCAGGATGGGGAGCATGCACTGATATAGTGTGTTGCTGCTCCCACCACGCGACGAAACACCTCAGGGTACTACTTGGCAACCCCCCAGGCAGACATGCAGTCCACTTCCACCCATCAGATGACCCTCTATTGCCACAGCCAGGTGTTACATTGGCATCCTCTTGGCCTGGTCCAGCCACTTGGGTCTCCAACAATGAGTATCCTGTGAGCCGGATCACTGTTGGGGAAACGCGCCACATGGCCATAGTGCCGTAACTCACTCTCCCTCACAATGCAGGTAATGTGCTTCATTTGGGACTCTGTGAGCAACCGCTCATTGCACACAAAGTCAAACCAGCGGTACCCAAGGATTCTCCGAAGAGACACAGTACCAAAGGAGTCCAGTCTTCATCTCAGGTCACTGGATAGTGACCATGTCTCACAACTATATAGCAATACAGGAAGTACCAGAACTCTTAAGGACTTTGTCCTTTTGTAAAGATAGCAAGAGCACCACACACCCCTTTCCAGTGACTTCATGACCACCCATGCTCTGCCAGTCCATCTACTGACTTCATAGGAAGAGTCACCAGAGACATGAATGTCACCGCCAAGGTAAGTAAACCTCTCGACAAGGTCGACTCTCTCTCCGCAAACAGACACACTGCTGATGGCTGTGCCCAAGAGGTCATTAAAGTCTTTAAAAGACACATGCATTAATTGGACTTGATTTAATTAGTTCAGGGCCACAGGCGTGGGAGACGCATGCAGTACTAATTCACACAGCACGTGGCACTTGGATGGGATGCTGGTCCATCCCATTAATCTACTCATCCATTTTCTGTTTTGAAACAGGCTTTTGTTGATTATGATGGAAACATTGGGGTTCCAGTCTGTGCAGAGTTTACCCATCAGCACCTTTACTCGCAGAGGGCCAACTTAGAGTTGCTAAATAGATTAACAACTTTGGGACAAGACATTTATGAATATACAGCATACAATTTGGTTGAGGAATTGTATCATGTAAATTCAGTTAGAATAATGCATTTTTGGGCAGGCAGTGTGACACTAAGGTTGGCACACTTTTTTTTTTTAAACAAAGGTTCATTCACATTGTGGAATGAATGCTGAGAGGCCAGGTTGTCATATGCATGGGTTTGGCTGTTACAGAAAAAGTAATTGTGTGAATGTGGAATCTGAAGCAACCACCCCAGTTAGGTACATCAACTGTGGGCACAATACCATAAACTTTATTTAGATGCCTGCTTTATAGTGCTTGGTAGTCCTTAATGACACAGTAGGACACCTCTTAGTGTGGGTTTGTGTACATCTGGCCGACTGGGGTGCCCAGTATGTTGGACCCAATAGCTACAGGCAGGGTTGTTATTTAACTCTCAGGAAATAGGGGGACCGGAGGGTGTGTTCCAACTATAGAGGGATCACACTCCTCAGCCTCCCTGGAAAAGTCTATTCGGGGGTTCTGGAGAGGAGGGTCCGTCGGATAGTCGAACCTCGGATTCAGGAGGAACAGTGTGGTTTTCGTCCTGGTCGCGGAACAGTGGACCAGCTCTACAGCCTTAGCAGGGTCCTGGAGGGTGCATGGGAGTTTGCCCAACCAGTCTACATGTGCTTTGTGGACTTGGAAAAGGCGTTCGACCGTGTCCCTCGGGGAGTCCTGTGGGGGGTGCTCCGGGAGTATGGGGTACCGGACCCCCTG
The DNA here is from genome assembly GCA_026402145.1 of Polypterus bichir lapradei. NCBI lineage: Eukaryota > Metazoa > Chordata > Cladistia > Polypteriformes > Polypteridae > Polypterus > Polypterus bichir. Next base: position 238,693,685 of record JANRMT010062791.1, on the reverse strand, counting down.
ATAAGAGCTGTTCAGTCCCTGTACAACCGGTGTCAGAGCTTGGTCCGCATTGCCGGCAGTAAGTCGAGCCCGTTTCCAGTGAGAGTTGGACTCCGCCAGGGCTGCCCTTTGTCACCGATTCTGTTCATAACTTTTATGGACAGAATTTCTAGACGCAGCCAGGGTGTTGAAGGGGTCCGGTTTGGTGGACTCAGGATTGGGTCACTGCTTTTTGCAGATGATGTTGTCCTGTTTGCTTCATCAGGCCGTGATCTTCAGCTCTCTCTGGAGCGGTTCGCAGCTGAGTGTGAAGCGGCTGGGATGAGAATCAGCACCTCCAAATCCGAGACCATGGTCCTCAGCCGGAAAAGGGTGGAGTGCCCTCTCAGGGTTGGGGGCGAGATCCTGCCCCAAGTGGAGGAGTTTAAGTATCTCGGGGTCTTGTTCACGAGTGAGGGAAGAATGGATCGTGAGATCGACAGGCGGATCGGTGCGGCATCCGCAGTGATGCGGGCTCTGCATCGGTCTGTCGTGGTGAAAAAAGAGCTGAGCCGTAAGGCAAAGCTCTCAATTTACCAGTCGATCTACGTTCCTACCCTCACCTATGGTCATGAGCTATGGGTAGTGACCGAAAGAACGAGATCGCGAATACAAGCGGCTGAAATGAGTTTCCTCCGCAGGGTGTCTGGGCTTTCCCTTAAAGATAGGGTGAGAAGCTCAGTCATCCGGGAGGGGCTCAGAGTAGAGCCGCTGCTCCTCCGCATCGAAAGGAGTCAGATGAGGTGGCTCGGGCATCTGATCAGGATGCCTCCTGGACGCCTCCCTGGTGAGGTGTTCCGGGCACGTCCAACCGGGAGGAGGCCCCGGGGAAGACCCAGGACACGCTGGAGGGACTATGTCTCCCGGCTGGCCTGGGAACGCCTTGGGATTCTCCCGGAAGAGCTGGAAGAAGTGGCCGGGGAGAGGGAAGTCTGGGCTTCTCTCCTTAAGCTGCTACCCCCGCGACCCGACCTCGGATAAGCGGAAGAGGATGGATGGATGGATGGATGGATGGATGAAATCTTTACAAGGGATATGGTTGTTCAGATTTGAGGAACACAATCTCCCACATCACAAAAGAGCATTAAAGGGCTGAGGACTTGAACACAAACTCACACACCATCAAGACATGGAAGCAGGTTCTTGCCTTGCTCCTACTGCATCCTAGTTTGACATAATTAAGTTTTCAGACCCGCTTAATCCAATTCCGGGTCACAGGGACCGAAGCCTCTACTGGTAGCAGTGGGTGGAGGGTAGGAGATAGTGGCTGACCATGGAGTGGCCATGAAAGCTATGATGCCCACTATATCTATATGTTTGCTGTGAGATTCTTTATAAAGGAACCTGAACAGCTTGCCGATATAAAAAGCCGCCACTAGACTGTAATTCACATCGTCATCTTTCAGTTTCTAACCCCCAACTAGCTCGAAGTAACAATTTCACCTTCTCTCAGCTCTGGAAAACGGTGTGTTTGGCATTTATCAAGTTTGTCAAATGTGCTCAGAAGAGCGACACTCTTACTTGCATGTCTACTAAGAGCATCCAACAAAACAGAATCAGTAAAAAGTATACATGCAACATATACCGTGTCCCGTGTTAATATTGGCACCCTTGAAGGTAAAATAGGCTGTAAACAAATGTCTGTTGTCGTGGTCTTTCATTAAAAATATTAACAAGAATTGAACTTTCAATTGAAGTAAAGTAATTGAAAACGATGAAGAAATTCTCATCATAAATAATTTTCTCAAATATATGTGTGCCACCATTATTGGCACCCAAAATAAGTCGTATGAGTAAAAATAAACCTGAAGTACAGATATTCCTATTACGTTTTCAAGTTCATCAGAGTGAGCAGCGATATTTAAGCGGTCAGTCGTGACCCCCCCCCCCCCCCCCCCCCCCCCCCCCCGGGGGTTATAGTAAATAGTGGGTGACACACAAACCCGAGTCCTTTAGTCATCCATCACAGTGGGGAAAAACCCAAGAACACAGCAGTGATATGCAACAAAAAACTTGATAAATGCCTCAAAATGTCCATTTCCACAATTGGGGCAAAAATTAAAAAGATATAAACAACCCGGAAGAGGATGTGTGTCTATATTGCCCCCCAAGACCGCACACACACGCAGTGAGGGGAAAAACCCCAAGAATCTCCAAAGATCCCAGCTAGAGAATTGCAGACATTAAAGGGGTCTTGGGGTCAGAAAGTCTCCAAATCTACAATCAGCTGTCACCTCCAGAACCACAAATTGTTTTGGGAGGATGGCACAAAAACAAAAAGCCTCTGCTATTACCGAACAACAGCGTCTACAGTTTGGCAAACACTAATGGGGCCAAGTCCTGTGGTCTACGTTTTTTTTCGTCAACGCTTCCAAACAATAGCATTCCCTCTGGTGTAGATCATTTGTATGACATTCAGTAAAAGCTTCAAAGAAACACGTGCCTTATTGGCCAAAAGTAATCGAGTTTCGGCTCACTGGAGTTTAGTGGGACCGCTGATCCATCTATTTAATTTATACGTCCGTTTTCAAACATTCTTGGTCAGCAGCCTTAATCAAGTAGGGTCAGGTTAGAGCTTCAAATGAAGCTAACATGCACACCCTTGAGAGAAGACGTTAATCAATATACAGCACGTAACTGGGCTGGACATTTTAAAGGTGGATGGATTTGATGTACTGAGGGACAAAATTGCAAGAAATGTTTTGGATGATAGAATATGGGCAGGCAAAGAGTCTTCTAGTGGTTAAGACATCAGTGAGCCACAAGGTTGTAGGCCGAGTGTTCACCACTAAGTCTTTGTAGTAGTCATGTCGCCCTCATAGCAGAATTAGAAAAAAAAAATAAATCAAGAGTTCTCTGAACTTGTGAATTGTACATTACTTGCATGCACTAGATGTTGGGCAGGGTCATGGGGTCCAATGGAGGCTCTGATCGGGGTGCTTGAGAGACTGAGTGAGGAGTCTGAGTGTCTGGGCTTGTGATTGTCCTAGATAAAAACCAACGAGCCAGGCCTTTAATGACCTCTTGGGCACAGCCATCAGCAGTGTGTCTGTTTGCGGAAAGATTGTCGATCTTGTCAAGAGGTTTACTTACCTTGGTAGAGACATTCATGTCACTGGTGACTCTTCCTATGAAGTCAGTAGACAGATAGGTGGGGGTTTGGGGGGTTCATGAGGTCACTCAAGGGGTGTCTGGCACTCCTGATATCTCTGCAAAAGGATGAAGGACCTCCTCGGTCCTCAGCTGAGCTCTCCTGAGTGGATCAGAAGTGGCATTTTTGTTGTCAAATTGTATTTGGAGCAATGTGATAGAAACTTTAAACATTTAGTTTGCATTTTATTTCCATTGAAAAATTGCATCTTTAATCTTTAATAAATCAACATTGACCTTTTTATTTCCTGTCTGGATATTCATGTGAATCCAGCAAAGTGAAAAGAGAATTCCCACAGCACTCAAATGCAGCCCAAGTGAATTCAGAAGCCAAAAATAATATCTTTCTGTCCAGGCAGTCCTGGATTAATAATGTAATAATAGCGTCTATTACAGTGTTAAAATGGAATAAACAGCAATGTCAGTGCAGACAAAATTCCATCAAGTTTGTTTTACTATAACCGATAATAATTAGTTTAATTTAATAGTAATTAAAATAACACATACCGTATAATTGTTCTTTTGATTAACTTGGTCAGTGTGACTATCTGTTTATTGACTGCTAGGAAAGCCTTAGTGTCAGCTGGCATGGTCTGACCATCTGGGTGGCTTTTCTCTAACTGATGACCAAGAGAGGAGGCTGCACCCAGGAAAAGCCCCAGGACATGATAGAGTTAGTCCTCGGGCACTGTGTGGATCAACTTTGTGGTGTCCTCTGTCACCTGGTCAGTGTACAGAAAGTGCCACTGTTGTGGAAAACATCTTGCATTGTTCCTGTTCCAAAGAAGGCAGGCACATCTTCACCTAATGACTATAGACCAGTGTCACTTGCATCTCACATCATGAAGACCTTTGAGAGGCTGGTCCTAGTCTATATGAGACCTCTGGACCTGGACCCACTGCAGTTTGCCAATCGGACAAAGATTGGAGTGGAGGATGCAAGCATCTCTCTGCTCTACAAGGCTTATTCTCACCTGGACAAAGCTGGCAGCACTGTGAGGATTACATTTTTTGACTTCTCCAGTGCCTTCAATACCATCCTGCCATTCCTGTTAAGGGGTAAACTCAGAGATCTGAAGGTGGATGAGCCTATGGTGTCCTTGATAATGGACTACCTGTCAGGCAGACTTCAGTTTGTGAGACTCAAGGACTGAGACTCTGAAATGGATGTGAGCAACAGTGGAGCACCACTAGGAACAGTCCTGTCTCCTTTTCTCTTTACTGTGTACACCTCAGACTATACATATAACAGCAGGTCATGTCACTGGCAGACATTCTCAGACAAGTCTGCACTTATGAGGATGTCTTTGGGGAATACACAATGGTCCAGGTTAGCTCCACGCTCCCGTTTGTCTTTGGGAGCCACTTGAACCCACCACTGTCCATAGTCATAACTGACATCAGCTGGACAAATGAGGACACAAATATACGGCAAGGGGTAGGTGCAAAAGTGATTCTGAAATATTAAGTGAAAGATCCTTTCCCCATTGTACCCTGGGATCTTTGAAAGGAAGGGACTTTAAAATGTTTTTATAAATTGTACAGATGCTATCTGAGTCTTCAAGGCTGATCAGTATTTCTTCTGGAATAGAAATAGGTGGAAGGTGAAGAAAAATTGTGCTTGTCCCATTTAGCTAAGTTTCTAGCTTGAAAGTAGTGGAAAAGTTGTGTTGAGAATTTAAATGTGAAGCTTACTTGCTTGTAGGATGCAAAGACATTATCTATTGTGGTCTATGGCCGGCCAGTCATCCCGGCCAATACCCCCAGACCGCCAGGTGGAGCCCTCCCTGCAGCATGGAGGTGCCCCGAATACCAGCAGGGAATTATGGACATTGGAGTTTTCATCCTCAGCCCTGCTGAATACCACAGGGGCTGCTAGATGGAGCTGCAGGGAGGAGAAAAGATTATTTGCCCTACGCCCCAGAAGTATGTCCGAGTCACATGGACAAGAGGAATGATGTGCTTCTGGGGTGAAGAAAGGGACTTTTTATCTGACCCGGAAGTGATAGTGAATCATGGACTGAAGGAGGGAAACACTTCCGGGTCAGGAACTATAAAAGGATTGTGGGAACTCCCAGACGACGAGCTGAGCTCGGTGGAAGGGTGGCAACGTGTCTGGGAGTGGAGGATTGGTTTATTATTGTGTATTTGGTAGTAATTTATGAGTATTGTGGAGAGGAGGGTGCTTTGTGCACTGTGCAGTATTAATAAAGTCAATTATTGGACTTTTACCTTGTGTCTGGAGTTAAGTCTGAGGGTTCAAGAGAGCGATAGCACCACCTATCTGTCACACTATGTACAAATCTCTAAGTGTTTTAATCCCCAGCATTTTGCAATCATTAAATACTGTGTATGCCTGAGAGGGTGGAAAAAAGGTGATTGTCATCAGATTGCATTCTCTGATATGTCCATGAGTGTGTGCTTCACATGAGTGATGATCCTAAGGTGACCCTGTGACATTTGCAGCAGTGGTCTCCACACATGTTTGCTTCCTGCACTGTGTACATCCGTCAGGGATAGTCTCCTGACTCCTTATACCCTCCGCCCTGTGCCCCCAAAATGGATTATGTGTTTAGGAGAATGCAAAGGCTCGCTTGTATCTACTCAGTATGGCCGCCATCATCCTTCCGCTAACCTGCATTTCTTTCTATGGCGGTCATAGACATATATAGGTAGACGCTGCATTCACTGTGTTGCCCAGTTGACACGATACGTCAGCGCGTCCGCCATATTGCGAGTGGCAAAAGTGACATTTAAACTAATACAATTAGATGTGGAAACTGGATTTTCTCATGAAAAAACAATAACATTTAAAACAGTATCGTTTACATACAACAGATTTTGGTGAATTGTTTAAATGCAATTATTTATATCCATTTATACACTAATAATGGCAATTATTAAATATTAATAATTATTATTATTAAATAATTCCTCCCATATAAGTAACATTTCTCAAATTGCCTTCTTCCATCTCCGAAACATTTCTAGACTTCATTCTGTTCTTACTCAACACAGTACTAAAGTATTGGTTAATGCCCGAGTCACCTCACGTATAGATTACTGTAATGCTATTCTATCTGTCATCCCACAAAAACGTATCCATCGCTTATAATGTCTTCAAAATTCTGCTGCCAGGATAATAACCTGCTGTTCTAAATCCACTGAACATATTACACCTGCTCTCTGTCAACTTCACTGGCTCCCTGTTAACTACAGAATACAATACTAAATACCACTCTTAACATTTAAAGCTCTCCACAACCTCACTGATCTCCTACAGACTGACACTCCTCTCGCTCACTCAGATCCTCATGTGCAGCTCTACTTTCTGTACCACACATCAAACTCTGTGCTATGGCAGCTCAAGCGTCTCTCATAGTGCTCCTCAACTCGGGAATTCTCTTCTCTCTCATATACATCAACTCGATTCAATTAACACATTTTAAAACTGCCCTCAAAACGTATCTTTTCAAACTAGCATACCAGTTGTGAATTTTGCACTGTTACTGCTAGTTATTTTTGTTTGTTTGCTAATTATTGCTTTTTGATTTATCATTCTCTTGTTTTAATTTTACTAATGTTGTTTAATTTTATTATAAGGTGACCTTGAGTGCTAAGATTATAAAACGGGATTTTCTAATGGCCAAATAGAGCCAAAACACTTGTTCAGCCTTACCTATGAAATGTAATCCCTCGGGATCTGGTTTGGAGCGTACAGCGGTTTGTAAAATCCCAAGCAGCACACGCGTGTGGCATCTTTATCCATTACTTCCCTCCACAACAGTGCCACTCGCAATATGGCGGCGACGTTGACGTACGATGCTGCTGGTCATGCGGCGTCTAGTAATTCTATGTCTATGATGGCAGTAATTGAGTCGGTCAGCTGACAGGAAGTCGACAGTTCTTGTCGCTAGGATACAGCGCCGAGTTCTTTCCGGTTTTACAAGCATGTTTTTGTTTTAAAACAGCAGATCAGCTCCGAGACGAAAGAATGAAGAACTTCTGAGGTATGTTGTGGAATACATCACTTAATTGCTCCGCATTTCAGTCGTTTTTTATATAATTAAACGTGATATATTTCTTATCTTGCAGCATGAAATATATACATTTCAAATCGTGTTAATTTTACACTCTAGTGGGATGGGTATGATCCTGTAGCTGACGGATCTAAACTTAGCTCCTGGCTACTAGTAATAATTTAAATATTATATCGGCTAAAGTGCCTCTCTTAAGTGAAATAAAGTTATTACTGTGCATTAGTGGCATTTATACCTTTATTTACAATATAAGTAAATATGTATATAAAAATGAAGCGTCTTCACCATGGGAAAGGTACTATTTAAGTACTATTTAAGTAAAATGTATTATTATACTGCAAAAAACAAAACGGCTTATTTGCATTTTATAGTCGGTGGCACTTAATCCTATGCACCGAGAATAGCATATACAGTGTTCTACAGTTTGCTTTTAAAGTCACCTCTTTTAAGATTCAGATTCAGCTGATTTCGCTAGCCGCTACATGCTTGGAAGTAAGTACCTATTAAATAATTTTATATAGTTATGTGTGCGTGGCGCAATAAACGGCGTTAAGAGTCGCATTTTAGAAAAAAAACAAATATACATTATTCTTTCCCTGCAGAGCACATTCATTGAATCGTGTAGGAGTTAACGCTGTAAAAATCAACCCAGATGTTATAACATTTTTCGGAAATATAGAAAGCTTCTACTGTTTGTTCGCTCGCAGTCCTGCACGCTGGGAAGTACTGAAAAAACATGTACCATTATCCCTTCAAAAGCTTTCAGAAACAAGGTGGAGTGAAAGAATTCAAGCTGTACGACCAATTATTAAACATTATCCTGGAGCGCTTACTGTACTAGATGTCATTCTTGGAGATTTGGCTACTGGATTAACCCCTTCAGCATTGAATACAAGTAAAGGCCTAAGAAAATATTTCGGATCTTATAAAGGTCTGCTGATGACAGTGTTTTGGCACAAAATATTAGCAAGTATTGACAACAAGAACGTTGTCATACAAAGTAAAGGAATAACACTCGATGTTGAAACTTCACTTGTAAAAGACCTAGTTCAAGAAATGCAGCATTTACATGACTCGTGGGAAAGTATTATTCAGAAGGCAAAAGCAGTTGCTGAGGTAGTAGCAGTACAAACTTAATTTCCAAATAACCGAAAACCTTCTACAGAACCAGAATATGATTTCAAAATTTCGCTACTTTTCCCAGTATTGGATTTTATCATCAGGGATTTAAAGACAAGATTTGAAGCAGCAGATGCCATATGGGAATTATTCTCACCCATTTTAAATTTTCAGAACTTGGACAATGGTCAACTCACTGCAAGAGCTGCAAAACTTGTACATGCATATGCAGAAGATCTGTCAGATGACTTACTGGATGAAATCTTTCACTTCAAAAGTATTTACAAGACAGTTTTTGGTGTTGAAAAAAGCCCAATTAGAAATTTGAACGCAATTTACGACAAACTCTTCAAGGTATATTTGCCAATATCTGTCTCGCTATTAAATTGTTTTGTACAGTCCCAGTTACTGTTTCTTCAGCAGAAAGATTGTTTAGCAGATTGGCAAAGAAGTACAACTAGTCAAAAACGACTTAATTATCTAGCAGTTCTGTGTATCAAAAATGATTTAGCTAAACATGTTGATTTTAGTGAGGTCATTGAAAATTTTGCGTCAAAGAAAGCTAAAAAACAGATTTTGCAATCATTTTTGATACTACTTTAAGTTTTTCATTAGGATCTTTACTTTATAAATATATTCAATAAATGTGCATAATACTTGTTATGTTTTCACATCATTAACCTCGCTTATTTTATTTTAAATCCTATTGGGTATCACGTTGTCCATAACCCTAGGTGAAGGGCCCATGATGCGTACTCTTATTTATATTTTAGCCTTGCAGTTACCCCAGTGATCCTCGACTGTTCACGGACTGGTGTGGAGATGCTGCCATGAGTGACTCGTTACAACAAGATGGTAATCGGGTGGTGAGCACTGCTGCACAGAAGAGGTCTGCAACTGACCCAAGCCTGATGGGCCTCAGTGTTAGGTGGGGTTTTCATTTTGATTTCTTTATTTTTTGATTGGATACTGTACTGAGTGCAGGTGCTGAGTGCTGTGAACAATTCTCGGATAAAATACAGGTATAGGTTATACTAAGTGGGTAATGGAGAACTGGTACACAAGTTAATGCAGATTTTCTAAAACACGTAAAGAACAGGGTAGAAACTGTTTAAACTTAAATGGAGTTCAACGATGTCTGTCCATTATTTAATTGATAAGCTATGGCCAGCTGACAAGGGTGGAGATAAGAGAAAGTCAAAAATAAACTTGTGGTATTGAACATCTCCGCCAACTGTCTGCCTACAGCCTCCTGGGTTTTCCATAGTGGATTCTTTGCTGGCCGTCCAATCTGATGAGAGAATCTTTCCATCCGATGATTCCAACGCTCTTTTATCCGGGATGACATTTCTATCTGCAGGAAAGCAGCCTGGCAGCAGAGTGCCACATCAAGCTACCTAGAAGAGAACAGAGTGCTAGTGACAAGCAGGGTTCTTTGTCTAGTGAATCAATTTGGGTTAAGACCAAACTCAAGCTAGTGCCAGGCAGGTCTTCTCTTCATTACTATTAAGGGAAATGTAAGCAATGTCCTTTTGAAAAAGTGAAAAAAAAAAAATGTAAATGAAACATAATTAACATATTCACTTACTGCCCAGGTTTTGTGCTCATTTGTAGTTTTATGTTTGATTGACCTGATCAGAGTACTTTGTATTCCATGCTACCTTGGCTTATTAACATGGTGTGTTGCCGTCCTGTAGCAGTAGCAGTGACTGAAGCTTTAATATCATGAGGGGGAGCCCTGCACCAGAGGGGAGCGGCCCCAAGACGGTCAGTGGGTTGTAGTGGTTAAGGCTTTAGACTTCAAACCCTGAGGCTGGGGGTTCGAATCCTGCTACTGACACTGTGTGACCCTGAGCAAGTCACTTGACCTGCCTGTGCTCCAACTGGAAAACCCAAAGAAATGTAACCAGTTGTATCATAAATGTGGTAAGTCGCCAGATCAGTAAATGTAAAATGCCATTCATTTTGGGATCCTTTATAACTGTGAATGTAAGAGAGGAGCTCAAGATCAGTCTTCTACAGTCATTTTATTGACACAGGAAACTCTTAAATTGTGCATTAGTGTGTACAGTAATTGGTTTGAGACGAAGTCCCACAGTGTGGAAAGTGGGGTACACTGTTTGATATTTTGTTGTGGTGAGGGGTATGGCAGGTGAATGCTTAGCCAGCTGTCATGAATTTTGAACTTGTTTTTTGAAAATTTTTGCAGTTACCTTCAAAGAAGTGCTCTATAGAAATAGATAGATAGATAGATACTTTATTAATCCCCAAGGGGAAATTCACATACTCCAACAGTGGCAGCATACTGATGCAAAAAACAACATTAAATTAAAGAGCGATAAAAATGCAGGTATAACAGACAATAACTTTGTATAATGTTAACGTTTACCCCACCGGGTAGAACTAAAGAGTCGTATAGTGTGGAGGAGGAACGATCTCCTCAGTCTGTCAGTGGAGCAGGACGGTGAAAGCAGTCTGTCGCTGAAGCTGCTCCTCTGTCTGGAGATGATCCTGTTCAGTGGATGCAGTGGATTCTCCATGACTGACAGGAGCCTGCTCAGTGCCCGTCAGTCTGCCACAGATGTCAAACTGTCCAGCTCCATGCCTACAATAGAGCCTGCCTTCCTCACCAGTTTGTCCAGGCGTGAGGCGTTCCTCTTCTTTATGCTGCCTCTCCAGCACACCACCGCGTAGAAGAGGGCACTCGCCACAACCGTCTGACAGAACATCTGCAGCATCTTATTGCAGATGTCGAAGGACGCCAGCCTTCTAAGGAAGTATAGTCGGCTCTGTCCTCTCTTGCACAGAGCATCAGTATTGACAGTCCAATCCAATTTATCATCCAGCTGCACTCCCAGGTATTTATAGGTCTGCACCCTCTGCACACAGTCTCCTCTGATGATCACGGGGTCCATAAGGGGCCTGGGCCTCCTAAAATCCACCACCAGCTCCAGGTTTTTCTGGTGTTCAGTTGTAGGTGGTTTGAGTCGCACCATTTAACAAAGGCCTTGATTAGGTTCCTATACTCCTCCTCCTGCCCACTCCTGATGCAGCCCACGATAGCAGTGTCATCAGCAAACTTTTGCACGTGGCAGGACTCAGAGTTGTATTGAAAGTCCGATTTTTATATAGGCTGAACAGGACTGGAGAAAGTACAGTCCCCTGCGGCACAATGTCAGTAACTAATAAATGTAACTAACTCCTGTTCTTTTGGCATTGGTTTGTTACCATCATCCAGTATGTTGTGGGCACTGGTGACTCTGGATGCAGTGGTGAATGCCAGACTATTTAAAGAGCTAGTCGTTGTGTCGACCCATTTGTCTGAAGTTTAATTTGCAAATAAAAAAAAAAAAACAAGTATTGTTAAGTACTTCAGGATTTTAGCTTAAGCACTCTCTTGGTCATTATGTTTGTCGTGACCGTTTTATGAAAGTCCACTGGATTGTTCGACCCTCACTACTAGTCATTTGTTTTTGATTCAGTCTCTGTCTCTCTAATAATAATTAATTGCCACAAAACATTCTTGTGCGCAGAAAAGCACTCTTCAAAAACCACTATGTGTAGGCAGTATTCTGCTTTAATGTTTAGAGATAAAAGTGGATGTAACTATTAATAATCTATTAATAATTTGAGCTCTCCCTTAGTAAATAGAACTCTGGCAGAAATACAGTTTATTGACCCAGATCAGCAAGATGGGGACCGTCAGAAGCGGAAAGCTAACCTTGTTTAGTCAGATATTGGTGGGATTAGTAAGAGGCGGTTAGCCAGAATTAACGTAATCTATAAAAAGCTGCACTTGGCACAGCGTGCTTCTCTGTTTTCATGATTCAGATGATGTGTTTTATGCTGTGAGGGGGACCTTTTTAGCTTGTAAAGAGGATTGATCAGCTTCTGTAGTTTATGACGTTACTTGGACTCGGGTGAGGTCTGAACCTGACTGATGCAGGCCTGGGCTCACATTTCCTACCCATGCAGGCCAGTAGTGGACACTTTAGGGCAGTCCTCATCTTTTATTTATGGCAGCCTCATTTTCATAAGTGCAGGAGCGTTTGGAATGTTTCAGGTGAAATCGGGGTTTCTCTTTGCATGAAAGTGGTACCTTCATTCCTTTGGGGGGCTTAGTAGAGCATGTGGTCTTTCCCTCTTGATATTTGAAGACTGAAGGTAGGGACAGCTTTATGGTGGGAAGTGCACATACAAAATTTCACCATTTGTGATAAAAGCAGAAGTGTGCTTAACCTTTTCAGGACTATTCTATGAGCATTACAGCATCGTTGATTATTGTCTTGCTGTATGTAGATAGATAGATAGATACTCTATTAATCCCAAGGGGAAATTCACATATGTATCAGTTAAATTCAATAGATGATGCTATAATGTTCAGGATGAGTATATATGAGGGGCGTTCAATAATTTAAGAGTTTTTATTTTCCAATATAGTCCCCTGATAGCTCCATACACTTCATCCACTTGCAATGACTTTAACCTCCTTGAAAAAAATCTTGTGTTTGACCTTCAGACCAGGACATCAGAGCATCTTTGATGTCTTTATTACTTGAAAACCGCTGTCTACAGAGAGATTTCTTCAAAACTCAGAACAGGAAATAATCTGAGGGAGACAGGTCAGGACTGTAGGGTGGATGGTTCCGCTGCTGGAACCCACATTTTCGCATTGTCGTGAAGACGCAGCACGCCTGCTGTGAGTTTTCCTCATCATTTCTCCTTAAGTGACTCCCGCAAAGCGATCATTGTGTTGGCGTAACTCTCCCCGGTTATGGTTGTCTTGTGTGACATGAACTCTAGAAACAAAAGTCCTTCAATATCCCAGAAGACATGCCATGAATTTGCTTGCAGATTTTTCTCTCTTGAACTTTTTTGGGATGGTGGATGACTTGTGCTTCCACTGTGTTGACTCTCATTTTGGACTCGGGGATCTCTGTAAAAGACCCAAGTCGCCTCTCCAGTCACCAAACGATGAAAAAAATTCACATGGTCTTCACGGGGCATCTCCAAGTTCTCCTGACAGCACTGGATCCTCGTGGCCTACTAACATAGCATCCGCATTCATGGATCCCATCTTGCACTGACCTTTGACATGCCCAACTTTTCATGAGTTATTTTACATCTTGCCTGAGTTACCTTGAAAGCTTGCATATTGTAATCTTTTTTAGATAAAAGGCATCATCTTGCTTGACTTCTCATTACATTCATAATGGCTAACACGGTATAACACCCTAGTACTTTGAATTATTTTCCAAACTGTACCTGCCAAGATGCCCATTTTTTTTTTTTTTTTTTCTTCAGCTGTTCAGGAAACCATAGTCTATTCAGTGTGAGGACCATCTTCAGTGGACTCTCTACCCCACTTTACTTTGTAGGGTGATGGGGCAGACTCACCATAAACTTCAGTCATCTCCTTTGGCTTTTTATCACTGAACATTGCTCCAAATCTGGCGTTTTCTTACTTATTCGCACAAGGACTCTCCTGACATCCTGTCTCTTGGAATGTTAGGCTCGCACTGAGCTGTGCATGAGTAACCTTGAGACACGTCACGACATACCCAGACTTGTTTCAATATGCTTGCTACTTTCTGTCATACTCGGGTAGATAAATTATTGAACGCCCCTCGTAAATTAGCATAACTGAACGTTCTGTAGTATGATGGTACCACCTTGCATTGTTTTTTTGTGCTTTTTTTAATGGAGATTATTTGTGTGATGCCAGTAAGCTGAATAGCCTCTGTTAACAGATAATGTCATGCAGTTCATGATTAAAATAAAAATACAGCAGTGAAAAGTATTTAAGTGAGCAGAAAAAACTATATTAAACAAGTCCTTCTACACTGAATTAAGTTTGCCAATTAGCAGCTAATAAATGTACCAACCACATTGGACTTTACTGCTTTGCATTTCACACAATTGTGATAACAACTTGCACTAAATGTTTTTTTTCTTCCATTTAAAGTGTTTAACATGAAATACTGAAGATGAATGGGAGTCATCCAGTGGACATCAGTATATTGGTGCAAGTTGCTGAAACCTTGGAGTCCATTGTCAGTCGGTGTTTTGGACCTCATGGAGGATTGGTACTTTTCACTAAAGCAACTGGAGAATTGCTCATAAGTCGAGATGGCCAGAAAATATTGAGCTCCCTGCTTCTGGAACAACCCATTGCCAGGTAAGAATTCTCAAAAACAAAGGTGCAGCCAGATTCTTGAACAGAAACATCAACAAATGCTCATTAATTTCTTGTAGCATGTGGCATCAAATCACAGTTGACACCGATATGACGGAATGATCTCTTTGGTTGTTCACACTTTAGGGTGTCATGCCGACTGGCATTTAAAAACTGTGAACATGGAAAAGCACCTCGTAAATGAATTTTATTACACTGCCATTGCTAAGGTGCGTCAAGAAAGACTAACTTTGTTCTCTCATCTTGTTTAAGATGAAATCTGAATTATACCCCAATATGGTTCCCTAATGGGTGTGTAGGGAAGGAGTTTGCAGATCAAACAAGAGAATCAGAAATTCAAGACAGGTGAAATAAGGCAGTGCAAGGTATAGACACAAACAGAAGTCTTATGTATAGAAATTACTAGCCCGTAAAGAATAAGTAAGCATTGAAACAATAATAGAGTAAAATGGCCACTTATCAGTTATTCAAAAATCAAGCAAGTCATTGCAGTGATAGGAACCTGTCTTGATCATCTTGGTCAAGAGTTCCCAAGCTTTTTTTCGGCCGCGGACCCCTTTACCAAAAACTTTTAAAACCGTCGACCCCCTAGTCATTTACTTTACTTACTCAAATTAATAAATTTGTACAGTACTTGATATTAAATATTTTCACTGGATATCAAACTTTTCATTTTAATTACTTGTAATTAATGATTGTAAAAGATAAAATGACTACGGAATAGGGCATTATCTTGCGCAACATTTAATATCAAAACCTGCACTAACGAAAATTAAAGCAAAAAAGTATGAGGTTTTTTTTACATTTTTAAAATTTATGAAATAAATGTGTAAATTCACAATAAAAGTACAAATAGTCTAAGCTGTGCTGTCTGCATTTCTTTTTTGGCTCAGTCATAATATTATCTGAAGAAATAAAAACTTTTTTATTAACAAACAATTTGACAGCCCCTGTGATTTAAAAAAAAAAAAAAAAAAAGTATGTACTTACTTGAAACAGAAGATTTTTGTTCAAACTCGAATAAACTGTGTCCTCTGATTTTCTTTTTCGTAGTACTGCTGCTCAATTAATTATTATATTCAAAGTTCAAATCACAAATACGTACATGTCACATCAACCAATTTATAGTGTTTTATGAAAGCTTGACCGTACAAGACTGATAGATTCTGCTAATATCGAATATCCGTCGTCTCGTTCCACCGTGAGCAAGTGCAGACGTTCAACGGTTTTTCATGTCCGCAATTGCTTTGATACGTTCGATGAGACAATGCACAGACACGTTTGTGCTATGTGTATTTTCATGCATTCTTACATGTGACTCTCTTAATGACGCGTTTTACCTTTTCGTTTGCAAGTTTGGTATGTAATGTGTTTTTATCAAAAAAACTTCTTAATTAGGTACCTATTGGAATCATAGATATTTTGAAGTAACAAATAAATAGCAGTAGTAAGGTGATCTATTTTTGCTGTCCCCGACTCCCAAATTTATTTATTGAAACTATCGACCCCAGGCGGTTCGATTTCGACCACTTTGGGAACTCTTGATCTAGATGAACAAAGCATAGGTGGGAGAAAATTATTTAGGTGGAACAGGCAAAATGAGAGGATTTACATACAAGGTTACTTCAAATGAAACATAGCTTAGTAAAGACTTTTAGGATCATGTTGGGCGTTGAATGTTTCCCCTGCTGTTTAGATCATGTGACTGCTATGTAACTAGTATTGCATGGCAACAGGTAGGAAGGGGTACAGTTCAATAGGTGAATGAAAGAGCCAGGGGCACAGCCTCAGCCAATTCTTGGTACAAATAAATCAATATACTTAAGTTAGTTGCAGTTGCAGCGTAAAAAGTATCTGCCCCATTCTTAATTTCGTCTATTTTTTTGCTTATTCATAACTCTTTTAAATGTTTAAAATCTCCAAACACATTTAGTATATTTCAAAAGACACACAATGCACAGTTTTTAAATGATCTTTTGAGTCTTTGAAGAAAAACAGTTCACCAACACCTATGTCACCCATGTGGAAAAAGTAATTGTTTCCTTAACTTAATTCTTCGTCATGCAACTTTTAGTGGCAGCAACCGTAATTAAATGCTTCTGGTAACAGGAGGTCATTGGTATTGCTGTGAAAAACCGTGTTCTCTATGGAATTGTTTTAATGTTCGGTTATGATTTGCCCATTTAAGGTCCCATCACAACATTTCGATGGTGTTCAAGTCAGGACTTTGATTAGGCCACTTCAGAGCCTTCAATTTTTTCCCAGCCATTCAGTGGTGGACTTGGTCTTCTGCTTCTTGTCCTTACAGCATTGCATAACCCAACAGCACTTGAGCTTGAGATCACAGACTAATGGCTGGACATTCTACTTCAATGTTTTCTTGTAGAGATCTAAATTCATGCTTCTCTCAGTTATTGCAAGTTGCCCACGTCCTGAAGCAGCAAGAAAATCCCCACACCATCACACTTACCACCACCATGTTTGACTTTGGGCATGATGTTCTTATTATGGAAATCTGTGTTAGCTTTGCGCCAGATGTAATGGGACCGTGTCTCTTAAATAATTGTACTTTTGACTCGTCAGTTCAAAGGACATTATCCTGACAGTTCTGAGGGTAGTCGAGGTGTTTTTTTGGCCAATCTTAGACAAAAAGTTATGTTCTTTTGTTTAGCCATAGTTTTCACCTCGCAAGTTTCCCATCAATACCATTTTCGCCCAGTGTCTTTCTAATAGAGGAATCGCAAACGCTGACATTAACTGAGCTGAGACATGTCTGAAGTTCCATAGATGTTCGTCTGGGTTTTTCAGTGACTTCCTGGCTTAGTTTTCTATGCACACTTGGAGTCATTTTGCTAAGCTGGCCACTCCTGGGCAGATTTACCACTGTTACATGTTCTCTTCATTTGGAGATGATGGTTCTCACAGTAGTTTGCTGGAGTCCCAGGGTTCTATTGTTTTGTCACCCTTCCCCGACTGATATATTTCAGTAACTGTCTTTCTCTGGTCTTCTTTTGATTGGGGTGTGGTGTACTGTTTGCTGAGACATTTTAGCAAACTTCACGCTGATGAAAAGGTTCTGCTTAAGTGAGCAGCAGTCAAGCTTTGGTGTATCTACTCTAGTCTGTATTGCTCATAGCATCTTCTACTTTACCTAAAAAAATTATTTAGAAAAAGTGTCTGTAATTTATTGTAAGTTAGTTATGAGCCTGAGTTGACAATATCGATTTCAGAATTGTAATGTGCATTTTTTAAAGCCATTTCCCTGCAGGCACCATGACATTGCATTGCAGGCTGTTTTAACCCAATGGCATTCCAAAATACTGTTGGCATGAGATGTCGCAATGAAGGTTGTGAATGGCATTGCTTCGATCTGTGAGCGTTATCCTAGGCTACAGATTATTCTCACACACATCCACTGTGTTGCTTTTTTGTATTGATCTTGTTTTATTGACTTTCTTTTATGTTGTTGTTGTTGGTTTTTTTTTTTTTTTTTAAAATGTGAAAGGTTGGCTCACTTGGTTGACTTCTTGTATTACATTATAGCCAGGACATTGTCCATCATACTCTTATGAATTATGTGTTCTGTAGCTCTGTTATGGTTTTGTCGGACAGTTTCAGTGTCTACTAGTGACTGTGTCATGCTGTCCTCAGTCCTCAGCATCTTGTGCTGCTGTGGCTGATTAATTTTTAATAGCTGTTTTTAACATCATTATTGATTGTAACATTATTACACTGGAGATACGTAAATATTTCATCCAGCTAAAGCACTGCCAGTGAATTAAGTTAAAACATTACATTTACTGCACAATGTCAAACCTGCTGAATCCAGTTCAGAGTCGTGTTGGACTTGGGTGTAAAGCAGGAGATGGAGCGCCAGTCCACTGTAGGACCCATGCATGTCAAATCAACTTAGCTACATATCTTTGCACATGTGAGAGAAAAATAACCACACAAAGAAAAGGAGAACGTGAATTCCACAGAGTGACGGGTCATGGGCTACAAACTCGGTATGCTGGATACCCGAAACAACACTAACCACTCTGTTGTCCCCTATTCACATACTTGATTATTAAAATGCATCCTATACATGGTACACAATATACAGTTTATGTAGATGTAATTTATTCTAGAGGGAAATTTGTTTGCAGTAGTAACTTATAATAAAATGAGCCAAAAGATAAGAAACAGCATCGACTTTTGTAATCCGACTGTGTAAAGTGGATTCTTATGTATAATAATTTACAACTCATCACTGTCCCAAAAAAAAAATAAAAGACCAGCACTTCTACTGTTAATTTGTCAAAAATATTTTGAGACATTCTTAGTTTCAATAATAGATTCAATAAAACATGTACAAAAGAGTGACATTTTAGTTTTTCCTACTTTAAAACAATTCAACTTTTTAATAAACAGTCAGTTCTATCCTGATGTTTCTTACTGATCAGTTCTACATTCAGATCAGAAGTCAGCATGTTTTCAATGATTATCCCCAAATATTTTTAGTTCTCCTCCATCTGTTTAGTCTACCTGTTTATTATTGTTGGGAACTTTGAAAATCTACTGCAGAAGGACTTATTGCAGGATTTAAAGACAAAATCATCAACAACAGGTCCATGACTGCCATGATCTTGTACATAAGAAAATATTACAACATAAGAAGATGATAAACAAGAGGAGATCATTCAGTCTATCAGACTTGTTTATTTAGCTAATAGCTTAGCTGTCCCAGTATCTCATCCAGATACTTCTTAAAGGTTCTTGAGGTTTCCTCTTCAACTACATGACTCCGTAGTTTGCTCCAGATTCGCACAACTCTTTTAGTAAAGAAGTACTTCCTGGATTCAGTCTTGAATCAACTTCCACTGCCATCCTCATGTATGTGATTCGCCATTTATTGATGACCTGGATTAGGTCTCCACACGGCCTCTTCAACTCAAGAATCAAGCAGGTTTAATTCTCTGAGCCTATCACAGTAGGTTATTCACTTTTTCCTGGATAGCCCCTGATTTCTGTCTTCTGCAAATCTTCTAGTGCTGCAATGTCTTTTTTGTAGTGTGGTGACCATAGCAGCCCAATACAGACTCTTTAGTACCTTAGTCTAAGCCTAATGTCCTTCATTTTATGTTCAACAGTTTGTACAGTACAACCTAACATTTTATTTACCTTTTTAGTTGCTCCTATGCATTGCTTAGACCAAACGAGTGTTGTGCCAATGTAAACCCCTAAATCTATTTCAGAGGTTGCTTCCATTAGGAGAGTCTTCCGTCTTGTGTTTGTAAGTTAAGTTATTTTGGCCCACATGTGGCACTTTCCACTTTTCTACATTAAACTGCATTTTCTAAGTGTTCACCCTGTTTGGAAGGTTGTCCAGGTCTTTCTGAATTATTTTTACTACCTCCTAATTATCTGCTCTGCCTCCAATGTCAGTATCATCTGCGAATTTCAAAAGTTTACCAAGTACAACAGAATCATTGTCATTAACATAAATTAGAAAAGTGCTGGTCTAAGAACAGACCCTGAGGGATTCCACTGAGACCTCAATCCATGGGTAGCATTCTTCACTTACCGATTTTAAACAAAAGAATGCTGACTGCATTGATTTGTTGTGACAAATATGAGCTACCCAGTTGGACATTCCATGTGAACGTCCTTCTAAATGGTAGCACCCAGCATTCAGAGATTAACCTTTGCTGCCCAGACTCCCAAAGTTGTGACATAAAACTTGACACCTCATATTGTTTCAAAGCATAAAATAATAGTAATAATTATCTTAGCCACAGACAACATTGGATGTTTGTGTTGCATTTGTAGTGACGCAATACCCACCTAATGTGCTTCCTTCATTTTGATTCTCTTTGACAAAATAGAGCTGATTGTCTGATTGTTTCTTGTGCGTTTTAAATTGCAAATCCACAACTAACTTGTATCTCTTCCAGACCTCTGACCATAAATATATATGAAAAACAAAGTGGAAACTCTAAAAATTTCCAGAGCTTGTGAATGTGGCATAATAATATCCGAGTTGTCCATAAATATTAGAATATGTCTGGCCTTATTTGAACTCCAGCTGTCACAGCTTGTTGTTAGGATTTACCTTGACAGATTTTGCTGGGATTATAAAATCTTGACAGAATGTGATGTGAGTGGTGTGGATTTAAACCACTAAAAGCACACAAGGCAGCCTGTCCGATTCCATTAATTTTATTGTGCTTGCTATCTTAAACTGTGAGGAGGCTCTCTATAGACAGCTGTGCCTAAACTACAGATGCATTCTCTTTATCCTAAGAATGGCTCCTGTGTCCTCACATCGACCGAGTGCTATTTATAGAGTGTGTGCATCACCTACTCTCTTTCTTTCTCTTGTTTCCTTTTTCCAGAGTAATTGTTGATTCTGCAGTTGCCCATTGTCATGTGACAGGAGATGGGGCCAAATCTTTTATTTTGCTGCTGGCCGCCCTGCTCAGAGGACTTCACGTCTTGGTAATGAGGGAAGCGACAAGATCGACTGGTCCTCATGGACTGCACGGCCTCCAACTGAAGGTTTTGTCTGACCATTTGCTTGCATTTCAAACACAGGTTTTAGATCACATTGTAAGGTGTCACCTTAGACAGTGTGCCAGCTCGCTTTTTCTTTCAGACAGGGATTGGAAAGTGACTCGCAGCAATGCCAAGTTGCTCCTGGAGCCATATTTTTATGGGAAAGTTGGGGCAAACCACTGCCAGTCTCTGTCAACGTTGGCTTGTGATTACTATTTAAAGTGCACTGGTGGTGATCATAGTAGTGAAGTAGTAGGATTCATATGTGACCATTTCGAGGAGCTTCATACAAAGGTAGTTGGAATTCCCTCAAGCAGCTCCAGAATCCTTGAAGGGCTGGTTCTCCACCGAGACTTTACAGAATACTGGCCAACAGAGGAGGAGTTAAAGATCTTAGTGGTCACTGAATCTTTGCAGCCACCTCTGGTTGATGCCAGTGCAATGTTATACCTTCAGTCTGACCAGCAGTTGCAGTCGTCCTGTGCTTGGATACATCAGCGAGTTCAGGAAATCTTATCACGTCTTAGTGTGAGTGGAGTGAGATTGATTTTATCCAGTGTTAAGCAAACCGATTTAGTTCTTTATCATGCAAAGCTTAATAGGATATCTGTGGTAGAGTGCATGGACCCAGAGGAGCTGTCTCTCTTTTGCTCCATCAGTGGAGCGGCTCCTGTATCTCCATGGGATATTCTTCATGGCCAACCTACACATCTGGCACAAGCACAGTTTTGCAAATCGATTTTGCTGGGAGCACACAGGTATGCCCATGTTGGCGTAACAAGCAAGTCTCTGTGTCCGCAGTACTGCATTGTTCTGTGTGGGCCAGTGTCTGGTTTGACTATACAGTGTGCTTCGGCCTTTCATGGGGCTTTCAAAATGCTACGTCAGACCCTTCAGCCACTTGAGTCACGATATGGACCTCATGAGACCTCCAAGAATAGTGAATTGCAAAATGGTATTGACACTGCAGCGGCCGGTGCCAATGTTTGCCCTGCTGAAGGTAAAGTGTATGATGGCACAGATCGAGTAGAGCAGCCCAGACAATGTCTTGCCGGAAATCTAATCCCTGGAGAGATGCATCATTCCGAACCCTTACATTTTCACAGCTGCCACATTAAGGAAGAATGCTGTGGAGACAAGCTTTTGGAGCCTCTTTGCACTTGTAACAAAGGAGATGCAACCTCAATAATGAAGAGAACAATTGAGCTAAATGCCAAGAGCAATGGTGACAATAGCTTGGTGATCAATGCGCAAAAAGATCGGATCCCGAGCTCAACACATGAGGAGGAATGTCTGTGTACTCTGATACCACCTGGCAGTGTTTTCCCTGTAGGTGGCAGCTTTGAGCTTCTCCTACATTACCATCTTCTGAAGTATGCCAGCCACTGTCAAGATCCAGGGACAAAAGCTGTGTGCAACCTTATGGCAAACGCGCTGCTCAGCATCCCAAGAAATATTTACACTGCTGGAAAATCAACTCGGCATTTTCTGCACGTATACACAAAGGCCATGAGGGATATCCAGAGTGAGGGGTGTGTAAGAGACGGTCCAGAGATGCTGGAGTCTGTTTCCTGCAAGTATCGGCTCCTCGTCTCAACGCTTGAATGTGTGAGAAGCCTCATTTGCATTGACTGCTTTATTGTTGGAGCAAGAAGAGTCAGTCCACCAGCTAGCCCGTAACTAGCATTTGACATGGTGGTAATTTGCTTTGTAAGGTATGTTCAAATGAAAATAAATAAGACTGTTGGATTCCAACAACTGAGCAAAATGTGACATTTTTTGTTCAAGTAATTGTTTCTAAAGCATTAAAGGATTGGAAACCAATGATTTATGTACTTTTAATTTTTTGCCTAGTGTTTTTGCAACAAAGACAATTGGGCAAGTGCTATTTACTAGCATTTTAGTAACTTTTATTGAATTGTAAGCTGAAAAAAAAATATGGAAGAATTTTTTTTTTTTTCTCATTTAGATAGTTAATGTTTGTGGAAGGAAGTCATGAATGTTTCCAAATGCGTGGGTGTGTGTGTTGGCAACATAAAACTTGGAAAAATATGCTATCCTCTAATTATTTGCTAGGAAATTTTTAATTAGTACACAGTTAGGGTGTTAGGAACATAATGTAACATTCTGAAACCCACTTAATGCACTTCAAAGTCTCGGGGGGCCTAAGCTGGCAGCATTGTCATCAAGACAGGAACCAACCAAGGGTGTTTTTTTATTTTTTGGTCTATCGCAGGGTCCACTTTCTTACGCACCCACACTCACACTTACACAGGGCCGGTTTAGAATTCCAGTCATTCTAAGAGCAGTAAAACTCCACACAGCTAATAGTCTAGGCTATGTCTTCAAATCTAGACCATAAGGTATGTGAGGTGGTAGCAATAACCACTGCACCACACTTCCACCCACAAAAATTAATTGCAAAACGTAGTGAGAAGTCAAGCAAAATGACCCCTTTTAATGGCTAACTAAAAAGATTACAATACGCAAGCTTTCAAAGCAACTCGGGCCCCTTATTCAGGGAAGATGTAGAACTACTCGCAAAATGTATTAATTATCAAGGACTGTGGGGGGAAAAAACTGTAAAAGAATTTTTTTTACAAAGATGAAAGTGAGAATACGTAAAATAAACCTTACCTCACTGGAGCTTGCTATTTTAGGTGTGGTGTCCTTGTCTGTCAGGTAGAGCGGCCAGCTGACTTATAGCAGTGGTGTGTGATTAAAGCAGTGAGGGAGAGCTAAAATACCATATGTCACCAAATGTCAGAACTGTCCATTTAAGGGTAGTTCCTGAGGACTGGTAAGAGGCAAGCATTTCCCCCTGATATTAGCAGAACCATCACAGTCTCAAACCAGAGGCTCCCTTAGAAATCCAACTATTTAATGGCTACACAGTTGTCAGGGTTTGCAATGGCCATTAGAAGTAGCTCTAACTTGATGCAGATCTATTCAGAAAAAGGGACTGACCCTGAACTGTGGTAGTAACCCTACAGTAACTTAAGGCATTCGGCTTTTTTTTTTTTTTTTTTTAAACTAGGGGGCTTAGCCCCCTGCTCACTTCGCTCGCCCACCCCTGGGTTTGGTTTACTGGATATACAATTTAAAGAGATTGTTATTTTCATGGGAATTGTTACATATGCATTATTTTCACTTTCACTTTAAAACCTTTGTAAAAACAGTACTTGTCCTTTATTTCCAGCCTCGGCCATGGTTACATCTCTTTCTTGCAGAACGTATAACGCTGCTCACGCTGTTAAGGAGGTGCGGCTGAACGCACGCTAAGGAGATGCCGTTGGATCATCTGCTGTCTTTCTGCTGCTAGCGAGCTGCCTGTTCTGCTTGTCTCACTGCCCAATCATTTCAAAGCCTGTACAGCAGCTGTCCTTTTGCCACTTCGTGTCTCTGCCACTCGCATTGTCAAGCTTGGGGGGTGGCTGAACGCACGCCAAGGAGAAGTGCTTGGATCATCTGCTGGCTTTCTGCTGCTGGTGAACTGTGTGTTTTGCTTGTCACATGACGTGTGTCTGCCAAAACAAATCCAACAACTGGTAGGTTAGATGTCCGTGGACTTGTTTTAATTGATGTCTCACTGCCTTGTCTCATGTAATGTTGTAAAAACAATACTTGTCGTTTATTTCTGGCCCCGAGCGTGGTTAAGTCTCTTTCTCGCAGGACGTATTGCGCTGCTTGCATTGTGAAGGGGGGGGCGGCTAAACGCATGCTAAGGAGATGCCATCGGATCATCTGCTGTCTTTCTGCTGCTGCTGTCGCGCTGCCCGTGGATCATTTTAAAGCCTGTACAGCAGTTGTCCTTTTGCCACTTCGTGTCTCTGCCGCTCGCATTGAGAAGAGGTGGGGATGGAGGTTAGGGTGGCTGAACGCACGCAAGGAGAAACTGTCAGATCATCTACTGGCTTTCTGCTGCTGGTGAGCTGCGTGTTTTGCTTGTCGCTTGTTGTTGTTTTAAGAGCTGGGAGCAAGTTTAAGTGTCTCACGCAGGACTTCAAATTGTCTTCCGAAAAGATCATGACTCGTCTCCCTCCCAAAGATTTTTTTTTTTAAATAGAGAGATTATCCCTAAAATCATTCATTGGCTTTAAATTATTTATTGTTGGTTGCAAGGCTTTATTAAGGGTTAAAGGGTCTTGATTTGAGCCTTTTTTGTCAACAAAAGCTAAAATTCAATAAATGTGGAGATTTTACACATGTACTTTATATATAAGTAAACAGCATAGTGTTTTTATGTTAGTCTTATAACTTTGCATTTTGTCTTTTCATTACATGTCAGTTTGAGTTTTGTTTTAACTGTACTATAATTGTAACTGGTGTTTAGCCTAATGGGGTTTATAAGTGAAAGGGCACTTAACAGTATTTTGGTTTGAAATTGAACATTTGTCTTATAGGGGAAGAGAAATCAAAACACACCTGCAGTTTACCCCTAAATATTTACTACTGGTCAATTTGTGTCTAGTTTACGGTGTAAGAATCCAGAACTTGCTTATTGAATTGGAGATATTACAGTCCCTGGCAAAAATGATGGAATCACTACACTTGAAGGATGTTCATTCAGCTGTGTTTCTTTGCTGCTAAAAAGCAAATCACAGAAATAACGCAAAACTATTTTATTTAATAGATGAACATTCTAACGTTGTAAAACATACGTCAAAAAATTGTTGTAATTAATTGCACATTTTTTGTTCAGACCAAGTAGAGGAGTGGTGGCTTTGAGGCTAGGGATCTGTGCCAGCAGTCAGAAGGGTGCTAGTTCGAATCCCTTAAACACCAGAAGTGACTGCATCCAGCCCTGCAAGCAGGTCCCCCAACTTGAAGGGAAAACATGGGGGTTGGTGGCAGGATTGGCACTCCAGCTGCCGTAAAAAAAAAAAAAAAAACAAAAAAACCTCACCCTGTTCCAGTGTGGTGCTGCAGTGTCACCTGCTGCACTCGGGTCCCAATCCAGGTGGTTTGTTGTGTGGTGGGTGCGGCCATGTGCTATCAGCACATGCTCCCTCTCTCTCAAGTAGAGGAAAAAATTAGGACATTTCTCAATGATGAGGAAAAAATGTATAGAATTATTAATCCAAAAAATTACAATTAGTACTTTGGTGTACCTCCTCTGGCTTTTATGACAGCTTGAATTCTTTGAGGCATGGACTTCACTAATGAAAAGCAATATTCTTTGTCAGTTAGGTTCCATCGTTCTTGTATAGCAGTTGACAGATCAGCTTTGCAGGATGTTGTGGACCATTTAATTTCCACCATAAATTTTCAATCAGGTTGAGATCCGGACTGTTTGCTGGCCTTGTCACTGAGTTGGTATGCCTTTCCTAATGAAAAGCTTTTAATGCCTTTTGTTCTGTGACAACTGGCAAGATACATTATCGTCCTGAAAAATGACTTCGTCACCAAACCTACTTTCGACTGATGGATTGAGAAAAGTGTCCAAAATTTCAAAGTCCATCTTTGCATTCTCTGTAGAGGTAATGATTGCCATCTCCCCTGGTCCTTTACCCACCTTGCAATCCCATATCGACAATGAGTGCGGAAATTTGCTTATTTTCTTCAGGCAGTCATTTTTATGTGTTTTATTGGAATGGCACCAAACAAAGGTTCCAGCATCATCTCCTTGGCCAATACATATTTGTGATTCATCACTTAATATTACTTTCTTCCAGTCATCCACATTCCATGATTGCTTCTCTTTAGCCCACTATAATCTTGTCATCTTCTGTTTAGGTGTTAATGGTAGTTTATAATTGGCTTTTTTTTTTTTTTTTTTTTTTTGCATGTAAATCCCATTTCCTTCAGCTGATTTGTTACAGTTCAATCATAAACACTGACTCCTGTTTCTGCCCGTTTGTTTTAAATTTCTTTTGTTGTACTTTTCTGTTTTACAGGCATATTGCTTAGAGTTTCCTTTCGTGACACATTGACATCTTCCTTGGTGTACCTGCATGTTTCCCTTTTCCAACTTTCCCATTTTGTTTATACTTACTCCAAATGCTAGACACAGTTGACTGGGAACAACCAAAATCTTTTGCCACGTTTCGTGTTGAATTACCTTCTTGAAGGAGTTTTGTAGTCCTTTCTATTGTTTCAGCTGACTTGTTAGGCCATGTTTCCTGTCAATCAGCCACATGCAACAGCTAGTTAAGGTCCGCAGGCACTCGCTTTGAACTGCAGACTGATTGGCCGATTTAGGCTTGTGCAACTCGCATTTGGCTAAGAAATTCAAATTAACACGTGATTCCATAAGTTTTTTTCCTTATTGAAAAATGTCCTTATTGAACTGCAGTGTCAGACATTGTGGTCAGCAACACAGGAGCGCTGCAGGTGACTGTACTTTCTCCGGTCCTGTTCAACCTATATACATTGGACTTCCAATACAACTCGGAGTCCTGCCACGTGCAAAAGTTTGCTGATGACACTGCTATCGTGGGCTGCATCAGGAGTGGGCAGGAGGAGGAGTATAGGAACCTAATCAAGGACTTTGTTAAATGGTGCGACTCAAACCACCTACAACTGAACACCAGCAAAACCAAGGAGCTGGTGGTGGATTTTTAGGAAGACCAGGCCCCTCACGGACCCCGTGATCATCAGAGGTGACTGTGTGCGGAGAGTGCAGACCTGGGAGTGCAGCTGGATGATAAATTGGACTGGACTGCCAATACTGATGCTCTGTGCAAGAAAGGACAGAGCCGACTATACTTCCTTAGAACGCTGCAGTCCTTCAACATCTGCAGTAAGATGCTGCAGATGTTCTATCAGACGGTTTTGATGATTGCCCTCTTCTATGCGGTGGTGTGCTGGGGAGGCAGCATAAAGAGGGACGCCTCACGCCTGGACAAACTGGTGAGGAAGGCAGGCTCTATTTTAGGCACAGAGCTGGACAGTTTGACATCTGTGGCAGAGGGACGGATGCTGAGCAGACTCCTGTCAATCATGGAGAATCCACTGCATCTCCATCATCTCCAGGCAGAGGAGTAGCTTCAGTGACAGACTGCTGTCACTGTCCTGCTCCACTGACAGACTGAGGAGATCGTTCCTCCTCCACACTATGCGACTTTTCAATTCCACCCTGGGGGGTAAATGTTAACATTATACAAAGTTATTGTCTATTATACCTGCATTGTTATCACTCTTTAATTTAATATTGTTCTTTATCAGTATGCTGCTGCTGGAGTATGTGAATGTCCCCTTGGGATTAATAAAGTATCTATCTTATGGTTGAGTAATTTTGTAATTTTTTCCTCTACTTGCTCTGTGCCAATAATTACAATTTTTTTTTGGTATGTTTTATATAGCTACAATGTTCGGCTGTTAAATAAAATACTTTTGTGGCATATGTGTGATTTTTTTTTTTTTTTTTTTCTTTTTGCAAGTAGGGTTGTACGCTACATTGTTTAGTGAGAACATTGATAACTGTGATAAGTAATTTTAGTAAGCCAGTTCTGCTGAGAAGTATATTTTGGTCTTTTTATTTTAACGTTGGACCTTTCCTTGACTACTTGGGCCCACCAGGAAGAAGTAACTCTTGGGGAGTTATGTTAGATTTGGGGCTGTGGAGGTTTGTAGTCTCACAGTATTTTGGCCGAACTGCAGACCTTACAGCCACCACTGGGAGGCAGCACACAGCTCAATGCCATCTTATTTACCCTGAGCTACTTAAGCTGTTGGGAATCCGAAGCAGGTTCCAGCAATAAAGTATTAATGATACAAAAACATAATGCACATAATAACTCTAAGCCCTCCAATTGAAACACTAGAGAGAAAAAGCGATTACAAGTAAAAAAGATAATTAAAAACGAAAAGGCCAGAAAATGTGCTGCACTTTGATGTATTGGATGTATAAAGGTAATGCTTTATTCATTTTATGAGTTCACTTAAGTCACAGTTTGGTTCCTGCTTTGCGACAGGAACTCCCAGCATGCGGTATGTTGCAGCTCCCTGCAGTCTTCAAATTGTAGTAAGCCACATTGACATAACAGTAAGCTGCCACAAGGTGGAGATAACATCTTTAAAAATTGACATGTGCACTTAATGCACTTCAGCTTAACTGTACTGATGGTAAACATAGCACATGGACTCCAAGTCCGTAAGGCAAGAAACTTTGGCCTAACCATTTTAGGTTATCAGCCCTTTGTTGTTAGGACTTTCATTTGAAACAGCAGAGATGCAAACAAGAGATATTCTCTGTCCCTAAATAACATTAAAGCTGGCAAGTTCCTTTCTTCAATAATCAAAGTTTGAGTGCTTGGTAAAATGCACTGTCACCCAAGTATCAGCAACGTGATGATGTCCTGAACTACATAAGGTCTAAACCACATTGTCAGCAGACATTATTGGCATTAACAACATGGCAGCACATGTGGTGTTGTCACAAAGATAACAGGGAAATAATCAGAAAATGTACTGAAAAATTACACCAAAAGGTTCCCCAATGTTCCCAGTATTTGTAGATATCCTGGACACCAGCTTATCCCTGAGCTAACCGGAGATGGCTAAATGTTGAGTTCAGACAATTCTAAAAGAACTCCTATACTCCGTCTCATCCCCTTATCAATACACCCCTTAAGTGCAGAATCTTCTGAGAATTTCTGCAAGTGTTATGTTTATACTCTGAGTTGTATACAGAAAAGGAGACAGGTCTGTTCCTTATGGTGCTCCAGCGTTACTCAAATCCATATCGGAGTCACAGTCCTTGAGTCTCACAAACTGCAGTCTGCCCAACAGATAGTCCATTATCCAGGACACCATAAGCTCATCCACCTGCATATCTCTGAGTTTACCCCTTAACAGGGATGGCTGGATGGTATTGAATGCACTGGAGAAATCTAAGAAAATAATCCTCAGAGTGCTGCCAGCTTTGCCCAGGTCAGAGTAAGCCATGTGGAACAGATAAGTAATTGCATCTTCCACTCCAGTCTTTGTCCAATATTAAAATTACAGTAGGTCCTGGTGGTCTTTCACAAAAGGACTCTTATAATCCAGGACCAGCTTTTCGAATATCTTCATTACGTGGAATGTAACTGCCACTGGTCTGTAGTCATTAGGTGAAGAAGTGCCTGCCGTCTTTGGAACTGGAACAATGCAGGGCGTTTTCCACAGCAGAGACACTTTCTGGATCCTGAGGGACTGACTGAACAGGTGACGGAGCTCAGTGAATTTTCTTTCCTCTGGTTTAGTTCCTGCTGTGCCCTTCTACATTTCAGATGATTTGGCTTTTCTATCAGTTGTGTAGGAGCTCTGCTTAATGACCATAAATCTTTTGAATGTTATACAGCAGGAATCTTCATAGATATTCAAATCAGACTTATAACAGCAAACCAAAGATAACTTATTTCTGTTCTTAGGTCTGGTTATTTTTCGTAAAGTCGGTCTCAAATTGTAGCTCAAAAATGTAAAGCTATTCAAGGCAGAGAAATCAAAAAATAAAAGAACCTGCGGGAATATTACTGTAATGTAAAACTCCAAAAATATTATTACTATATAGTATAATGCACTCCAGGATAATGGGGACAGTGAAGTGTAAATAAATATTTCAGCTGTACATTTGAACCGTTTGATTTGAGAGAAAAGAAGGTATTTGAGGTAAATGTGCAGAAAGTTGCCTTTCTGGTCGTTTTTGCTTGTTTATGTTAACATTTTTTAGAATGGTCCTTCTTTTTGTGTCAAATTCCCTAATCTCAAGGGAGCATAATTACCGAACAAATTAAAGTAGCACAAAAATGTGTTTAGTTGTAGACTCTTTGCAGACATTATCTGCATCAAGCCTGTAACCTGCAGGCATTAACAGTCTTGCAGTATTTTAACCATCTTTAGTAACTGTTTGTCAAATGCATTTAAGTCAGGGCTTAAAGAGAGTAAACCAATAGGTGTCTTCAGAAAAAATGATCGAAAGGACTTGAAGTTGTGAAAGCCACATCAGCTGAACCCAAAGATTCACCTCATAATGTGATATGTGGAGTCAAAGTTACTTCTATTCACAAAACATCAAAAAATGGGGATTGGTATTATAGGCATGTGGCGTGTCATTTTATGCGATTTAGAGGTTGTGAATCAGAAAAAGGGTAATACTGTATTTTGACGTTTGATTCTTTACTGGTGGTCCTAGCCCTATAAGAGCCACTCCCAAAAAGTAAAAAAAAAATTAATTTCAAACATAATCATGTGGGGTATTGTTTTAGGCTATTTCAAGGTCAGTGGTTACAAATAATGATGTTATTTTTGGTTGTTGATCCTTTGTTCCAGAAGACGTACTTGTGGATGTATGGAGGTGTTCAGGAGAGATGGCAGTGGAGTTTTTAACCAGATTGTTTAATGGAATCTTGGAAAGTGAGAGGATGCCTGAGGAGTGGAGAAGAAGTGTACTGGCGCCAATTTTTAAGAATAAGAGGGATGTACAGAATTGTAGCAACTACCGAGGGATAAAATTGATGAGCCACAGCATGAAGTTAAGAAGAAAGAGTAGTGGACGCTAGGTTAAGAAGAGAAGTGATGATTAGTGAGCAGCAGTATGGTTTCATACCAAGAAAGAGCACCACAAATGTGATGTTTATGTGAAGGTGTTGATTGAAAAGTTTAGAGAAGCCCAGAAGGAGTTGCATTGCGTCTTTGTGGACCTGGAGAAAGCATATAACAGGGTGCCTCGAGAGGAGCTGTGGTATTGTATGAGGAAGTCGGGAGTGGCAGAGAAGTACGCAAGATCACTGTGACAGTGGTGAGGTCTGCAGTAGTAATGGCAGATGAAGGCCGGTTACATCAGGGATCAGCTCTGAGCCCTTTCTTAATTTTAGCAATGATGGACAGGTTGACAGACGAGATTAGACAGGAGTCCCCGTGGTCTATGATGTTTGCTGATGTCATTGTGATGTGTAGCGATAGTAGGGAGCAGGTTGAGGAGACCCTGGAGAGGTGGAGATATGCTCTAGAGAGGAGAATACGTGTCTGTGAATGAGAGGAAGTTTCAGTGGAATGGTGAGGATGCTGGGAGTAGAGTTGGCAAAGGTGGATGAGTTTAAATACTTGGGATCAACAGTACAGAGTAATGGGGATTGTGGAAGAGAGGTGAAAGAGAGTGCAGACAGGGTGGAATGGGTGGAGAAGAGTGTCGGGAGTGATTTGTGACAGACGGATATCAGCAAGGGAAAGGGAAGGTCTACAGGACGGTAGTGAGACCAGTTATGTTATATGGGTTGGAGACGGTGGCACTGACCAGAAAGCAGGAGACAGAGCTGGAGTAGCAGAGTTGAAGATCTAAGATTTTCATTGGGTGTGACGAAGCTGGACAGGATTAGAAATGAGTACATTAGAGGGTCAGCTCAAGTTGGACGGTTGGGAGACAAAGTCGGAGAATAGAGATTGCATTGGTTTGGACATGTGTAAAGTTCAGATGCTGGGTATACTGGGAAAAAGATAGATAGTTAGATACTTTATTAATCCCAAGGGGAAATTCACATAATATAACATAAAAAGAAGCTAGGGATGGAACTGCCCAGTAAGAGGAAAGGAGGAAGGCCTAAGAGAAGGTTTATGGATGTGGTGAGAGAAGACATGCAGGTGATGGGTGTAACAGAACAAGATGCAGAGGACAGGAAGATATGGAAAAAGATGATCTGCTGTGGTGACCCCTAACAGGAACTGCCGAAAGAAGACAACGACTAGGGATCTAACCCTCTATGGACCTCTGTCAGAAGGTGAAAAACAACAAATGTATATTGCAATTGAGAATATTTAAACATTTGTAAATGAAGCACACATTTTAAAATTTCAAATATTTGACGCAACTGTGCCTGTTAATTATGTTCTTCTACCTCATGAAGTAAATCATTACATTTCTTCTGAACACCCAGAATTAGGGCACTTACACTAATTAAGACTTTTTTAGAATTCTGTGTTCTTTCCACAAATAGATAGAAATAGGCAGAATGAAACCCCAGGCAAAACCTGTAAACTCCATCCAAACTGTAAGACAATGATGCTTCCTGGAGACATTTCTGTTCTCTCAGCAAAAACGTTGTGTGCCCTGATTTAGGGGAACCACATAATCATTTCTCTTTTACAGAAATTTAAATCTGATACTGTAGATCTGCTTATCATTTGCATTTTGCAAATCTGATTCATTACTGAGCTGACAGAATATTTACTGTAGTAAGTATGAGTTTTCTTTTAAATCGATGGGTTTTAAGTCATTTTCACAATTGTGCATACATAAGCATAATCTTGGATTTGAAGGGACGGAAACATTTAGTAATTGCAGCTGGTAGTAATCATAGGCTTTCCTGGGCGCAGGAAAAGGATAAGCACACCCTGCAAATCCATAAGTGAGGTTGGATGATGGGTGAGAAGTTAAGATACAGAAAAATTGTATAGAATGAATGGAATGAAATCTTTTCGAGTGTATCCTCCATGTTGTGTGCACTGCAATGAAGTACCGCCTCATTCTGTGCTGACTCCCAGCCCTCCTGTAATGGACAAGGCGTCTGAGCTGGTGGCATGCAAAAAACAGCAAGAAGAAGGTTGCCCCTGGTTGACTGAACAGGGACATTAGCTTGCTGCTTCAAAACAGCCCAATAACAAACTATTGGAAGGCAGGCTGGGCCTTTTCCACAGTGCTGGAGACCTCCTTTGTCTCTGCATGCATAAATAGCAAATTCTAAAATTTAAAAAATAGTAATAGTCAATTTTGCTACGAAAAGTGCAAATAACAAGCTACAAACGCTAAACTCTATAGCCTTTAACTTGTTTGTAAGTTTCTTTTCAACAGCAGGTCAAAAGAAAGGACAAATGGAGACACTTGTAAGTCTACAGGAACTGAGCACATTCAGATACGAGATAAAAAGTCAAAGTAAAAAGTACTTAGCATAAGATGAAGATGTGCAGGGAGTACAGTTATTAAGTTTCTTGAAAGACATTCAGTTAACCCTGACCTTACCGCTATCTTTCCCGATTGAATTTGATTATGGGTATGGCCTATTTTAACTTCTTAGAATGCCTCCTGTAAAGTTTCCACGAGGCGAAAGCTATTTCTTTGCTATGATGTTTCTAGATAACAAAATACGGCAAAGCTCTAAGTTTTGCATATGTATGACACACACATACACACAGCCCTCCTGAAGCCCCCTGTCATGATCTAACTGGGAAAGTGAAAACATTCTCAAACTTGCTTAATCCAGGGTTGGGGGGCGAAGTTTATCCCAGATAGGGAGCAGCCATCTTGTGAGTTAGCCCACCACAGACAAACAAGACCACCACTGTCCGACTGGACAAAAGCAAAATGAATTCTGGGGCATCAACCAGGTTACTTGAAAGGAAAGAATTCAGTTCATATGGTATGCATAATTCATTTATGCAAATACCCTGCTGCCAACGTAATATGCAGCATTCAGCACTTTAGAGTTGTTCATGTGGCCCATTTCGTAAGGACTGCAGGAAAAACCGTGCTGCCGGCTGCACTTCTCACCTCATGTATAGTATATAGGGGAGGCTCCACGAGAGCACCTCATGATGCTGATAACATGAGATGAGCCTTGAAATCGTGGCCTACGCTAAGTGCTTTTTAGTGTATTTCCTCAGAAAGCTTACTGAATATTTTACAGACTTAAAGCAGTAGAATGTGACTTAAGGATCACAAGCACGATACATGCATGATGCACACATTACTGTACATGTGTTTGAGGAAAATACTAATTCAGAAAAGCTATTCACTCAGAATGACATCTCGGCAACCTGCTAATCCTGTGGAATTGACAACTGAATATCTCGGGCACAGATTAGGGGGGCCTGGTGGTGAGATGGCTTGTTCTACACCATACACTGTTAGGGGGGCTTTATTTAAATAAAACAAACCCACCTTCCACATTGTCAAATTGGAAGGAAGACGTTGAGCATCGAGGACATCAATTACAATGGATGCACTGAGGAGTTGCAGCCATCAGAAGTCTTCCTGACAATGTGTAGGCCCCAAAGTGCTATAATACAATACCATTTATTTTTGTATAGCCCAAAATCACACAAGGAGTGCCGCAATGAGCTTTCACAGGCCCTGTTTTTTGATAGCCCCCTAGCCTTGACTCTCTAAGAAGATAAGAAATGATCAGTGAAACTCAAATTTAACAGCATTCTAAGAGTTATTTAATATCTCTCTTTCCCTTTCTCCCCCTCTCTCTCTCTCTCCCTCTCTCTCTCTCCCTCTCTCTCTCTCCCTCTATATATATATATATATACACAGTAGAGTCTCGCTTATCCTACCTTCGCTTATCCAACATTCCGTATTATCCGACGTTCCACCGCAAAAAAAAACCCAAAAAAAAAATGCAACAATCGGCAACAAGAACTGCAAGTTGCGAGTGTGAGCGTAGTCAATTTTTTGTTGCTCCCAACACTACCGCAGCTAATTACAGTTGAACCTCAGTTTGTGAGCATAATTCGTTTTGGAAATGTGCTCGCAGTCCAAAGCACTCGTACAGTATATCGATACGAATTTCCCAATAAGAAATAATGGAAACTCAGATTATTCGTTCCACAACCCAAAACTATTCATATAAAAATGATTAATACAAAATATAAAGTAAAAATACATAAAGCCAATTAACCTGCACTTTACCTTTGAAAAGAATCATGGCTGGTGTGAGTGAGTTTCTAAACTCTTGTGGGATTCCACCCAACGGGACAACACGCGGAAGAGCGTCCCAAAGCAATCGCAGTCTCCCAGCACTGTAGCAGTTCGCCATAAAAGCGTATCCAAAAAGACTGCGGACATGCTATAAAGCGCCTGCCGTCAATGGGTGATACAAGGACCATTATAAATACGCAGGACACAGTACTGCTTGGCAATGGCCCTGCCTGACTGCTGTGTCTGTGTATAGGAGAGCGGCAGATCCCGCTACATTAAATAACCACGCTGTTGCTGTTTCAAGCTTAATAAAGCTGGTATTGCTAAAGTACTCACACATCACAGCACAAACACACACACACGCAGTCACAATGCTGTAGTAAACAGTATACGCTCGTACGGATGTTGACTATATGAGTGACAGAGTTAAGGCTCTAGAAACTGCAATTAATTACATTGAGCAACAAGAAGAAGCTACAGGAATCGACATAATGATGCTGCAAAGATGGCGAAACATGACAGCGAAAAAACGGCACTCGTCAGGAAAGCAGACTACGATCAAAAATCTCTTTAAATCATCACAGGACTGAACTTTTTAAGTACAGTACATACTGTGTTTGACTTCAGACTACATGACCCCCCATCCCAGACCACCCCCCTTCATAATTTCAGGGCACCATGACATTTGGGACACGGCAATGGCAGGTCTGTTAAAGGTGTCATATTTAGGACTTTGTTGCATATCCTTTGTATGCAATGACTGCTTGAAGTCTGAGATTCTTAGACATCAGCAGGTGCTGAGGATCTTCTCTGGTGATGCTCTGACAAGCCTCTAATGCAGCCATCTTCAGCTCCTGCTTGTTTCGAGGGCTTGTCCCATTTAGTTTTCTCTTCAGCACATGGAAGGCCTGCTCATTTGGATTTAAATCGGGTGACTGGCTTGGCCATTCACGAATGTTCTGTTTTTATCCTTTGAAAAATTCCTGTGTTGCCATAGCAGTATGTTTGGGATTATTATCTTGTTGTAGGTAGAAGCGCCATCTGAAGAGTATTAGAGACATTTACTGCAACTTGAGTAGATCAGATGCTTCTCTACACCTCAGAATTCTTTGTGTGACTGCTGTCAGCAGTGCCATGATCAGTGAAGCCATTTATGCCCAAGCCATAACACCCCCGCCACCATGTTTAACAGATGAAGAGGTCTGCTTTGGATCTTGGGCAGTTCCTTTTTGTCTCCACACTTTCTTCTTCCCATCACTCTGACAGGTTAATGTTTGTCTCACTTGTCCATTAGATCCTTTTCCAGAATTCTGCTGGCTTTTTCACAAAATTGAATCTGGCCATCCTGCTTTTGTGGCTCACTAGTGGTTTGCATCTTGCAAGTGTGGCCTCTGTATTTCTGTTCATGAAGTCTTCTGCAGATAGTCATCTCTGACAGGCCCACATCTGCCCCCTGAAGACTGTTTCTGCTCTGTCACACAGGTGTTTGGGGCTTTTTCTTTACCACAGTGAGGATTCTTCTGTCCTCAGCAGTGGAGGACTTTCTTGGCCTACCAGTCCCTTTGCGATTACTGAGCTGTATTTTTTTTTTAGAATCAAAATGTTATTTTCATATATACGAGCACAGTGGCCACCTGAGGTGTTAAAATATTCATCCCCAAGTCAACCTGAGCCAGCCTGCCACCACTAATGAAACATGCCCTCTTCTCACCAGTCACTTCCTTCTTTGCCTTTCTGATGCCACATTTGGCAGCCTATCCTTCCTTCTGCCATCCTCCGTGCTTTTTGCTTTTCTGGGCCACCCATTGATTTATGTTACTGAGGCTCAATTATGTGAAGACTTGACCCAGTCTGGGAGTATCGACAGATGCTAGAAAGAGTTGCCTGCTGCACTGCATCTGGCTAAGTCACCCCAGAAGCAGACATGACTAATTGGGTGGGCATCTTCCTAAAGTGTGCAGAGATGTCTACTTATTGGTGCTCGCAATATGCGTCTGTTCATTTCTGTTCCAGTTTGGTTTCACGTAGCCATTTCCCTTTTCATGTATATCATGAGAGCAGTCCAGTGGTTATAACATTGCTGCCTTTAGTTTCTGGCCCAGTCACTGTCTTGGCTGAGTTTGTGTGCTGTCCACATGCATTTTCCATGTCCAAAGAGTGTTGGGTTAGATGGAGTCTTGAAAACAGCCTCCTGTAAATGAAGGTGCCCTGTGATGGACTGACTTCTAGTTCAGGGTTGTTTCCTGTCTTTTCCCGGATGCTGGTTCCATCCCAGTAACCTTGAACTATATTTGTTTGATGTCATATTTGATGAGATTTCCAGAAGACCAGGTTAGGTGGTGTAAGGGAGGACTGATGATAGATAAATGGATGAATTTTTATGTACTCGAGATTGTAAGTTTCTGCATAGCAATGTGTTGGTTCTTGCTTTGCATTTGCTGCTGCCGGGATAGGTTCTGTCCCCCATTACTTTGAACTGAATGAAATGGGTTTGATAATCGATGGACAGACAGATGGATGAATTTGTCCATATGAGTGAGAGTAGTTATTATATGTGTAAACGTACCCCACAGTGGACTGTTGGGATTGTGAGTGCGTGTGTGTGTGTTTGTCATCTTTTCATCTTTCAATGCTTGGAAGTTGATTTGTACTTAAGGCCTTAAGAAACATCCTCACTGTTCTGCTAAGGATGGGAAATATTAGAGGACATGATTTATAGAGCACCAGGAGTTGGGTGAGGCAAAAAAAATCAAAGTCGGGACAAAAAAGGTATAAAAATTGTGAGAGATCTAAAGAACACCAAAAGTTACCGACTTTAACGTTAGTTAAAACTCAAAGTCAAAAGAACATTAAAGTCCTTTCTTGATCAACTTTCCCAGGAATCCAGAATCCCTATGCTGTTGACTTGTACTGTACTGTGTGCTTCCTGGAAGTGATGAAACAAGAGCATCTTCCTGGTGTCATGTGACAGCAGTGGGAACACATCGATAAGATGGCCACTGTGGCTAAAACAGCACAGCAAAATGGTGGCTAAAATTTATAAGAGGGCCCTGACAGGCGACTGCCCTTCCAAACTGCAAGTCTCAGACAACCCCGCGGCTGTCTAAACTGAGACCAAGCCAACAGAGCACCGCCACCTCTCATACCGGGGAACGAAGAAGGCTCAGAATAATTGTCATAATAATTCAATTATTTTTCCTGGTGAGGGTCATAGTAACAACACTCTGGGCTATGCTGACCGGGCCTCCAAATCCTCAGCACATCTTGGGGAATACCCACATATTTTCTCCTAGGAGAATTTAGAGACACAGTCCCCCCAGTATGTCTTGGGTTTGTGCTTTGATGTATCTATAGATAGGCCATGCCTTGTACTCCTCTGAGGGCAGCAACCAAGAACATCCTAACTATATGACCAAACCATCACTTCTAGATCCTCCTGATCCAGAGAAGTAGCAGTTTCAATCCAAGGTCCTTTCATATTAGCAAGCTCCTCACTCTGTCGTGGAGAGTCAATTCAGCAGTCCTGCAAAGAAACCTCATTTCAGTCACTTGTGCTTACAATCTCAAAATTTCAGTTGCTACCCAGAGTGCTTATGACCATAAATGAGGATGGAGATGCACACCAACTGATCAACTGACTGCTTCATCAACAGACATATCTTCTGCTGTTGGATGGAGTTTTTGGTTATAGTTGTAGTAGCTGTGACTACCAGTGGGCACCCCAGAGCCCCAAACACTAGAGACAACTCGACAGACACAGCCCCAGGTTCAAGTTAAGTGAGTTTTTATTTGATGACCATACCTCAATAGGCCTTACTCAGTCCAGCACAGTATATTTAAGCAGACAGGTACCATCCGTCTCCTTCCACTCCTCTTTAGTGAGTGTTGTCTTCTTCCTCCGAACACTGACTCTCCTCCATATAAAGACAGCTTCCTTTTATGGTGGACCCGGGGGAGCTTCCAATACCATGGCATTGCACAACAGAAGCACTTCCAGGTCTTATGGGAGCTTCACAAAGTAGGGCGGTCCATTCCTAACAGCACTCCTTGTCTGCACCCAACTACAAGTCTCGGGCAACCCTGCAGGTGTCCAAACTGAGACCAAGGTAGAGGAACATCACCACCTCTTGTATTGGGTAAGGAACTGTTCACAATACCCAGCCTCCCCAAGTCCATCCATTATCTTTTAGGTCCCAGCTGGGACAGGAATTGAGATCCATCCCGGGCGGGTTGCACCTCCATTCATGCTGTCTTTCCATTATGGCCTCCCAAGGGAGGGATCATTTTTAGTCCCAGTCGGCGTGTCAGTCCATACTCCATGACACTTACATAACTAACAATAGGCTTTCCCAGGAAGGCTTGATTGTGTGATCCCGCTGTTATTAGGATCAGGCCGTGTTGCCCCCACTGTATTTAACTTCCATGCAACAATAAAGAGCTGCCTTTGCCAATATTGCCACCCCTACAATTTCCTAAGCTTTCAGGCAATTCTAGTCAAATTTTTATAATTCTTGTTATGTATGGCCCTTGCAGGTAATTTATGGCTTATTTTGTCTTTCTAATATTGCAGTCTCTATGCTGTGTATATTTATTTGTCACTGATTTTCATTTATAGAGTTTATGGCACCATAGTTACTCCATCACTATATGTGTGTGTTCGCATAAAATACTTGCTATATAAAAACAGTTTAATGTAGTGAGTATTGGAAGTCTAAAATGAGGCTCTGCTGAGTAATTCACAATTGGCATTCTGTTGAGTAGGTTGATGCCATGCCCCTGCCTCAGTTTTGAGACTGACAGCTTAATAGCTGGTAGGATGGCCCTGAGTGTTTCCTCTCCATATTGGCACCAGTGATACCCACACAACTGGTTTGTCAGCACATAACCATTAGCCTGTCATGGTTTTCAACTTTTACGAACAGAAAAGTAGTGGGCCCAGAGTCTCACACTGTTGCTAGCCTTTTTCCAAAGGAGTAGTTAGACTGAAATATTGAATGTGCTCTATGAGAGAGTCAAAGTAAAGGCGCTCTTGGCACTTGGCCTCTGATCTGAAACCTTTTGATCTATGGGTGAGTAGAGGGCAAGGACTTCATTTGACTTATTAACTCTCATGAACGTTTGCATTTATCCATAAGAGTCCCGACAGACACTTACATTAACTCCGGTGTCAGAGATTTTAGGGGATTTACAAATCTAGCGAAATTCAAAACACAGTGAGACAAGGGATCAGCCGTCATGTTAAAGGGATTTCAAATTCCAAACCAAGACCAGATTTCTCTTAACAAGAAGAGTGCTCAAAAATACTGTGTTTCGGCAGAAGCCTTTCCTTTATGTTGTCATCAGTCACATACAGTAGCACCTGCATCAACGTGCCTAGCAGTATTGTAGAGCCTAATAGTGACTCAAAACTCTAAACTGCTTCATAAAAGCCATCACACAAAATGAAAAAATAAATGCATAAAATGGTGTCATTTTAATAATAACAAATCTAATATATAGTAAAACACTAAAGTGTGCGTGTCCAGTCCCCGTGATTGGTCAGTTTGGCTTTGTTGTGATTGGTCAGTTTGGAGGAAGTGCAAGGGTGACATGCATGCAGAAGAGTAAAGGTATATGATGCATGTGTAGAGAGTCCCCTTCAGAGATGGCAAGTATAAAACGAGACAGGACAGGAGAAAGGCGCCTCGAAAATAATGAAAACGTCTGAGAAGCAGGCTTTACGTGAACATGCTCGAAGAGGGACCACTGGTTAGGAGACGTTCACACGCTCAAATACAGAGGCAAGGCACTGAAGATACACGTAGGGCAATAATTCAAAAATATTTGCTGTTACCTGTCTTTGGCTAGTAAATAATAAAAGAAAAATGGAAAAGTATGCGCTATCCTGAAATGTAACAGGTGTGGACCACCGGGGCGCATACCGCCGCCCTAACCAGACACAGACAGGCAGAGACACGAGTTCAGCACTACATACATTTATCTATAGCTGGGGAAGCGCTTCTTCCTCACCCCTCAAAGCACAGCACAGTACATACAGCACCCCAGCACAATTCACAATCCTTTTCCTGTTTTTCTTCACCTCCACTCCTCCTGGCAAGCTTCGTCCCATTCCTCACTACTCTGGCTCATGAAATAGTGGCTGCTGGCACCTTTTATAAGGCACCCGGAGGTGCTCCAGGTCCCTCTTGACCTACTTCCGGAAGCATTTCCGGGTGTAGTGGAAGTAGGTCAACAGCAGGTAGGTCGAAATACCATGCTCCAAACCCCTGGCACTGCTGCACGCTAGGGGGGCTGCTGTCTAACGTTCCAGGGGAGGTAATGGTCTGGATATGACTCTCCCACCACCCCGGATAACGTTATGTTAAATACCTCTCACAGGGATGCTTCTGTTTCTCCATGATGTCAGTCATTGGATGTCACAACACTTTAAATGGTGAAGT
The DNA here is from genome assembly GCA_026402145.1 of Polypterus bichir lapradei. Lineage (NCBI taxonomy): Eukaryota > Metazoa > Chordata > Cladistia > Polypteriformes > Polypteridae > Polypterus > Polypterus bichir. The sequence continues at coordinate 238,651,571 of JANRMT010062791.1, read as the reverse complement.
TTGCGATTCAGTAGAAATGCTTACTGGTGAGAGTGTCGGAGTCCCACCACCTACTGTATCCTGCCAACTACACCGCTTTAATTATTTTGTTCAGACAGACTGACCTGAGACCTGCATATTCCGTTTGTTGTAGCGAGCACCAGGCTTCATCCTTATCATAGTTCTATTCATGTGATGTGTTGGTGTTGGGTGATAGAAGAGAATGACTTTAACTGGAAATCTCAATTTCCGGACTCAATGCACTTTTTATTTTTTATAATCGTTTTTGTTGAATTGGGATTAAAGATTGTACTAACTACACCACTTTCACATTTTTCTTTGTGCAGTCCATTCTGGGACTTGAACATCTCACCCATTATAAGAAGCCCCTCCAGAGTCCACTCTCATTTCTTAAAGCTTTTAGTTTGCCATTTGTTGTTGTACTGCCAAGGTGGACAATTAACAGGCCACATGGGCAATTAATGATAGATTTGGAAGATGAAACGTGCGGAAACCAATAAATCAAGGCGATCTTTCTGTGAAAACCATACAGTATACTGAAGTCAAAGTCAGAAAAACAATCACTAAGTGGTTTGTCTGAAAACGATAATCATAAACACACACAACACTTTTGAATGTTTCCACGAACTCGGACGATAAGTGATTTGTGAAGTGGCCAATCCCCATAAGTGCCCAAAACGGCAGTGTCTGTTATCAAAACCAAGTGGAGTTGCAGCAATTTCCAATCCAATGATAAATTTCTATAAATCCGTAACAGTACTTCATAACAGAAGTAGACAAATATTTGGAATCTTCATGTTCAGAAATGTAAAAAACAGTCTAGAAGTTCACTGAAAAAACAATTACAAAAGACACAAGTGTAACAGTTGTTGGGTGGAGCAGTGGAGTGGAAAGACTGTACACTGAAGTCTGCCGTGCCAGAAGCGCATTTTATGTAATTTTCATTATTTTGTTGATGAAAAAGTGTCAGCTATCAAAGGTTCGACTTTGCAATAATTGCTAGCTGTGTTACTCAGATTCGCCCGGGAAATTCCCCAAGAGAATGGGCATTGGTTAAGGTGCTGAGGGTTAATTGGATTACTTTGTAAGTAATTGAGTGCTTTTCTATATGCAATATTTGTTATTTGTGTGTGCAAATATGATTAGTTTGCTTAAGCTCTTTACTCTAGAACGGGGTGGGCAAAGTCGTTCCTGGAGGGGTGCAGTGGCAGCCGGTTTTTGTTCCAATTGTTTAGTAAGAAGCACTTATCACTCAAGTAACATTTCTGCTTTATTTTAGTTGTCTCGTTCGTTAAGATTTTGAACCCTTATTGCTTATTTTTGGCTTAAACAGCTGTATTTTTGGTTTTTAATTGCTCCTAATTAGCACTTAGACAAAAGAAACTTGCATTTCTCCATTTCGCTAATTTCCATTTAGACCTGTGTGTATTTATCGTGCACTATTTGGTTTAATTAAATACTCGGAAGACAAGTGAATAGAAAAAAGTGAAGGACTGAGAATTACTCATCCGTTTTAGACTTCAAATCGTTTGGATAGGAAATCTAGGATATGAAACCTGACCTGACATGGCAGACTTGAAGCACTAACAAGCCATGAAATTTAAATTATTGGCAAGGATTGTTTTCTAATTAAGCAACTGGGTTGGAACAAAAACCTGCAGCCACTGTGGCCCTCCAGGACTGACTTTGCCCACCCCTGTTCTAGAATATGCAACATACAATTAAACATTCCAGCCATAGATTAATTCTTACCTGTCCTAGTGACTTAGCTTTTGTTGGTGTTCATTGCAAAACACAATGTTAGAGTAAACTGTATTCTTTTGAATCCAAACCTGTAGTTTTTAGGAATGATGGGAATTTTGGGTATGAATATAATTACACAGAGAAGCAGATCCTGTAAAAGCAGAAGCTTCAGTCAGATTTGAATGTAATGCTTTGATCTGTAATCTTGTACCGTTACAAAGTGTTGGAGGGTTTAGATCAAAAGCAATAAACGTTGAATTTTGGTTTCCTTTCTCTTATTACATACAGCATTGGCGTTTACAGGCTGCACATTTTCATGCCCCATGGAATGAACTCAATGTTTTAAGCATTGTACTAAAAAGAACAGGAGAAAAGAGATCATTTTGTTGACTGTGTCCACCTCCTGTATGTTTTTGTCCCTGGAGGACCTCTGATCAAGACATGGCGTCGCTCCTGCATTGAACATAGAGCTTAAATTGGGCTGGTATGCTGTACTGGCAGTTCTCTTTTTCTGCTTTGAGAACCAAAGTATAGTGGAACATCGCGGTCTGACCTCCAAGGGGACACCTACAAGATTGCACGTATTTTACCGCCAAGTCCTATTCCTTGAAGTTTATGTATTGTATGTAAGTGCATTTGTGAATCCAGATTGAATTTTTATGTATTTTCTACCTCATTGTATGGAGTAAGAAGAAGCCGACAGAGCAGGGAGGCCACTGGCTAACCACATCTTCTTCAAGTTTCGCCTGACTGTCTTTCGCCCACTTCACAGCTCATTTTCCGTACAGCTCGCCGCCTCATCTCTTTCTGCCCCGTTCCTCCACGTGATTACAGCCTCAGCTTGGTCAGTGGCGCTGCTCTGTTTATACCATTCATTTGCATGAACCGCATGCTCCAATTCTCTGCATTGCCGCCACAGAACTTCCATCTTGCTAAGGTTTATTACCGACAAATGTGGAGACATTAAAAAAACATGGAGAGGTGAATTTTCTTTTTTTTTCTATAACATCACCAAATTTTAAGCAAATCAGTCCCAGCATTTTTGTGCATTTGGGCTTTTTAGTTTTTCTATTGTGGAGGGGGTTACCCCAAAATATTGATATCTATACTAATAAACGGCAAAGCCCTCACTCACTCACTCACTCACTCACTCACTCACTCACTCACTCACTCACTCACTCACTCACTGACTCATCACTAATTCTCCAACTTCCCGTGTAGGTAGAAGGCTGACATTTGGCAGGCTCATTCCTTACAGCTTACTTACAAAAGTTGGGCAGGTTTCATTTCGAAATTCTACGCGTAATGGTCATAACTGGAAGCTGTTTTTCTCCATTTACTGTAATGGAGATGAGCGTGAAACCCGTGGGGGCGGAGTTTCGTGTGACATCATCACGCCTCCCACGTAATCACGCAGTAGGTAGAAAACCAGGAAGAGGCCCAAAAAGCGCTGAAGAAAACATGCATTATATAATTGAGAAGGCAGCGAAACAATAAGAAGCGAGCGAGTGACATATACAACCATATTCATGAGTTCTGCTACTTCGGAAACAAAGCACGATGTAAACCTAAACTTTAAATTAAGTTCATAGACAGGCTGCCGCTGGCGTTTGTAATTTAGTGCCTGCCCATATAAGGCCGTCCGTCAGCGGCAATCCAATAGAAACACTGCCATGGGTAAATATTCACGGGTGAAGGACTGTGCTTATGAAGAGGAAGATGAGATGGTCAGGGTGGTGTTTGACACAAACTCAGCGAAACTGCGAGAGAAAGTTTTAAGTGCCGGGACTTAGGTAACATTAGATACAGCCATGGACATAGCACGACATGGCACCAGCACAGCTGGGAAACTTCGATGCATGTACACCGAGCGGCTCACGTGAACTGACGCAGTGCACAGACAAAAAGCAACAGTTCCAAAGAGCGCTGAACAAAAACCGAATTACACAATTGAAAAGGCAGCAAAAAAATATGAAGCGTCTGATACATACAAGATAAGTATGTAATAAGTACAGCTACTGCAGAAACAAAGCACACGGTGGAAAAAGTGAATGTCCCGCTAAAGGAAGACAGTGTTAAAAAAAAAACCCGTGCATGCAGTGTGTCAGGTCTCAGATAAAGAAGAAGACGAGCTGTTTATTGATGCAGTAAGAAACAAATCTTTTTCATAGCTTCTTTAACACACTACGTCTCCGCTGCGATACGCGGGTATATATATATGTATATATATACCCCGATCTACATACTCGAATAATGAATACTTTATTCGCAATCAATGATTGTTTTGGTAAAGCCATACTCAGTGTATTCATTAGATGAACGGTAAAAAAGTAAGAGCGAGGGGAGGATGACTTATTGAGGCATGCAGGCTGTAGTGCGCGTCAACTCTATCTGAATTGCGCGATCACATTTGAAAAAATATATCTTTTCAAGTTCTATTTAGTCCATATGTGTCAAACTCAAGGCCCACGGGCCACATCCAGCCCGGCGTGTAATTATATCCGGCCCGCGAGATCATTTTATATACTGTATTATTGTTATTAATGGCCCGGGTATATGAAGCGCTGGTAACACAATAAACTACAGATCCCATAATGCAGCGCTTCAGCTGCCTTGCCGAACACTTACCGCGTTAATCAAGTCTAGCTTATGATTTTGCAAGTTATTGCGAAGCTAGCCCACACGATGCTGAAGAGAAAAGTTGATTCTGAAAATAGAGCCTTTAAAAACCGATGGGAGGCTGAGTATATGTTTACTGACATTGCCGTTAAACCCGTGTGTCTCATTTGTGGAGCTAATGTGGCTGTAATTACAGAATTTAATCTAAGACGGCACTATGAGACAAAACATCAGGGTAACCTGAAAGACCTGAATGCAATGCAGAAGATACAGAAATCAGAAGAGTTAAAGAAGAATCTGACACTTCAGCGGACGTTTTTACCCGTGCACAATCACAAAGTGATTTCAAGTGAAGCTGCTTTTATGGGAGACACAAATGCACCAGTGCAACTTGCCCCACTTTCCCTGTTGCCAAGTAATGTTGAACCAAGTCGTCACTACGGTATTCCCAAATACGCACTTTGCTGATAAACTGAGCGCACGGCGCTTTGGTGACTTTGAAGAACAAAAAAAGTCCGTCTACATGCGGCTCGAACCTTGTGCATGTTTGGTAGCACATATCTGTGTGAGAAGCTCTTCTCAGTGATAAAGACTAACAAAACAGCACACAGGAGTCACCTCACTAATGAGCACCTGCAGTCCATCCTGAGAATCTCCACAACACAGAACCTCACACCAAACATAAACGAACTTGTTGCCAAAAAAAGATGCCAGGCGTCCAGCTCTAAAATGACATATGAGCAAAGACAACTGAATGATTTGATTTGTTATTGCTGAAAGGAACACATTTTATTTATATTTCCAGGTTTTGTTATGCAGCATGTTCATATTTGAATTTGTATAATTTTGACAGGATATATTTTTATGGAGAGCAAAATCTTTTGGGATATTTAAAATCTAAGTTTATTTTTTATATAAAATTACATAAGAGTAAAGAAATTTGAATGTTTGTTCTTTTAACGTTTACTTTATTTCTAACTTGTATAATTTAGACAGGATATATTTTTATGGAGAGCAAAATATTATAAGTTGTTTAAGGTTTGAGTTGATTTATTCAGGAATAATATTCCTGTCTGTTTTTACCATTCCTACCAAAGATATTTCTGTCGACTAAATAAAAATTCCTTCTATTTAAAATTTAAATAGAACTTGAACAAATACGATAGTTCATAATATCCACGCAGACTTGCACGTAACAGCGGGAGTTATCCGTTTTAACAAGCAGCGTCTTGCACTGATACGAAATAGCTGTGTGTGTATATATGTAGATATGTATGTATATGTATATATATGTTTATATATGTGTGTGTGTATGTATATATATATATGTATTTGTGTATATACAGGTCCTTCTCAAAAAATTAGCATATTGTGATAAAGTTCATTATTTTCTGTAATGTGCTGATAAACATTAGACTTTCATATATTTTAGATTCATTACACACAACTGAAGTAGTTCAAGCCTTTTATTGTTTTAATATTGATGATTTTGGCATACAGCTCATGAAAACCCAAAATTCCTATCTCAAAATATTAGCATATCATGAAAAGGTTCTCTAAACGAGCTATTAACCTAATCATCTGAATCAACTAATTAACTCTAAAGACCTGCAAAAGATTCCTGAGGCTTTTAAAAACTCCCAGCCTGGTTCATTACTCAAAACCGCAATCATGGGTAAGACTGCCGACCTGACTGCTGTCCAGAAGGCCATCATTGACACCCTCAAGCAAGAGGGTAAGAAACAGAAAGAAATTTCTGAACGAACAGGCTGTTCCCAGAGTGTTGTATCAAGGCACCTCAGTGGGAAGTCTGTGGGAAGGAAAAAGTGTGGCAGAAAACGCTGCACAACGAGAAGAGGTGACCGGACCCTGAGGAAGATTGTGGAGAAGGACCGATTCCAGACCTTGGGGGACCTGCGGAAGCAGTGGACTGAGTCTGGAGTAGAAACATCCAGAGCCACCGTGTACAGGCGTGTGCAGGAAATGGGCTACAGGTGCCGCATTCCCCAGGTCAAGCCACTTTTGAACCAGAAACAGCGGCAGAAGCGCCTGACCTGGGCTACAGAGAAGCAGCACTGGACTGTTGCTCAGTGGTCCAAAGTACTTTTTTCGGATGAAAGCACATTTTGCATGTCATTCGGAAATCAAGGTGCCAGAGTCTGGAGGAAGACTGGGGAGAGGGAAATGCCAAAATGCCTGAAGTCCAGTGTCAAGTACCCACAGTCAGTGATGGTCTGGGGTGCCATGTCAGCTGCTGGTGTTGGTCCACTGTGTTTTATCAAGGGCAGGGTCAATGCAGCTAGCTATCAGGAGATTTTGGAGCACTTCATGCTTCCATCTGCTGAAAAGCTTTATGGAGATGAAGATTTCATTTTTCAGCACGACCTGGCACCTGCTCACAGTGCCAAAACCACTGGTAAATGGTTTACTGACCATGGTATTACTGTGCTCAATTGGCCTGCCAACTCTCCTGACCTGAACCCCATAGAGAATCTGTGGGATATTGTGAAGAGAAAGTTGAGAGACACAAGACCCAACACTCTGGATGAGCTTAAGGCCGCTATTGAAGCATCCTGGGCCTCCATAACACCTCAGCAGTGCCACAGGCTGATTGCCTCCATGCCACGCCGCATTGAAGCAGTCATTTCTGCAAAAGGATTCCCGACCAAGTATTGAGTGCATAACTGAACATAATTATTTGAAGGTTGACTTTTTTTGTATTAAAAACACTTTTCTTTTATTGGTCGGATGGAATATGCTAATTTTTTGAGATAGGAATTTTGGGTTTTCATGAGCTGTATGCCAAAATAATCAATATTAAAACAATAAAAGGCTTGAACTACTTCAGTTGTGTGTAATGAATCTAAAATATATGAAAGTCTAATGTTTATCAGTACATTACAGAAAATAATGAACTTTATCACAATATGCTAATTTTTTGAGAAGGACCTGTATATGTGTGTGTATGTGTGTATGTATATGTATGTGTATATATGTAGATATATATATATGTATGTATATATGTGTGTGTGTGTATATATGTGTATATGTATAGATATGTATATATATATGTTTATGTGTGTGTGTAAATATATATATATATTTATATATATATATATATATGACAGCAACACTCATCACTCACAACAGTGACAAAACAATCACATTGACAATCATGTTACGTTATTTTCAAAATGTTTCCTTTTCTTTTTCATTGCTTCTTTAACACACTACTTCTCCGCTGCAAAGCGCGGGTATTTTGCTATATATATATAAATCAACTTCTTTAGTGGATATTTACTGGCCTAGATCTAGCATCTCTCCAAATTTCAGCTTTTTAGCTAAATGGGAAATGGGGATTTTGTTGATGAGTGAGTGAGTGAGTGAGTCGTTCAATTCAGTTAGCATGACATATGTAGAGATTTGACATACTGTAGCTGTCAACTTATAAAATGATTAGCCATTACATTCCTTATCCAACCCGCTATATCCTAACTGCAGGGTCACGGGGGTCTGCTGGAGCCAATCCCAGCCAACACAGGGCGCAAGGCAGGAAACAAACCCCGGGCAGGGCGCCAGCCCACCGCAGGGCACACACACTTTGGGACAATTTAGAATCGCCAATGCACCTAACCTGCATGTCTTTGGACTGTGGGAGGAAACCCACGCAGACACAGGGAGAACATGCAACGCAGGAAGGACCCGGGAAGTGAACCCAGGTCTCCTAACTGCGAGGCAGCAGCGCTACCCACTGCGCCACCGTGCCGCTCCTCAGCCATTACAGCTTTTCTCCAGGTGCTCTTTTTTTTATGCACGTGCCAAATTTTAAACTGGCCTTTGGTGAGTAATCATGGCTGCGTGTCTCCTAATGGACTGACTCCTTGTCCAGGATTACCTTATGTCTGATGTTGCCCATCAGAGAACTGATGAATGGATCGATGGATGAATCATTTTTGCTCGTCATTGTCCTTCGCTTAAAGCTATCGTGCACTGCCTTTGTTGATTGCAGCAATCACTTTGGCCACAATTCACATATTCAAGAATGGAGCAAAGAGGGGATGCGCTCCATATGATGGGCTGGGGTAGTATAGTAGACAGGATTTTGAAGACCTCTCTGCTTGTGTCCGATTATATTATTTTCCTGATAGCGTTATCCCCCCCACCATTGGCATAGACACTGAACTGCAGATGCCTCATCAGTCTGTAACTGTCTGTTGGTTTCCACCTGTTGTTGTCATCCTGGTTGTTTCTGTTAGCCTTACGTACTGTGGGCACAATCAGCTGGCTCTTGGTGAGAGGAGTGCGTGAATTCATTAATAAAGAAAAAGGAGACAAAAAGAGGGAGAGGAGATTGATGGGCTGCTGGGGTGGCATGAATGAAGGAGTATCCACTCCCTTAAACTGATGAATTTGTGACAGCTGCTTACAGTCTTCTTGTTCTTGTTCAGTAGGCTTTTGTCCAGGACATGAATTCTTGAGGTCAGAGTGAGAGCCATTTTATAATACAAAGGTCCGTTGTGTTCAGTCTTTACTATTAGGCATTTCAGCGATTAGTATGTACTGATGTAACAAGCAAGAGTTTATAGGTTTTAGCCTTTGATGTGGCAAGCCTGATGCCAGTGCTGATGAAATCAAAATGATTCTCGAAGTACAAACAAATGAAATTTGATCCCTCCTACAGTTTAAGGAGCAGCATCTCGAAGCTCAAGTACTCTCTAAACCGTCGCTTTGATCAAACAATTCAGCCTGTGTGCCTTTAAGCAGATGTATTAGTGACGGCACATTGTGAAGAGTGGCCTACATTTGGCAGTCCCAGTGGGTGGCACCAGGCGCTGCTGCTAAGAAGTGTGGCATCAGAGAGTGGGAGCCGCACTCCTCTTTTTATAAGGCAGTGTTGTCCACTGCTAATGAGATCCACCGGCATATGTTGCAAGGAATACTCCAGTTCAGTGTGGTTTCATACGTTCCATATGCAGGCACAATAGCACTGGAAACTGCCAGTGTGAAACATGGCTGAATGAAAAGGGCAATCGCAAGTAGGAAGACATTCATATGAATCCTGGCACTGTATATTTAATACTGCAATGGATTCCTTCCAAGCTTGACGTAGATGGAGTGGTATACATGTGTGATGAGAGAGCTTTGCAGCGTTCAGTATAAATAAATAAATTGGATGCGGGTGTGAATGTGCACACGCTCACTCAGAGGTTGACTACAATGCTTGGCCAATTGCACATTCACGAGCAGATGTGAGCAGGTCAATGTCCAACAGACTATGGCCCTTAAAAACAGTGCTTTTTATACCGAGACAGACACACAGGACTCACAAGTAGTACCTGATTATGTTTAATTGTGAATGTCAAATGACTGTCACCTTTGTCATGTTTGTGATTAATGTGTCGTTTGTGTAATCCTGGAGATTCCAAAGCACAGAGCTTTAAATACTTAGGTAAACACTAACTTTGGAGTTTTTCTTCTTTGGTTAAATATCTACAGAAAATGGTTAATTTTGATTTTTGAAATGTATTGTTACAGCATAAGAGTTCACAATAAAACTATTGAATGGACAAATATGTGCAGGGCTGGGTGGCCACGGCCATTACCTGGCCAGGATACCAACAGAATGGAAGGACTGGGGGAAGCATCGGTGAGGCACTACCTACCCTACTGGGTGGCTGTGGCACCACGGATTCCTGCAGGGCATGCTGGGAGCTGGAGTTTGGTACAGCCCTGCTGGGTTCAGTGAAGGCCGCTAGGAGGAGCTGCGTAGTAATGAGATAAAAGGAGCCGCCTCACTCCATTCGGAGAGCCAGAGTCGGGAAGAAGTGGACAAAGCTTGTCTGAGAGGAAGTGGAGGCAGAAGGACAGAGCAAGGAAGATAGGAAAGAAAGGCTGAAATCTTGTATTGTGATTGGGAACTGTGACACACTGTGTAGGGAACGAGACAAAAGCGTCGCCCACGGGAATAAACGTGTTTGGTGTGTTGGGGTTTGGGGAGCTGTACACCCCTGTTGTTCACAATGTGAAAATCTTTTGTCATGCAGAAAGTTGTGATGACTTTGAATGGTACTGAATACTTTTGCATGCCACTCTAGACAGAAAGATAGATAGACCTGAATGGCACCATATTATAGATACTGTAGAATGAGAGTGAAAGGCACTGTCAATACATTGATGTAAAAGGCACTGCAACATAAATTGCCGGAACATGTCAAGAGTTTCATTACCTTTTTTCTGAAACACAAAATTCGGTCATACGCACTTTCTGCCGTACTCTCATAGGAACGTCTTTTTCATCTGTAATGTGAATGAGATGCTTCCACCCACAGAAGAATATGGTGGTCCAACTGCAGGTTCACACACGGCGATGTATGCCATTCAGAAACATCTGCACACCATTCCCATGTCTACCTCCCTGAAGTGAAACAGGAGCAGTCTCATTACTTTTCAATCAGCCTTCATACATAGCACGCAATGTACAATACTGTGCAAATATCCTGGGTTCGTAAATTTTTGTCTTAGACAGTTATTTCATGTCTTCTGGATTAGTGTGTTCATAGAAAAAAGTGTATTTGCAAAAAGTGAAGCATATAATCAGATATTTGAATATCACTAAATAAAACTTCCCTGCATAGTAACAGAGCACTTTCCAGTACAGGTAAAATTCCATTACAACGAACTCCCAGGGACCTAAAAAGTATTTTGTTATAATGAAAATTTTGTTGTAATGAGATTCTATATTTGTTACTATAGTGCTTTCTTTAACTTGTGCCCAGGCGTTTGCAATCATTTCAAATAGCTTCTTTTGTGTTAATTTTAGTCTCCTCCTGCCTACAAGTTATGCTGACGAGAATTTTTCTCAGCATTTCCTTGCAATAATACACTTTCCCAAAATGCAATTGCAGCGTCTGTGGAAGATTGTTTGTCCGTTGTCAGGGCAGTGCAATAAAACAGGCTCATAGTGCTGCTGTGAAGTGACACAGAAGCAAATCATAAAAGATCGGAGTCACGCTATAAGTCTACGAGGCTGAGTCTCAGTTTTTTAGGAAAACCAACTTTATTCAGCTTGAAACAGGAATGGCACACATATTTATTGTAGCGTGATCTGCCACTCTGCTATGCACAGACACAGCAGTCAGGCTGCATCACCCATCGATATCTTTTCTGTTTGCTTTGGCGGAGAGACGCAGAATATCTTTGAGCCAGCTGTTGCCCCAGCAACAGATAAACAGTCTTCCATAGACACGGAGATCGGACTTCGTGACGCTCTTCGGTGTGTCGTCCAGTTAGGGGAGGTCCCAAGAGAGTTTACAAACCTCACATTTTCTTGAATGAGTGCCGTATTAATAGGAATGTTTCTTGAACGAGCATCTCTGAACCACATAAAAATGGCTTTTTCAACGTCTTCAAATGCAGCTGTTCACATACATTTTTCTTTTTTTGCTTGGCCTTTCAAGAAAGTTGACAGCGTTGATGGCGAAATTCCGAATTCGCTGGCAAAGTCTTTTTTTTTTGCCACATCGAGAGCTGCAAAAATGTATATTTTTTTTCTAATATGAACTGTTACCATTTTTTCGTGTCTGCCATTTCTATAAGAGGGTAACAATGAGTTAAATTCCAATGGATATTTTTTAAATGTTGATGAGCAATAAGCAAAAGGTATCACTGAAAACCGCAGGAAACAAAAAGGGCAATATAAAAAAGTACGAGGAAAGTTCGAAGAAAGAAAGCAAAATTACAGTGTTTCTGTTTGGGGATCGTTGTGCACAACTGAGCTGCGGCCACAGAACTAACTGCTCTGTGGATGATTCATTCAGGCATTTCAAGGTCACTTCGTTATAATGAAAGTATCTGCTGAATGTACTTCGTAGTAATGAGATTTCTATAGACTCGCGTCATATGGGGAAACTGTCAGGACCATAAAAATACTTTGTTGTAATGAAAAAGTTGTTGTAAAGGTATTCGTTATAACGGAATTTTACCTGTATCATGTGCAGGTTGAACCAAAGTTTAAGTAAAAATGTTAGGTTTGAATACACAATAGGAGGTCTGAAAATTAACAGTCCACCTTATGAGAAGGATTTAGGAATCATAGTTGACTCTACGCTATCAACTGCCAGACAGCGTTCAGAAGACATTAAGAAGGCTAACAGAATGGCAGATTATATAGCGCCCTGATGTGTGGAGTACAAGTTCAAGGAGGTTATGCTCAACCTTTATAATGCACTGGTGAGCACTCATCTGGAGTACTGTGTGCAGTTTTAGTCTCCAGGCTACAAAAAGGACATAGCAGCACAAGAAAAGGTCCAGAGAAGAGCGACTAGGCTGATTCCAGGACTACAGGGGTTGAATTATGAGGAAAGATTAAAAGAGCTGAGCCTTTACAGTTTAAGCAAAAGAAGATTAAGAGGTGACATGATTGAGGTGTTTCAAATTATGAAGGGAATTAGTACAGTGGATCGAGACTTGTATTTTAAAATGAGTTCATCAAGAACATGGGGACACAGTTGGAAATTTGTCCAGGGTAAATTTTGTTCAAACATTAGAAACATCTCTTTCTTTCCAAAGAGAACCACAGACAGTTATTAGGTGGTGTGGTAGACAGTAAGACTTTAGGGACTTTCAAAACTCGACTTGATGGTATTTTAAAAGAATTAAGTGGAAAGTACTGGCAAGCTTGTTGGGCGGAATGGCCTGTTCTCATCGAGATTGTTCCAATGATCTGATGATCTGAGACAGAAACAGCTGTGCAGTGGGAAAACAGCTGGACAAGGACAACCGGAATGACTAGGAAGGTAGTAGCCGACGTGGCAGTTTAATGCCATAGCAAAAGTGAGCATATCGACCGGACACAAGGTGGTCATCCTGTATCATCACAGTCTCTTCCAAGCCAACAGGTGTCTTCAGATGTGCTGTCTAGGCTCTTCTGCAGAAGCAAAAAACAAGTAGATAAGGTCGATGACTGGAAATGCAGTGTTCAGCCATGGAAAATGAGATCAGCAAACGAAAAATACAACAAGTCCACTTCCCTTCAAAATCAGAACTTGGCCAGCCCCATCATTACCTCAAAACTAGCAGTAACCACTGGGACCCTGGTACCCCCATCAACAGTTTGAAGTCTTAGCAGAAGTGGCCTTATGGAAGAATTGCAACCAATAAAGAATAACTTTGAGGTGGAAATAAAGCCTAAGAACAACTGGGCTGCAAGTAGGTGCTCTGGATGGAAAACTTTTGTCTCTAACATAAGAAAGCTTGTGTGCCAAATGGGGGCTGAAGAACAATACATGGGTATGTGTCTGCAGGCAACGTTGAGACACGGTTGATGTTCTTTCATTTCTATATATTTGCTCTGGCGGACAGCCGGGTCCTAGCCGGGACTCCCTTTCGACATTTGTTCCAGGGGAGCAACCATGGGCTGCTCAATACATCCCCCGGGACGCTTGATGGCAGCCTCCCTGGCTGACGGCGGTGCCTCAGCTTCCTGCAAGGCTCCATGGGAGATGGAGTTCTCCATGGCCCTGCTGGGATCTGGGGGGGGCAGGTGCTGCATGGATCCCTGGGCCCGACTGGATGAGTCTTCGGCCCCACCCGGAAGTGCAACCGGAAACAGGTGATCAAGCACCTGGAGCACTTCTGGGTGGGCTATAAAAGGGGCCAGCAACCACCACTCAGTGGCCAGAGTCGGGAGGAGGAGGACGAAGCTTGACGGGGAGGAGTGGTGGTGCTAGAAGGAAGTGTTGTGTTTTGCTTGTGCTACTTTGGACTGTGTTGTGCCTGTGGGGTTCATGGGAAGACGTGCCCCAAAGGTGAAGAAAATAAAAGTCTTTGTTTTGTTTTTACACGTGCCTCCGTGTGAGTCTGTGCCGGGTCGGGCACAATATAGCGCCTTATTACAATGCATACACACACACGAGTATGTAGACTTTGTTCCGTTCATGTAAATATAAAGTCCCCTTTACATTTTGAACTGTTGTTGCACTATTCATCCATGGAAAAACTGTGCTTAAAAATAACTTTAGATGTTATTAATGAAATTCACATTTCTCTTAAGGTGTCATCTTTACAAAACTTTATTTCTGTAATACTAGTTGACTGCATAAACAGTCTTTTTCAAGAAAAAGAAATCTTCATTTTGTGTCTAATCCACATAAAGCACAACCCCGGCACCATCTTCTACTATTGCTCATCTTGTGCTCAAACTTAAATCGTTTTTATTCACCCATATAGACAGTGTCTTAAATGTGGCAGTTAGTTAATAATTGAATAATGAAAAACACTTTCACCAACTTCCTTTAACGGTTCCCATAAGACTTCTGTTGATCTGTCTGCGCCTTCTCAATATTCATGAGAATCGACAAAAGCAGACAACATTAAACTTAAAATTCTGTAATATTTCGGTGGCTATATTGATTGTTTTTTCTAGGGCACTGACCTTTTCATTCAAAGCCTTCATTTCTTTAATTCTGGTGTCAATGTCTTCTTCTGGATCTCCAATGTCAATAGTGTCTCCCATTTGACAGGCGTTTGAAATTTCTGGTAAGCGTGGATGTCAGTGAAAAAGCAAGAAATATGGAGTGTACCTTGTTGAAGACTGGGTTCACCATTAGCACACTGCATTAGGACTAATTAAAGGTAAAACACATTAGAGGATTGTCAAGCAGGGCATGTGTACCCACCTGCCTAGCCGGGTTGATGCCATATGCAGCTGCAGGAAGATGAAGGTCCCAATCATTGGGACTCTCGCTAACATATTTTCTCAGTGTACATTTAATATTTTAATTTGTTCTTTCACCCTGTTTATTTCAAAAGGATTTTGAAACTTTTAACTAATAATCCTTTTTTTTTCAGTTACCAACCACAACCAACATAAATTAAAGCATTAAACGCACACCATTGCCTGCCCATTTGTCTGAGGATGGTAAGCACTGGAGACAGCATGCTTTATTTTTAGGACTTCAAAGATGTTCTCATTTAGCTGTGGAGGAAGAATCAACAGGATTACTTCAGCAGTTCAGACAAGGGATAATAAATGGTTTTACAAGACATGGAGGTTTTCTAGAAATGTTTCGATTTAAAGAATAAAAAGCATTTGTTTCAACGGTACCTCATTGACAAGCCCTTTTCCTTGGTCAGCCTTCCCTCACTTCACTCGCAGACTTTGACTGGAGAGGCGCAGCAACGATCTGCTTTGTGTAGAGGTCAGTCATGGCCAACACATACGTGTTTCTTCTGGGAGTTTGACACAGTGGGCCAAAGAGATCAGGCCTACCACCACCCAAGCTTCTTTCACCTGAGAAAATATTTGCCATTAAATGATTACCCTCATTTGATTTTCTTTCACAAATCTGTGGCCAGCCATTACCTTAGGTAGAATGCAAGACTGGAGCCACGGTCTTGATGGGATCATTCAGCTGGCAGCGGTGACAACATCTCACCTAAAGCAAGATACAAACTGAATGAAATATTGCATCATATGCTTACTTTATTGATAAGAAAGAATTTGACACTTGTAAAGCTACAATAGGAGTACATTGTGCTAAAATAAATTTGGAATCAACCTTAGCAACTCACAAAGATAAAAGGGACTGCAGCAAGGATAACAAGAATGCTACAAAAAAACGAGAACTTCACGAAGGAAAATCATCCTAAACAAGTAGTTAGCCGAGGATGATCACACAGGGCTACTGGTGATGGAGTCTTGCTATGGTGCGAAACCTACTTTGAAAACCAATGTTGTGAGGGTGACATCATAATTATTACTTGATTTGTCTCTCAGCAAGCAAACAACCGAGGGCCACCTAGACTACTCTGGATTACTAGAACAAATTTAACACACACAGTTACCTGCCCATTTGATCCTTCTTGAGGTACTACGGGTTTATAGGACCCAGACTGTAAAATTGGGCATCATTTTGAGAAGACAGAACAAACTGCACCAGTCCTCAAAAGAAGAAGACAAGTGTATAAACAGATACTTTAAGGAAATCGTATGATTGTCTGGTAATTACATCTCAGCTCTAGGGGACTTGCAAAAGCATGCAATATGACCAACGTTAATGCAAGCTAATTATTCTACTTCTTAGCACAAGCCACGCTAAACCACCACCTGAGGCAGAATCATTAAATGTATGAGTATGTGCAAAACTTACCCAATCAGCTACATCTTTTATAAGAGTTGGCCAGAAGTAGCCAGCAATAGCTCTGTCTGTGGTGCCTCTCACACTGTGATGGTTCCACGATTATCATGACACTCCATTAGGACAGCTGTCTTTTGTTCTTCACTCATGACAACCAGACGAAAGTATTGTCGATTTGGCCTGGTCTGTCAGAAAACAGAATGATCTATTCAGTCATAACTCTTAAAAGTGATGAATATTGTGACTTCTACTTTTAGGTCACTGGACTTAGAAGGTTAAATTTCATCCATGAATTCATTTTCCTGCTATCTTCCTCTTAATTTACACCGTGGAGGGTTGCAGTATGGTGAGGGATTTAATAAAAAATAAATAAGTAAATAAAACCACAACTATAGGTCACAAGGAATTACTTAGCAACACAAAAATGTTACACTATTCTGTCACACACGTGCGATTGGGAGACAACTAAAAGGCCTTAAGAATGGTACTACCACGCCAGACCAGGGGGTGGCAAGCTCTACTAACTCTCTTTCTCAATCTCCTCCAGACCATCCATGGGAAATCTCGCTAGGTCCTGGCACCAGTGATGACGTCACTTCCAGTCCCGTCACCATGAATAACGTCACTTCAGGCTCCTGCGCCATAGATGACATCACTTCTGGTCACGGCGCCAATGACGACATCACTTTCAGTCCCAGGCTTTAAAGCCGCCATCTTTTCATATTACATTGAGCTGGATTTCGGACTCAAACCTGTGAACATCACAACTAATCCATCCATCCATTATCCAACCCGCTATATCCTAACTACAGGGTCACGGGGGTCTGCTGGAGCCAATCCCAGCCAACACAGGGCGCAAGGCAGGAATAAACCCCAGGCAGGGTGCCAGCCCACCGCAACATCACAACTCATTTCAACCCTTTTTGTAGCCAAGGCACAATATACGGGTGGCTGCCCCAAACCTTTTTATGTCTACTTTTGTGACAAATCCTACACTAAAAAAGTAAATATAAAGCTTCTTAGCAACAATTAACTGTTTAAAAAATGTTTATTATCCATTACTCGATGCTAATTTACTTCTCTGTTTAAAAGAATTGTAAAAATTAGACACCTGATTTGAGATCAATCTAGGCAGCTCAGATTTTCTTAGTCCCAAAAAGAGAAAACTTACTAATCAATTAGTCAAGTATAGGTCAGTAAATAACAAGAAAGTACACCTGAGCAGTTGTTTTCTTTTAAATATTTTATTAAATGTTTTGCGTATTTCAAAAACATTCATGCACATTCTTTGAAATGACCAACCTGTTTAAAATGGTAAAGTTCGTAATATTTGTTATTAAACAAGACGTCAGGTAATCCTAAATATATCTAAATTATATTACAGTATATATTCTCAAAAACTGAAGAGTGTTCAATAAATATTACATACCTTTAATCATAGAGTCCACGGACGCACGTCGTATTTCACTTCACTCTCTGACTGTTACATTGTTGTTAAATTCTTCCCATAAAAGAATTTCTTTCAAGTTGTTGTAAAATTCAAACGTTTTCATTTTTTCAAGAAGTGAAAAATATTCTTCTTCACTGAGAGAAATTCAATGTTTTTGTTCTTCTTTTCGGCATTCTTCTTCTTTCTCCTTGTCACTTGAATGGCGGAAGTTCTATTTGTTAATGCAGACTGAGAAATGCAGATCCTTCACTTTTTTTTCGTGTGTCGTAAAACATTAGACATGCGCAGTACAACTCGTGCAGTGTCGTGAAAATAATTTTTATTAAGCAGAGAGTGCATGCTTGAGGCATATTGGATCGGGACGCAAAATAAACAAACGTGGATCGGGCACTGTCGTAATAGTAAATTTCTGTGCATGCGTGTGTGGCTCTTGCAGTCCTTCTGTGCATGAGCGCAGATCGGGTAGTGACAGGCTCCTTTAACCTGAAGCTGGGAGTACTTCTGGTATGTCAGCAATGTAATGAGGAAGCACTTCCGGGTTAGGTGGAACCTCTATCTGATTGGGGAGTGTCCTCACAATAGTAAGGACCCCATCAGGGCTGCCCCCCAGAGCTGCAACTCCCAGTGCCCTAATGGGAGCTATGCCAGAGTGATGCAGTCTCTTTCTGAACTTGCAGTAGTGTATCATCCCAAACATCCCAGCTTAGGTGTACATCCGTCTGCTCCCCCCATCCACGACCTCCCAGTTAGGTAAGGAAACAGCATACATCCCAGTAGGCTGTCCATAATGTCCATCACACTTGTGTCTTCCAAAGTAAGCATCCATTTGACTGGTATAGCCAGCAATTCTCACTGATGAATGTTTCCATTTCCACGAGCAGGGCATCCTCGGACGCTTACCACCAGCACACAGACATAGCCGGGTGAGCAAACAAAAGGTGACAGCCTCAGTCTGGAGAAGCCCGCGGCCCCGTCACGTCTCACTGATGCTCCTTTTGTTTGCTCTCACCATCGTCTCCTATAAGTTAGCACACTTTAGCCAGATCCTGCCCTGCTGTTTTCACTCGGCTCCATAGACTATCGCAGTTAACAGACAGCATGAGTTCTGAAGTCGCACTGCCCTTGATTCATATGTGCGCGCCTGCTGTGACTCACTGCGTGATCTTCAACAAGTCCCTGCTGTGCTGGAGGGATCAGATGTCAACAACAGGTTGCCTGCCACTCACAGTGATTTGGCTGCATTTGCTGCAGCAACCCTTGTAGTTTGGAAATGGAGGTTCTGAGATGGTACCCTGGACTCACTAATATTCTGTGCATTACATTTGCTGTAGTCCTGATCAGCATAATAAATGCTTCATGGTGGCAAGCTAATGCCAGAACTGGCTGATGGGTGCTCTGCAGCTTAAACTGAACTTCTCCTTCTACACCCCATGATGTGTGTGTTAGATTAACTAACAATTCTGTAGTATCCCTGTTGAAGCGCAAGTGGAACCCTTCAATGGAGTGAGGTCTCGTCCAGGGTTTGTGACATTAATTCATAACATCTGTGACTTTGATGAAGAAAAGTAGTGACAGAGGAATGGATTTCTGCAGTGCACACCTAATCATTCAGACAGGCTGTGGGTTTTGGTGGAATTTGATAAAATTTTTAAAATGAAACACAAAATCCTGCGTGCCCATAGTTCCTTTATTGTCAGGCTGTTTGTGCCGATCGGCTTCCACTCAACACGGCACGACCAAGAAAGCAAAGCTCCCGAAACACTACATTATCTTCTAGAGGTTTATGTTTATTTGTGCAATATTGGCTTGCCTTTCCAGAAATGATTTACTTTTCTAAAAAGATACATTGCAATAAAACGTCTCATTTTTGAAAGTCCCTAAAGTCCTACTGTCTACCACACTACTTGCTAGCTTATTCTAAGTGTCTATCATTCTTTGTGTAAAGAAAAACTTCCTAATGTTTGTGCGAAATTTACCCTTAAGTTTCCAACTGTGTCCCTGCGTTCTTGATGAACTCATTTTAAAATAACAGTCTCAGTGCACTGGACTAATTCCCTTCATAATTTTAAACACTTCAATCATGTCACCTCTTAATCGTCTTTTGTTTAAACTGAATGTTTAATTTGTATTTTTTGTAATTTTTTCCCTTGTTGAAATATTTTTTATTGGAGTTTTGAAATCCTAGAATTTGAAAAAAATAAATGATTAAAATTTAATGCATTTTTTTTTTCTGTGGGCACAGCCAATTTTTTTGGTATCACTGCTATAGTGCGAGATGACCCGTCTGCAAGGAAGACTGGTACGTCTGCAGCTTGGAGGCTCCACTCATGAGCTCCAAGTAGGTGGAGCTGAGTTAATGAGCTCTGGAAGCCTGTAGTTAGACTCCATTGGCATCTATTGGAGTCAACTCCACCTACTTGGACAGGCCCTAAGAGTTAACTCCACCTTCTTGGAGCTCCCTCCCATTAGGGTCAAATCCAACTACTTGGAACTCCAGGGTGGATGCTGCAGGATGCAGATACTGTATATACTTGCTGCAAGGGGCAGTGGTCTTGGAAGTTATAGTACAAGCAGTGACATCATCAATGTGGCTACAAAAATGTCAGTTTTTCTCCTCTTTTAAGTCAGTGGGAAACCGATGTGTTATATTATTTGAAGTTGGAAAAAATCAAATACTCAGTTAGAGGATCCGTACAGACTTTTTTCAAAACATGGCAGGATCTAATCAGTAATATTTTAAAATAAGTTCCTAAGGCACAGAGAATTTATTAATTTAGGTATGTTTACAAGCCTTAAATTTAACGCCGTTTGGCTTGCTCTCTCTCTCAGGGGTGGGGATCGATCTGTTCTTAATTTTTTCTCTTTGTAAAAACTTGATTGCTTTGTATGGATTGTAATAAAATTAATTAAAAAAAAAAATGTCAGTTGTATTGACAGAGACATGGACTCGAGTCATGAATTTAATGATTTCAGTCTTAACTCAAAAAAAGAAAAATCAAAAAGAATTGCCACTCAACGAGGACTTGAAAAGTAATGACTTCTACTTAATAAGAACATAAGAAATTTGGTGAGAGGAAACCATTTCATTCCTCCAGCTTGTTTGTTTAGCTAATAGCTAAGCTTTCCCAATATCTCATCCAGATTCTTCGGAAAGGTTGTCAAAGTTTCTACTTCAACTCCATGTCTCAGTTGCTTGCTTCGTCCAGAGTCTCACAGCTCTTTGTATAAAGAAGCCGGATAATGACTTCCACCCTGTGAAGATTTCATGTTCAATAGAAACTCGTTTTAAACATGCCAGTGTTTAAATGAAGGAAGGCAGAAAGGTCTGGAAACATGAAACATTAAAAATTATCATCTTTAATTGCAAAGACTACAGTGTTATCAATAAGAAAAGAACTGCAATGTGCCAAACACGTGGGATAAAAAAATCACTGATGGAGATGCAACAACCTCGAGGCATATGAGGCCTCACAAAGATTAGTAAGTTTGATTTCTGTAATAATTAGAAATAGCGAACTAAGGATATGTAACAGTTAGCTAAATTCTAAGTTAGTAATTGCGAAATGATAGCCAGGTTAACTTTACAGATTCCTGCTGTTGATCTGATGCTTTTTAAACATTCGCCAACCCCCGGGCAGGCACTACACGCTAGTCACTTCATGGCTTTGCTGCTCGCGTATGTGGAAGCAGATGTACAATTTAAAAAGATTGTTATTTTCATGGGACTTGTTACATATGTATAATAGAACAAACTATTTTACATTACAGCGAGTAATTAACCATAGTAAAAAATAGTAAAACATAATAAATTGAAAGAAAATTATGTTTAATTGCATTATACGTTTTCGTTCTGTTTTGCTTTGAAATTAACAGGCAAATACTTTTCAAACTTACACTTTTACTGTAAAACTTCAGTAAAAACAATTTTGTGAATTAACATTTCGTCAGTATTGCATTGAATTTTGATTCTGTGTTTGGAGTATCATCTTGACAACGCAATGTATAACTGCCCCGTTTGTGAATATCATTTCTTTCTCTCTAATAAATAAACCGACTTTTTCGTATGTTTGTCCCTGTGATTTGTTGTTATAGCAAAAGCTATTCTAACGGGAAGTTGTAAACGTTTTAATACGAATGGCATATCAAGATCTCCTTTGGTGTCTAATGTTATCCGCGGAAGATGAACTACATTACCTTTCTTATTGCCTGTTAAAATTTTACATATCAGAATTGTTCGACCAATTTTGACTACAACTAATCTTGTCCTATTGCATAGCCCAACACTCATACATAAATTATGCAGTAACATCACGATACATCCTTCTTTCAACAGTAATTCGGCCGGTGGAAGACCGTATGGTGTTTACGGTTGTAGATTTTCTACGGGATATTGTAAGTTGATGTTTTCATCTTGCACACCATCACCACCAACTGTTTCAGCACGGTCTATTGATACACATTTAACCAATTTGCCGTGTAACCGATCGCATTCATTCATTTGACTTCATCGTTTCTCGGTGCTAGGATTGCATGTGTACTCATTTCTTCTGTTGAAAACCCTTCAGAATGAAATTCTTCAATAAGATTTGGACATAATAAGTCTTCTTTTATTGGGAACTTAAAATGAGGAAAACGTAAAAGTTTATAAGAGCTAAGAGCGCAGGAACTGTGTCTGACAAAAGCATTCCCACAAATGAGAGGTGAGAGGACCGTGGGCATGTTTGAAAATGGTTGAGAGGAGGGCGGGACTTGAAAAAATCTCTAACAATAGTCTCGTCTCAAGATTTTCTTTTATAATAGAGAGATTTTCTAGTACGTTTGTGTCTCTGCTGCATGCATGAGACTGTGTGGCTGTGAGTAAATGGCAAGTCAGGAAGAGAACGCGTCTGAGTATCGCCATAACTAGCCTCGCTGAAGCTGGAGTCAACCATGAGTGAATTTTGCTTAAAACTGGAAGGGAACAATCAAACGGCTCACTGAGTGTCACATTTCTAAACCAATCCAAGTTGTCTCTTTGATGAACTTTTGTAAGCATGTCCCTGTACTTTTCAGTGGAACGTTTTCCTCTTTCAGCTCCGTTATTCACTGCCAGGATGCGTGTTGAAAGTTTCCAAAATTTGTTGAAGTTTCAATCGTTGGTCCACTATTTTATTGGTTTCTTGTGAAATTACTGAGACTTTTCTTTGCCTTTTTTCTTATAGACATCAGAGAAGGATGTTGGTCTTTCTATTACCAGACCCTCCAACTTCAGCTGTTCAGGATCTATTGTCAGCTTAAGACGCCGAGGAATGTCTGGTAACGGTGGACACTGCAGACTTTACACCATCTTTGACTTTGTTTTTGCTGAGATTCTGTCATTCCAAGGACTTAAATAGAAGGAATCTAATTCTTATTCCACTTGCTACTCAAATGTTCTGGGAACTCCACCTTAGTACCAGAATGTTCTCAGTTTAATTGTTAATCACTTACTTGTACAAAGTAACAATACAAATAAAATGTTCAGAATGGAGCAACCTCTAATTGTTTCACAATCTGGCCAAAATTTTGATAGGTAAGTAAGCTACCCTAATGGGCCAAGATGAGTCTTAAGGAGAAATGATTGTACAAACATCAACTCTTTGATTGGTTTGTTTGCCACTTTAATTTATATACACATTTGTTTTTTTTTCGTGAGCCAATCTTAAAATGTCTGAATTATTTTGTTGCAACTTTTCTTATATTTTTGTTTAATTACGTCCAGTTTTTCTCAGAGATTGTTCCACACGGTTTCTAGGAATGGGAGCCAACTGAACGTCGGTTAAGCTGATTTGTGTTTTCTGTCCAAAAGAAGTTCATCATGGCACCAGATAGTGGAAACGTGTGGCTTGTTCCTCAGACTTCAAGTAAGAGTTTCACTCTACACTCTGCCCCCATGTGTCAAAAAGAACACACAGTTGGAAACTTGTTACAGATAAATTTCGCACAAACTTTCAGAAGTCTTTCTTCACACCGAGAATCATAGACACACAGGATAAGCTACCAAGTAGTGTGGTAGACTGTAGGACTTTGGGGACCTTCAGAACTTGACTTGATGTTATTTTAGAAGAATTAGGTGAATGGGACTGGTGAGGTTTGCTGGGCTGAATGGTCTGGACTAATCTAGATTGTTCTAATGTTCTAAAGCACGCATGACACACCTGCTCTAAGGCCCTTTCCTGCTCACAGAGACTTGACCTGGCAGCCCTTTGCAGAACTTATGTTTCTGTTGCTTTTATCCATGTCTTTTTTTATTTGTTTCCTACAACCCCATTGGTGAAAATGAAACCTCAGTACCAGGATTTAGTACAGTCCAATGTCATTTCATGATCCTCTCGAGCAAGGACCTCCTCCACTCCATTATCCTATAGCTTTAAGATACCAAACTCTTGAGAGAGGACCATGACCACCAGTTTGGAGGGGCCGACTGTGAACTTCATGTTTCTATGTGCGAGGCAGGGAGGGGGGCAGCAGCAGAGATTGATTCCTAATGAAATAAGGAGTACCATAGCCGTGCCAAACCTGTTCCTCAAGTTCATGGTCACAAGAACGATGCAGTGCCAGTTCATCCTCTGACACAAAAAGACGAAAGGCCTTTTTTAAAACCTTAACTGGATTCTCCTCAGTTGTATTTACTCATGCTGAATAAAGCAGTTGATCACTAACAAAATGAGAGTCTCCTGCCTCACACAGTGGATCAGAGGATTAGTGAGGGCCTGGGATTTGGGGAGAAGGGTGGAGCAAAAACACACACAAAAAAAAAAAGAAAATAAAATGCCAGCTATGCACTAACTTCAGAAGAAGTCAACTTGTGAAACACAAAACATTGCTGGACGCGTGCAGATGCTGGCAGTTTGCAGGCTTTTTTATGGCCCTGCTGCTGGTGCTCATGTCTGATCAGCACAATGAACAGACCATCCAGACAAAGGGCCCCAGAATTCCGCCTGGCAAGCGATTTCTTTCTGCCAGGGATTAGGCCAGCGCAGTGTCTGTGTGCCACAGAGGTCAAGTGTGTGGAGATAGTTCAATGGTCCGAGCATTTGGGATCTGCTTGGAGGTGTCTCTGGAAAAAATGGCCAACACAGTTTCAAATATATATTGTACTACATTTTAGACACAGACACAGTTCATGAGTGTTTGGCATTGTGGTGCAATGGTTAGGGCTGCTGCCTCACAGTGCCCTGAGTCCTCACTTGGAATCTGGTTTGGATTTCGGATGTTCTCCCAGTATTCACAGAGATTTTCTCCAGGTTTGTCACTCTCATCTCAAAGATGTCCAGGTCAGCTTAACTGGTGTAACTAAACCGCTTTTTGTGTGCGAATGTCCCTGTGACACGGTGCCATCTCGTCCAGGACTGGTTCCTTTATTTTAGCAGGATGAATCTTGGCTGCTAGCAATTTCAAAATGGACACAACTGACTCATGAAATTGGATAGCTGTGGGAAAAAAAAAAACAATAGTTTTCAATAACTTTTTTATAGAAATGTTGTAAAGGGTCAAAAGAGTGTTTTCAAAAGTGACGAGGCATAAAAAATGTAATTCCAAGAAGCACTGCAGGGAGTTTTCATTCGGTTTCAATTTACGCTTTCACATTAGGACTGTTAAAAAAAAACTCAAAGAAAATGGCTAAGTAATTAACTCTGGTTGGCCCTTTTATATCAGATTTAAAGCAATTAACGAAGCCTGACAGTACCGGTAGGAAACATCAGTCAAAAACGAAAAAGAAAAGCGTTTTTGGGCAGCATGGCGGTACAGAGGTTAGTGCTGTAGTCTGGAAGAGCTAAGAAATTGGAGTTAAATCCCACATCATGTCACTGTCTGTGTGGTGTCTGCATGGCCAGCACTCTGATCTGATCTTCTCCCACATCCTAAACACTTGTGTTGGGCCAATCAGCTGCTTGTCACTGCCAACACCCAGACAGAATACAGAGGCCACTGAGAAGACTACTAGACTATGTAGTATATCACAATGTGGAGAGTGCATGTCAGGGGAGGTTATGCTGAAGTTATTATAAGAATAAAACATAAAAAAAGATTATAAGGAGTTGGGGGCACAACAGGTGACCCCATATAATTGATGGAAAAAGGCAAAAAACAAGACAGTTCAAGCAGAACGTCTTTCCAGATGCGAGTTTTCTGTGGACTGCTGATAGATGGCATTGGGGCAGATGACGAGGCTGACAGGTGGAAGTCCCAGCAGTGATGTCAGAGGCCTTCCAGCTGTCAATCTTCCAATCCTCAGAGTTGGTTAGATACAGCGCCACCCCGTGGCTTGGAATAAAACTACCATTGGATGAGCCCTGAAGTTGTCCCCCAAGCGTAGGTGTGTGACGTTACAGTGGGTACGGAAAGTATTCAGACCCCCTTCAATTTTTCACTCTTTGTTATATTGCAGTCATTTGCTAAAATCATTTAAATTATTTTTTTCCCTCATTAGCGTACACACAGCACCCCATATTGACAGACAAAAAAAAGAATTTTTGAAATTGTTGCAGATTTATTAAAAAAGAAAAACTGAAATATCACATGGTCCTAAGTATTCAGACCCTTTGCTCAGTATTTAGTAGAAGCACCCTTTTGAGCTAATACAGCCATGAGTCTTCTTGGGAAAGATGCAACAAGTTTTTCACACCTGGATTTGGGGATCCTCTGCCATTCCTCCTTGCAGATCCTCTCCAGTTCTGTCAGGTTGGATGGTAAACGTTGGTGGACAGCCATTTTTAGGTCTCTCCAGAGATGCTCAATTGGGTTTAAGTCAGGGCTCTAGCTGGGCCATTCAAGAACAGTCACAGAGTTGTTGTGAAACCACTCCTTCATT
This sequence comes from Polypterus bichir lapradei, assembly GCA_026402145.1. Taxonomy (NCBI): domain Eukaryota; kingdom Metazoa; phylum Chordata; class Cladistia; order Polypteriformes; family Polypteridae; genus Polypterus; species Polypterus bichir. The sequence continues at coordinate 238,624,789 of JANRMT010062791.1, read as the reverse complement.
ATTTTAGCTGTGTGCTTAGGGTCATTGTCTTGTTGGAAGGTAAACCTTCGGCCCAGTCTGAGGTCCTTAGCACTCTGGAGAAGGTTTTTGTCCAGGATATCCCTGTACTTTCAACCAAGCATGAAGTCAAAGGAATTGTCTGTAGACCTCCGAGACAGGATTTTCTCGAGGCACAAATCTGGGGAAGGTTACAGAAAAATTTCTGCTGCTTTGAAGGTCCCCATGAGCACAGTGGCCTCCATCATCTGTAAGTGGAAGAAGTTCGAAACCACCAGGACTCTTTCTAGAGCTGGCCGGCCATCTAAACTGAGCGATCGGGGGAGAAGGGCCTTAGTCATGGAGGTGACCAAGAACCCGATGGTCACTCTGTCAGAGCGCCAGAGGTCCTCTATGGAGAGAGGAGAACCTTCCAGAAGGACAACCACCTCTGCAGCAATCCACCAATCAGGCCTGTATGGTAGAGTAGCCAGACGGAAGCCACTCCTTAGTAAAAGGCACATGGCAGCCCGCCTGGAGTTTGTCAAAAGGCACCTGAAGGACTCTCAGACCATGAGAAATAAAATTCTCTGGTCTGATGAGACAAAGATTGAACTCTTTGGTGTGAATGCCAGGCGTCACGTTTGGAGGAAACCAGGCCAATACCATCCCTACAGTGAAGCATGGTGGTGGCAGCATCATGCTGTGGGGATGTTTTTCAGCGGCAGGTACTGGGAGACTAGTCGGGATAAAGGGAAAGATGACTGCAGCAATGTACAGAGACATCCTGGATGAAAACCTGCTCCAGAGCGCACTTGACCTCAGACTGGGGCGACGGTTCATCTTTCAGCAGGACAACGACCCTAAGCACACAGCCAAGATATCAAAGGATTGGCTTCAGGACAACTCTGTGAATGTCCTTGAGTGGCCCAGCCAGAGCCCAGACTTGAATCCGATTGAACATCTCTGGAGAGATCTTAAAATGGCTGTGCACCGACGCTTCCCATCCAATCTGACGGAGCTTGAGAGGTGCTGCAAAGAGGAATGGGCGAAACTGGCCAAGGATAGGTGTGCCAAGCTTGTGGCATCATATTCAAAAAGACTTGAGGCTGTAATTGCTGCCAAAGGTGCATCGACAAAAGTATTGAGCGAAGGCTATTAATACTTATGTACAGTACATGTGATTTCTCAGTTTTTTTATTTTTAATAAATTTGCAAAAACCTCAAGTAAACTTTTTTCACGTTGTCATTATGGGCTGTTGTGTGTAGAATTCTGAGGAAAAAAATGAATTTAATCCATTTTGGAATAAGGCTGTAACGTAACAAAATGTGGAAAAAGTGATGCGCTGTGAATACTTTCCGGATGCACTGTATTTTATAAACAGTGGTAAATCTGTGAGATTAGGCATTCTAAGACTACATATTAATAATACAATAGGGGAAAGTACAGCAATATATATATATTACTCTACCAAGATAAAACAGTATTTTTTTCAACATTTTGTTAATTTTATAAATTGTTTACCATGTTTTTTGTTTTAACACTTACTATATTTACTTATGTTAGTCATTTTTTGTGTTGTCCTTTGGCACCATCTTGTTTCTTCAATGGGGAGTTTTGTGTTAATGGTTGCTATGAGGTTGTTAAGGGTGACATCAGCGGTCACAAACCATGTGACATCACAGGTCGAGCGATATAAAGCTCCGCCCCTTAGACTTTCTTGTTTGTTTCTTGTAACCCGCCAAAAAGGCTCTCTGGTTACAAATTCTTTTGGTTCTGACTACGGTTTTTATCTTATGTGTCGGCTCTTGTTATGTGAACTTTTGATTACTGTTCCTCTCACTGTGTTTGTTGACCACAATTATTGTTTTAAAGCCTTGGCCTTCATTATTCGATTCTTTGACTGCTGGTTACGACGTTGGATAATTCCGACCTCAGTGTTTCTTCAAATTCTAATTCTTTAAATTAGCTGCCATCTCGTGCAGTTCAGTACACTCTTTGCTTTGGAACATTTGTGGGTTATGTTTATTTTTGGCTTCTTATGGACAATTTCATGTTTTGTTTCTTTGAAAATTAATTTTATTTATTCTTCTTATTTTTGTTATTTGGCAAGTTGATGACATATTGCTATCTTTTAATTTCGTGCTTGGTGCCTGAGGATGTTTTTTTCCATCACGTGGTGTCACAGCGAGTGTAAACTGATAATGTGTCAACTGGCATCTTGTCAGTATAGACAAAATTCTCGACAAAAATAACCTGAACTTAAAAAAAAATGTTCAGCCTAGCAAATTAAAGTCTGTGACTCGCCTTATTACAAAAGATCACTCGATCGATCAACCCAGCTCGTTTCAAGTGTGCTCTTTCAGTTAAGTGTGTTCAACTCTACAAAAAATGACTGAAAACTTCTCCGTTTCACCAAAAGATGCTTTCGCTGTTGTACGTGTGTCAAGAAATGACAGGTTGCCTTAACTATTTGTCTGACCTTTACTTAAACAACAAAGACAGAAGGAGAGTAACAGCACAGGTTTTGTTGTTTTAGAACTGCAATGCGATTTCTGATTTTTTTTGTCCATTTCTAAATTTTGTCTGATGAGTTGGTGTGTATGTCTACTGGCTTCTGCCCAGTAGCAGCTCCTTCGTTGATTGCAGTGGCACTTCCCGTGATATCCGCTTTGCAGAGTGCGGTCTGTGAGACGGTACAATGAGAGACTAAAAGTTAAAGAAAAACAAATTGAAAACATTCTCAGTTTAGAAGTAGGCCTTGTACTTGTGCATACCTGAGACTCTTCAACCAGCAGAGGATTGATTCACTGGTGAAATTTCACAGACTTGTTGAATAAGCTCAAAGTGCCGCAGTGGAGAAGCACCACAGTAGCCACCGAATAGACAGAACTACTGGCCAGTAAGGACAGGAAGATGAGGAGGAGGAGGAGTGTGTGCCTCAGGACGTTCTTTAATGAAATGGTTTATTTAACAGTAACTGCATTGCGAGCATATGACCTGACAATTAAATTATGAGACCCGAGCAACTGGAGATGTTTTGTTGTTGTGTGCTTCTATTAAGCAACGCTCCCCATTCAAGCCGAGTGTATCAGCAGTTTTGGTTTTTTTTTTGCTCTTATTTATCAAAACACAAGGTAACATTTTTTGCTTGCTGTTCTTAACAAACATTCCAGGGTTTGTAATGGGTACAAAAGTGATCATTTTTAGGTGGAGTGTTTCTTTAATTTCCGTACATACTCACGTATAAGTCGGGTTTTGAAACCCGAAAAATCAATCATAATATCAGACCCCGACTTATACATCCGTTCAAAAATGCGACACTTAATTAATTAATTAATTAATTTATTTATTTATTTATTTTTTGCATCTTTTTGCCTCTTCCAATCTCGCATCAGTTTCTCAGACACATTGAAGTTTGTTGCAGGAGCTCAGTTACCAATTTCTTTTGCTACTTCAACGATGTTTGATTTTAAACCAGCTTCATATTTTCTTCTGATCGAATGCTCCATCGTAGATAAGGGATGCACTTATGATAAAGGTGTATGAGATACAAAAAACACAAATTAGTGTAAACGTTGCTTCGGAATAGTTCGAGTATTACCGTGTGGTCACGTAGGCACAACAGAGAGAGAGAGAGCGAGAGGTTAGGAGCACACGCTGGTACAGCACATTGTCACACCCACATAGGAAGAAAAAGGGCCGTGTGCTCCGTGGTTACTCCCTCAGGTGGCCGTTAGCATATCATCTCTTGGACTAATAGCGTGAGTTTTCCGCATCTGACTTATACAACCAACATTATAAAATACAAGAAATGATACGATAAAATCAAGACCGACTTATCCATGAGTATATACGGTACATAGTTAATATAAAGGGAAAATACTTTGAATTAACATTAAGCACAAAACAAAACCAAGTGAAACAATAAACTTAAAACATTACATTACAATGAATTAAACTAAAACAAAACGTTACAACGAAAGCAGAAAAGCAGAATGCAAAGAAAGAAAAAGGGCAGAAACCACATGTGGTTGTCATTAAAAGTTTATCAAACACTAAATACATTTTTTCTAAGTTTTCTTCAAGCATTTTTGAATTATTATTATTGTTATTATTATTTTGTACAAAGCAAGTCATTCAACTTATTAATACTTTATTATTTTTATATTTTTGTTTATTGCAACACCATTTTGTTTTTTGGGAGGGCAGCGCCATTTTGAGGGTTCTTTTGCCAAGACACGACTTCCTGTCACCAGGGGATGCAGTCCTAGCTGCGTGACATCACCTGCGTGGCACCTTCGGGGTCTGACGTCACAAATCCATTAGCATCCGAGACTGTGGATAATTCAAAATGGTTTGTGCGACTTGTTATGGTGATTTTATCTCCTGAAAACTTTAACAATATCTTTCGACTCTAAAATTAGGCGAGCATTTTTGGCTTAAGCCACAGTTGTTCGGAACATTCTGGTTATCTCCTAGTTTTTTGGGTTTTTGAGTTTTGTTTCATTTCCTGGTCTGTTATTCGATTCTTAACTGTTCTTTTCGCGGGCAGAGCACAGTTGATCATAACCCATGGGGTTTCCTGTGCCTTCTTATTTTTTGAGATCAAATTCTGAATATGAGCACAGCCAGGATGGTGCTACTTTATAAAGAGTGAGATCAGCCGACAAATGACATGAACCACGTGTTCGGCCAACTGACTACAATGAGGAATACTAGTGGCGATTATGGAGAAACCAGAGAGAAGCCGCATCCATCTGAGTGCCCCGTAATGTCGGGTTTCATAGCTGTGGCTTTAAAGGTCATGATGGTGTTTAAATGTGGCAGAAGAATAAATAAATTAGCATAACCAATTAAACGCTAAAATAAACTAACTGAAAATGATTGCATTTGCTTCTTTTTATGATATTTTTTTTATTGTTTCATTTTTGCCAGTGCCATTTTCTGGCTGTTGCTGTGGTGCCCTGCCTCACTAGGATTGTGGTTGGCGGCACGTTTATGTGCACTTGATGTTCTGGCAGCAGAATCAGAACGTTGTTTGGAATACGAAATGACCAAATCTGGGAATTCCGGATACCCGCATCAGTCTTTTTCTTGGTTTTCTTCCTTGCGTCTTTTCAGGTCGTGAGTTTGCTTTGCCCCTTTGGCTGATTTTGCTGGTGGTCACAATTCCCTGCTACATTTTAACTGAGCATTAAAACGTCCACCCAGTTAAACTCCCTGCTCGTTCTGATGGTCGTCCTTTTGTTCGTCTGTAGAAAATTAATATCTCTGTCACTGGATTTGACATCTTCTCAAGCCAATTGTAATAAATGCAACATAAGTTCAGATCAAAAACAAATGGAAAAAACATTCAGATTTAATTCCAGACACAAAGAATAAGGTCATCATCTTCTATTCGTAGCCCCCTAAATAAAATGGAATTCTAAATTTAATAATGTCAACTAGTAACGAATGAAGAGCTAATTGATCCAATAATTGTTGATGATATGAACACAACGTTATCTGTTCTCGTTGACTCAAGAGGGGATGCCAGTTCAATGTGGGCCTCTCCCAGCCTTCAAGTCTCTGAGCCCACCCTGCCGTTCTTCAGGTTCCATCGGCTCCCCTGACTCGCCAACAGACACCTCCACATAAGAGACCATTTGTCATGAAAGGTAACAAAACATTCTCAGACTTGATCCAGTCCAGGGCTGTGGTGTGCTGGAGCCAATCACAAGTCAGGAAAGAGCTGTGGGTGTGGCACCACTCCACCGCATGGCCCTTTCAGGCACACACACTCACGCTCACACAATTGGAACTGCAAATCAACCAAACACAAAGCTCTCTGGGGATGTGGGAAAACTGGACACCCATGAAGAAAACCCAGGCAGACACAGAGAGAACGTGCAAACGTCAAAACATGGAATTCAAAGCCAATTCTCATGAGCCCCCCGGGTTAGTTTGGCTGTGGGCTTCTTTGTCCCCTAAAACTGTGTAGGTCTGTGGCTTGGCCACGGGTGCAGCCATAGCAAGAAAATGAGGACGGCAGACTCTCTTGTCTCCCTTAAGCGCGGTGACCTGCAGCTGCTTATGTCCTCACGCCTCACGCTTTGCAGTGTCATTAAGTTGTTTGATTAATTCGCTGATACGGCAGGACTAAAGTTGTGCTTTTCCGGCATGGATTTAAAAGAGAACAAAGAGGCACCCCTCACGTGCAATGTGGGATTTTTTTCCATGGTGGTGATGGTGGGGGGGTTGGAATGCTTTTCTGAAACAAATGTTGTACTTTAGTTCTGTCAGTGGGGTGTTAAAGCAACACGTCAAATTCAACCCTCATGGCTGACCTCGGGCATGGACTGTTTGATAGTGCAGAAGACTTTATGAAGAAGTCAGCCATGAAAGGCACTATAAAGTCTGGCCGATTGCCTCTTCTTCTTGGGCTAGCAGTCCCATTTAGGGTTAACTCTTCCGAAGATAAATGGATGTGTTGCTGCGATGCTCTCCTTGTCGGGTACAAAGCCTCTCTGTCTTGTGTGCTGCTCACCAACCAGCAGAGAGTCACTGGGGGAGCTGCAGAAAGCTCGGTCCCGCTCTCTCCATGTCACTTACTGACCTTGTCGTCACTCCCTAGCAATCTGACGAATGATTAATGGCTGCCAGCTCCCAATTACCCTCTCAATGAGCTCTCAGCTGGCTCTGGGTATAATTTCACACCCTCCTTCCTTGTGGGCACTTTGAGCTGCTGAGCTCACACTGCCTGCAGTTTGTGCCCCCCACATGCTCTCCAGAGAGACTGTTGTGAATGTGACAAATCAGAGTCAGTAGCTTCATTCTGCTGGAATAGACAGTTGCCAGTCTCGCCCTTCAGGTGCAGATCTAATTTTTAGCGTCTTTCACATTCACCGTACTGCACTATCATTTGGTACCTTTTACAAAGTAATATACACAGTAGGAAATCAAGTGATCATTTTATAGTGCTTTGATTGTTAACTGGAGTACTTTTAAATGAGCTAATCAATCTTTATTATATTCACAGCCTTTTATTGTAAGATGTACCATTTAGTAAATGATATAACAAATATGCGTTTCATACGGCGTCACTCATAATGAACACCACAGATAATTCAGTTTTATAGCTCCTTTTACTGCAAGGACTATCAAATTAGGCAAAGTCACCCAGTGTTCATGTTACACACAGCAGTGTCCTAGTGTGTTTGTGTGAGTGCGGTATATTACATATAACATCTGTCACACGTGCGTTTGTGTGCGCGCACTGGTAATGGTAATGGTAATGCCACACCTGGGGTTGACGCTGTGGAATAATGTCCTTTTCTCTTTCTTCCTCTTCAGACCGGCTTTACCACCACTGACGTCACTTCTGGTCTCCATTAACTTGGACTCGACTCTTCCTGCCAGAGTTTCCTTTGCACTGAAATCACTGAATTATATGGGATTACCAGGGGGGTACCCGAAATCTTCATTGTGATGTTGTCTATTCTCTTACGCGTTATATATAAAATATCCATCCATTCATCCATCCATTTCTTAACCTACTGAGGTGACAGTTCACCTTTCAGCATGACAATGACCCGTAGCACACAATCAAGACAACGCTGGAGTGGCTTCAGGGCGAGTTTCTTACTGGACAGGCTCATGTGGCTCATCCCAGCAAGCACAGGGCTCAAGGCAGGAACAGTCCCCAGGCAGGGCGCCAGTAGGTTTTTATAGATACAGTATCGACAAAAGAACATGAAGAAGGGTTGAAGACCTCCATAGTAACCCTTGTTTAAAGTTCAAAACGATGGGCTGCAATTAACAATGAAACAAAAGACATATATATCTTCCACCTCCGAGGAAACAGAAAAGTTGCTTAGCCGCTAATACACAAGCGAGGCGAGCACATCAGCAAAACGAAACCTCAGAAGAAAGACAAAGTCACTTAGCAGCTAACATTGGCAAAACGGTATCCCTTTTACTTTTGCACAAGCGATGTGAGCACGTTGGCAAAATGAATCCTCCTAGGAAAGAGATACCTGGAGTAGATCCTTTCAATTACCTGACATCTCTACATTTCAGTTTTTTTTCTGACGATTTTAATAGTTTCTAGGATCCACCTAGTATATCCATCCATCCATTATCAAACCCGCTACCGTAGATCCCGGAATACAAGCCGACCTGGTATATTAGCCGATCCCCTTCTCTACCTACTAAATTACATGTATTTGCCGATGACCGGTATTTAAGCCGACCCCCTTCTCCAAGCAAAATTTTCTACATTTCCTTAAAAGTGTCTCTTCGGGTATATTTATAATGTTTATCAGCGAGAATTTGAGACTGCCGGCATTTTTGATGGAAACCAGGAAGTGATTGCAGAGAAGTTTGGTAAAATAGAACCTTTGTGTTGAAACTATATACGCAAATACGGTACATCGGCGGGTGGATTTCCGGAGACTTGTTATAAATTTGATTAACTTAAATACGCAATACAGTGGACCCTTGACTTACGAACTTAATTCGTTCTGCAAAGGCTAACCCATAATGCGTTCTGAACCTCCCACTGCAACACTTACTTAACCTTTTCATAATAAAAAAGGGTTGTATAATGTGCATAATTTACCAAAACACCAATAATTTTTCTAATGTACTAACCAAAAAGTTATAAAAAGTGCCTAGCCTACTTCGATTAGGCTAGGAGCATGGCGGCGCACAGCGGCTCAGGGCTCTCCTTTTCAGTGCACTTTTTTGTTGTTTTTGTATTTTTTTTTTTTTGTCCTTGTTTGTGCACGATCGGTTCGGCGAACATCCGCTACACCATTCAGAACCTTATACACATCGGTGTCCAGAGCCAGACATCTGTTTTGAGTGTTTTTCATCACACGCACAACATCCCAGACAACATAGCGAGACCAGCGGGCTCTCCGTGGTTTGTTGTCGGGTCTAGGAGACGACACAGACGGAGGAGGGAAAGAAAGCAGAAGCGGGGCCGCAGATACGGCGTTATGCTAAGGCTAAAAAACAACCATACAAGCCCTATACAGAACTTTTTTCTGCACTGAAGGAGCTGCTTTTAATCTCATTGTAGATGCGTATAGTGACAGTAAAAGGCATTCTATTCTAGAAACAATTTCATACTGTATTCACCATTTAATTTGACATCTTTGGGCTGCAGGAAGGGAGGAGGAGGAGATATTTCCACACAATGTCCATCTTCGTTTCGAAATTACATCCACAAACACATGTATCTGGGCTTCGACTGACGCTACTAATGCTCTCGGTTGTTTGTTTACAATCGCGCAAGCGGATACACGTGACCGCATCCGTTTCATAACGCAAGATGTGGATCGTAAATCAAAATTAAAAATTTTATTTTAAACTTTCCGATAATTTATTATAAATTTTATTAATAAAATCAACAACTAAAACACCTTTTTGAATAAATTCTTTATTTAATTTAAAGTACCCGCATGCAAAGTTACTTCTTCATCTGAAAGATGGCTCTGTGGTTTCGTCATTATTTACTTCCGTATTCATCGGCAAAACTGGCATTGCGCTGGAAATCTTGAATCTGAAATGATACTCGTTGTATAAACCGAACCCCAAACTCCAAGCCAAAAATCTAGGACGAAATTCTCGGCTTGTATTCCGGGATCTACGGTATATATATAAGGCAGCATAAAGAAGTAGGACACGCCTCACGCCTGGACAAACTGGTGAGGAAGGCAGGCTCTATTGTAGGCATTGAGCTGGACAGATTGACATCCGTGGCAGAGCGACGGGCGCTGAGCAGACTCCTGTCAATCATGGAGAATCCACTGCATCCACTGAACAGTGTCATCTCCAGACAGAGGAGCAGCTTCAGTGACAGACTGCTGTCACTGTCCTGCTCCACTGACAGACTGAGGAGATCGTTCATCCCTCACACTATGCGACTCTTCAACTCCACCCGGGGGGGTAAACGTTAACATTATACAAAGTTATTGTCTGTTATACCTGCATTGTTATCACTCTTTAATTTAATATTGTTCTTTATCAGTATGCTGCTGCTGGAGTATGTGAATTTCTCCTTGGGATGAATAAAGTATCTATCTATCTATCTATCTATCTATCTATCTATCTATCTATCTAT
>JANRMT010062791.1:238559913-238611781 GCA_026402145.1 Polypterus bichir lapradei | reverse complement strand
CCCCCCCCCCCCCCCCCCCCCCCCCCCCCCCCCCCCCCCCCCCCAGGGTTCAGAAACCCAATGTTTAAAAAGTACTTTTAATGTTTCAGTCATTTTTAATGTTACGACTTTTTCTTTCCAATGTTATCATTAGTTTAAATAGTTTGTGTGTAGATATTTCCATTCATGTTTTTAGATAGATAGATAGATAGATAGATAGATAGATAGATAGATAGATAGATAGATAGATAGATAGACAGATGTTTGGGAACCCCTCTAAGCCTGCATAATAATGTACTCTACTTTCAACAAAAAAGATAAAGTGGTATGTCTTTCATTGCTTAGGAACATCTGAGTACCCTTGTAATTTTGCTGATTTTAATGCCTGTCACTGCTCAATACTGATTACTTGCAACACCAAATTGGTTGGATTAGCTCGTTAAGCCTTGAACTTCATAGACAGAAGTGTCCATTGATGAGAAAAGGAATTTAAGGTGGTCAATTGCAAGTTCTTCTTCCCGTTGACTCTCCTCTGAAGAGTGACAGCATGGGATCCTCAAAGCAACTCTCAAAAGATCTGAAAACAAAGATTGCTCAGTATCGTGGATTAGGGAAAGGCTACAAAAAGCAATCTCAGAGGTTTAAACTGTCAGTTTCTGCAATCAGCAAATGGAAGGCCACAGGCACAGTTGCTGTTCTGGTCTGGCAGGCCAAGTAAAATACAGGAGCAGCATATGTGCAGGATTGTGAGAATGGTTACAGACAACCCACAGATCACCTCCAAAGACCTGCAAGAACATCTTGCTACAGAAGGTGCATCTGTACATCGCTCTACAATTCGGTGCAATTTGCACAAAGAACATCTGCATGGCAGGGTGATGAGAAAGAAGCCCTTTCTGCGCTCATGCCACAAACAGAGTTGCTTGTTGTATTCAAATGCTCATTTAGACAAGCCAGATTCATTCTGGAACAACATGCTTTGGAATGATGAGACATAAATTGAGTTATTTGGTCATAACAAAGAGCGCTTTACATGGCAGAAGAAGAACACCGCTTTCCAAGAAAAACACCTGCTACCTACTGTCAAATTTGGTGGAGGTTCCATCATGCCGTGGGGCTGTGTGGATAGTTCAGGGACTGGGGCCCTTGTTAAAGTTGAGGGTCGGATGAATTCAAGCCAATATCAACAAATTCTTCAGGATAATGTTCAAGCATCAGTCACAAAGTTAAAGTTACGCAAGTGTTGGATATTCCAACAAGACAATGACCCAAAACACAGTTCGAAATCTACAAAGGCATTCATGCAGAGGGAGAAGTACAATGTTCTGGAATGGCTGTCACAGTCCCCTGACTTGGATATCATCGAAAATCTATGGGATGATTTGAAGCAGGTTGTCCATGCTTGGCAGCCATCAAATTTAACTGAACTGGAGAGATTTTGTATGGAAGAATAGTCAAAAATACCTCCATCCAGAATCCAGACACTCATCAAAGGCTATAGGAGGTGTCCAGAGGCTGTTAGATTTACTAAAGGAGGCTCAGCTAAGTATTGATGTAATATCTCTGTTGAGGTGCCCAGATGTATGCACCTGTCTAATTTTGTTATGATGCATATTGCATATTTTCTGTTAATCCAATAAACTTAATGTCTGCTGAAATACTACTGTTTCCATAAGGCATGTCATATATTAAAAGGAAGTTGCTACTTTGAAAGCTCAGCCAATGATAAACAAAAATCCAAAGAATTAAAACAGAAAACACAAACACAGATTCAGATTCTCTGCACTTCAAAACTTAACCATACTAGATATAGCACAGTTTTAAACATTTGCTAGAGCAAGTACACAAATGTGTCAATATCACAGAGCATAACACTGAGCTCCTGAAATCCTGCATGAAGGGCACATAATAAACCATAAACTACAGGTGCCAAGCATCGCAGATCAAGAGTGGAGTTTAAACAAGCATTGCCACTAAGAAATCACCCCTCCTAGAGGCTGCTAGTGGCATTGCACCATAAATTCCATTTTCTTTTGTCTCATTCCCTCCTTCCCTGATTCTGCTGACTTCCACTTCGGACCCTGAAGTTAGAGAGCTGTGCAAGATTATTTTTTAAATACTCTCCCTATTCTACTTTCTAGAGGGTTATATCCTGCCTCCGCCTAGTCCTGCTCATGGTATCACCCTCCTGTGTCACAACATTTAAGATGGGCCACACGAGTCCCACACGAATGTATACATCTAGTCCCTGATGTCCTCAGACTCTTAATAGATCCACGTGGTGCTCCTCTGTGTGACCCATAGTACATAGGGCCACTCTGAGTTTGGACGAGTTCCTGCTTTTCAGTCTTAATTGTTCCTTTCTTTTTGTACTTGACCATTGTTTGGTGGTTGTCTACATGATTTTTGATACTTAGAATTCTACCCCAGTCCCATTTCTTAGAATGACTAGTCTTGTGAGATGTTTCCGCAATAAATGGGAGCAGGCTTTCAAAATAAGCAAATGCCTGATCAGTTCTCCAATATGTCTGATTCCCAAAAACAAGGCCTCACCCGTGGCAGCCTGGCTTTAAACTGAGCAGACCTAAAATGGGGCTTAGCTTATCCAATATAGAACAGGGAAAAAAACATAAAAACCCACCAGCCAAATGAAAGCAAAGAAATATTTACATAATTATTCAAAAAGAGTTGAAAATAAAAAATAAGTAAAGCAAAACAGTAACCAAAAATGAGCAATATAGCTTTTGCTTAAAAATGCAATGCATATAACAAACAAATCCAATAAAAATTAGGGATGAAAAGCTGGTAAATACGATAAAAGAGCAAAAGTCCAAAAAATAGGAAACCCAACTAATTACAAAGCCAGAGCTGTTAATTCAACGTCAGCTTTGAGTACCCCAGGTGCCCAGGTTGGTGTCCCTGCCTCCTTAGGTTCCACTTACTAAAGGCAGGGCAGATCATAATCAACACCACAAAGAAACATCACAGCAAAGAAAATTATAAAATCACACACATTCAAGGACAAAACAAATACAAATACTGAATTAAGACAATGACATATAAAATTATATTTAAATAATAATTGTCATGATTTGGTATAATTTTGTGTCCTCAGAGACCACCAGTGTTTATTTCTGTCATTAGGTCCTCTTACAGTGTTGCTAGTGGTGTGGCCTCTGAGGTCGGGACCCACGTGTAACTGACGAAAAAAAATAGAAGGACGGCTATGAGTGCAACTCCTTATCCAGTCTGCGGATACTAAATCTCTGAAGTATTTAAAATGTATTTTTGCACTCTTTTCTCACATTTACTTTCGGTTTACTTGTCTCAACCTTGATTGTTTTCTTTCATGTTGGGTTTTGGCTTTGTTTCACTTGATATTGTGTTTTGTTTTGTTTTTTTAAATGCATCTCCCGGTTTTTGCTCAAAAGTTTATCTGCTGGTTCACTGGCATTACAATAATAAAACAACTAAATACACATGAAATAACCTTGAAGTCGAATAACCTCAGGTCAAAGGTTATGTGACAGCCCTGTTTACGAAAGCTGCTACCACGGACATTTTGCGGTGGCTTTAGCCACCAGCAGTGGTCTTTGGCTCCCAGTTGTGCTTCCCTCGTGTAAGCCTGTTGGTCTTTCAGATCCTTAACGTTCGTCCATCTGTCTGTAAGTATGTGGGTATCCAAGTAAGTGCTTTGAGATGGTTCAGGTCATACCTAACAGGCAAAGATTTTCAGTCAGCCTGGGCAATATCTACTCTTCCCCAGCCCCTCTCACCTGTGGGGTCCCTCAAGGATCTATTCTTGTGCCTGGTCTTGTTTCCCTTGGGATCCATTTTTTAATAAACACAACATTTTATTTCATTGCTAAGCAGAAGAGACACAGATATATTTTCCACTGAAACAGAGCAAAACAAATTCTCTTAAATGCTTAGTGAAATTCCTGAAAAAAATTAATATATGGATGTTATTATATTTTCTTAGTTTAAATGACAAAAAAACAGAGATTTGTGTTTTGGACTTTCTGATCTTACTTGTGCTCCTGTAAGTAATCTTACCCTACTGTAAACCCTTTGCAAAAAATCTTGGTGTGACTTTTGATAATCAAATAAACTCCATCGTAAAAGCCTGTTTCTATCAGCTCAGGGTAGCTTCCTAAAGTCAAGCCTTTTCTTTCTGCTGATGATTTTCAAAAATTGACTATGGTTATTCACTATACACTGGTGTTAATCACTCATCCCTTGCTTATCTTTAACTGGTCCAGCCAGGCACCTAACAGGCACATAATAACAGAATCACATGACAATGTGTTATCTTTGACTGTAACCTCTCTTTTGAGAAACAGGTTAATTCTGTAGTCAAGAGTCGCTTTTTCCAGCTTCGTCTATTAGGTAAGATCAAGCCTTTTTTATCTTCTAGGGATCTTGAGAAAGCTACTCGTGCTTTTATCTTTTCTCACCTTGATTACTGCAACTCGCTGTATTCTGGGATTAGCAAATCCCTGATATGCAGGTTACGGTTGAATTAGTATGCTGCCACTCACTTTCTGGTTGGGGCAAGAAAGTCTGATTCTGTTTCTCCAATATTAGCTTCTTTACGCTGGCTGCCTGTCAGTTTTCGAATTGATTTTAAAATCTTGTTGCTAGTTTTTAAATCTTTACATGGGTTTGCTCCTGCCTATTTATCTGAATTGTGTGCTTTACACCAGCCATCTAGAGTGCCTAGATCTTCTGGTCAGTTATCTCTTGTTGTCCCTTGTACTAAGTGTAAAACTAAGGGGGGCAGAGCTTTTGCAGCTGCTGCCCCTCGCCTGTGGAACTCTTTACCTCATTACATAAAGGAGTCGTCTACAATTGAACTGTTCAATACAAGATTAAAGACTCATTTCTATTCACTTGCATTCCGTGACCTTCAGTAATACTGATGGTTTCCTCATTGTGATTATGTAACATTACTTCTATTTATTATTTATTTCTATTTATGTTCATTGTATGTTTTTTTTTCTTCTTTTATTGTAAAGCATTTTGGCCACAGCATTCCTATGTTGTTTTAAATGTGCTATATAAATAAATTGACATTGACATGACACCTGTCTTAGCTTCTCTTCATTGGCTTCCTGCTCGCTATAGGAGTGACTTTATATTGTATCGTTTGTTTTTAAGTCTCTGAATGGTTTTGCCTCCTCTTATCTTACAGACCTCTTACACCCATACTCTCCCTCACGAGGCCCTCTGACTAGAAGTTACTGCTCATGTCAAGGATCATCCTTAAGCTCAGAGTGGGCCAGGTCTTTGCAGTAGCTGACCCTAAACTCAGGAGTAGTCTACCTTATTATATTTGGTCAGCACCAACTTTTTTTAAAGCCAGTCTGAAACCCTTTCTGTTTTGCTTTAGCTTTTTAAACTTGCTTGAGAATGCTGGTTTTTCTTTTATTAATATATTATCTATATATTTATTTGTATATTTAAGGAAACTGTACAGCACTTTGGTCAACTTCTGCTGTTTTAAATATGTTCTATTCATAAAATTAACTTGCCTTGACAGAACGTTCTTACTGTAATTTTTATGTTTTTCAGTTTGTCTCTTCTCTTCAGGTTTTCACTGTTTGGTCTTGTGGTTGTCTTATGATTGCCTCTTTCTTTTTGTTCATCTATAGTATTTCATAAAGATTTTGGAATTTTCTTTCATTACTTTGAATTAGGTGTTTTGATATCTTAACATTTTTAACTTTTTGCTGTTTTTTTGGATTTATTTAATTAAAAAGTTTGTGTTTTAGGAAGATGTTTTTGGGAGGGCTTGTCCGTCCGGTTTGGAGACAAAATAACAGTAGCACGCCCCTTCATGTTATGGGTTCAGCACGCTCGGCTGTATCTTAGTTATTTGTGTTTTTGTGTTAGATACTGTACTTGTGTGAGGTGGCAACAGTCCTTGGCACTCATTCATATGTGGGTGACAAGTTTGGAACTCATAAAACATTCCTAATTTGGAATTAGATTATGTTTTCATTTCTTCTGTGTCATTCTAATGAGAGATCACATGGACTTTGTTTAGAATGAAATGCTGAACCGACATTTCTGGAATTGTTCTTTTTAGTTAGGGTTACCAATTGGATTTTGTCTGATTTGGTTAAGATCTAACATTTGATTTCATTTTTTGTATTTGACAAAAGTTTTAATCATTTGAATGGTGGACTTGCATATTCACTATTAACTGAGCACTCACAGGATGGACATGCCTAAGAGATATAAACCAGTATGACCAGTAGCGGGCATTACAGCACCCCAGATACCCAACACAAAGGTTCTGACACAAATTCCAAAGTGAACAATGGGTTTTAATTGTGTGAAAGTCTTATACAATGAAGCGTTTCCCACACCACAACTACAGTTCTCCCTCTGAGGAACACTGTTGTCTCTCCTTGGTTCCTCCAGTAAGCTTTGTCTTCTTCCTCCCGACTCTGGCTTGCCTGGATGAAGGAGGCTGCTCCTTTAATGTAAAACTCGAGAGCACGTCCAGTGTCCTGATACTGTGGCTCATGAGTACATCTAGAGCTTGGTGAAGTAGGGCTTATAAATCCTTTCAGCTCCCCTGGCGGCACTCACGGAACCTAACATCCATCCATTATCCAACCCGCTATATCCTAACTACAGGGTCACGGGGAACTGCTGGAGCCAATCCCAGCAAACACAGGGCGCAAGGCAGGAAACAAACCCTGGGCAGGGCACCAGCCCACCGTTGGGCACACACCCATACACCAATCACACACTAGGGACAATTTAGAATCACCAATGCACCTAACCTGCATGTCTTTGGACTGTCGGAGGAAACCCACGCAGACACGGGGAGAACTTGCAAACTCCACGCAGGGAGGACCCGGGAAGTGAACCCGGGTCTCCTAACTGCAAGGCGGGACCTAACAAGGCTGGTCAAAAGAACTACAATTCCAAATGCGCCCTGTGGGACTCCGTAGCAGCACCGTAGTCCAGGAGGGCTGCCAACTAGGGTGTTGGGGAAAACAATGCCCTGAATGAATTGTCTTCCTCTGTCCTTCCACACAATTGGCATCCCTTCTGGGTAAGGATCCCAGTTCTGCTCCGGCTGGGATGCCAGTCCCAGAGGCCATCTCTCACACCAGATAATAACTTAGAAAGTGGGTCTTCTTTTCCATCTGTAAATGACATAAGCTGCTGTGAGTCTTCCTCTGTGTAATTACGAAAATAGAATCCTAGACAGAGAATAAGTTGGGCCCTTGAGCAAGGCCCTTAATCTGAAACAAAATGCTCCTGGTTGCTGTACAATGGCTGAACCTGCACTCTGACCTCCAAAAGGTAATGCAAAAAGACAATTTCTGCTCAAGGATTGATAAAGTATGTCAAATAAAAAAAAAAATTGAAATGCTATTTTAAAATTGCCTCAGCTCCAAGAATCCATGTGGTGGATGTTGCGTGGTACGTATGCCTTTGCTTCTGCTTATGGCATTAGACTTCTATTGAATATCATAACAGTTTGCCTTCAGTTCTAATACCGGTATGCCTGTGGTTTCGCTTTTAGGGGGATTAAGAGCTTATTCCCTAATTCCAAGGCCGGTAGAGGTGAGAGGAGACATCCTCAATAGGATCTGTGTAGAGTATAGTCACTGTATAAGCAAGGCTGTACCTTAGTGGCTGGAGCCCCAACTGCTTGGTGGGCACACTATGGCTGACACCATATATCATTATAGCTTGGAGTTATGGCTCAATTATGGCTGAGGTTTAAAGTCGGTGTGGAAAGCAGAGCATTTTCCTCGATATTACAGACGAGTCTCTCAAATGAAGGGATAATCTTTGTGGAAGCGTGTAGCTGATTCATAAGACCTCTGACATCTGCGGCATGTATTATATGTGTGTGACTGTCGAGCTGACAGCAGTACAACAAGTCCAGATTCATTGCTTATTCATGATTTTGGATTGTTTCCCATAGAGCAAGAGTATTATAGCCATCTTGCACAACACTGTAAGATGCACATTTCCTCACTTTTGGGGGGAGTTGGGGGAGGGAAGCACTGTTTCAATGACAGAGCTGACCTAGTTGTGCAACATTTGTTTTTACCATGTGTCACATTTAGCCTTTCAGCCTGTGTTATTTACTTGGTCGAGAACTATCTTTGGGCATAAGATGATGCCAGAATAAATTAGAAAGCTGTTGGTAAACATGGGAGTGCTGAAGAGCCCCAGGCTGCTCGATGACTTGTAAGTCTTCCTTGAGTCATTGAACACACCTATCTAATGGGCACACCTCAACATGACCCTGCGTCACTTATCCTCTCCAATGATAATCAAGCACTCTGGTGCTACCTAGTAGAACATCTCTCAGGTATCTGAATTATTTGTATTGCACTACATTGTCTGGTTGTCGTGTAACTCAGCTAGATATCCTGGCTAAATTGCCCACTATGGCCTGGTCATTCTAGCTGCCTAATCTCCCCTGACCTCTCTGATTGGCTATCTTTCATCTCTTCGCCACCTAACAGCTAATGTGTAGTGAGCACACTGGCACAAAATGGCTTCCGTTGCATCATCCAGGTGGACGCAGCACATTAGTGGTGTTTAAAATGGCTCCCCACTCACTGTGTAAAACGCTTTGAGTACCATGAACTATATAAATGTGATGAAATACTAATGGCATGTGTTGTGAAAGATGCCATATTGGTGGTCCTAACAGGACATGGAGGTTTACAAATCATGAACACTAGGGGGGTCCCAAAAGTTATTTTTCTCCATAGCTGGCATGACACTAACACTTTGTTTTCCTCCGGGCAGACATTAAGCTCCCTGAGCAGGTGTTCTTTTTCCAGTTAAATTGAAGCAAATGCATCAAAGATGAAAGATGTCCCTGACAATAAGAAATGCAGTATTGATGTTACTGGGAGATAATCCCTCTGCTGTGCAAGATGGAGGAAGAGCCTAACATTTGTTAGTTTGGTGTGACAGAAGGCCCAGTAGGGAATGAAGCCTCAGACACGAGTATATGATGCCCTAGAAATAAATGCATTGGTAGGGGAAACACTGGAGAAATACATATAAACGCATGGCAGTGGGGGATACCCGCTATATTGGGAATGTAGGGGTGGCCTGGCCCTTTAAGGCAGATGTGAGGTTTAAGATTATAGGGATGTCTGGGCCTGCCAGGGGGGATTCTGGGAGGATATCATCAGGAGTCCCCAAGGCCAACCCTCACCCATGAAATTATGTATGGGCCTGCTTCGGAAATGCTTCCTGCACCAGTGCCTAAAAGTCCCTTCTGGCCACAAGGCCACTGAATGTGGGCCGGGGACATTTAGTGTTGGTAAGTGTAATGTATTCTAATTTAGCCTTAAAGGTTATGCTAGAAGGTAAAGGAAACTGTCAAAAATAAACAGTTATAGTATTTAATGTATTAAAGTAAATACAGAAAACACGAAAGAAAACCAAAGAACAAAAATTCTAGAAAGTTGATTCTGTTCATCTGGACATAGTTTTCATAGTTTCATCACTCATCCAAGTGACTTCCTCAGTCTCAGTTGACTGCAGGTTTCTCCAATCTTATAAACAGTACCTTGGGCTAATGACCAAACTAGCACATTGACTATCAATGGGCCGTGTGATCAATGATATTCAGATTGTCCATTGATCAATGGCCATGAGTACCATTCACAGAGAGTTGGGGAATGGCTGCAGTCACCGCATTGTAAGATGGTGAAAGATGTACCCTTAGGCCCCCTCCTCGATTCAGAGATGGTCGTTCCTTTTTACATAAATGGCCTCTTTGACTCCTCGCTCAAACCAGCATTCCTCCCTGTCCAGGATGTGCACATCTTCATCACTGAACAAGTGACCACTGTCCTGTAGGTGTAGACTGCGGAGTCCTGGCCTGACGAGGTAGCTCTTCTGTGTTGTGCCATCCACTTCGCCAGTGGTTGTTTGGTTTCCCAGATGTATGATTCACGGCAGTCCTCTTGGCACTTAACTGCATAAATTATATTACTCTGTCCGTGCCGGGTACCTGGATTATTGAGCATCCATCGAGACAAAGAACAAAAACATTCCCAAGGTACAAAATTCAAACATAATATAAATATTCTAAAACAAAGGATCCATTTCAAAAATCTACTATAAAACAGAACTGTGTGTGAGTCTGTATAGTCCGTCCAAGGAATCTGATTGGTCTGTTTGGCTTTGGTGGCTCAGTGGCAGGGATGATGACCTGGTAGGTTAGGGGTGTGATGTAGAGGTGATGATGCCATACTTTGGAGGTGTGAAGTTTACTTCCTGATTGGGACAATTTTTGTGGTTTTTATTTTTACAAATAAGCAGTTAAAATGGAGCACTTTAATGTCAACAAAGTGAATAATTTACTGAGTGATGCTCGGTTGATAAATACTTGCAAGGCTCAACCCTTGTTGCCTTCAAAGGTGGGAAGCATTTTGAAGAATATCAATAACGTTTTCGCAATGTGTAATGGGGACCCGTCTACCACTGATGTAGTCAAAAAGTGGACAGTAGATGAAGAACAGGCACCTTGAAATCACAGAGAAGCAGGAATTATGGGAAGGCGACCAAGAGAGAAAGTGTCAGGCAAGAGAGGCTGAGACACGATGATACTGAGGGCAGCCGTGGGAGGAACACTGATGGTACACATAGGGCAAGAGAGGTTGAGACACCCGAAGATATCGACAACATGTGGGAAGAATGCTGAGTGTATACATACAGCAAGAGAGGCCCAGACATGTGTGATTGCAGAGGAGAGGCATAGAAGGAACACTGCAGGTACGCAAAAGGGATAAAGATAGTTTGAGGCATGACATGATATGATGACAAGGCTCAGGGACAGATGTTAGAACAGGGGCCAATATTTCACTTATATGTGACTTTGAGAAGAGTCAAGAGAAGAGAAAATGTGAAGGTGATGATAGCTGGTGAGGAAAGTGATAGGGATACAAGAAACAGTGTACAGAAAGGTCCTATAGAGATAGAAGTAGAACATGGAGAACGTGGGCAGGGCAGGGCATATGGTAGCAACAGAGTTTGGTGTCATTTATGTTACAGTTACTGTATATGTTGATTTGTCTCATACAGAAGTAGTCATAAATCGTGTGTTTAATAAAGACAATAATTAAAAACAGAATTATTAATTTTTTTATTGTTTGAATTAAGTTTTTTACAGTTTTTTATTAACAAAATTACATTTTTACTAAGTATCCATGTTAACTATTTAAAAACAATTATAATTTACAACAGCTATCAATTTAATAAAATTATTTATTTACATATATCAATCATATCATATCAAATACTTTAAAATGTATTCTATAACCTGTCTTTGTCTACTGTTAAACAAAGAAAAGACCAACCAATGAAGACAAAAATCCAAACCAGAAAGCAAGAACCAAAAATCAGATCAGCAGAAAGGTCACAATGAAAGTGGCCAAAGAGCACAGCTAAGCTAACGCCACAGAAACACACTCGGCGCAAAAGGTTCTTAAATTGGACCCTTCAGGTAGGAAACATTCTAACCCACTCTGGAAGGTCCATTGAAGCAAACAGAAGAGCCTCACACAACCAAATATACGCAAAAATAAGATGGAGGTCAGTGTCCCTTTTCATTCTGAATCCTTCTTGAGCCTAATTCTGCAATATTTGCAAATCATCCCTCAGGACACATTGAGTGCATGAAGTGTGTTGACGCTACAGGGATCAGAGCCCATCCTTCCCTGATTCTGTGTCAGCCATTGGATGTGAAATTAAAATCTATTTCTAAACCAAATATTTTTATGTGTTCTGTAGCCACAAAGGAAAAACAGCTCAGGAGACAAAATTTTATAAAAGAATGGAATTATTATGAATAAAATGGAAAGCAAAGAAGTCCCAATGGTGGTCTCCATAAGTCTGTGCTTGTACTCTTCATTGTTTGGACAAGCGATCAGAAACATTACAGTTCCCATACCTGACAGTGATACAACTGGTGAATACACTTTCAATGGTGCACCTATGGAATGTGGTGAGGATATGACATGAAAGGCTTGCCCTGTTCAGCTGGTGAAGAAAGTGGAGAAGCTGCTGTGCTGTTTTGGTCAAGGAGGAGGACATCAGTTCCTCTGCATACCAAGAAATTGGGTGCTTTTCATTCTCTTGACTACAGAACTCTTGATATAAAGTGGAGTGTAGGCAGGGTGGGTCTTCATGAAGTCCACAATCATCTCTTTAGTTTTACCAAATTGTGACACAGGTTGTTGCACTTGCAACTGTTTACCAGCTGCTCAACTTCCATTCTTCCATTTCATTTCTGATGAAATCACTGTTGGCATTTAGGAAGACTGAGCTCTAGCTGCAGTACTCTTCATGTGTCGCTCTTCTCTCCAGAAATAAGTTGGACACCACTGATAGCGTGCAGAGCAGATCCAGTACCGACTAGATGGCAATATTTTCAGCATCTGAAGATTGTCAACCCACTTGGAAACCTCCTCAACAATCATCTGCGAGCTCCAGTATGCTGACGATGTTGCTACCATAACTTTTCACCTGGAAAAACTTTACAGTTCTGTCGAGTCCTTACACTTGACCTATTCCTGGTTGGGCCAGGAAATATAATCATCACAATATACATTATTGATTAGTTGATTGATTGATTGTATTACTTCTAACTTTTCCCTTGGAATTAATAAATTTTATCTAATCTAAATCAGCATCTCCAAGAGGTTAACTCTTCAGACTGCCTTCCAGCACACAGGTCCTCCAACAGACATCAAAACTGGTAACACAGTAATGGGAAACACACAATCCTTCGCCTAACTTGGACGCATAACCTCTAGAAATGCCTCTGTGATTGAAGAGATTGTGAACCACCTCTACAAGCCTCCTGTGCATTTGGCCACCTCTCTAAGCATGTCTTCTCTAACCAGAATCTCTACATGGCAAACAAGATCATGGTCTATCACAAGGTGCGTATATCATCTCTCCTGTATGGATGTCCTGGACTCCCTACAGCAAGCAAATCCACATTCTACAAGTGTTTCACATCCATTGCTTCCAGAACATTCTGGGCATCACTTACACATACTTTTCACATACTAATATTCTGAAACACCGCTCACCAACTAGTATTGAAGCCATACTGCTCAACTTCTGCTGGACAGAGCATGGTTGAGTCTTGGTTTCCTGTATGGTGAACTCGCTGAAGGATCCCGACCTCAGGGTAGCCTGGAGAAATGCTGGAAGGACCACTTGGAACTTTCTCTCAAGACCTGCTCCATCTGACACAGGCAGCTCAGGACACTTGAGTCAGACTGTCATTGAAACAGTCTCTCATTTCAAACAGCAATGGAGTCATCATCAGCAGGGGGAGAAGAGAGCAGCAAGACATCTCTATCAACACCAACCTTACGCGCCTGGGGGGCAAGTCTCCTGCCCACTGTGTTGCCAGGTCTGCCTTTCCCAAACTGGGCCGCTGTCCCACCAGTATAAACACAGGTAGGGGAGTGTCAGAGATAGACAAAAAGGCTGGACAGCATCATCGTCAGATCGATGGACAGCCATGATTGTCTTGTAATAGAAAAATGTAGTAGTAGTAGCAGTAGCGGCGTGACACTCAATTAAACTGACTAGACAGCATTGAATGAACCCTGGCTGGAGTTTATGGCCACATTCAGCAGTGAACATATTTATAAATCTAATGCCCACCGCCTCACATAAAGAAGATAGGGGCAGTTAACGTTAATGAAAATTGACACAAGGCCAAGTGGTTGTGGTTTATAGTGAAGTTCACTATTTTGTCAAGCAGCGAAAATAAAAGATTAGTAAGAGTGAAGCAGGGATCATTACTGTTAAGATGAGTAATTGGTTGCCAATTCTAAAGGGATGGATAATACATGAAATAAGTACAATGTGAAGTCAAAACCAAAAGTAAAAGATCTTGGAAAAAAAAATCTTAGAAAACTATCTTTCTCTTTGCTAGAAACAGTCGTCCATGAAAATAAACCACAAATGTCATCTTAGCACGCAGCTTCTTCTGTTAAAAGACAGCCACTTTAAGTCAAACCCAAGAACATTTCTGCCTTCTGCAATTTTTTTACTCATTGAAGACTGCTACCTGGCTCGTGGGATTTCTTCTGTTTTTAAAATTACGCTTAAATTATGAGGTGTATTTTAGATTTGCAGGGTTACTATTGTCACATTTGCAGAGTACAGTGAAATTCTTACTTGTATGTGCTAAGCAACAAGTCACCAATCACCATGATTGGTAAGTAGACCTGTCATACCTTAGCACTGCTGTCTACCTCAGGGGTTCCCAAACTTTTGGACGTCAAGTACCACCTGAGGTTAAGTGAGTTGCGTTGCGTACCACCCACACCTTGTTGAAAGGGAGGGAGAGCTGTAAGGGGGGGGAGTTCAGGTCTAAACCGCCCCGAAATCTGAATAAAAGTTAAAGAATTGGAAGAAATTATACATAAAATTAATGAAAAAATGTGTGCATGTACATAAATTGATAAATTCCGCCCCGAAACTAAATCCTGCCTTCGGCCTGTATGTGACGCAGTTACCGAAGACGAAATGGTACGATGCGATACGGTGGCAGTGCACGTATAACAACAAACGTGAGCGGTTTCTGTGAGGCAGAGTTACCGAAGACTAAATAGTGTCGGCGTTGTGCTTTCATCTAGTGACCAAAAGCTCAAACAGTGAAGAAGTAGAAGTTGACTTCCGCGAAACGGAATTATGGTAGCGTTAAATGAACTAAATACTGATTCGAATAATAGGTTTTATTTATTCAGATGACGAAATTTCACACCACACTAAATTTGGGACTCCACGTATTATTGTATTTAAACAGTTTCATTGGTTTTTGCTCACAACAGGCTTGTCATAAAGGGTTTTGCACAGATAAATTAAATTTCACGGACCGTGATGCGTACCACCTGAAAAGGCCCTGTGTACCACGTACCACAGTTTGGGAACCGCTGGTCTACCTTACCAGTCTGCAAGCTCTAGGAACAAAACTAGAGATGTTATGAAGGTGAAGTGATCCCCATATTATTGAAAGATCTTAAATGAAAAAGAAAACTATAAAATAAACATGAGAAAGTCTCCTTCAGATGTGAGTCAAAGTTAGACAGCTTCAAGATGGCGGAGTAGCTGGCTTTAAGGGCTTGAAGCTGACGATGTGCGTTCAGGTGGTAGGAAACTGGAAGTGATGTCATCAGTGGTTGGTCTGTCCCTCATCCTTTCTATACAGGGAGGAGGAAAAGAGGTATTAAGTGACAGCACCAGCCACTGGATCGTAATGTAATTACAATCAGCCAAGCCCAGTGTAGTTGTCAACTAATTATATGAGAGTGACAAAAAATTCCATAATCTAATATACATCTCATGAGGATGAAATATTTACAGAAACACATAATTACAAGAGGTATTATTTAAGACTCTTAAATACGCAGTGAAAATTCTGATGCATTGATTCAATTTTTAAAGTACTTGGCAAACAAAAACCTGTTACAACCACGAAGGGACGTCCTCTTGTGTTTAAAAGACCAAAACACCCAGTCATGCCTACGCAGATAACTGAGGATGCGTGCCAAACCGAGAAACTTCCAAAAGCGGACAACATAAAGGAAAATCCACCCTAGACTTGTGTCAAGGCAGTGCCGTAACTCAGGGATTACTACATCCAGTCATATAAATCAATCTAATAATGTCAGTTATTAGTCACATGTTTCAGCTCCTTATCTATTAGCTGCAATGGAATCCTGACTCGTGCTTGAATTATTAAGCCGAGTCCACATACCCAGTACATAAAGAAATGCTCAAGACTTGCTGAAGCACCAGTTTTTGTTTCTGAGCAGGTCAAAACCAGAAATGATGTCCAGAGCACTACAGTCCATACAGTCAATTCCCGTAAATTACAAGTCATTGTTGTCCGCAGGTTATTTCGAGCTTTAGAGAGATGTTCTAACGCACGCCTTCTGTGAGTTCTGTGCTTACACTGAAAGAAGATGTATTGTCTTCTATATACTCGCATTTCTGCCTTCTGCCTGTTGTTTTCTGCTTAGAATGCAGCATGCACACCTGAGCCCCTTCATTACCTCAGCGGCTTCTGGTGCCTTTATCTTGTGACAATGTAGACTGATCATTTGGGACATGAAATCTAGCAGACAAGAACAGCAGAGTGCAACCTCAGCTAGTAGGTGTCACATGATTTTGTGTTTCATACTAATTATTTTTCATAGCATTTTACAAAATCCTGTTTAGGCAAACTCAACTCCAGCAGGTATTTAACATCCCTGTGACGTGGGCATCAGGTTGGCATGGTCATTTATAGTTCTGACCCACAATTCCAATAACCTGGATATGAGTCCCTGTCTGGTCACTGTCCATATAGAGTTTGCATGTACACCCCATGTTCATATTGGTTATCTGCAAGAGTTACTGGTCTCCATGCACATCCCAGGTTAACAGCCACCATCTTAACATGGCCTGGTCTGCCTTATGTTGGGCTTGAGTTCCATTGAGAGTTGGCTCCTTTTGTGTTGAATGCTACTGGGGTAATCAACTGTAATAGTATTAGTGTTGTCTGCCCACAGTTGTCTTTGGACAGTGAGGACGAGGTACTCTGAAAGAAATTAGCTGCCGCCATTTTGACTATCTGCTCGGCCATGTTCTCACCTGGACAAGAGAGCCAGTAGGCCATCTGGCGCCACAGGTCGAAGGCACGAACCCCTGTGTGGCACTCAGGGTTGAATTTTCAGTCCCTGCAGTGCTGGGCCAGACAGATCACTGTGTGCCCATAGTGGGCAAGGATGTCCCACTTTATTAAGGTTGGGTAGTCTGCAGCAGCCTACTCTTCTAGGTCATAGTAGGCCTGCTGCATCTCCCATGTCAAAAACGCTGTGACTAGGTGCCCCCACTCATGCTCTGGGTGGCAATGCATCAAAAAATCAGGAGGTACCTATTTCCATGTCATCACTCCATCTTATCATCCTTTCTAGTACATATTGGTGGCTTCTCACCACGTCTTGGCATCCAGCAGCTCAGTGTTTTGGAGTTGGATCGAATTCATCTGATCAGCAAACTGCGGACTACTTTTGCCAAGGTGGCTGGGTCTGCCATTGTTTCGACCTCGATCCTGTTGACAACGCCACCTGTGGCTGGGTGAGGTAATAACAGCTCGGAAACTGGGAGGAAATTTTTGAAGAGAAATATTGGCAGGTTCTCCCCGTGTCTGTGTGGGTTTCCTCCGGGTACTCCAACTTCCTCCCACAGTCCAAAGACATGCAGGTTAGGTGCATTGGCAATTCTAAATTGTCCCTATTGTGTGCTGGGCTAGTGTGTGTGTGTGTGTGCGCCCTGCGGTGTGCTGGCACCCTGTCTGGGGTTTGTTTCCTGCTTTGTGCCCTGTGCTGGCTGGGATTAGCTCCAGCAGACCCCTGTGACCCTGTAGTTAGGAAATAACGGGTTGGATAATGGATGGATGGATGGAATATTGGCAGGCAGATCATCCATGGATTTCTATCTCTCTAAGGCTGTGCTGAGCTTCTCTTTATGCTTTGTTGCCATCTTTTCTGCGTCTACTTCTTAATAATCAATTCTACCATTTTGTTTGTTTTATTTCTAGTTCAACAGCATTTCAAATGTGCTTTGTGTTCTTTTTTAAGCAGGTAATGGATGTTTGAAGTTTTCTATGTATATTTTTGATCAATTTTGCTCATAAGATATACCGCATATGTATTTTTAGTTTGTTAACACATGCCCTTTTGCGTTGTTGCACTGTTTGCTATTACGGTGGTCTAAGAGGTGCTGCGCATGCCACAACATTGAGATATAATCAATGCCATTTTAAAAAGGGGAGTCAGAGCTTTCACATAAATCTTTTCTATTTATTTCCAAAACAAATAAAATTGTTTAAAGAATTAAATGTATTATTTACTTTGCTATTTGTCATCTAACTTTGTCATGTGGTTTTACCCCATTGCAGTTTAAATGCCAATTGCCTGACTCTTGCCTATGTTCTAGGTTCTCTGCTTAGTTAAAAGGAAGACACATCTGGTGGTCACAGTTTTTGTACAACCCCAATTCTAAAAAACTTAGGACGCTGTGTAAAATGTAAATAAAAACAGAATGCAATGACTTGCAAATCTCATAAATGCGTATTTTAGTCACAATAGAACATAGAAAACGTATAAAATGTTAAAAGTGAGATATTTTACCATTTCATGAAAAATATCCGCTCATTTTGAATTTGATGGCAGCAACACTGTCTAGGAGAATAATATGTATGGATCATAAGATTTTCAGTACAACATCACGCCCCAGTGTAAGTCAGAGTAACGTTCACGCTTCTCAATCCACAGAAGGTTCACTGAAAAAATGAAATAGATGGCTTGGGAAAAAAAATGGGCTTTTGGGCCTGTAGCCAGATGTTTGTTACTAATTTATACATGACTGACACCTTTATCCAAAGTGACTTAGATAAAGGTTTAGATAGAATTTTATTTGTCCCCAGGGGGAAATTTGGCCTTTTAGAGGGGCTCAATTAATAAATAAATAATATTATTATATTATGACAAACAACAAACAAACAAAATTCCACAATGACTAAAACAAAAGAAAACTTCCGACTTGGCAGTCCCAGGCACAGTGAGACAAAATGCAGATGTACTGCTGTTTGCTGAATAATTCGTTGAGTGGAAGTCCTCAGTGTTAGAGTGTCAGCGAGAGGATGAGCAACATTGTTAATAATGGAACTCAGCTTGGTCTTCATTCTCTCCTCCGCTATGTCCAGGGGTTTGAGAGTGCATCCCATAATTAAGCCTCTTTTTAATTACAAGATGAGCATAATTGTTTATATACATTATGACAGATAGGGGGTGATGTCGTCCCCTTGATCCCTCAGACCAGACGCCAGACACCAGATAAAAGTTCAAAATGTTGACTTTTTATTAAAATAATCAAGTGCACAAAGCACCCTCCACCCCACAATACTCATAAATAAACAATACACAATAATAATCAATCCTCCAACTCCCAGACACGTTGTCACCCTTCCTCCCAACTCAGCTCAACGCTCTGGGGTTTCCCACAATCCTTTATAGTCCTTGACCCGGAAGTGCTTCTCATCCCTCAGTCCATGTGATTACCCAGCACTTCTGGGTCAGGTGAAAACTCTTCTTTTTCTTCAGCCCAGAAGTACTTTATTTCTTCCGTCCTCGTGACATGGAAGTACTTCTGGGCTATACGGAGAATATAAATCCTTGTGCCTCAATACAGCATCCTCTGGTGGCCCCCATAGTATTTAAAGGGGAAGACAGGAAGTGAGATCATAGAGATCGGGCTCATGGTCTTCAGCCATTGGTTCGAGTCCAGATATGGCATCACAGGGGCCGGGGCCGGCAAGGTCTTCTTCCATAGGCTCGGTCCCGGAAGTGACGTCAAGAGAGTCAGGTGGGATCTCCCGTGAATGGTCAACAGGAAAGGGAGAAAAAGAGTCAGTGCACTCTGCCACATCCCGGCATGCTTTGTAACTACCCTTACTCAAGCCCTTTAGCTGCCTCCCATGCGCACATGTGTGACAATATATATATACTATAACTGGAGCATATGCAGTTTGTGTCTTGCACTGAGGTGTTAACAGCTGCACCACTGCATCAACCTACAGTATATTCTCATTGTCATTTATTTATTAAGCTTACATCATTATTCACAATGACCGTCAAACCAGTGCTCAGTACTTTTTTTTTCTTCTTTATTTCTACAAGTGCACAAGCTCATAGAAGTCACTAACGCAAGGTCACAAAGTGAATCAGTGAGCTTTGAGGCCTGGAGTCCAATGCTTGAGCTACTAAGGCCCATACCACCTGCTTGTGAAAGTGAGAGAAGTGAGAGCGGAAATTACCCAGATAGTCATTAGGACAACAGTTACAAACAAAGCCCTACCATCTGGTGAGGCTTCCAGGAGTGGCTTGTTGCAGGGATTAGAAGTTTGCCATTTTATCTACAAAAACTGCTCAGGAAAATGCAAATAGCAGGGCATCTTTGAAACCTGGGCTAATAGCTAGCATTTAAAATACAGTATTTAAACATATCAGCATGCTTAGAATAAATTAGGCAGCAAACAATGTAATTAGTGGGATTATTACTATGGGTGCAAGTGAGGGGTCCTCATCAGATTAAGTAGCCTTCTCACACAGATTTTTTATTCCTTTCAATTTACATGGAGCTGCACACATAATTCTATCACCCGTTCAATAAGGTGAAATTTACTAAAGGAAATATTCAAATGTGATAGGAAAGAGGAAGATTGTCAAAATTTATTCCAGTGTGCAAGCTTCAGGCCTATCATAGAGTATAGCAGTGAGTGAATTCAAAATATGAGAAGAGGGAGAGTATCAGATCCTAAGCACCACAGTGGCTAACAGATTTTGTAACCTGGCTAGAAATGTAAGAATATAAATGAGAGGATGTCAAACATTTCATCAGGCTAACTAAATTATACCAATATCTCATGCAGATACTTTTTAAAAGTGGTCAAAGTTTCAGCTTTAACTATCTGGTAATTTTTTTTCTGGGTTTCCAAAAAAACTGTGATGACATTCTAGCTGATTTCCATCTTAAACTCCTCCTTAATTTCTACCATTTTCCTTGATAACATGATTCACTGTTTAACTAAAGGAATCCTGTACACTCTCAATAATAATGGGGCCAGAGTGGATCTACAGAGCAATTCCATAGGGGATCCATTTTGGGTCCCCAAAAGATCCATCCACATTAAGGTTCCATAAAGAAACTTTATTTATTTAGATCTATAAAAGCCGTCATACATTAAAATACCATGAATAGAAGGTAATACATTTGTGAAATATAAATGGCTCAGGATTTTAAAAGGTCTCTTCCTGCATACAATACCACAGGTGAAGTCCAGGTTTTCTTAATCTGTTAGTGCCCTGCTAGATTGCCTACCATAAATTAAAGATTTCAGGCTTTTTCTACATATTAACAAGGTTTTTAAGCATAAAGAATAGAATGGTACTTTGTCAAAAAATGGCTCTACGAGGAACAACAAAACCCAATAAAGAACCATGAAATGACATTAAAGTATTTTTAAGAGCGTGGCATCAGTTTTGCTGATGCATTTCAGAATTTGGTAGAATTTGATTAGGATATGTCGTTTAGTACTGGGGATGCATTTCTCTGCTCATTTTTAAGGTTGCTCTGTATGTTTTGTAGCGTAATGACCAGCACTGCACACAGTGCTCCTGATGCGGTCTCATAAGCACATTACAGTGGCGAGCATGATGTCCTTTTTTATACGAGTTTTTATAATATAAACAAGCTTGTATGCTGAGACTAACTGTCCCTTCTTTTTAAATTTTTCTTATTTCTTTATTTCTGAACTCAGGGCTTTGATATAAAACAGAACATTCAAATTCAGGCCCTTGGAGTTGTGACCAGTTTGATCCTTTCATTAATATAAGGTTGATATTTCTTTAGTAAGTAGGGCAATAAGACAAAGAGTAGTCAGAGTAGTCATGACTCTGCAGAGTTTGTTTACTAAAGATGGAAATCGCTGAATTAAAGGGGGAACACTGACCCATAGTCGGGGACAGACCAAAAACCACCTTCAGATGGAACTGCCCGAGAAATCCGTTTTTTCAAAGACACTTTACAAAGTGCAGAGAACTACTGAGTATGCAGCTTGTCATAAAGCTACACAATGGGAGGTGTGAAACTTGAAAGTACCCCTCCTGGGAGTCACGTCGGACTCATCACTATTGACATCCAGACAGTGTACAAAAGAAGACCAGTAGGATGTTAGATTATATAACATAGCATGATGTGGAAATCATGTCAAGTGAGTTTATAGCTAAGTTCTATAACACACTAGTGAGGCGTGTCTGGAGTACTGTGTGCCCTGTGGAGCTTCAAATTTAGTTTTCTGTCCCCAATATATCTTTAGAATTGCAATCTCCAAGACTGTCATCATAATTGACAATTATATTATATTATTATTATATTATTATATTATATTATTATATTATTATATTATTATCTTCTTACCAGTACAATTATAACACATACCTGGTGGCTCAATTCAAAGTCTACATAAGCCAGGTAATGATTCTTGTAATATTTTTTTTCATTACAGGTCCTTATTTAATTACTACTAGAGGGCTTTGGTTGACAACCCCCCCCCCCCCCCCCAGCCTGTGCATCACACCAGCCACTTTGCATCTCTGCCGCTCGCGTATGTGGATTTCACTTTCACCAAACAACAATCTTTTAATTCTTGCAGATACACCTCTTCATTGGGAAGAAACACTACCTTTCCTTGATGGAAACACGAATTAGACAATCTACAAGTCTCCGACTTAAAGTTTAAATCCAAACAATATATTCGATCTCTTTTCACTGTTCCATTATTTCACTGAGTAATAATTTCCATTTGTTTGCTCTAATGAGATCTTTACTATCATTTTTTGAGACTTTCGAATTTTAGTACTTTCATTATCTCTAACCTGCTCTGCATGTGTAACGCGCCAATGTTTTTGAATTCTTTACGACATTCTGCTTTGTCATCTACTCTTTGTCTTTTATTTCTGGCCCCGGGCATGGTTAAATCTCTTGGCATAAACTCTCGTCTTGCAGGATGTGAAAGTATCTAACAGAAAAAGTCACGTCTCATCCCAGGATTTTTTTATTATAATAGAGAGAAATGACAGGCACATGCAATTGCAATTAAAGCACCAAAATGCTTCTAGACAGGAAATAAACACTTTCTTCATATGTCAATGGCTCAGATTTTGCAAGTGAAACATATGTTTTGGGAGATTTTTGTGTGAAGTGAAACATTAAGTTTTACTCCAAATGTAATTTCAGATTAATCATTTTGCTCATCACTACTTAAGGCCAGGAATGAGTGATTCACCTCGTGTTTGGTTAAACACAGAAATATTCAGGAATTTTGTTGAACTCGTTGAAATGCACTGAAGTTAATGTGCCACTGTGCCTCCCTGAGATAAAATTATAATTTGAGTCCTTTATTTCTTCCTGCACCTCCCGAGCATCTATCACTATGACTAACAGCCACAGAGCCCACGATGTAAGGGATCAGCGTCATACACTCAGGGGGCTGCCCTTGTCAGTACTTGATCTGTGCTACGTAGTGAGGAGCATAACATGCTTAATCTAGTAGTGAAAGCACAATGTACAATATATTTATGCACAACAAGTAAATATTTTCCAAATAGTTTCATTATAGTTATATAATGTGCCCCTCAAAAGAAAATAATGTGATTTTTATTTTCCTAAACAGATATGGGGTAAAAATCTGGTTGGAGTACTTATCAGGTAGAGACATCATACAGGTGTGAATACACCATAACGCATTCACTCATGTACGAAGCAGGCAGCACTATAAAGTGCGAGATGAATTATAGTTACTGTAAAGTACGCATGCCTGAAAATTTTCCACATGTATGACACAAATTGAGCAGGTAGCACAGATCAGAGAGCGACATACCCATCCAACACTGGCTGCTACAATTCTGTGAAGCCACAACAGCCACGCAAACCATAATGGGGTTCTGGGGGAAAATAGTTTTTCTAAGTTGGCTGCATGGCAGATTTTCAGGAAAATATTCAATGATCAAGGTTGGCTGTGAAAAACGGTTTGGCGAATTCCACAGATTAGAATTACTACTCAAGACTAAATCTGGCCCAGAAACATCAACATCTCAAAAACAGGCATGGGACAAAACACAAACATTGTAGAAAAATATACCTTGGCTTATTTTTTCAATGTTTTTTAAATGGAAAGACACTAATGATCTTATCATGAATTTTGTGTGCATTTTTGGTCTTCATATTACAAAAAAAAGAGATAGAGGGCATCAGTTACGGTGTTGTCAGTTAGTTAGATATATCTGAAGTACTATACAACAAATTAAGAACTTTTGGTATGCAATATTTATAGGAAGAGCACGAACTGATGCTATATCAACAATGTTTTACTCATGGACAACTGTATGTAGCATATTCAAGAATAAGAAGGCAGCAGTAAACTAATAATATTAGCCCATAGTAAGGAAAACTACAAATATTGTATACAAAAAAGTACTTAGTTACATAGAACTTCTGATATATCCAATTAAATAACAGCACTGTAACTGAGGACCCTTTTTTTTGCCATAGCCATCGCCAGACAATAAAGGTGCAACACTAAATTTTACTTTAACTTGTAACAAGCTAAGATGTTTATACAGGCATCACATTCAATTAACCATTTGACTGACTGAGCTGGCCAGGTCCTAGGTTAAAGCCTAAACAACTTACACTGGCACACTACAGGTGCCTACCTAAATTAATTACTATTTTCATTTATATACTGTACAGTACATTCATTCTTAATCCTACTTAATCCAATTCAGTGTAATGTGGTCCTGTAAGCTATCCTGGTAGCACTACACTACTTTTCTTAGCTATTTTCCATCCATGGCATAGCACATAACTGTTTGATTTTTAGCATTTGTCATACCATGATCGAGTGGAAAAAGAAAAAAGATGGGGCAAAGCTTGGCTGCCAAGATGGAGTGGTATTATATTGTGGTACTTTCAGGGCACAAGTTGAGATTCAGAACTTTGTTTGTGAGGGAATTGTTTCAGCTCTTGTTCTGTGATTTCTAATTGTATAGTTTGACTCTCTCAGAGGCATTGTGTTTCAGAAACTGCAGTCGTTAAATCTGTTAAGCTCTTCATGTTGAATTATGCAATGTAATGTCTAATCGCAATTGAGACCAATTCAATGCTGAAAATGGATCATCTAACACTTAAATAAACTGGAAACAAGAAAATATCATTGGCCAATGGACTATTCACTTAAAGATAAATGGTATGTTTCAAAACTTGGTGCATCTTCAAAACTGAGTAACTGAGGACTTACTTTATGGAGTGAAGGGCTCAAAGCTGGGTGTGATTTGTTTCAAGTTCAAGTTCAAGTTATGTAAGAATTCTCTTTTAAATGTTCTGAAAATTCCTTAGATTTGTGTTATTTCTTGCTAACTGTTGATGATTAGCTACTCCATGTTTTATATGTTCACACACGTGCGAGTAGGAGGCAGCTAAAGGGCTTAGAGAATGGTACTGACTCACCCGACTAGGGGGCGGCAGGGTGCACTAACTTTCTTTCTGAGTTCCCTGCAGACCTTTCCTGGGAAATCCTGCCAGGTCCCAGTGCCTTGACTCTGAACACATCACTTCCTGCCCCGACATCACTTCCCCAAGACTCCCTATAAAACCTCACTCCCCTCCTCTGGATTTCAGTTCTGTTTTGGACTTTTGTAAACTACTCTTGCTTTGCAATTCTTTATTTTTGCAGCCAGGAACATATTATACTTGTGGCTTCCCCAAACCTTTACCATGTCTAAAGTCTCGTACTTTCACAATGTATGATAAATGTAAATACTACAACATGACCTTCTCCACTTGAAAAGTAGACAGAGTAGTGCAATTGTTTGAAAAACCATTTACTGCATGTTGAAGTGTTTTACGAGAGTCAAGCACAATGAGCAATGATGGTAAAGGTTTTGCATCTAGAAAGCTGTTGTTTTGTGAGGCCAGGCAAACGACTGGAGTGAGAAAAGAATACTGTTCAGGTGATCTCATTGATATATTTCATGGGCAGGAAACCTATTCAGGACCTTGAAAGGCCACAGAACATTAAAGAACTAATCCTTGACATGGTCAACTACTTTTGTAGGTATTTGCTGCATTGCTCTACTGTGCTGCAACTGCTTAATGAACTCTTGAAATATGATGTAGGCAAAGTCAAGATGAGCCTCTCATAGGTGTAAAGCAGGGGTGTCGAACTCCTGTCCTGGAGTGCCGCAATGGCTGCAGGTTTTCATTCTAACCATCTTAATTAGTGACCTGTTTTTGCTGCAATTAACTTCTTTTGCCTTCGTTTTAATGAACTCGACTCAGACCCCTTAGTTCTTTCTTTTTCCTTAACCCATTAACTGCCATGATCCCCATTTGGGGATTATGTACTTTAAACCGTCTAGTGACGCCACCTGCTATCTATTTAGGAAACAATGATGTGCGCATGACTAATCAGGTTTGTGTCTGTGCTGCGGATGCTAAATTTAGCTCGTGCACATGGTTGGCTTCCCACGCGAGATCATTCTTCCGGTCGGGGCAGCTATATTCATTGCATGAGTAGAACGCCGTTTTTTACAGCAGAACAAGTGTTTATCCAAGAGGCTCCTTTTCATTCTTGATGGTTTGTCGTGATGATTGGTAAGTGTTTAGTACTGTAATCACACTTTTCAATACATTATATAGTTTTGATGGGCACAATAGAACCAAATATCTCGATCCCCATTTGGGGCTCACATCTGATACTGACTGGAATTTCACTAAATATTTTGTACTTGCGTTTTACAGGAAATGGCGCGGCACAGTGTTCTTTCTTTGAAAGAAATTGATGATATTATAAATGACGATGCATTTCTAAGTTCTGATGAAGATGATGATGACAATGGCCCTATAGATATTGTGGAACTTCCTCCAGAACGAGTTGGCGAAGTGTCAGACAACGAAGATATTGATGACAACATTATTGATGATGATGAACCGGCAGATGTTCCTGGACCTGTTGAAATTCATCGCGCAGAAAGGGAGGATGATCATGTTACAGTGGCCATCACGTCACCATCAACAAGCACCGCTACAAATGATACAGGCCTACCACCTGCCAAAAGGAGAGTGGTACTTTGAATCCAAAGTGGAAGAAGAGACAACCAATTTATTCTAAAAGCTACCCAAACTGTGATGTTGTGGAAAAAAGAAGGTGTGATCTCATCAACTTACTCAGGGGGAAAAGCCCTGTGCAGTGTTTTGAGAAGCTATTTGATGATGCAATCATCACAGATATTGTCCGGCAGACTGTAACATACGCTACACAAAAAAGTCCATCAATTTTCCCTTTCAAATGATTGTATTAGAACGTTTATTGGCATTCTTCTTTTCACTGGGTACCGCTCTCTTCCTCAAGAACAATTGTACTGGTGTGAAGATGAAGATTGGATGTTCAAAGTGTGAGAAAGTGTATGAGTCGAAACAGATATCTGGAAATAAAACGCTACTTCCATATTACTGACAATTCTGACCTGGAAGGGATCCCAGAAAATGAAAGGGACAAGCTCTTCAAGATTCCCCCATTGATTGACAAACTAAATGGAAACTTTCAGCAATTTGATGTCTTCTCTGAAAGTTTGAGCATTGATGAACAAATGGTCAGATATTTCGGACACCATTACCTCAAGCAGTTTATGTGTGGTAAGCCTGTAAGATTTGGATTCAAACAATGGGTGATTTGCTGCTCACAAACAGGCTATTGTTACCAGATGCAGGTGTACGAAGGCAAGGCTACAGGCAGTGATGATGATGCAGGCGTGTCCGGACTTGGGGCATCTGTTGTCTTGAAAATGATTTCGATTTTAGAGACACCATATGCTCACAAAAATTATTTTGACAATTTCTTTACCGGATTCTCCTTGATGAAATATTTGAAAGATATTGATGTCAGGGCAACAGGGACTGCTCGATTCAACAGAATAAACAAGTGCCCTATTGCGCTTGACAAGGAAATGAAGAAAAAAGAAAGAGGTACATGCGCCTACAGATTTGATTCTTAGAATGAAATTTTGGGTGTGATTTGGAATGACAACAGCTGTGTAAAGCTACTAAGCAACCATGAACCCATTGATCCTATGTCACAGGTGAAGCGATGGAGCAGGAAAAACAAGAGAGAGATACCCCAACCCAAATTGATCACAGAATATTACAGACACATGGGTGGGGTTGATAAGATGGATTGGAACGTCCATAAATACAGAATCAAAGTCGGGGGAAAAAGTGGTATTTCCCTTTGCTGACCAATGCCATTGATGTAGCATTGGTGAATTCCCATGCACTATATTGTCTTGCAAATGGTGCAATTCCTCTCTTGGATTTCAGAAGATCTGTTGTCAGGGCATATCTTGCTCTTTCTTCGCGAATATCTGACCCAAAAAAAGGCTGGGAGGAAATCCTTCTCCAAACCAAGAGTTGTGTTCCTGTTGATATCAGAACCTCTGGAACTGGTCACTACATTGAACGCACAAAAATGGGCAAACAAAGGAAGTGTGAAGTGTGTAAGGCTAATGCAAGAAAACAGTGCTGCAAATGTAATGTTGGACTACATGTTGAGTGTTTTCCAGTATGGCACCAAAACTAGGTAGTATGTGTCATGATCCCCATTTGGGGATGGGCCAAAATTTTGAAATTTTGGAAAAAGTACAAATTGTGAGATTCAAAATATATTTTTTCCTTATTAAGCAGATGTTAATCTATAACAATGAAGCGAAAATATTCAGAAAAAATATTTGGCAGTAATCAGAAACAAAAAATCAACAGTTTTGGAAATGTCTGCTGTAGCAGAATGAGAGTAGCAGCAAGCTGTGGAATTAAATAACAAGTTTAATTAACAGCAAGAATTAGCTTCTCATTAAGGAACTGGTTGGAGTTTGAAGCCCCAGTTTAGCTGGCATCTGTTGGCTCGTTTCACATGTCATTTCTGTTTGGCTGCCATTTAATGAAGAAAAGAATTAACTGATAGGACTGAATCCTTAAAAACAGGGTTATTAAAATGACAGGAAAAGGAGTTAATGAGCAGTTAAACTGGTCACTGATTAGGAAAAGGGTGTGAATGAAAACCTGCACTGTGGCCCTCCAGGCCCGGAGTTCGACACCCATGGTGTAAAGGACATACAATCAATTATTTTATGTTTTGTATTTGTAATCAGCCCAGACAACTTTACAGAAATATGTTTTAACTTTGAAATTAAAAAGTCTTTCTTCTGTTACTGATGTCAAAAAAGCCTAAATAAATCCACTGTGATTCAATGTTGTATAACAACAAAATGTGAAAAACTTCCAAGGGGGTGAATACCTTTTACAGGCACTGTAAATCATTCCTTCTCCTAGGTTATGGTATTTTTCTTGCGGTCGAGAACATCTCTGCTAAAGATGGGGCATGTGAGGAGCTCTATGAGATTATTAGATTTATTTGCATTACTTTAGATGTTTGATGATAATGCAGATACTGCAGTATCTGATGTCCTCTACTGTGTTTCTTCAACAAATACCTACTGCACTGAATAATGTAATGTTTAATGATAGTTAAATAGTTCGTATAATAGCCTACGTTTTATTCAGTCCATTCCTGTTGCCTGTCTGCTGCTTGGCTGCTCCTAGTCATATAACATATACATCTGGAGACAACCATGAGTGAATTTTTCTTAAACTGGGTGGGAACAATTATGATGTGCAATCGAAATGTCTCATAAAAAAACCTATTAGACTTAAAAATGTGTGTCATGTGAAGAGAGCACATTACACATTCTACCAATAAACATAACCTATTTTAAAAATAAACAAAATCTGATGCAAGAGAAAAACCTTTCTGTAGCATCAGATTGTACACTGGCATTCGATGGCATCAGTGGATGAATGATAAACATGAACGTTACATTGTTGCAGGTGCCGCGTGTGCTCTCTGTTATTCAGCATTATGATGATAACATAGGAGTTGATGTATGCTTGAAAGAACTGGCAGCTATATTTGTGAAAATATTAACTGAAAAATATGCATTTGAAGTAAATGGTGTGTCAAAATGACTGCTAAGAGAGCTGATGACAAAGAGCCACAGGAGACGCAGATTTCAGTATTCAAAACACCTGATTTAACAAATCTGCCTAACAACACCACAAGATACAAAGATACTACTACACGACATCCACCTTCAGATGTATGCACATCTAAACTAATAACTAAAGAAATTTAACAGTACTGTCTAATTGGAAATGCAAACATGCAATGACAAAATAGCCACAGCGTTTTTCCATGTTGTATACCATAGACCACAATGCTTACTGTATCTAAACTCTGTTTGCTGTTGTTATGTTGTTATGATGCAATAGTAAAAATGACAAAGATATTGTAGCAGACAGAGGCAATTCTCAAAGCCCAGTAGCTGCAGTAGTCTATTTGTGTGTATCTGTCTGCCTCCACTGTTGCAGTGCTCATTACAATGTACAAGTTAATTATTAAGCTTAAGTTACCTTGTGCTACTGAGTTACTGAATTGATAGCAGCAATTTTAGCTATTCATTTTCTTTCAGGGTCAAGTCTTTCATTCAATATCTTTTGCTCTCTCCCTGAAACCCATACAGTGGTTTAAAATGCACTGGCTAGAGGAATTGGGGGCAGGTGTATTAGGAAGGAGTTCTGTGGGTGTAGCCTTTGCAGTGCAGGATTTGTACCACTATTCACTACACACTATGTGAGACTAAGCTGCTCCTGGACATTGTTTGGTCCATGTTTATCAGTTTCTGCTGAGTCTTTGTGAAAGCAAATCTCTAACATGGCCCTCATGCACTGTGCCAACAATCAGATAATCAATTAATCTTGCTAAATGTCAGTATGGGGATAAACCTGAGAATGAATATAGCAGCAGTAATGATTCACACAGACTTTGTACAGGATGAAGGATTCTAGCTGATTTCAAAGGAAAGCTTAATCTAATCTCATGCACATTTTCTCACACCAAACTCAATGCCTTCTACACATGCTTTGATTGCTGTATCAAGCAGCTCACCATTTCATTGCCCGCAGTACCACATAATTAATTATTTTCTGTTTCTATGCATGACAAACGAAGGATTTTTAAATTACTTAATGTACATAAGATATATGGAATTTAAAGGTGTGTTATAAAAACATTTAGCAAATGATTATCAGATACACATTTAATGCTTAAGGAAGGCAGTAGCAGGATTTGTAAGTTCAATTCCCACTACTGGCACTGTGTGACCATGAGCAAGTCACTTCACCTACCTGTGCTCCAATTAGAAAAACAAAAGCAAAGTAACCAATTGTATCTCAAAAGCTGTAAGTCTCCTTAGATAAAGGTGTCAACCAAATAAGTAAGTAATAATAATTTATGGGAAAATATGAGGTCTCTAACTGCTTCAAAGGGCCAACTGTCCCTATTCCTAAGAAAACAAAAATGGACTGACTAAACTGTTACTGGGCCATCCTTAAACAGAACACTTCAGGTACTGTAGTCTGGAATGCCTCCAGTCTGCATATTGTCACAAGTCCAGAGGCAATACCATATCCCATGTACTTCATATCATCCTGGCATATTTGAATAATAAAAACTGCTATGCTGAAGCCCAGTGTTTTAACTCTGTTTTACCATGAAAGATGACCACCACCAAGCTCTAGACTTGGGACCTCTGCAACTGAGTTTAGGACTTTCTAACTAGCAGATCTCAACACTTGCAGATTGGTAGCACAATATCCTCTCTGCTGACTCTTAGCAAATGCACAATGAGTTGTGTACTAAGTCCCCTTTTGTACTCCTTTTCCACCTATGTGTGTGTTACACAATTAATCATTAAAATTAAATTTTAAATTAAATCATTAAAATTGCAGATGATACCATCATAGGCCAGACACCATTAAAGGCCTGATGATCAAGGATATTCAGACAGCTGACAGAGCAGAGGTTTTACCTGTTGATTCAGTGATGTCAGGACAACAATCTCATCCTTTACAGGTATGTCAGTAAAACCACTGAAATGGTAATAGTCTTAGGCAAGTAGAAAGCACACTAATAATAATAATAATAATAATAATTCATTACATTTATATAGCGCTTTTCTCAGTAATCAAAGCGCTATCCACACAGGGAGGAACCGGGAAGCGAACCCACAATCTTT
Source organism: Polypterus bichir lapradei (assembly GCA_026402145.1). Classification (NCBI taxonomy): domain Eukaryota; kingdom Metazoa; phylum Chordata; class Cladistia; order Polypteriformes; family Polypteridae; genus Polypterus; species Polypterus bichir. The sequence goes on along the minus strand of JANRMT010062791.1, from coordinate 238,579,976 downwards.
CACAGTCTCCTTACTGCAAAGTACACTTCCATCTTCATAAAAGGGGATGTTGTTAAGAAAATAGGTGGCTTCACTTTTCTAGGAGTGACCATCACTAATAAACTCAAGTAAACATCACACATTTGGCTATTGTCAAGAAGGCTTACCAACACCTTTATTTCATCAGATATCTGAGAAAAAACTGGATGTTTCTATCTGTTCTCAATAACTTCAAGTGTACAGTAAAGTCAATCTCACTGGCTGTTTGTACAGCACCTGCTCTGCTCAAGGCCCTATAGCCCTGCAGAGGGTGAAGTCTGAACTAAATATTATTGGCACCAAGGCAGCTTCTGTTCAGGACAATTATAACACATTACGGTCAGTCCACAGACAATGCCATATCCCTTGCACTTCATATCGTCCTGGTGTATTTGAATAATAAAAACTGCTATGCCAGAATCCTGTTTATAAAGTACAGATAAGTGTTTTAACTCTGTTATTGTACCATCAAAGACAACATCCACCAAACTTTAGACTTGGCACTTTGTGCAATCCTCTGCAGGTAAGTTTAGAACTTCATAACTAGCAGACCTCAGCATGTGCAGACTGACAGCATCATCTCCTCCTCACTGACCCTCTGCAAAGGCAAACACTATTATTAAAAACTTCAGCCATCCAGCACAACTGCATTTCTCACTCCTCCTTTCTAGCAATGGGGGCCAACCACGTTCACAAGAGTAGATTAAGTGAGAGTTTATGTCCACAGAATGTAATGTCACTTAATTTAGTAATAATAACAAATATTGCACATTGGTCAGTTTTGAATGATTCATTGGAGCAGAAACACTTGCCTGTCTAGTTCACACGGACTCCACTACATTTAGAGCATGGGAAAGGCACTTTATAAAAAAATGTATTATTAATTTCATCACTGCAAGATGGAAACAGGGAGATTCACACTGACTCCACTACATTTAGAGCATGGGAAAGGCGCTTTATAAATAAAATTTATTATTAATTTCATCACTGCAAGATGGAAACAGGGAGATTCACACTGACTCCACTACATTTAGAGCATGGGAAAGGCGCTTTATAAATAAAATGTATTATTAATTTCATCACTGCAAGATGGAAACAGGGAGATTCATAGTTCTAGAATAATCTCAGGAGTTTTTTTTTTTACATTTTATTATCTAAACTCCTTTACTTAATGCACAGTACATTTTACTACTGGATTCTTGTCACTTTATTAAGTGCTACTCTTTGCGGTGATCCTATAAGATTTGAACCGATTTCTGCACTATTTTGGGATTCACTGTGACAACCGCCAACTTTACACACCTTCCCTGTGCTTCTGTCACCTTCTTCTTCACATATAATTTACATCTCAGACTTTTCCCTCATGTAGATGTCTGTCTTTGTTTACCCAATCAGCTGTAATTTCTTCTAAAATGTTTCTCACATCCTTCCATGAAAGCCCTTGTTTCTTATCCTTTCTCATTTTGCATTCTTTTACCCATTCCAGGCATTTTTCTAATATTACTTTACTCGTTAGTATCTTTTTATTCTTTATAACTTTGTTTCTTTCCCAACACATCGCCAATTTTCCCAAGTTTAATTACACCCATAGTTTACCTTACTTCTTTGGAGGTAATTACTCAACTTTCGTATATCAGTGCTTACTAGCGATTTCGTGTTCGTTTCGCGTCTTCACTCAGAATGCCACACAAAGAATACACAGGCCTCATACAGCATCCAGTTGTGTCTCGGGCTAAATGGCCAGAAGTTCTTTGCAAAATCCACAGATAATCTGAATACAGGCGTTTCTCTAATTTTGCGATGCATGCAGTATTGACACTTGAAAGCCGTAAAGTGTAACTTTACGTACATAAACATACGGGGCGTGGCTGTATTGCAAAAAGTTATGCAGTATTCTAATTAGTGTTTTTTTTTTTTTTAAATAAAACGCACATTGTGAAAACAAAGGCGAAAACACTCGGTCCTAGATGCCTTATACTCCCAAGTTATCTCCCTTTTCTCTGGTCGTTCTCGCAGCCGGAGATGCTCTCCCTTTCCTCATTTCACGCGCGTTCAGCTCAGGCCAAGTTTAATAAAAGATACTCGGCCTCCCTGACACCGCGAGGTGACCAGATATCTCCACCCCTCAGATCTTTCAGCAGTGAAAGAAAGGGGCGTTAATATTATGCAAATATGGCGCCAAAGTATGCCCGCTTTTATTAGTTATTTATAAGAAAAAAAGCACAGTACTTCGAATAATCGAACCTACTGAAGCGGTCAGGATTCAGAGATATCCCAAACTGGACACACATTTCGCGCCTTACCGCTCCGATTTTCCTTAAAGACCTAGGAACAGAATATCAGGGTGTCGATCCCGCCCCTTTTTCCCGTTGCCCTGGTGACTGCCGGGTTACGTGCTGACGCTCGTTGTATATGAGCGCGAGCGGCGGGATCTGGTTCCCTCTTTTACCGCCATCCGCGCGGCGTCTTTCCTGTGATCGTGAGCACTGCTGCGCAGTATAGCGGAGTCTAGCCGCCCAGACACGGTAAGCAACAAAAGCTCGGGTCAGTAGCTGTCTTTCTGGTCCCCCACCTTAGCTGGAGAAGTTAACTTTAAAGCATGGCGGGGATTTAAAAAAAAAAAAAGACGGAGTGCGAGAGAAAATGCCGCGCCTAAAAGACGTTGTACGCCAGAGAGTGCGCGTGTGCTGAAGAGCGAGCGGAGGCCAGCTTTTCAGGCTCTTTTTTTCCACCAGTCTGCCCTCCCGCTCGCTCACTCAGTAGCTCGCGTGCGCAGCCATTTAGGCAAACTGTCTTAGAACAAGCTGTCGGCGCGTGTGCGTGAAATCTGCCTATTTACCTGGCTCTGTGCTTCCCAACTTCACGCTACGCTCCGGGGTGGCATCTTTTATTGAACGTTGTTGTTTGTCAGCCATTCTTTTTTTATGTTGTGAGCGTAGGCGGAAAGGGAATATTCAAGGCAAATATTTTTTGGGCATCACGTTGTGTGGGTCATGGTTATTGCTTCGTGACACGCGGGGCGGTTAGCGGTTTCTCTGGATGGTGTCAGCGGGCCTTTAGTTGGGGTCTTGGGTTTGGAACCCTTACATTCGCAAGCCACCATTTCAGATTTTTTTTTTCTTTTCTCATTTTAAACCCTCCCATAAAATAACGCGGCGAATGTACGTAGCGTCTTCAAGTTCACGGCTGCTTGATGTGGCTTGGAAAAACCTATTACATAAGATGTAATATTTTAACAGAGCTCCCACTGGTTGTTGATATTTGAACGTCGTCTTTTCAGTTGGCACTCATTTTTTGAGATTTTAGTAAGTGGCCGGTGAGAGACGTAAAAGGGGGATGTGGCCAACTCGTCTGAGTCCACAATCCCGGCATGCATTCATTCCATCATCTTTTATTTTTCCACCCCCTCTTTAACCCGTGCAAAGCTTCTGAAAACACGTGGTGACTTAAGTGTGTGCGAGAGAAGGCGGCTCACACGTGTGTTTGGAGTATTTGTATAATATGCGATTATCTGCCAATGGTTACTCCATCGTTGTAACATTTCTCAACAGGCCTCGTCGATTTGTTTAAAATAACGTTAGTTGAGCACATCTATGGTTGGTATGACATTGAAATGATCGCTTTTATACATTTAAGTATACATTTTTTCCGCTTCCGTGATCCGGTGCGTATCACAAGATCAAGATACATTACAGATGTTCAGTTAATTTTTGACAGTTGGAGCAGGTTATGCGATTTTCTCAGGGTCACACCGTGAGTCAGAGGCTAACATGCTTGCGTAAACAACGGGTCTCCCGAGGCCTACTGTGAAGCTGTCAAATTATATTCTCTTTTTAAACACCTGACTTGAGCAGTTAGTTTAGGAAATTAGCTATGTAAAAGCTACAGATGTGTTGTAAAGCAATTAATTTCATAGATTCTTTTTATAGCCATCACCACTGCTTGACTAGTATAAAGCACTTGAATTGCGGGAGTCAGCGTGCTACGTGAATATACGCTGTTACCCTTAATTAGGACACCTTTCCTAGTTTAGTACAGGTTTAATGGTTTTAAAATTCTTAACTGGTAATGTTCAGAAATGAGATACAAAATGATGACTTAATCAACCTAAATGAAGTGATCAAGGTTTTTATCTGGAGGAAGTGCTGCTGACCTCCGTTGGTTCTCAAGCTAAAACACTGGGCCCTGCAGTTTAAGGTTTGTACTCAAGTCCTTTTGTAACGTTTGGTTCACTGAGCCACTTGGTTGTGTCACTTAACTGGATCATACTAGGGCTGTGAAATCTTAAAACAGCTGGACTTTTGTATCTGAAGCTATTCTTGCAGTGTTTTAACCATTATAAGGTGCAATATAAAATGAAGAGGGCAATGGTGACCCATTATCTTGCTGTGTGTAGGGACTTTAATTTCCAAAAGGAAAGCTTCAAAAAGTAATGTCCAGAATGGGATGCTGTTTTCGATTTGGTGTTCAGCCCTTTATATCCTTGGTCCTTTAGTGTAATCCTGTAGGATCCCTCGGGCTGCTAGTTGTATTTTCAGCTTGTTTCATATGTGACTTATCATCTTTCAGGGAGATTTTTCTATTTAGTTAGCCAGTATTTTGTATTGTTATCTTACAGTGATACTGCAGTGCTCAGTTTAACTTTGAACCAAATTATGGAAGATTTAATTTTTATTTTCTCCATAAATGTTAATACCAAAGTCTCATAGCCCCCTTTTTGTAGTTTGGGCATTGCTATAATCTATGTATGGTATGCTAAAGAGGAACACCTGATTCTTTTATTACCACTTGTGTATTTATTAGTGACCAGCAGTTTAATTGACCTAAAAATGTAACCCCAAAGAGCAGAAAGGTGAAGTTCAGAGATTTAACAAGTTTCTGAAGTGAAGTTCTATAAGGAATTTTATTAACTTTGTTTTTAATAGAAGGGTTTCCCATGTAATTGGAGGATTTTATAGATTGGGAGATTTAAGTATGAAATTTCTAAAGAATATAATCATCATCATGGACTACTTGGTTTATCTTACTATGTGTTGATGCCAAATTGATTTAGCGACACCTTCAGTTCAGTAGCTTAAAATGAGCACTTTTTAATATCTGTACCAACAAAAAATAATCTAAGCTTCAAAGCCACATAAATTAGCAAATATAGATATTTAAGGGCATTAATTTACAAAGCATCATAAAAGCTGATTTTTTTTTTTTTTAAATACACATCACATCAGACTTGTCATCAGGGTGTTTTGACAGGGTTGTGATATTTTCAGGGTGCAATGCTGGTTAATAGTGCCGCAAAGTAATGTTAACTAAGAAGTCAAATTCAAATTTGAAATGTCAAGTTGTTTGTTCGTGAATGTTCAAGTCATTTTTGCCAGAAATTTCTCCCAACTTGAAGGCTACCTTTGTCATGTCAAATGTCTCCGTTAAAGATTATTTGTTTCTTTTTTTTTTTCCTCCTGCATTCTCATTAACTCTTGGCTTTTGAGCAGGAGTTCCCTGATAGCAGTAATGTATTTGTAATTTGTGTTCGCTGCTGCATAGTTGTATAGAAGGAAACTCTGCTGGCTTCCAAGTCTCGGTTTCTCAGTGATAGTGTCTGCTACTTCATTTTTGCAATTAAGTGCTCTGCTGTTTTAGCAGTTAAACTCTGCATCATTTTTGTTCGCTGTGGACAATGTGTTGTATACCATAGATATATACATTTTATTAGTATGGCCGGTCTCCTACATCAAAGAAACATGAGCTGATACATGTGTATCTGGTAATGGTGGATGTCTTTAACACTTACGTAGGGCTGGGTGATATGGTTTATAAATAATTTAGTGAAATTCTTAGGCTATTACCTGATTAAAAATTCTACAGTAAGTCTAAGTATTGTGAAATCTCTTCTAAAACGCTTCCTAAATGCTCAATTTAATCCTTTGATTCCTGCAATCACACCAATATGATGATTCTATTAGTCCCTGCAGACTACAACACATGTCTGCATTAATCAGTTTATATTCATCAGTGGTTTCTATTGGAACAATTTTAAACTTTTATACAAAATGGGGAACTCTCAACAAAGTTAAATTTAACAAAACTGTTTATTCAGACTTGGTAATTGCACACAACAAAAAACAATCAAAACAAATTAAAGTGCACTTTTTGTGTATGTATGAGAACAGATCATTTCACTCTGACAACACATCACTCTGCAGAACGATAAGTCATAACACAACATTAATAGTAATATGATAAGGCATAATGTTCTAACAACAGATTGATACTATAGAATAAGCTGTATCACTTTCAGTCTTGCAGTTTTCATCATTTTCTACTGTCCTTAAGGACTTAATGCCAAAATGTGCAATCTTTGAGTAATATGCTACAGAACAGTATTTAGTTTCTGAAGCAGTGCATAAGAACACTTCACATGATTTTCACCATCTTCTAACCAATCCCCCTGGATCTTCTTTGTGGGTTTCTAACTTCTGGTGTCAAGTGCCTAAACTTACTCCTGTGTTGTGCAGCCTTTGACTGAGGTGGAGCACCTGTCATGTAATGCAGATGTTCAGTGGCGAGCTCAGAGAGGGAAAGAATCTCCTGTGGAGCAGAAGAACAAAAAAGTGAAACTTTGTTCATTCATTTGTATGGCTGAATGTGGCCAAAGATTATATATATATAAAAAAAAAAAATCCACTCCCCTGCTTTCTGCTGGCCCACTTCAAAGATGGCAGATGTCAGTTTTTTTTAGATTTTAAGTCTATCTTAGAGATGTCAAATCTCTTGAATCAATTAAAAACTTGAATGAATAAAAGGTTTTACCATAAAGTAAGTTTCTTTTGTGTAATCTCATCTATAGGAGAGTAGTCCACCCACAAAAATGGTTGTATTCAGTTTGGTTTTTGACAGAGGGAGCTGAAAGAATGGAATGATCTAGAAAATAAAATAAATGCACTTCTTAATGCCTAAGAAACAGGAATGTATAATCTATGATGATGGTTGTTTTAATGATGTGCGAGCTGAAATTGTAAAGTATGTCACTTGCTATGTATAAAACAATCAAACACACGTTGAGAGTCCACGCATTCACTGTCTCATTATTGCAACAGGATTGACTACGGAATGTGCATGCATAGTTGGCGTACACAGCTGAAGCTAGCGTAGCTGCCTAAAATGGAGTGAGGAAACAAACATTTAATTGCAAGATGTGGATCATCCTCGCTTGTGTGGTGCTGGTTTGGCTATGAAAAGACCGATGCTGATTAAGACTGCAATCTGAAAACTCACCAGAAATAGTTTGCCATTAAAGACAGCTAACAACTAACTTGTTTCTCCATCTGTGAAGTGAAATTGATCTAGTATAGAGCCCCATGGGTGTCAGGCAAAACGAAAAACAGTTTGAATGAATTATTAAACTGTTCTAGGGCTTGGCGATATGGACCAAAAATTGTATCTATTTTTCAGCAGAATGGCGATATACGATGCATCTTTTTTTCTTCCCATAAAGTTACAATAAAAAGACAGTTCTAAGTCACACATTTCTTAAATGCCACAAAGGGACTTTTAGTAACATACAGTTGTAGATGAACATGAGAAATGGCTCAAAAATAAGCTATCGGCATATATTAAATAATGCTCCTTGAATAAAATTGAATGTTCCTTTCCTGCACAACAAGACTCACAGCTGTGCATTTAAGAAAATATAAACAGAAAAGATACAGAGCAAAAATAACAAAAGGCTGACTTGATCTTTAAAAAGTGGGTTTCCACAGAAGTAGAGTTTGTTCTTTAACAAAGTGCTTCTTCCTGTGTGTAGTCATGTACAAACATCTAGGACTTTATGCAAATAACAAAACATGTAACAACTGACAAAACAGAACAAATGAAATCTCTTGCATAGAGAAATGGCCCAGGTGAGGCAGGCATCTTCCATACCATGTCCTGTAACACAAAATAAAATAAACATTTAAAATCAATTTAATTTTTATGTACAGAGGCAGATCACTGAAAGGCAAATAGCATTCATCTGTTTATTTGTTGTGTAATATGTAACCTACAAATAGTTTTTGTTAAACCATTTTGGTAAAATCAGCAAATGAGTGAAACATGTACAGTGGGATGCAAAAGTTTGGGCAACCTTGTTAATAGTCATTATTTTCCTGTATAAATTGTTGGTGATTACGATAAAAAATGTCAGTTAAATATATCCTAAAGGAGACGCACACAGTGATATTTGAAAAGTGAAATGAAGTGTATTGGATGTACAGAAAGCGTGCAATAATTGTTCAAACAATCAGGCAGGTGCATAAATTTGGGCACCACCAAAAAGAAATATATTTAGTAGATCCACCTTTTGCAGAAATTACAGCCTCTAAACACTTCCTGTAGGTTCGAATGAGAGTCTGGATTGTGGTTGAAGGTATTTTGGACCATTCCTCTTTACAAAATATCTCTAGTTCATTCAGGTTTGATGGCTTCCGAGCATGGACAGCTCTCTTTAACTCACACCACAGATTTTCAATTATATTCAGGTCTGGGGACTGAGATGGCCATTCCAGAACGTTGTACTTGTTCCTCTGCATGAATGCCATAGTGGATTTTGAGCAGTGTTTCGGGTCGTTGTCTTGTTGAAAGATCCAGCCCCGGCGCAGCTTCAGCTTTGTCACTGATTCCTGGACATTGGTCTCCAGAATCTGCTGATACTGAGTGGAATCCATGCGTCCCTCAACTTTGACAAGATTCCCAGTCCCTGCACTGGCCACACGGCCCCACAGCATGATAGAACCACCACCATATTTTACTGTAGGTAGCAGGTGTTTTTCTTGGAATGCTGTGTTCTTTTTCCTCCATGCATAACGCCCCTTGTTATGGCCAAATCACTCAATTTTAGTTTCATCAGTCCACAGCACCTTATTCCAAAATGAAGCTGGCTTGTCCAAATGTGCTTGAGCATACCTCAAGCGGCTCTGTTTGTGCTGTGGGCGGAGAAAAGGCTTCCTCTGCATCACTCTCGCATACAGCATCTCCTTGTGTAAAGTGCGCCGAATGGTTGAACGATGCATAGTGACTCCATCTGCTGCAAGATGATGTTGTAGGTCTTTGGTGCTGGTCTGTGGGTTGACTCTGACTGTTCTCACCATTTGTCGCTTCTGTCTATCCGAAATATTTTTTGGTCTGCCACTTCGAGCCTTAACTTGAACTGAGCCTGTTGTCTTCCATTTCCTTAATATGTTCCTAACTGTGGAAACAGACAGCTTAAATCTCTGGGACAGCTTTCTGTATCCTTCCCCTAAACCATGATGGTGAACAATCTTTGTCTTCAGGTCATTTGAGACTTTTGTGACCCCCATGTTGCTACTCTTCAGAGAAAATTAAGAGGAGGGAAACTTACAATTGACCCCCTTAAATACTTTCTCATTATAGGATTCACCTGTGTATGTAGGTCAGGGGTCACTGAGCTTACCAAGCCAATTTGAGTTCCAATAATTAGTTCTAAAAGTTTTGGAATCAATAAAATGACAACAGTGCCCAAATTTATGCACCTGCCTGATTTTGTTTGAACAATGTTTGCACACTTTCTGTAAATCCAATAAACTTCATTTCACTTCTCAAATATCACTGTGTGTGTCTCCTATATGATATATTTAACTGAAATTTTTTATCATAACAACCAACGATTTATACAGGAAAATTACTTAACAAGGTTGCCCAAACTTTTGCATCCCACTGTATATATTTAGACCTTTTCAATCGCAAACACTTCTGAATTTAAAATGCATCCCTGTCTCTTAATGGTGTCTCCGGTGGTAAAGTTTTGGTGACGGTTGCTGAGTCGAATCCCACAACTGCCTGAACACTACTTTGGGTACTTGAGCGAGACCCTTAACTGCAATTGCTTCGTCCTGGGTATGATAACCTGCATTTGGCACACAGCGCATGCTCCCCTTCCCTTTCCTGTCTCCTGATTAGTCCCCAACTCTCTTGTCACTACCGCTGCCGCCAGATCTCTTAACATGCAGTGACAGAACACTGCATGCAGCAAGAAATGTTGATTATGTGAGAAACTGTTGCTCTGTTTTTAGAAACCTGAGTTTTTTGGAAGAATATTCAATCCTGGTAGAATAGGGGGGCGGCGGACTGGCGATATGATAAGCCACTGCTTTGGTAATGTTGTGCCTCTTCTCACTTTTCCTCATAAGGCACAGCACGGGTATATGAGTTTTGTAACGTGGTTTATTTTGAGGCAGGATGCAGGGACAGCTTCACGGTCTGGGCTGCAACACTTAATTTCACACGTTATTCGTACTGCACTTTATTGTGCTGTTGTAAATGGTGGAAAAGATTAGTTATGCTTGAAGCTTTTGTTCGAGACTTGTTTTCTGTATTCTCTACAGAAAACATTCTGCTGCTCATCTGAAACCTTGAACCCAAACCATCTTTAAATAATTCAGCCATTGCTTTTCTTTTTACCAACCAGCTCTTCTTTGATAGCTCTCTTCATGTCTTTATCCATCTCCAACCTGGGAGAAGAGAAATGCGATCTAGTGGCTGTACAATTATAATTTTAGTGCAACATAGACTATTTTGATATTGTCTCATCCTATATCTCATATGAAAACTTCTCCCAGCCTTAATCTGTTCGCATCCCACCCCTCTGGCTTTAAGAAGCTGGAGCAGGTTATAACACATATATAAAATGTTTTTATATATATAATATCTCACATCACATAACACACACAGTGAGCCAAAAAGTAGTTACACATTTCAAACATTTATTCTACAAAAACGCAACAAGATCAAATACATTTCATTACGGCACAATAAAGGGTATACAAAATAGATTTTCACTGTGCTTTAAAAATCATGTCTTCAAGGTGGTGGTCATCATTAGCAATATATATATATAAAAACAAATAATTCAGAAGGAGAGTCTGTGAAAACCAGACAAGAGCTACTTGATACTTGAGGTGGACCGTGTTGTAAATTCATTTAAGTGGTGGAAAACAAGTGAAGTACATTTGGGGAAACTTTTTTTTTTTTTTTTTTTAAAAAAAAAGTACCTGTGCATCCCTGTCTCAAGCAGCCCTTCCAAGAGGGCTTTCAGCACCAGGGGAAATGTTGTAACATGTAACCGTGCTGCTCTGAATCCAGATGCTGTGGACAGACTGGTGTTTGTTTCAAGCAACTTGAAGGTTCCTCAGAATTCTACAGTTTTATTATTCTGATGTCTTTGTGCAATGTTGGGCAAAACTTGAAGTTAGTAATTTGTTTAAAAATGTTATAGATTTGGTTTTTTGTATCTTTGTGCAATATATGACCACTTGTTTACAAATTCTATAGTTTTTTTTCATGCAGTATTTGACAGAACTTTGGATTTTTACACTATAGTATGTTAGATTTTTGTTATTGCTTGTATGCTACACAATTCACCTTATAGTTATGATTAGTATTTTATTGAATTTGAATTAACATTTTTTTACATTATTGGTAAGTGTGATTTCTTGTGGTTTGTTTAAAAAAGTGTTAAACCTACAATTGAAAAGACTTTCTGAGGCAATTCCTCTTCCATGCATTTCAGAAAAAACAATGAGCTTCTCTTGCTCTTAAAACATGGTAACTTAAGTCTTCTACACTTATAATACACACACTTTTAGTACTATGCTTAATATTCTACTTATCCTTTTTAGCATTAGACCTGAGTGTTACTCTGACTGCAAAAACCGTGCTAAATACGTTGGTTCCAAGTGGCATTCGGGCAACTGTACAGATGTGTTTTGCGTAAGCGTTAGAACCGAGAATCACAGAATCCAACTCGTACCTGTGCACCTATTCAAGAACTGATAAACGTGCAAAGAATATCTGAAAAGAAATGCGCTATTGTCCCGACTATGACATTAAGTGTGTAAAGCAAATCCAAAAAGAGACATTATTTTTTTGTCCCAGCTGTGACATTGGATTGTGTCTTTCACTGTGTTTTAAGATTTACCAAACAAAGGACTCATTTTGAGATTATATACTGTTTTGGCATCATTAATAGTACTGTTCATTTCATATTTTTATTCATCATTACTATTTGTATCTGCGTTATACTCATGAGATTTAATTAAAATGTAGTTTTACATGGCAAAAAAGCAATGTTTTACTTTTTTTTTTTTTTTTTTTGAATAAAATGCAATGCTGTGGAGGTGAAATAAAACTAGTAAGTGTTTTTTTTCTTTTCTTCTTTACATAAGTTTAATGCCAATAGTACAAATAGTAAAACTAAGAACTGGATTTAATATAAACAGGAACAAAACTGAGTCTCCTTTCTTAGTCTATGTAATCAACTATTTATTTTTGGAACACAAGCATATCTATATTTTCAGGTGGCAACTGTGACTTTTGTGAATTCAAAATATCTTCTGCAATCAGAAAAACATGCTCACTTGGAACAGAGGTTGCTGGAGTTAGATGTTTTGGCCAGTGGGGACGGTAGTGGGTACTTCGGAGAATTTTTCTCTCCACCATTTTGATGGACAGCATGTGAGTGTGGTAGTGAACTCTTTCCTGTACATGTCAACATCTTGGTCTATCCCATTCATGGACAGTGCCAGTGATTCAGTGAAATCTCCAAGCTGATCTTTGAGAGCAGTCTTTTTGGGAGGTGGTATTTCCAGCTCAGCACAATGTTCTGCTCTCCTATCTCCTGTTCCCTCTGATTTCTGCATCTATGAATAGGAGTTTTCCTTAAATATAAAAATGTATTAGTTGCAAATCAATTATAATATCAATAGGAAAACTCTTGACTAGTGAGGAACAAGTCAGATTATAAGTCATATGTCCAGCATTTAATATGGGACTACTGTCCGTTCCATTACATATCAGTATTTGAACTAGGGCTGCAACTAACAATTATTGATAATCAATTAATCTACAGATTTTTTTTTGGTTAATTGGAATAAAAAACACCAAAGTTTTGAACATTTTTAACTTTTCCCATGATGTAAGAGTTATAACTTTTCTATCTACAATATAAGCGAAAAATATGCAGCGTGATAAAATACTTTAAATGGCGCTGAACTTAGGTTTTTTTTTTTTTTCAGTAAAAAATTACCAACATGGTTGTTACTTAAAACAATTTAACTTCTAACAGTTAACAGTTGAACTATAGCTGCAACTATTACATCAGTAGATTTAAAAACAAACTCTTAAATTGCTTCCTCATTGTCACCAACAGGGCTGTGGAGTCGGTAGATAAATTCAACTCCGACTCCTTAGTTTCCAGTACTTCTGACTCCGACTCCTATGTATTTAATATGCAAATGTATTTTCCATATTGATTGAAGGAAGGCAACATACACCCTTTAACCACATAACTACTGGCTAGGAAGTGGACTCTCTGCTGTATTGGCCAGTTAAACAAAAAACAAAAAAATGAAAACAAGGTTTTAGTTTTTATCAAGTGGCTATAAAGTAGTAGCATGCATAAAAATCAGGAGCAGGAACTTTACCAGTTAAAAAAAAAAATATAAACCACATTCTTCTGTAGTTTTTAAAACAAAAACAAAGCTTAACAACATGAACAAAAGTTTATATATTAAACTTGGAATACAGTTGTAGAATAGCTGTTAAATGCAATCCAAAACTAAACTCAATGCAATGTTCTAAGAAACAGAATTGCTTCTGCCAGATCCTCTTTCATAGAAGCTCTTAAATCTGGCTTGATTATTTTTAGAGCTGAAAATAGTCTTTCGACATTGACTTGGGTGGGTGGCATTGCTGTTACAGTTCTAGCCACATGACTAATAATCTCTGCATCAATAAGGATGGCTTCTTCTACAGTCAGTTTCGATGAGTGATCATACTTTTCAACTACTTTTAATTCTTAGAGATTCCAGCAGGAGTCTTTTTTTTTTTATTTTTTATTTTGGCATTTACTGGTCGTTTATCTTTCATGCATAGGCGACATCGTTTTGCTTTTGAAACTTCCATTTTGTCCAAGTAGGAATCGGTCCAATTCCTCATTTGAAGAGGATGATCCTGAGTTACCAGTGCTTATAGCTTTATCCAGTGATGGTGTTTCAGGTAGCAGTAATCCCTTCATGGCGAACTGCTACCTCATAGGGGGCCTTTTTTCCATTAGCAATCTGGTCACTGCTCAACAAAATTCAGCTCATTGGATCAACATAAATAGCAGCTAACAAGATTTGATTATCCATTAAGACTCTGTTTTCTTCATTGAAGATACGATGCCATCAGCTATTAACCCTCTACTTTTGTTCAGGCAATATCAAGCTCTTCCATTCAAAGAAAAATTTACTGGGTGTTATCTTCATATTGCAACCTCTTGGTGACAGTAAAGGGGCAAGTTCTTTTCCAGTTCTTTTACTTGTGCCCACTGGCTTTCAGTTAATAACATTTTCATTGTCCAGTTCTTCAAGAAAGTCTTTTAGTTCAAGCAAACACTTCACCATCAAATAAGTGCATCCCCAGCATGGTGGTTGATCCAACATGGCTCCTTTTCCTGCACGTCATTTCAAAATGGCATCTGTTTTAGGTGCCCTGGCTGCAACAGTTATTTACTGCAATTTGCCAATTAGAGTACAGTAATCCCTCGCTATATCGCGCTTCGACTTTCGCGGCTTCACTCTATCGCGGATTTTATATGAAAGCATAACTAAATATATAACGCGGATTTTCCGCTGCTTCGCGGGTTCTGCGGGCAATGTGTCTTTTTACTTCCTGTATATGCTTCCTCAGTTGGTTTGCCCAGTTGATTTCATACAAGGGACGCTATTGGCGGATGGCTGAGAAGCTAACCAATCGGAGCACGCAGTTAAGTTCTCCTGACTGAGAAGCTAACCAATCAGAGCACGCAGGAGCTATGCAGTGTTAACCAGGAAGTCTCATCTCGCTCATTCAGCATCAACGTGCTTCGCTGTGTAAAGAGTTGTGCTCTTTAGTGTTTATCTTTGTGCATAGTCAAGCCCTTCATTATGGCTCCAAAACAATCTGCTACTGCTTCAGGTGCCGTGCCCAAGCGCAAGAAGAAGATGTTAACGATTACCGAAAAGGTAAACGTTTTGGATTTGTTGAAGGCTACGATTCTTTTTATTTAAAAAGTAGGAAAGGAATATAAAATCTACGGCTGCAGCGTCCTTTTAACCAGGGTGCAAAACGAGTTGTAAGTGGATGTAATAAGGCAGTAGTCTGGATGGAATCTGCTTTAGGGATTTGGATTGAAGACTGCCAGAAGAAGAACAACGGCAGTGCTACACAATTGCCTGAAGTGGCTCCTTTACAAGGGCTGTAACGCTCTCCTTTGTTGTGCAGTAAAATTAAACTCATTGTTATCGGACAAGTCATTGTGTCATTGTTGGTGAGTAACCATAAATAATTAATACATTTACTGTATACTATTTTTCTTGCAATGTACGTATTTATTGCTGGTGACCTGTCTATCGTAATGGCTGTAACATATGTGATATCGGAGACACTCAATATCTTTAAAATAATATTTAGGTTTTACTGTATATAAACAGTGTGTTTATATACATAATTTCAATGAATCTTACCTAATATCTAAGAGAATAGAAAGGGATTATGCTGTATAACGCTGCGGGGAATATTTATAAACAGTGCGGGAGAGTTTATAAGGGCTTAAAATATATAAAAATAACCATACAAACATATGGTTTCTACTTCGCGGATTTTCACCTATCGCGGGGGGGGTCTGGAATGCAACCCCTGCGATGGAGGAGGGATTACTGTAGTTGCATGATGACCTTTCAATCCATCTCTTATTGCACGTTGCAGAGTATGAACAGCACAATGCATATGTTCAATAGTAATGTTATCCAAAATTTCACTTTCTCCAATACTTGTAGAACTGTCTTCCTCTAATATCTGTGTGTCAGTTTTTTCATCCACTTTATTCATTCAGGGAAAACGAACAAATGGGAGATATTGAAAAGATTGCAGAGGTTAAACATTTTATTTATATAAGCAATTGCATGTATAATAAAAGGATCAAGTAACAATGTACTGTATGTAATAGATGAGAAAGGTTATAAAAATACTGATCAGTCACAACATTAAAACCACACAACATTGATTATCTCGTTACAATGGCACCTTTCAAGGGGTGGAACATGTAAGGCAGCAAGTGAACGGTCTGTTTTTGAGGGTGATGTGTTGGAAGCCGGAAAAATGGGGGGGGATAAATGAAAGGATCGGAGTCACTTTGACAAGGGATACATTGTAATGGGATAGACAATGGGGTTAAAGCATCTCCTAAATGACAGGCCTTGTGGGGTGTTCCAAGTGTTCAGTGGTTAGTACCTACTAAAAAAAGGTCCAAAGGAAGGACAACTGGTGAACCAGTGACGGGGTTATGGGCTCTCCAGGCTCATTCATGCACGTGTGAAGTGAAGTCTAGTCCAACTGGTCTGATCCCACAGAAGAGCTAATGTAGCACAAATTGCTGGGAAACTTAAACAATACAATAACAGCTCCCTGTATAATTGGCTGCATGGCTGCAGATCTGTCAAGAGTGCCCATGCTGAGCCCATGCACTGCCAAACATGACTTCAGTGGGTACATGAGCATCAAAACTACACTATGGAGCAATGGAAGAAGGTGGCCTTGACAGATGTTTTCTTTTAGATCATGTGAATGATTGGGTGCCTGTATGTCTTATTTGGGGAAGAGGTTATGGCAAGTTGCATTATGGAAAGAAGTCAAAGTGATAGAGGTATTATGATGCTCTGGGCAATATTCTGGTGGGAAACCATGGATCTTCAGTCATTTATATTTAACTTTGGTATGTACCACCTACCTAAAGATTGTTGCAGACCACATATACCTACCTACCTGTTCATGACAGCAGTATTGCCTGAGTGCAGTGGCCTATTGCAGCAGATAATGATCCCCCTCCAATGAAAAGTTTATGAATAGGTAGAAACAACAAGTGTAACCACCTAAGTTCAATCTGGTTGGCCAACATTGCACTCCCACGTCAACACGGTGAATGTTTTCATCAGAGAAAACCATTACGTTTTCTGCTGTTGCTACACATTTGGTTATCTGTGGATCTGTGCATGATGACTTGGGATACCATGAATTTTGCACAAAGATGGGTACTCAAAAACAGATTGCTAATCTGCACACAGTTGAAAATTCTTCAGTGAAATTCTGCAGGTTTCATTCCCTCTGCCCAAATCTCACTGTGGCATGTTCAACAATGGTGGAGTCTTGCAGAGTAGACCCTATGTTTATCTGATCTTGGTTTCAACTAGACTAATGGCAGAGTGTTGCGATGTACATGTTTGAGCTACCCATAAGCCATTTCAAACATGTTGTATTGCATCAGATTTAGTGATGCTCTTATCGATCGGCCACTGATCTAAATCTGCTGGTTTTCGCTAAAAAGGTTTAAGCCCCCCCCCCCTTTTTTTTTTTTTTTTAAGCTTTACAGTAAATGAGTTGTAGTGCTCCTTTACATGACTTATTACGGTAGTGTAAACAGAGCAGCAAGTCAAGACATGTTTTACCAGAGAGCAAGGGTAAAATGGAATACAGGCAGTCCCTGGGTTACGTATGAGATAGGGAATGTAGGTTTAAGTTGAATTTGTAAGTCGGAACAGATTCATTATTTTAATAAATGCTATTGTTGACCAACTGTAACCAAGTGCTCTGCCAATGAATGATGGAGATTCCTCTTTGACCTTTTTATTTCTACTTTATTTTCCTTGGTGATGGTTTTTCTCTTTACTGTATCACCAGCACTCGCGTCAGATTTGTGTTTGAGTAATTGTTGAAGGATGAAGACAAAAGGTTAAGATGAGCTTTTCTGCATAGCACTGTACACGCTATCACAGCAGGAAGGCACCCCTTGTCAGCATGTCTGGTGTACTGACGAGAGACAGCTTCCTGCTATGTACATAACAGTACAAGCAGGCTTGCTATTAAATGACTAGGGTTGGTGGCGAGGGGCGGTTCACCACCTGCCCACCACACAGTCATCTCCACTTGCATACAATATGCTGCCTGCAGTGTCCGCCCACCGAGAATGAACAGAGTGTGGCCAAAGGTGGGTAGTGAATCGCTGACTGTCTCCCCATTCAACAGGCAGCCACCCGAGGCACACTACAATCGCAATTTGAGCTACATTTGTATGAAAATATGCTATATAAATAGATGTTGTTGTTACAATGCTGCCCCCCCCACTGCCCCATTCACCCTCAGTGGTCTCTGTTCAAGTTGAAATGGCTGCTTAGTAAACAAGACGCTTATCTTGACAGCAGAACTTGTCTTTTACTTATAAACTTGTTAAACGTGTTTAGTCGTCTTGATAAATATCTTGCTTACATTTAGTACAATTGTGGCTTTTTAAAAGATTTGTACTGTTGTGTCAAACATTAGAAATTTTGGTAAGAAATGATCTGCATTATTAAGATGGTTATGGATTAAAGTATCTAATCCATGCTTATTACACCTCAAGTATTAAAAGATGTCAACGTCTAGCTGGTTCACAGAAGAGGAAAAAAAAATTGTATAAATACAGTAAACTTATAAACTGCACAGAAGCTATAGTGCAGTTAATAATTTACAACCTGTAGATTATAGTATATTGTAATTTAAGCAGTGTTTGTAATTGTTAATATCAATTGATTGTGTGAAAATATACAGGATGAGGCACAATGAAATTACCACATTTCTCAAGGTCATTGTGTGAGGTAGAGGCTGCCAGGGTTGGGGTGGGGGTGCTTTGATAGGCAATCCCTTGCAGTTATCAGTCTGCTACATACCTTGGTTCGGTGCGCACTGTGCTTTTGCTGTTGAAGCGTTCTTCAAAAACAACAAATCCATCACTACGCAATGCGCCTTCCGAACACACTTCAGCATTCCTCCTAATGATGTCCCAACTCTGAAAAAGATTCTTCAGTGGGTGGCTAAATTTAGACAGGTACAACATTTAATAGAAAATCATCAGGCCATCCTCGGCCTGAAAACATCCAAGCTATAAGGGCATCAATTTTGCAGTCTCCTAGACATTCAGCATGCAAGAATGCTTCTGCCTTAGGCATTTCCAACATGTCAATGAGGAGGATTTTAAGGACGGTAATTTCCAGTCTTGCAAAATGATGGTAGTGCAGGAACTCAGAGACGGGGAGAGTCGTAGAGAGTTGTGCGCAAACCATTTGAGATACCATTGTCATTTGAATGGTTGTGTAAATAACCAAAGCTTTCATTATTGGGCTGAAACCAACCCTCGTGAATATCGTCACAGACCCCCGCACCGTGAGCGTGCGCTGTTGCAGAATTTGGCATTGCAGGCCATTACTTTTTTGAGGAGGGGGTGGCAACAATCAGTTAGTTACTTCAGAATATTTCATTGAAATGTTGGAGAACTTTTTGCTGCCCCCGTCTTGGAGAAATGCATGTGGTGGATGCCTGGTTTCAACAGGATTGAGCAACAGCTCATATGGCGCGGAGGTCCATGTAAGTTTTGTGGGAGATATTTCCAGGGAAGCTGATCTCCCTGCGCGGTGATGTCGGGTGGCTTTCACATTTGCCTGACCTCTTCATAAGATTTCTTCTTGTGGGGCTATCAAGTCGAAGGTATACACACACCAACCTCAAAACCTTGAAGCCCTCAAGGATGCTATTCGCTGTTCCTCTACAAATGGCTGAACGAGTCATGTGAGCGTTCAGAGATCATCTCAGAGTGAATTGCTAATGATGACCACCACCTTGAAGACATGATTTTTAAAGCACAGTGAAAATCTCTATTTTGTATACCCTTTATTGTGCCGTAATGAAATGTATTTGATCTTGTTGCGTTTTTGTAGAATAAATGTTTGAAATGTGTAACTACTTTTTGGCTCACTGTGTGTGTGTGTTATCTATACTAATAAATGGCAAAGCCCTCACTCACTCACTCACTAACTGACTGACTGACTCATCACTAATTCTCCAACTTCCCGTGTAGGTAGAAGGCTGAAATTTGGCAGGCTTATTCCTTACAGCTTCCTTACAAAAGTTGGGCAGGTTTCATTTCGAAATTCTACGCGTAATGG
>JANRMT010062791.1:238533569-238554913 GCA_026402145.1 Polypterus bichir lapradei | reverse complement strand
CAAGGGATTAAAACCTGATTGAGCATTCCTAGTCAGCTTCTGTCTATTGCAGTGACTGCATAATTTTCAAAGTGCCTTCTACTATTTGATTTACCCATATATATTGACAAATCTAGCTGTGTCACTAAGATGTTTCAGTCCAAATAGAACTTCAAAGCAAGAAGTCTTAAAAATGAAACATGAAAACTTATAGGAACTTCAAATGTGTTTCTGTTGTGTGTAGTGTGGGATTTGGCAACGTTCTTAACAATTACTATCGGTATCCGATTACTGATGTTTTTTGGAATGAATCCTGTTCATGTTAGTACAAAATAAGAAATGGATAAAGAAAACATATTGCCTTTTGAATGAAATATAGAAACCTTAAAGGCATCAAAATGAGTAACAGTGGATTATTCAAAGTTGCCTTTTATTGAAGAAAAATGGCTACTTTTGAAAAGGGGTGTGTGTGTGTGTATAATTAAAACCTCAGTTTTCTTTTTAAAATTTTTTTTTTTATTTGTTATGGCTTGCCATTTATTTTCACTTAGGCATTCGACCAGGCAGGTAACTTAGAGGTGTGGTTTAAAAGAGCATGAAAACTAAATATTGACATAAGATATTTCCTATTAAATTTAAGAACTTCTTCCCTTAGCTTCCCATATATAAGGTAAATAACACTGGCCCAAGAACAGATCCCTATGGCATTCCATATGACAATAATGCTGGGCTAACATGTACTCTCCTATGCTATCTGAGAAACTCGTTTATGCCAAATAAACCAGTCTAAGGCAGTCCTAGAGATAGCCGCGCAGTGATTTAACATTAATTTAGAAGCATGTCTCTGTTCTATATATGTAAAAAAATATATATGTGCCTTATATATGTGCTTTGTGTGGAGAAATGGTTTGATGTTCACACCCACTGGGCTTGCAGTGCTAAGGCACATTTATTTGGCTGACACCCTTATCCAAGGTGACTTGCAACATTTGAGACACAATTGGTTACATTTCGTTTTTTCTCCAGGCAGGTGAAGTGACTTGCTCAGGGTCACACTGTCACTAACTGGATGTGACAAGCCCCCCAATCCTCAGTTTTTGATGTCCAGAGCCTTACCCACTACACCACACTGCCTGACTATACACCAGCACACATACTTGCACACGCTACTACAACAACAACACATGGGAATGCAACCTCCCCAACAGGAGAGAGGTTTTGACAAGCGTTAAGCACGCGGAGCATTAAATTTATGCCTAGTTTTGTGAAAACTGCTGTGTAAATTCAGCTATTGTGGTACAGAGAATGCTTCCATTTTATTTCCAGGAGTGTATCTTCACCATTCTAGTGAACTGGCTTCACTGACCCCTCAACGAACTATGTAGTATCTTTAAGCAAGTTACTTTAAATTCCTGTCTTTCAATCAAACAAAATAAATTTAACTAATTGCTTCTCAGTTGTTATAACCTGCCTTGGATAAAGCTATCAGAAAATTGTATATTTACATTGCTACAGTCACATGAAAAAATTTGGGAACCCCTCTTAATTCTTTGGATTTTTGTTTATCATTGGCTGATAAACCAATGATAAACTTCTTTTTCATATGCCATGCCTTATGAAAACAGTATTTCAGCAGTGACATTAAGTTTATTGGCATAACAGAAAATATGCAATATGCATCATAACAAAATTAGATAGGTGCATAAATTTGGGCACCCCAACAGAGATATTGCATCAATACTTAGTTGAGGCTCCTTTTTCAAATATAACAGCTTCTAGACGTCTCCTATAGCCTTTGAGTGTCTGGGTTCTGGATGGAGGTATTTTTGACCATTCTTCCATACAAAATCTCTCCAGTTCAGTTAAATTTGATGGCTGCCGAGCATGGACAACCTGCTTCAAATCATCCCATAGATTTTCAATGATATTCAAGTCAGGGGACTGACTCCCTCTGCATGAATGCCTTTGTAGATTTCAAACTCTGTTTTGGGTCATTGTCTTGTTGGAATACCCAACCCCTGCATACCTTCAACTTTGTGACTGATGCTTGAAACTTATCCTGAAGAATTTGTTGATATTGGGTTGAATTCATCCGACTCTCGACTTTAACAAGGGCCCCATTCCCTGAACTAGCCGCACAGCATGATGGAACCTCCACCATATTTGACAGTAGGTAGCAGGTGTTTTTCTTGGAATGCGGTGTTCTGCCATGCAAAGCACTTCTTGTTATGACCAAATAACTCAATTTTTGTCTCATCATTCCAAAGCACTTTGTTCCAAAATGAATCTGGCTTGTCTAAATGAGCATTTGCATACAACAAGCGACTGTTTGTGGCATGAGTGCAGAAAGGGCTTCTTTCTCAACACCCTGCCATGCAGATGTTCTTTGTGCAAATTGCACTGAATTGTAGAGCGAGGTACAGATGTTCTTGCAGGTCTTTGGATTGATCTGTGGGTTCTCTGTAACCATTCTCACAATCCTGCGCATATGCTGCTCCTGTATTTTTCTTGGCCTGCCAGACCTAGGTTTAACAGCAACTGTGTATGTGGCCTTCCATTTCCTGATTCCATTCCTCACAGTTGAAACTGACAGTTTAAACCTCTGAGAGCTTTTTGTAGCCTTCCCCCTAAACCATGATACTGAACAATCTTTGTTTTCAGATCTTTGAGAGTAGTTTTGAGGATCCCCTGCTGTCACTTTTCAGAGGAGCGTGAAAGGGAAGCAACTTGCAATTGACCACCTTAAATGCCATTTCTCATGATTGGGCACACCTGTCTATGAAGTTCAAGGCTTAATGAGGTAATCCAACCAATTTGGTGTTGCAAGTAATCCGTATTGAGCAGTTACATGCATTCAAATCGGCAAATTACAAGGGTACTCAGATGTTCCTAAGCAATGAAAGACATACCACTTTATCTTTTTTGTTGAAAGTAGAGTACATTATTATGCAGTCTGAGAGGGGTTCCCAAACCTTTTTCGTATGACTGTATATAGTATCTGTCAAATCAAGCATTGATGTCAGAGGTTCAGTCCCCGTAAAGGGATGTAAAAGTGCATATACCAGATAAGCCCCAATTAGGGTGAAACGTGTCGTGTACTACTTGTATTATGTGGCAGATATATATGATCTGCTTCTCGCAACTGAGAGGATGGGTGGGTGTTTGCTGGCTGGCTGACCAACCACAAGTATTACCTGGTAATCAGATTGCAACTTAGACCTAAGAATATTTATATTAGTACCAAATAAGTTAAAATTACTGTTTTTGAGAGCCATTTACAGACCTGCCCACATGAAGTAGAGGGAGACCAGCTGGTTCAAAATTTTAGTGTTTATTCACTTACTGATCTCTAGGTGCAGCTGGTGTCTGAAGTAGGGCTGGGCTATATAGCAATTTTTTTTATTTCATGTTTAATTAAAAAAAAAAAAAAAAAAAAAAAATCAATATACAAGAGCCAAAATCTTTATGAGCACTTTTCTGCAGTTTTACACAATTTCTGAATATTAAGTAAAATCTACAAAATCTCCAGCATTCTCTCTTAAGCCTGTCTGATTCCACCCATGTAGCTTGGCAGTATTGAGCATGCAAAATATAGAGCAAGGATTAGATGAAGTGTTTAGAACAGGTAGTGCTGCTGTTTGCAAATGGTTAAATTTTCCCAGGATGACAGTTAAAACAGTACAGTATCTGAAGATAAAACATGTTACCGCATAAGAAAAGGCCATTCTAGCATGTGCAGCTCTTGCAACGTGCTGTTCTGCCTCCTTGGCTAAACGGGTCCCTGCTAAACAAAGATTTAAAACATTTGCTGTTCTGAAGCATAGCGTAAGCACCAACAAGCGGCAGGGGGTTTAACAACTGTAGTGACTTGTACTTCAAAGCGCTCTTGCCGCCTTAACTTGTGTCCAGAAAATACTTTGTCACTGTGAAGTAATTACACTAGCCAGTAATTCACGGTATGTATGATACCGATGTTGGTTTTGTGCAATTTTTACTGGTGTGTGTGAAAGGTTCAAGTAAGAATCTGAATGTACTATGCATACTGGTAATGAATGCTACCTAAAGGTCATATTTGTGTTCCTTTGCACCCTGTAAGTTGTAGTTCTATAAGTGGCTTGTATCTTCCTGTTTTCTGGTGTAGTGTCAGAAGAGTAAAGAGTTTGATATTTTCATTTCCCTAAGGTTCAGGAAACTTTCACACCAGTGTCTTACTGTGTAAACCAAAGTGTAATGCATGGTCCTATGTGAGAAGAAAAGGTCAACAGTAGCGCCAATTTACTTGTTACCTTAATCAGCTCTGAAATCAATAGATGAGAATAGAGAGGTATAAGATGATGATTTAATGTTTGAGGAATGGACTGCTTGCATATTTGCAGAGCAATGTATTGGTAAGGAGAAAAGGTGCCTGGCTTTGCTTGTGCCTTTTACCATCAGTGAGGCACTACTGCAGTGGCTTTATTGTGCCGGAGATAACATACAAGAGAACTTAAAGTATGCAAACTCATTGCCTTAAAAAAAAAAAAAAAAAAAAAAAAAATTAGGTTTTCAAAACTTGAAGTACAATTGTAATTAAGTTAGCAGAACTTTAAATTAACTTAATAAATCTAAGTATGCTGTAATTACATAATGTAATTAAAAGAACTAAAAGCTATCCAGGATATTTAAATTAAAGAAAATGCTTTGTGTAAACTTGTTTTCATTCTCAGTGTACAGGATAAAACTCAGTTGACCTAACTTAAGCAAATTTGAATTCAAATTGTTCATAGCCCTAGTCATTTATTTTGTCACATTTCCACTGTACCAGCTATATTACTACTTCATTTACCAATATTCACACTAAATGACCATTTAAAACAATGTCTTAACAACACACATTGAGTTATTTCAGAAATGCAAAATCTAGTTCCAAAACGTTTAACTAGCTGCACAGGTTTTCCCATTCTGACATCAAATATGAACACTAGGCACCTCCAGACATTTATTTAAAACCAGTGTTGAAGTGCTTAAAACATGTATTGCAGACTTAAGGTATGAGTGACTTAAAGTAACTGCAGGTACTGCAAGTAACTGCAGGTACTGCAAGTAAAATAAACAAAATTCTAAGGAAATCATAATACCACAATGTGGACCTGAAATGCTTTAACGAGATGTATCCTTTATTATGGTTAAGTTTCATGCCATCTTCTCAAAACAGTCAACATTTCAGAAAAAATTAACTATTTACTTATAAAATGCAAGTACATTTTTTCACAAAAATTAAAACTTTCGAATGGTATATAGAAACAGGTACTCGGCCTCTTCTGTTTTCTTACAGAACAATTAGAGAAAAGTGTAACTTGCAGAACGAAGGAGTTTTCGGCTAGTTTACCAACAGACTGTTAAGTGTTAACAGTTTTGCAGACCCAGCATGACCATTTGGATGAATTTCAGAGTGTTTGCCATGCATTTTGGATAGTCAAAGTGTAACGCGTACGTCAGCACAAACGGGCAAACTGCCTGAGGAAAGTTCTTGATATTATCCATGGCAATCCCTCCCTCAAGAACAATGGCTGTGGATATGGGCAGAGAACTTGGGCCATCTTCACTCCAAACAGTCAAGACACCAACTGTCAGAGGCCAAGGCTGCTGCTTTTGTGGTGTCCTATGGAGAAGCAACAGAAACAAAATAATTCTATTAGTTCCAAGATACTCTGGTGATCAGCCATCTCAAAATAATGGTATGGAAGCAATACTGACACCTCATAGTGGTCTCAAATATTGCTTTCTGAGTGTGTAATCTGAGGAAATTCACTCCAGAACCTTCTAGTATACACTTGGACACCCAGAACTAAAGACACCAGTTTCAACCAGACTGTTTTACCATTTCTGCTCATGACTATTGAACCTTTGGTACAACACAAGTAGTTAGCTCAATGCTTTAACAATGAAAGCTGGGCTGACACAGTAATACTGGTGTAATAAAAATTTAAGTTGTTTTAGTTGCATGCCAAGTACCTTATTTTACTCTTTGTCCAGGCGTAATGTTGGTTGTTGTACATCATACAGGGCATATGTAATTGTTGCAAGTTAAAAGTAATGCATTTAATGTATTTAGGAAAATTAATAGTTTATTTTGGACAAATGCAAAGTTTAGTAGACAAACAACTTTTGTATTCCAGAACTTACGAAGCATGTCAGTCACTGGAGTCATCGCCTAGTACAATGGGAAGGCCTTTGAGGACAACTGTATGTCGTGCAGTCACATCTGGTGTCTGATACAGAAACTCCTAAGAAACAATTTCTCAGAAATAAGCACAGACTGAGAGAGAAAATTATAGTATCTGTTCCTCAACTAAAAGTGAGGCTAATTTTGAAATGTAAAACCAAGAAAATGTGAATCAGGGCTGATTATATTGATGCAAATAAAGAGAAGACATGTAGTGTACTCAGCAGGTGGTGCTGTAGCCTTCTTGACACCTAATTCTTCCAAAAAAAAACATTGTTGTTTGCAGCACACAATGACTATTGACTATATCGTTTGATCTAAAAACCTTTTTAACAGTTTTTATACACTCGTCACCCCATGCTAGTGTATAAACATTTTTGGGAATTAAGGGAGTTTTTTGAGAATCTGGTCATTTTTTTTCCATCCTTGGCTGATGCAATGCCTCACAATATGGTTTAAAAGAGATTGATGACATGATCTTAATCAGACGGGGGGTAACTTTCATGGTACACCTTTTGAAGTAACAACATAGGAACAACAATGATGAAAAACAGTTAAGTCACTCACCCTCAAGTCAATTTGCTGCTTCAGTTCTGCCAGTTTCTTTCCCACAGTTCCTTTTTTGCAACTAAACAGTTGGAAGAAGCTTGTTGTGTATTGGTCTAGAGCCTCAAAGAAATCTCCTTCAAGATTCTTACTGGCAATTCTGTTAAACTCGGCAAATACCTGAAAGAGGGGACGAAGACAACCGTAAGTAATCAATTGCATTCATAACAGTTGTACTCACAATACATTAAAAGCTTACAAGAAAAATTTCTTTCATATTCAAATACTACTTAAAGAATGATGCATTAATTCCAGTTTGTATGAAGTCAAACACTGATTTAAAACTTATTCAGGGCAATAAAATATTTAACAGTTTGATAAACTTCTGAGATTATTTTTTTGCTCCAAAGAGCTGTGAAATCTATCCTTAAAGTTTAACTTTTCAGGATCTTTTCAGTTTAATAGTAGCTTGCCTGTCTCCATGAAAAGTGCTGGCCAACGTTTAAGCCATGTCCTGGACAGCAGCCCTGTTTCCCATTGTGCCGACAAGAGAGTGAGAATGTTCGATCCATTAATTTTGAGATAGCTTGTGTGTGTGTTCTTGTAGGTTCCCAAAGGATTAGCCACCTCAAATATCTATGTACAAGAAAAGGGCAATCCTGAACTCTTCTGCAGCAAAGAAGGAATTGTCTTTAAAGTGGATACCATCTCTGTGAGATGTAAATACTTGTGGTGCATTTGGTTCAACTGACATAGCCTTATCCAAAATGTCTCCATTACTCAATAATGCCTGCAACATTTTGAGAATAGGAACATATACAACTGTCTGCTTTTCCTTTTTTAGTACAAACTCAATGGGCATTACAACAGAAAATTCTTTTAAAATGTGTGGTGTTCGCTTTCTTGAAGTGGACAGTGATCCTCCTGTAGAGGTGAATTTCAGGAATGCATTCTTCTCATTCACAACCCTAATTATCTCATTCACTAGTGTATCATCATGCAGATTTAGTATTCCTTGTATTGAGGAATGCATCAATGGTTGTGACGGAATATAAATTTTTATCTGCACTATAAACTCTTGGAGCGCAGTTTCAGTAATGTTGAGAATAGATATCATTTTAAGAAAGAGCAGCCACATTATGTTCCAACTGATTATCCAAGTGCTCAGAACTCGGAGAATTTCAGAGAACTGTCACCTCCAACTCACTATCCGGCTCTGAGCAGCCAGCTTCTTGTTCAATATTCAGATTAGGGGATGGATGTTCATGTATAATTTCAGAAATGATCTCCGGTTTGAATGGCATGTTTTGGTGCAACTGATGCTCTTTACTTTTGTGAGCATTAAAGGTGGAATAAACACTACTGTGAAAGTTAGTCTTTGTATGGACAGGTAACATTTTGCTTAAGCTTCACATGTCTTCGCAAATGAGAGAAATTCTGCTTCAGTGCAGGGCTCTTCAACGTCACACATCTGGCAATGAAATACTGTTCCACAAACTTTCCTAATTTTCTTTTGTGTATGCCAAGTTGATAGGTGTACCTTAAGGGCATTTAAAGACTTAAATGTGCAAAGGCATTCCTTATAAAGACATGGAAGTGGAGATAATCGAGTGTAGCGCAAATGTTTTAAGTGGTAATGCTTTAATAAGTAGCCTCTTCTTTCAGCACTGAATGTGCAATACTTACAGGTCCACTGCATTGTAAGGTTTTTGATCTGTGTAGTGACCCTGTCAAAGAGATCATTTTAGTCTAATTTACAATGAAACGAACTAAGACAAACATTATGCAAACTATTCTTACTAAAATGCAGTTTAATTACATCATAATGTCCTTCAAATATCTCTACATTTGTACATTTCTACATTTGTATTACACAGCAATACATGTGCTGTGTAAAATGAAGAATAGCATTTGCAGTTTTTTTAATAAAGTATTCCTTAAACTAGACCATTTCTTGCTTTTAAAAACCGAATTAAGTAGTTGGGTATGAAAATGGTAGATTGCGGCCATAAAGTTGAATTGATAACTAATTGTACATCGTTCCTTTTATAAAGGGAGGAGGGTATCGAGGGTTATCTATCCACTTTAATCTGTGCTTAATGACCTAATCTGTACTTCTGTTATGGAGCAGTAACTTTGTTTATTAAAAAAATGCGCTAGGTTTCTGCTTTGCCAGCCCAAATATTTTGATTTGGTGACTGGGTGCTAGGTTAACATTTTGAGTCTGTCAACTGTGTACACAAATCCTGAACCTTGTTTTCAGGCTTAAAATTTGGTGGGGGATTATGGGTATCCTTCACAAATCAATTTTTAATACGCAAATTTTCTGCACACTTATTTGCTAAGCAAACTTTCCCATCATTGTCAGTGTCTTTTTAAAATTACTCCTTTTGATTGTGCCCAATTTCTTACATGGAAAATATGTGATTTTTTAAAAAGCTTACATGCATTTAATGTTGGCTTCCTGTTGCAGTTGGTCTTGATTGGAGCATGGCGCTGCAGAATTTAACTGTTCAGTGAAACTGTGCATCTGTGTCACAGGAGTCTGACTGTATGCGGTGCCTTTTGTTTAAGCCATGCTTTGGAAGAAACTAGCCTAAACTTGGTTAAGCTGAAGGCTAAAAACATTCCAGAAATTTTACTTGGATTGTTTAGTGAATTCGTATTTAGTTTTACTCCTTTTTATTTGACACACCGACCGCTAGCAATTTGTGGCATCATTGAGACATGTAATTTTTTTAATTTAAAGTATGTGTTGTGGGCTGACTGCAATTAAACCTTCATTTGAAAAGTAAATATAGTGACACATAAGAGAATGGTCAAGTACAAAGATGGGAAGGGGGTTGCTAAGGCTGCTGTGCACCCCTTTTTGTAGGAATAAGCAGCATTATGATGGCTAGACTTCTGCATGAGTTAAGATGGACTATAGCCCAGGGCTCAGCAGGCTACAGGGGATGTGAAATTTAATTTCTTATATGAAAATACTTGGTTTTCAGAGAAATATTCCTGTCTGTAAACTGGCAGATTTTGTCATTACTGGTATTCCTGAGCTACCTTATTCATACCGCCTTCCCCATGTTTACTTGTTAAGCTTGTGATGGGGGGGGGAACCTTATTGTGTTGTTGACAGTTATTTAGAAATGGCCATTGACTACATTATGCAGTAGATTCCAGCTATAGTGGTGAAGCACACAATGGAGGTGAATTTGCTGAAAACTGTAAATTCTGACACCATTTCTAAATGTATATAATCATGCATTCACTGCCCGGTGTATAGGTAAAAGTGCGGGGGAACTGCTGGTGTAGATCCCTAGATGATGGTTCGTTCAAACGTGTGGTGGAGTGGGTTTTTTTTTTTTTTTTTTTTTTTTTTTTGGGGGGGGGGGGGGGCGGGCGTGTGACAGACAGGTATCAGACAGGTATCAGAGTGAAAGGGAGGGCCTAAAGGATGGTAATGGGACCAGCTGTGTTATATGGGTTGGAGACAGTGGCACTGACCAGAAAGCAGTAGACAGAGCTGGATGTGGCAGAGTTGGATGTTTGTCACTGGGTGTGACAAGGATATAAGAGGATTAGAAATTAATACATTAGAGGGTCAGCTCAGGTTGGGGGACGTAGTCAAAAGCCAAATTGTGTTGGTTTGGACGTGTTCAGAGGAGAGATGCGGAGTATATTGGCAGGAGGATGTTAAGGATAGAGCTGCCAGGTAAGAGGAATGCCTAAGAGAAAGTTTATGGATGTTTTGAGAGAGAACATGCAGGTGATGGGTGTAAAAGAACAAGATGCAGAGGACAAAGGTATGGAAGATGGTGATCCACTGTGGCAACCCCGAACGGGAGCAGCCGGAAGAACAACAAAATTTAACAATAGCATACAGCCTTCAAGTAACACTTGCATTCATTATTTAAAGAACTAACATTAAGTGAAATATTATGCTTTATGCAGGACTGTAGAAGTGCATTAAAAAACATGGGTCCAAATAAGAACCCCCTACTAACTGATGTACTATCACAGTAATGATTGTGTTGTGCAATCGCAATGCTTATTTAGCAGAATGTCGGAATAGAACGCAACAGAATTTTACTTTAACTTTAGTTTCTAACATTTTACTTTGGGTAATTTTAGGTTTTTTGATGATATAGCTTGGATTCTGAGAATTTTTTGTGCGGATTACTTTAAAGCAGTTAAACTAAAATTTACACCAAGGTCTGGCCAAAGCCTCACTACCTTTTATAAATTTTGAGTGCAAACAGTTAATTTACTGACAAGGTGACAAGCTATCATAGTCTTTTAAAATGTGTTTAAATGGCTACATACAGTGTTGCCGTGTTTGAAACTTGATTAACGGACAAGGATGCTTCAAACTGTTGGCAACATAATTTAGCACTTTGCCTTATTAAATGTAAAGGGTGGGGCATAAAGATCTCCCTCATTTTGAAGAGGTATTAAAAAAAAAAAATAAAAATAAAGCTATCTAAATATTGTATATATTTCTGAAAGTACATAAACAGTTTTGTTTTAATGGGTTTTAAAAATCATAAATGGCGGCAGTCGTTGGCAATACATTGCTGATGACATTCCCGGAAGTTCTCCATCACTTTCGGGGTCATCTCAGGTAGAATGGTGTTGATTTCCTGTGTGATCCTTTCCTACAAATCCTCAAGAGATAGGGGATGATTTTTGAAAACCTTTTTCCTTTAGGTATCACCAAACGAAAAAGTTACATGGGCTTAAATCTGGTGACTGTGCCGACCACCCCATGAATCCCCTTAAAGAGATCAAATGCTCAGGTAACATTTCCCTCACGACTCTAGGTGAATGTCGTTCTGTGTGAGCTCTGGCCCCATCCTATTGAAATTCCCACACGTTCTGTCCTAGGTCTGTCAGGTGATTTTTCTTTTCATTGTTTACTGAGTTGGCTGAAGGTTAGAAATCCATAGCAAAATAGTTTTCTAATCTGGTACAAATGCATTTTAATCTGAGCATGAAGCGTGTATGGAATGCTTTCTGCATCGCTATCACAGAACGGTTGTTCTCATAATACACTTGAACAACAAAGCCTCGATGTTCACTGATCCAACTCCATGATGGCTACTGAAAACAGTAGACCCTGACCTACCCCACTAAAGCCCTCATAATTCTCCCTTGAAATGTGGGAGATCTTTATGCCCCACCCTGTTTGTAGCATAGATTTAATAGGCCTAATGACTACTATTTATGCACAACTATGAGACGTTTTAAGCGCAAGTAATGCCAAATAGTGTTATTTCTGAATAAGAACACTTTAATGGCATTTCTTACTGGTGGTTAATGTGATTTGAGAGACTCACTTAAAAAATATGAGTGTTTACCTTTCAGATGCTTAGCCAGGTTTAATGTTTTCCTCCTTTAGTTTGTATTGTTTGGAGGCATAGTTTCTAGACTGTTCCAAAGCCAGTTGCAACAATGTTGCATTGAAGACAGTTTCTGGACATCAGTGATCTATGAAGAGAACTTAATTGGATGGGTCTCGAAGGCTCAGGCTACTATTTGCCCTTTAAGTGTTAAATTTTGTATAACCCATACAGCAAGAATTGCTATACCAGTGAATGACAGTTTGGTGTGTTGAAAAAGCAGGCAATTAAGAGTTCTGTACCCTTGATATTAAATACAAAATTAACTTTATCCTAGCATTTTTTTTTTTTTAACAGTCAACATTTAATATGCTTTTTGTGGAGTGTTTTGTGCACATTATTTGATATAGCTAAACCTCAGTAAAAACAAATGAAGCTCCGCAAACCATTTAGTAATTTTATTTTTGTAGTGTATGCTGAGTGACTGTTGAATATAACAGGACTGTGGGTGGCATTTTTGAGTGAGTAAAGGTAACTAGTAGGTTTTACTGTTTCTGTTCAGAGATTCATTTAAGTCATCTCTGATATTAAGCCGCAATGCTTAAAGATGAGAACTCTCATTTAAAACATACCTACCATAACCAAATCCTATTAATGGTGCATGGTTTTTATGTTATACAGTTATCATTACTGCAGCATTTCATAAATGCTTACTCCATTATGGTAGATGCTTCACACAGTCCGTCCTTTTGCTGCTTTTCCTCAATTTTTGTCTTGTGCATTCAAGTAATTTCTCACCTTGCAGTCAGACATGAGTTTAGCATGGATTTTCTCAACAGTCTAGACATTCACACCTCATTGACCAAACAATGTCCTAATTCTTTTTTTTTTTCCTCCATTGGTCATGTGTACACATCTGTTTTTGGTTTAGTTTGTATTTTGTTAAAGGTTTAGTAAGTGGTGCACCCAAGGACTGTTGTAATCACTAATTGTGCACAGCATTTTTATTTAGATGTAGCTTCATAGTACTTCTCTAAAATTTGTGCCAGCCTTTTATCAATGGAATTCTACGTGTTTTTGCATATTTCACAAAGAGAGCAACTGAATGCAGTTGTTGGTTTCTGTCCAAAACCACTACTGCATGTGATTCATTTTGGAGCACAGTGTGAACTGTTCTTGTGTTCCTGCGTTGTTAATGGCTATAATTTTAGTTAACAGGCAAAAATGCGATTGCACTTGTTGCACAGAGTTGCCTTCAACCCAAGTAATATATGGCCTTTATTTACAGGAAATGGAGTGAAGTGAAATTAAACTTCAATTTTGAATATTCAGAGCTTAAATACATTGAAATGTACATCTGAATTTAGAACATATTTGATGGGTGTAGTGGGAGGAAACCAATATCCTCCAGATAAACCTGTTTGAACATGACCGTGAAGCTTTGAGCAGAAGCCACACTGGTGCTGCATGTGTAACAAGACTAGGTTTTCATAACTGGTCTTTCTAGCAGTCTGGTGTGCTGACATACCAACTTGCTGTACATCACCTGTTAATGTATCATGACTTATTTTTCTACTTGTAAAATTCTTTTACATTTTCTACACCATGTACTTTGCAGCAGACTACTTAATCTGGTTTTTGAAAAGCCATTTTATGAGGCTGATGAGGTGATGTTGGTTGGGTAAGAGTAATATTAGTACACATTAACTTATGTATGGCAACATAAAATTTGCGAATTTCATTTGTTTGCTATTGTTTTGTTAGACCTCCTCAGTTTACTTGTGCTAAGTAAATCTGAATATCTTGTTCTGTTTGGCCATACTGCAGTATATTGGGCTGTACCATGTGGGTGGGGGGTGTGTGTGTGTGTGGTTTCCCCCCACTCCCACCCCCGGTTCAAATTTTTAACAAAGGAATTGAATTGTTACATTTTATTTCTTCATTAGGCATTTGTTCTAATTGGATTACAATATATTACCTTTTTTTACATTGCTCATTAACATTGATTTTCTTTGTAAGTGAACATAAAAAAATGGTATTACCTTAATGACATTAACTCTGGGCAGAAGATTGGACATTTTACATTGACATGCAGATATTGCAGAAAGCGGACCAATGGTATGGTGTAAGTGTCCAGTGAAATCATTGTTATGAAAGAACACTGTGTTTTACAAAATGTGTATATACTAGGTTATAGCAGTACTACAACTGAAAATGCCTTCAATCATATCATCTCTGACATACCCGTTTTGATACAGCTAAACCTCAGTAAAATCGAATGAAGCTCCGCAAATGATTTAGTAATTTCTAGAAAATTGCTTCATTACTTTGGCTTTCTCACGTTTTACAGAGTTTAATATGCTGATGGGAATAGGTTTTGGTTGATTTAGTGTGCAAAATAATATGCATCAATTAACATTTTAAAACTGCAGTTTCATTGTACTGATTCTACAACCTACATTTGGTTCACTCAGGCATTGTCAATTGAGCCTCACAGGGACTTAGCCTGCCAAATGTTTGACTAAATTTGTTGTGTGACACTCAAGTCAATTAAAATGTTTATCTTATTCTATATTACTGTAATATCAATTAAAGTAAGCAACCAATCTGTAACAATACAATTGTCAGTATTAAAGTATTTAGCTAAATCTAGTTATATTGGTACATAGTCCAGGTAATCTACTTTTAGCACTTCTGGCCTTCTAGCTCCAGGGTTCTGGGCTGCAAACCTGGGCAAGGTGTCTTTCTGGAGGTTGTGTTTTTCTTTCTTTCTGTTTCTGTATGAAGTTTTCTTTGGTATCTCTTCCCCTAATATCCCATTGTCATTTACTTGAAGTTTTCTTTCTTTTTTTTTTTTTTTTTTTGGGTGTCTGCCTAGCATAAGACTGTTTGGAGGCATTTCTTTTTTCAGACTTGGCATGATGGCTTCCATCAGTGAAGGTTGGCTTCTGGCCCTTTTGAAGCACCCTTCCCAATCTCTAACCTTCATTTACAGTTCTTAGTTTGTCACAGCTGCATGAAAGATTTTTCTGCTTTCTGTAGTTTTTTGCTAAAGCTAGATTTTTTTTTTTTAATATAAACAATCAAACCTTGACACTTGATTGCTTTGTGAGCTTCAGCTCTTGTTACAGATACCTTTTTATTAAAATTAGTTTAAGTGTTGAAGTTTAAACTAGTTGTAATCTTTAGGGAGGGAGACATGAATATTATCTAATAAAAAAAAAAAATAGTATATGCACTTGCTAGTGAACTCTATGATCTTCACTATTGTGTGTATGTATATTTTTTGGTATTTGCCTCACTGTATTAATCTGAGGGGAAGTTGCCTTTGTGTGTATACATTTTTTAGTAAGTACTTGTGTAGCTCCTTAAGGTTCTTCTGTCATTTGATTCTTAGACCGCATTACAATAGTTATTTCCAAAGTGTTACACAGTTCAAAATGAAATTTAAACATACAAGTAATCTTTTATACTTTCTGTGTTTTAGGAATTCCCAAGATCAGAAAAGGATGGCAGATATTGACAAGTAAGTGCCTAATTTGGCTTATCTAATTGGTTAGCCTGGAATTTTAGATACTGTCTAGTGAATTCTGAGCATGGCTCCAGAAATAGTGGAAAAATTGTATGGTTGGGAAGTTTTAAATTTTGAAGTGTAATTGTTTGTAGTATACAAAGACATTATCTATGAAATGTTTTCTACATTTGGTTTCATATTCTGAGTGAATTAAGGACAATTGGGTTCTTAGTATATTGACAATAACTTTGTATTTAAAGTGGTATATAAAGAACTAATGCAGGGTTTTATTTCTATTGTGGACCAAGCTTGTGTGTGTTTATCAATTTGTATCCATGTCCAGGTTTTTATAGCTTCTATATTTGCCACCCTGTAATAAAATTGAAAATTGGGCAGTGCCATGCCACCTTCTGCTTTAGGTTTTTGTAGGGTCAGCCCTTTGGGTGCATGGATGTTTTGAATTTTAAATTATGATTTGAATCTAATTTCTTAAATGATGTACAGTATATGGGAATACTTGGAAAGAATATTCATCTTGTGTTGATTCTCCCTTCCAAAGTCAGATGAAGGGTAGACTATCTATGCACGTCTTATATTTTTCCATGCAGACAGCAAAGTGTTGTTGAAAAAGACCTTTATAGTGTGACGTTTAACCCTGGGTATTTGATCTGTGCTGATAAAGGTGAAGGTGTCAAATCTGATGTGTGCTATCAGAAACACCCCAGTTTGATTACATTAATTTTTGAGTCCAGATATCTTTTGAAATTCTGCTAGTGTTAAGACTGCTGGCACAGAATTGTGTGTCTGATATATACAGTACCATATTATCTGCACATAGTGATATTTTCTGTTAAAAGTCCATCTCTTATAATCCCCTTTATCACAGACGCATTTTGAAAATGAACAGCCAATGGCTCAGTTTTGATTGCAACAAGCTGTGGTGATATGGAGTGTCCTTGTCTAGTGTCGTCGTCTTCTAGTTTGAAGTAGTCTGAAATGTCAATACAAACTGAAGCTTCTGGACTGATATATAGTAGGGTGACCAGACGTCCTCCAAAAGGAGGACATGTCCTCTTTTTTTAACATGGTTTCCTCCAGGCATTCCAAAAATTCAATAAAATGTCCTCCTTTCACAGAATCACGAACAGAGTTGACCGTTTTTTGACTAATTACATAGGATAGATACCGAGAATGAGCAGCCGTCAGCCATCCTCCATTCATCCGCGTCACCACGTGACATTACGTTACATTATCACGTTATCAATAATTGTAACATCAAGTAGCGGCAACACTGTTTTATATTCTATTTCCGCCCGACGTCGCAATGGACAGCGGTTAGCAGTTGATTGGAGCTGGGAAATATATTTGGTAATTTTTGTCCTCCTTTTTGACTGTCGGTGTCCTCCTTTATAGCCGAACCCATTTGGTCACCCTAATATATAGTAGCTTGATCCATACACTTATGTTTGGGCCAAAGCCAAATTTGTGCAATGTGGTGAATAGGTAGTCCCGTTCAACCATACCAGATGCATTTTCAACATACAAGGTTAAGATTGCAGGGGTGTTGGACTTTATGGGTGAATATATTACATTAAACAGGTGTCAGATTTGAAGCCAAGTGTCTACCTTTTAATAAATCCGATTTGGTCTTGTGATATTACTTTTTATTGTGAAGTACTATCTCAATCCTTCTAGCTGGAACTTGGGAGAGCATCTTAACATCGTTATTCAGAAGTGAGATTGGTCTGTATTATGCACATTGTAATAAGTTCTTATTTTTCTTAGGAAAGACTAATGTTAAAGTTTAAGGATGAATTATATTTATATGGTCAATGATTTCTCCATCTGTGTTGGTAATTACTGATATTGCATTGTAAAGTTTCAGCTTGTGGATTTGTTAAGCGAAGATCTGTTTAGCCTCCTCTCTGTGTTCATAGTAATGCTGCAATTTTTAAAAATGAGTTATTTGGTTTATTGTGTTTTAAGAGGTTGAATTCTGATTGCAAAGCCTGTCCTTTCCTATAAATAGCCTATTTTTGAGACCTGGCACGTTCTTGATCAGTTCTGGAAATTTTAGTGATTAACTCGGACACTTTCTTGGTATCCAATTTATTTTTGTGGAAAATGTATGAAACAATCAGTCGTCTTAAAAATGCCGTCAGCTTCCCCAGATTATTTCTGCAGAGACCTCAGGAGATTAATTTCTCTAAAGTAATTTGGTTTGCTTGGATATAAATTCTGTACAGTTCTTGCCAGCTGCAAGATGAGTATGTGGGGCAAAGTGTTTTGAAGTTTATGATCAGAGGAGTATGTACCAAAATAACAATAGCGTTGTACTTGTAAGATTTGATCGTGGGTAAAAAAATGATCTATAAAGAAATAGATTCTCAGTTAACAGTAATGTACTGGTGAGAAGGAATATGCTCTTGTTTGGATTTAGAAATCTCCATGGGTCTGATTAAGTTATCTATTACAAACTGTAATTTTTGCAGTGTTGTGTTATTGCCTCTGTAGCTGGAGGACCTATTCAGGTCTGGATTTGAAATACAATTAATCTCAGTCCATTATTTTTTTATATATGTTCAAATTAGGCTTTAGAGCAAGTACATTTTGGATGAAGTCTATCATCCCCATTGAGCACGTAGATATTTATTAAAGTCACTTTTACAATTAAATTGCCCAACACCATCACATATTGCCCTACAGAATCAGATGCTACATTAAATTAAATTGTTCTATGTATTGAGATTCCCACACCTCTAATTTTCTTTGTATTGCCAGACTGGAATATATGGCCAGTCTAATCTCTTTGCAGCTGAAACTGATTCTTTCTTATTAACCAAGTCTCCAGTTTAAAAAAAAAAAAAAAAAAAAAAAAAAAAAAAGTCTTGGCATTTAGACCTGTTAGGTAAGAGAATATTTTCTTCTTAATTCATGATTTGAAACCTTTGACATTGTAACTCGCAAAGTTCACAGTTTGGTCATGGAGACATTGCTTCTGAACTTTTTGTTAACATTTTATTGTCTTTAAATTAAGGTAGCACATAACATTGCTTTAACCTTTAATTTCCACTTTTGCCAGAAGTTATGACCTATTGTGTTGGCTTTTGCATCCAGATTTTTTTTATTAAAAAAAGCTCATCCAAGCATTCTGATATTTCAATTGAAGATTATCATCTTGTGAATAAAATTTCCCACCACAGTATAATGTAGAATCAAATTATTTCCTTCATGCATTTGGTACACGTGGTGCTTAGACATGTAGCTCTGTAAAATATAACTGCAGAGGAGACACCTGCTCTTCTTTTTTTTTTTTTTTTTCCTCCCCAAGGGTGAGTGCTCATAATTGGAAACTGCTGCATCAGTTAAACCTAGTTTCAGTCCAGAGATGGTAGATTGATTCTACTCCAAATAAGTAGATGGCTGTGGGCTTGCATATGGTTGTGCATTTAATTTAGATTTTAGAAGATTTGTATTTTTTTTTTTTTTTTAAACTTGTAGAAGTGACCTATAAGATGTACTGTGTTAAGTGAAAATGAACTCACTCCACAGTGGAACTTCTAGTTGGTTTCCTTTCTGTAAATTTTCTCTACACTTAAATGTGTTAATGTCTTGTCTTGTTTCATGGAAGAATTGCCAAAATAGCTTTCAGCTGTCTGAATTAAAGGCTAGTCTTGAGCCTCTCTGTTGTAAGATCAAAGTCCTGGAGTTGACTTTTGCAGAAACATATATAGATTTTATTTTTATCTGCCTTCCCAGCATCGATGCCGGGATGAGAGTTTATGGTAATTTGTTAGGAGTCAAAATGAGAAGAAATGTGGTGATTATGTAAGTAGTGTTTCTCATAAGGGCACCCCATTTGAAAAGATGGAGTTTTGGCCCCCTTAATTTTTAGTTTTGGTCACATGACTATTTCCATTATGTTTAAGTGTTTAACATTACATTTTTTAGTGGGTTAATTCAGATTTAAATGATTACTATTATGAATAGTGCTAGTCTAGGCAATTAGGAAAAAAAAATGACAAATTAACAAACCAAATTAAATAAGGATGAAATTTTAAATAACCCTTACAGATGAACAAAAATAACACATTTTGTGCACACTGACGTACTTGTGTACTTTTTGATAAATGCTAACTTACAAACTTATGACAGTTTTGTTAATGCTTACTCGGTTTGGAAATCATATATGCCGTCCCCGTGTTAAGTATGAGATAGGGACTGTAGGTTTGTACTTAAGTTGAAATTGTAAGTCAGAACAGGTACATAAATTTAATAAATACTTATGTTGACCAACTGTAACCAAGTACTCTGCCATTGAATGGAGTTTCACCTCTCTCTGACCTTTTTATTATTTCTACTTTATTTTAAATGGTGATGGTTTTTCTGTTTACTGTATCACCAGCACTTGCATCAGATTTTTGTTTCAGAGACATTTGAAGGGTGAAGACAAAAGATAAAGATGAGCTGTTCTGCACAGCACTGTACACGCTATTACAGCAGGAAGGCTCCAGTCATCAACACGTCTGATGTACTGACGAGACAACTTCCTGCTATGTACATAACAGTACAAGAAGACTTGCTTTTAAGAATGAATGGGGGCATAGACGGGCGGTTCCTCACCAGCCCACCTCACAGTTGCCTCCACTACAGTATACTGCCTGCAGCGTCTGCCCACCAAGAATGAACACGGTGCGGCCAAAGGCGGGTAGTGAATTGCCCCCATTCAATAGGCAGCCATCCGAGGCACACTACAATGCTACCCCCGCCGTCCCGTTCACTCTCAATGGCCTCTGTTCAGCCACAGCCGGGTCACCGCTTGCAGCATTACCAGCCACCCACCGAGAACGAACGGGGCAGCCGTGTGTGGTGGGTGGGCAGTGAAACCGCTTGCTGCTGGGAGCCGCCCGAGGGACACTACACTGCATGAGCAGCAAAATCACCCCAAACACCCACCCCCATTCTCCGTCCAGCCATCACTTGCAGTGTCCCCAGGCCGAAGATGGCGGAGCGACAGTTACTGAGGCACATGTGTCGCAGCTGCGGCCCCGTTCGTAAGTCATCAGTCGGATGTCTTTAGCCTGGTGATTACCTGTATATACTTTATTATATGTGCTGCTGCTTTCAAAAGATTTATTTTTGTATTTTTTTATTGTATTTTTTTGCAGGTAAACAGGTTAGCAAACCCAATTTTTACTTTTTGAACTGTTTTAATGAGCCCAAAATGTTACTTCACCTAGAAAAGTTGAGGCAAAGTAAGCAAAACTGCCAGTATAATAAAATACTGTAGTAGTAATCCATGATTTACAAGCCTTTACACAGGTTGATGGTTTCATGATTATTGCAAGAAAACCTTGCTCCTTTTGAAATGAGTCATAGACTGCAAGTGTACTGGCCCACATAATATGTGCATACCATCAATGACTGTGTTCAGTTCTACTTTGAAACCTCAATACCCAATTAACCTGCCTGGGTCTTATCCAGACCTGCAGCTTTATGGGCGTTAACCTTAAACAGGGACCTCTTTACATTTGCTGCCGACATGGTGAGGGGCAGCTCATCGGAATAAGGGGTCAGTCTTGCGGTAGCAAAAGTATTCAATTTCTAGAAACAAGTTTAGAAAATATTTAGAGCATCAGGTAGGAATGAGTCTGTCTTTTTGCTGTTATAATCTGTGATGCTCTTAATGCCTTTTCACATTTTCCTGGTGGCTATATTTTATAAATATACATATATATATATATATATATATATATATATATATATA
>JANRMT010062791.1:238481788-238523569 GCA_026402145.1 Polypterus bichir lapradei | reverse complement strand
TTTTTTTTAGTAAAAAAAATCACCCGATCGGTAAAAATACGATCACAAAATCCAGTGTTTTCGGCCTTTGCTTTTCTGTGTTTTACAGTAATTTAGTTATAGTGCTCCTTTACACAGGGTATTGTGGTAGTTGAGCAATGCTGTCGGTTTTTTTTTTTTTTTTTTTTTTTTTTTTCTCTTTTGCAGCAAACTTCCTGTAGTGTAAACAGAGCAGAGTGGATGTGTGTTTTACCAGTGACCGAGACTATTGGTATATACTAAAAGTAAATAAAACTAAACTAGTAATTGTAAAACTAAAAATAATCTAAGAAGCTGTCCTATGCAACTAGATAAGCTACAAGAAAAGCTGCTTTAAGGAATTCAGACCTTTATTTTGTCTCTTAAAACACACTGCTTTAGTTTATGCATTGATTGTTCAAAATGCAGAAGTTTGTGCCTTTGATTGGATAAAGAGGTGCATTTCAGATTGCTGCTTAGTAAGCAATGGGCTTTTCTTTAAATTTGTACTGTTTATTTGTTGGCTGTGTCAAACAGCAGATGTTTCGCTAAGAAACAAGTACTACATACCTAAAATGGTAATCTATTTTATAATTACCTCTCAAGAATTAGGAATGTCTGGTTGATAGACTGAAGAAACACACCTACGAGGGATATCCAGAAAAAAAGGTTACAACAGCTGTTAAAAATCGAAAAATGAATATATTTCAACCAGATTTACAGGGTATGTTCCAAAATATGTGTGTTTCTCAACATAATTGCCGTCAACTTCGATGCACTTCTTCAGCCTGGGCACCAGCTTTTTTTTTATACCCTCGTCGAATACGCTCCGCTCCACCTCCGAAAGCCACTTCTCCACTGTCTCCTTTACCTCCTCATCGTTGGAAAAACGTTTCCCACCCAAGAATTCTTTCACAATTCTTCCACAAGCTGACGATGAATCTCGGCCGCGGATTCGCGACGCAAAGTGAGGAACTTGATGACCGAACGAATCTCGCATCGGCGGTAGGTGGAGCAAACGGCCTCAGCAGAGGCTGACTAACTCGCTTGCTGTGATGACATTTCACAACTGACTGACGCAGTCCCGGGCTTATTTTGACCGTTAGGACCCCCCTACACACAGGTATGCCAACCTTCGGGGAAAAAAAAAAAAACCCTGCACCCTCCAG
Source organism: Polypterus bichir lapradei (assembly GCA_026402145.1). Classification (NCBI taxonomy): domain Eukaryota; kingdom Metazoa; phylum Chordata; class Cladistia; order Polypteriformes; family Polypteridae; genus Polypterus; species Polypterus bichir. Next base: position 238,522,403 of record JANRMT010062791.1, on the reverse strand, counting down.
GGCACTTGTAACCTTTTTTTCTGGATATCCCTCGTATATATGTGAATGTATATTTTAATAGCAAAAACCTAGTGCAGTTAATGATTTCATATGATTAAAACATAGTACGTGTATTTATATTTAAGCAGTGTTTTAATTGCCATTATCGGCTGGCTGATAGCGTGTGTGTTTCATTTATGTTTGAGAAATGATGAAAACCACAGATTTTAATTGAGCCTTGTTTCAGATAGGTACTTTACAGAAAAAAAAATGTAATTATGAGAAGAATTTTATTTTTTTTTATGCCATATATATTATACATATTTTGTACATTTTTGGTTTAGTTTTATTAAAAAAACACTAATATTGGACATAACTTTTGTGCTTAAGACTTGGATCATCTTAGTGTATATTTGTCTCTTTTTGGTGTTTTAATATGAGGTGGTTTACCGTTCTGTTGTAGTAAAGAGCAAGCTGACTTGGACCCAGCTGATATGGAAGATGTTGAAGAAGTGGAAGAAGAAGAAACCGGGGAAGATGTCAACAATAAAGGTAAGGGTAGAGCTATACAGCTATTAAGTTTTCTTTCCCAGTAGAAAATAAGTCCAGACAATCTGACTTGGAGAGCAGGAGTTTAATACTTAATTTGCATATGGTGGCGAGTACATGATTGTGTGCTTTTGTATACTATAGCAGAGGTAACTTGGCATATTTTGGTTATTGCAGTACAAAGGTGGAAACTACTGTAACATGTGAATGAGCACTTAAATAGGCTTTTACTGAATTTTATGGTACAGTCTGTATATTGTACAGATTTTCAGTGTCTTGTACAGCCTGACCGTCTCTCTGAATCAGTGGTTTGGTTCAGGCTTTGATTTTTTGATCCATGGTTATGTTCATACCTTGTGTTTTTTGTGTGGTTGGGGAGCGAACAATGTTTTATTAAATTCTCAATTAGAAACACTTAAGAGAACATGGTAGATTTACTTTACATAAATTAACTATGTAAATGTAAATAATTCCCTCAAGATCTGTCTAAGTAATCAAGAATCAAAATAAAAATAAAAACCCAGTCAGAGAGAGTGTTCTGCTGCACTTGGTTAACCACACATTTTTTTGTGGAAATGCTTCATTTAAGTTTTTTCTTCAAGAACACCATGTCCACTTTTTTGCAGGTGAAAAGCTTGCTCTCTGTGCTGTGATAATGTCTCCAGCACGGGGGTGGGGAACTAACCCCTCTCACTGGGGTCAGATGTTGCTAGAAAGGGCAGAGATTTAAAACATGGGTCAAGTCCAGTGTTCTCATGGAGAAACTGGGCAACTGTTAACCAGACAGGGTGTCTGAAGGCAAATTTGATATCTTTCACAACTGTTGAATCGGAGTCACTCTGCTTCATGGATGCCAAGATTGTCTGTTTCAGTGGTTTTATTGAAACTGTTGGCGTTCAGTGGTTTGAGAGCCTGAACCACATCAACTTTTTTTTTTTTTTTTTTTTTTTTACATCATCAGACAGAACATTTTCCTTAATGTTCCTCTCAATACTCCTTTCTGTAAATGTAAACCGAAGTCTGGCTTTTTGGGTTTTGGGGGGTGGTGTTGATCAAACACCCATTCCAAAACATCAAGTATGTGGTTAAAATCTGCCAGTTCAAATACCTTCACAATGCTGTTGACATTCTCTGTTGTCACGGGAATAGTGGTGTTTGGTCTATCAATGTTCCATGCTGCTACAGCTTCCTACAATACTTTTAACATGGTGTCACTTGTGTCACTTTCATAAAATGTGTGCCTGGAGAAAGATTTGTATTTATCCAGTTGATAATGTACTGTGCTGTGATTGTGAAGAAGCTCCCTGTTGCACGGGACACTTAGGTAAAGCAATGAATTTTGCCTTGTTTAAATTCTCCAGCAGTTTAGCCTCTACATTGTTACAAAGTTTAGGCCACACATTTTGGCTGAAATGCTGTCAGCCCAGCACTTTCTATCTAGGTTCCAGTATGCTGAGCAAATCCTTAAGTATTCACATGAATATGTACATATTTCATGTCGTGGTGTGTTTTTTTTTTTTTATTTATTTTTTTTTTAAATTTCATGTTGGCTACCTTACGTATTCTGTACCGTTGTTGCTATGCACAATAGACAAGAGTTTGGGGCGCGGTAGTAACTTTTTTAAAAAATAGAATGGCATTTGGACCTTGCACTGATTCCAAGGGAAGTGTATGTTCTAGTATAGATTTATGGACAAGCCCTGCTCATGAAACATTTAAGATTTTGAGGTTTGATTTGACATTTTGACGTTTACTATGCCCTCCAATGAAGTTGCTTACAGTATTTGACTTGACTAAGCATCTGACAGATTTATTAAACTTGATGCTATTGTAGCATGTGCATATTCATTAATATTCAAGCTGTTTTTGTTAGGGTAATTTGCAACTCTAAATAGAATTTGAATAATGTCCTTTGGTTTTTATTTGTGTAGATGAATGTATTCGTTAATTCTTAATTTTGTTTTCTGCCAGTACTTTTATATAAGCAACCCTACCATGACTCCAAAGCCAATGACCATTTTGAAAATCTTTTTTTGCAAATATTCTGAAATTCAAGCCATACAGTTGCTCCTACCAGCTTGCATATTTAGGCCACTTAAAGAATTTTGTTTGTTTTAATTTGGAGACAATGCAACAACTCAATCATTAAAGTGCCAAATTTATTATTTTTTTAAATTTCTGTTCATCATACAAGTTGAAACTGTATAGTAGGATTTTCAAAATTTTAGCTTGTTTGCTAGTTGCTACTCTTAACAAGGTGTCCAGGAGCCTGTGAGTGTTTTTCTTGTTTCATTGTGTTTTCTAGTACAGTTTTGCTTCTTATTGGCATATAGTTCTGACCAGTATGTTTGTTTGACTTCATCATTAAGTGCATTGATGTATTTTAAGGTGGCGGTGGCATGCCTCAGATTTTTTTTTTTTTTTTTTTTTTTTTTTATTTTGCTGTGTTGACTTTGGACACAAGGTGCCATATCTGCTCTACAGCATTCTGTGTATAGAATGCAGTCAAATCCTAGTTGCGTGGTAGCATCACATAGGAACGTGCCTTTTATCGTTTTTGCTGCACTGACCAGTCAAGTATACACCTGACCTAATGTAACCTACCCTATACCAACTTAACATTAACATAATGCATACGTCACATTTCATTTTCTACTGATTTGGGCATGATCAACTGGCTCCTAGGCATTAAACTCTGCATATGCTTTCCTCCTGACTCTGCAGAAGTTGTAAAATAGCAGTAGCTATTCTATAGTCTAATTTCTTTGTCTTAAATTATTTTAGTTCTACCACAAGTTAAATCATTTAATTTAAAAAAAAAAGGCAGTTTTAGCAACTCTTAAGTCGAATTTTTATAATGAGGCAAGTGCTATGCAAGTTCTGTTTGATGTTGGACTTTTTAGATGATGGCTTGGAGGAGCCAGTCATCTGAAGTCTACGTCTGCAGGAGATGGCAGCTGATTCAGCACTTAAGCACGCTGAACTGGAGCAGGTGGTGGCTGGCCAGTGTTGCAGTAGAGAATTGGTGGACCTGGCTGAGGTGTCCATTAGAAAGATGGTGTGCACCCCTAAGATGGTGCTGAAGGAGATTCCAGACCAGACTGGTAGAGAGACGGGGTCACAGTTGCAAGGCATAAGATAAAGGGGGCAAACTGTCCGGGGCATCAACCTCAGAATTAGAAGTGTCAAACTGTTTTCAGGTCCTTGTGGAACTGGACAGGTGTCCGATTCTGAGGTGGTAGGCAGGGTTGAGGATCCCCAATGGGCCACCTCAAAACCAGTTCCCAGAAAGGAGAGCGGTAGTGATAGGACTCGATCATTAGGGGGACTGAAACAAGTTTACTCCAGAGACCGTCTCGCACAGTGTGTTGCCTTATGGGTGCATCGGTGGGAGATCTTCCTGGAAGGGTGGATAGGCTCTTGGCCAGAGTGGGGATGAATCTAGTTGTCCTTGTCCATGTTGGAACAAATGACATACATATAGGGTAGTCTGTCAGTTCTGCAATCTAAATTCAAATGCCATGATGGGTTACATCGGAACTGGAGGGACGCCAATGTATTGGGGAGGCATATGTGTAAATTAGTTGAGGATTGTTTAAATTAGGGAGGCAGGGAGTTTAGCACAGGACAAATTTAGAACTATACATGGAGGAACGAATAATACTGTAGAAATAAAAAAGCATAGTAATGTCAATTCTAACCCAACATTTTAAATGTGGAAGGAGTAACACATTAAAAATAGCTCACCTTAATGCTAGAAGTATCAAAAATAAGGTAAGTGAGTTGAAGTTGTATGTAGCAGAGCATAATTATATTATAGGAGATGGGCTTGCTGTTCATGTCAAACAGAATTTAAATGCCAGTCTTCAGTTGGATGATGAGCCCCATCTTAGTGAGGACACATGGCTTTGCCGGGAAAGAGGTGTTATTTTAGGAGTGTTATAGACAGCCCAATGCAGACAGTGATTTCAATAAAATTTATTAATATTAAAAAGGAAAGTTTGCAGGGGGATATTTATAGTTATGGGGGACTTTAATTATCTGAATATTAACTGGAATAACCTTTTAAATGGTGGAGCACAAGAGCAGGAGTTTTTAGAAGTAATCGGTGACTTTTCACACTGCGTTGGTGCTTTAACATACTGTGCTAAAGGTTTATCTGGATTTAGTATTTTCTAATTGGGATAGAATTGGGGGTTTAGAGGTGATTGAACCACTAGGGTCAAGTGACCATAATATAATACAGTTCTCAGTGTTGTGCAAGGGTGTGGATGCAAAGACTAAAACTGTTAAGTTTAACTTTGGTAGGGCAAATTTTTGATCAGATGCAGCAAAGTTTAATGAGAATACAGTAGATTGGGATAAGCTTTCAAGATTGGAGACAGTCAAGGAGCAGTGAGACAGGTTTAAAAATGTTTTATGTATAATGCAGGACAGGTGCATAACAATTTGAAATCAATTTCTGCAGTGGATTAGTAAAGAGCTTAAAATGAAGCTTCAAAGGATAGAACAGCTGTATAAGGCATACAAGACTAATATTTATATAGGACGTTTTTATACAAATGATGTAGCTCAAAGTGCTATAGACAGCTATATATAATTATTATATATTTATATGTATATCTCTCTGTTATAAAACAAAAAAATCCTGTGGGAAGGAATGACTAGGAGATATGTGATCTTCACGTTAAGATCATGGAAGACACTTAAAAGACCCATGAGACTAAACAGATTGGCCACGGAGCGTCTCGTAGGGACCTTAAACATGAGACTTTGTGCCAAGAGATTGACCCAGGACTGTCTCATAATGATGTAGAATATGAGATTCTTGCAAGACACGCCCTCCTTACAACCAAATAATGGCACGGGCAGCAAAACGAATCCAGGGCTCTCAGCGAATATAAAGCGTATAAGGACAATAAGTTATAAATGAATCATAGACGACTAAGTGAAGAAGAAAGCAGCCTTAAGAAAAGAGACTCAAAAGTGTTGGAGAGACACAAGAATTATCTAGGTGCAAATTCATAAAATAAGGAAAGAAATTATCAGCCCAGAACAAGTGGAATTGAAGAAAAAGCACGTCCACTCTGGATGTTGGTGCTATACACATGCAGAGATGGTTAGAGATTATGAAAGCAGTGGAATTCGAAAGGCTCAAAAAAAAAAATGGTGCAATACACATGTGGAGAAAGTTAAAGAATATGAAAGTAGGAAAATTAGAATGTATACAAAAGAGTAAAGATTGCAGTAGTGCAAACAAACAAATTGATCGAAAAAGGGAAAATCACCACAGACCAGGTGTAATTGAAACAAAAGCAGGATAAAGCAAGGACAGAAATAAGACAGAGTAGAAAACAAAGTAAAATGTCATAAAGAGCTTAAAAACAAGGGGCCAAAAACATGCAGAGCAGGTAAGAGATAATGAAAACTGGAATTCAAAAGACTCGTAGAAACACATGCAGAGCAAGGTACAAGAATATAAAAGCAGAAAAAAACGACAGTGTCAAAACAAAGTAAACATTGCATTAGCACACAGAAAGAAATTATTACTCGGAGAAATAACAAGGAGAATAGAGATTGAATATATGGACATACGTGATATGTCAGAAGAATGTAAATATTGTAAGGCTTTGAAGTTTAAGTCAAGAGAATTTCAAAAACAGTTTACCTCAGATGCATTTATTGGTTACTTTGCAAAAAAAAAATTAACAGCTGATGATGATGTAGATAGTTTTTTGTCTGCTGAAATTCCAAACAGAGAAACCTATTCTAAATTATGATACAAAGTCATTAAACTCTCACTGACCTCACTTAAAAAGATTCAGCACATTGGGACTTAAAAGATTTCAAATATTGTTTTTACAGAAGTTCTGAAATAAAAGTGAAACTAATGAAATCGCAACAATTCAAAGAAAAAAAAAAATCTCAAGTGTGTATCTGGAAAAACAAAAACGGGGGTTGGCGAGCAATATATAGCATGGATGGATGGATTCTTCATTCCATTCCTTGGTTCGCCGCGGTATTCGTGTCTCCCTGCAGATAACTGCAGTATTTATTTAATCCACAGCTTCTCCGCTGTTTTATTGTTCGTTTATTACGATTATAGTTATTGTGTAGGTATTAGACTTAGTTTACTGTTCAGGTACCCATTTCCTTTAGCATTCCAACTGTACCCCCGTTAACATGTCAATAGAGGTGATCACCATCGATCAAAACTATCACTTACCGAGTGGTTTCCATGCCTGGCGATGGCGCCTGCCTTTTCCATTTTCTGTGTTACATGTTGCACGACATATTAGGCTCACTCTTGATATCCGGAGGAACATTGTGTCTTATGTATTGAATGACTGGGACAGGTTCAAGGTGTGGACTGATGACAGTACAGGAGATAATTATACTACACAGGAGCACTATAAGAGTGAAATGCTTAAGCCCTTCACCTATGGTTCTGCATGCGAGTTGATGGCTGCCGCTGAATTGTTCGGTTGTCGCTTTCAAGTGTACCGAAATGGCTAAATATTTTACACCTTTTGACAACCGCCAATGCCTGTTAAACATCTTAGATTCACAGGTGACGATTTGAGTAGTGGACACTTTGATGTTTATGAATGTTTCAACTCTCAAAAGTTGGATGTGAAGTTATTGATGAAACCAGTTGTATGCTTGCATCGCTTGACAGATGCCGAATGTCACTTCAACACAAGTCCTGCAAATACTAACGTAATTTAAACAAACCATGAAACTCAAACCGATTATGACAGCAGCAATTCAAGCTGTGAGAAAACAGTAAAAAGGAGGCGTGTCCGACGTGGTACATTTTCTGATGCAGCTAGAGGGAAACAACTTTGTGCCGTTGCCGTCAAATGCTTGCAGGCAAATCCACAAGTTCATAGACACATTGTCGCTAAATACTTGCAGGCAAATCCACAAGTTCATAGAGACGCTGTTGCTGAATACTTGCAGGCAAATCCACAAGTTCATAGAGCTTCTGTTTCTAGGTACAATCCCAATAATGAAAAGCGGCTCATACGAAAACAGGTTTGGCTCAAAAAAGCAGATTGTGGATTTGTGTACGACCCAAACATACATTATCTGACAAAACAGTACACGTTGCATCCATAGATGTTTACTGTGATTATTGTCAAGCTCATAGGTGGAAATGCAAGTCTCCTGATTTGTGCTGTAATGGTGGTAAAGTCTCTCTCACTCCATTATGTAAGCTTCCTGGCCTTTGAGGGCCTGTTAAATGGCGAACATCCTCAAAGTGAGCATTTCTTGAACAACATTCGATAGTACAACAGCGCATTTCAAATTGTCATTTGGTGCTAACCAAATCGTTTGAGGGAAATTTTATGCCTTCATTTAAAGTTCAGGGACAAGTCTTATCACTTGATTGGCAGTCTTTTACCTATGCCGACTGAGGAACACAAATTTTTGCAAATTTATTTCGTCGTGGACGATGAAAAGGAAGCACACATGCGGTGCGCTAATGTTTCTGGAGTTAACACGCCCCTGGTGCAGCAATTACAAAAAATGCTGCACGATTGTAACACTTACATCCAGGACTTCAACTCCGCAATCAACAGTATTTCAGATGAAGAGAAAGACTTCAAAGTTATCATTCACGCCAACAAAAAACCATTACATGCACACAAAGGCAGGTTTAATAAACCTACAGTACGTCAAGGTATTGGTATTGTCATCGTTAGACAAAAGTTTGAGAATAGGGATTGTCTTGAAAAGCAGAGACAACCTGCAACGCATTAAGGAAACCCACAGGTCCTATGATGCACTTCAATATCCCCTCATGTTCTGCTATGGTGAAGACGGCTATTCTGTGTCTATACCTCAAGTTCATGCTGCCAGTAAGTTACCTATGAAGAAAACCGTCTCTCTGCAGCAAACTTCTTTTCATACCAGCTTATGATCTGACAACATCATGATACTATCCTTTTTCTTCCGAACTTTATTAAATCAGTTTTTAGTTTTATGTATGCAAAAATTGAATCCGAAAGACTAAATTATATCAGACTAAATCAGAAGAAACTATGAGCTGAAAATTACGTCCACTTGAAAGATGCTATTGACAAAAACGAACCTAATTTAAGGGAACTTGGTCGAGCTGTGATATTACCATCTTTCACTGGAGGACCTCGCTATATGCATGAGCGTACACAAGACGCAGTGACATACGTACGTCATTATGGCCACCCTGACTTCTTCATCACATTTACTTGCAATCCTAAATGGACTGACATCACTGAAGTTCTCCTTCCACATCAAAAACCTCATGATTGCCACGACCTTCAGTCGTGTATTTCATCTAAAGATTCGCAAAATGATAGACTTGCATACGAAGAGTAACATTTTCGGCTGCACAAATTGCTACATGTACACCATAGAGTGGCAAAAGCGAGGTATTCCCCATGCACACATTCTGTTGTGGCTAAAGGATAGGATTAAACCAGCTGTCATCGATCAAGTCATCAGTGTGGAAATTCCTGATCCACAGACTGAACCTGCCTTCCGCAAAATAGTAAAATCCACCATGATTCACGGCCCATGTGGACCTCATAATATCAACTCACCCTGCATGATCAACAGAATATGCAGTAAGAAGTACCCGCGTCCCTTCATCTCAAACTCAGACCGGAGAAGATGGTTACCCTCAGTACCGCCGGCCCGCACTTGCTGATGAAGTTAATACAATTAACATCAAAGGAGTACATATCGAAAACAGATGAGTGGTCCCTTATAGTCCTGTGCTGTCCTGCTTCTTCAATGCTCACATCAAGGTCAAATTTTGTAATTCAGTAAAATCAATCAAATACATCTGCAAGTATGTTAATAAGGGAAGTGACCAGGCAGTATTTACAATACAAAATAAAAATGACGAAGTATCTCGATAAGAAATTGGGCATTACATTAGTAGCTGTGAAGCAGCCTGGCGCATTTTCTAATTCCCCATTCACGAACGTTACCCTCTGGTCATTCATCTTGCTGTGCATCTTGAGAACGGTCAAAGAATTTTTCATAGAAGGCAATGTTGCCAATAAAGTACACAGTCCACTACAGACGACCCTTTTAGCGTTCTTTGACCTTTGCAACCACGATGATTTTGCAAAACAATTTCATTATAATGAAATTATCATGTGGGCGCAAACATGTTTCGTTGGAGGAAACAGGGGAACTCTGTACCAGGACATTCGGGAGTGAAAAAAGATAATGTGCTGGGATTGGTCTACACTGTACACCCGAATAACTCTGAATGCCACCATCTTCGACTGCTGCTCAATGAAGTCACATGTCCCTCGTCTTTCAAATCTCTCAGAACAGTTGATGGTGTCCTACGTCCAACCTATAAGTTGGCCTGCAGGGCACTTGGTTTTTTACAGGATGATATCAACTGGGACGAGACTTTACAGGAATCTGCTCTGTCTCTGTCACCTCAAAAGATCCGTGAACTCTTTGCTGTCTTGCTGGTGTTCTGCCAAATGGAAAACCCCTTAAACCTATGGGAAAAACAGACTGCATAGCAGATGTTAGGAGACAGACTGAAAGAGATCATATATGAACAGAAGTCCTCCAGTGGTTACATTTGATCTATAACAAGTGTCTATAGTTGCTTGAAAACTGCGTAATTGCTATTGGAGGTCAATCTCTTGATCATTACGGTTTGCCTTCACCTTACAGAGAACTGGCAGAACTTAAGTAAAATCCCAAGTACTTGAAAGACCTCTTACAACACCTCGCAATTGGCCAATATAGTCACAAATAACGAGCTGTTGCTAAATAGTGACCAAAAGTCAGTTTATGAGCAAGTCATGAGGAGTGTTGTCTCGGCCACTGGCACGGTGTTTTTCCTTGATGCTCCAGGAGGAGCATTCCTCATAAACCTTCTCCTTGCGAAAATCCGAGCAAAAGGTAACATTGCCATAGCTGTGGCTGCTTCTGGCATTGCTGCAACTCTTCTTGAGGGTGGCAGAACTGCTTATTCAGCTTTCAAGCTGCCTCTGAACCTTGGACATACTGAATCCCCCATGTGTAACATATCAAAGCAGAGCAACATGGCTGAAGTGCTGCGACATTGTCAGCTTATTGTCTGGGATGAATGCACTATGGCACACGGGAGGTGTTGAGGCTTTAGACAGGACCCTCCAAAACTCCAACAAACTTATGGGAGGCTTGACAGTGTTACTGGCTGGAGACTTCCGGCAAACCCTACCAGTTGTGCCCAGAGGAACACATGCTGACGAAGTTAAAGCATATCTGAAGTCTTCATGCCTGTGGCCACAAATCAATATTACCTCAAGAATAAACATGAGGATTCATTTGAAAGGCGACAAAGCCGGGGAATTCTCTGCTCTTCTGATGAGTATAGGTGATGGCACCTTCATTCAAGAAAATTGTAAAATAAATAAATATTCCTACAAATCTGTCTCCTTGTGAATACCTTACAAAGCCTTCTTCAAAAGGTTTACTCCAATCTACGAAATCTCCACGAAAACGTCGTGTCATGGCTGAGGGAGAGCGCTATCCTGACACCAAGAAATGACATGACTACGACTATAAATCACATTTTACTTCAAGAACTACCTTCAGAACCGACAACATATCAGTCTGTGGATTCAGTTGTAGAAGTGGAAGATGCGGTGCACTATCTGGTAGAGGTTCTCCACACTCTAAATCCTCCTGGCACTCCTGAGCATAATCTAATTTTTAAGGTTGGGGCACCAATAATGTTCCTGAGAAACTTAAAGCTACCGAAACTTTGTAACGGCTCGAGACTTCAGGTCACGTGTCTGCAGAAGAACCTAATTGAGGCAACTATTTTTACTAGCAGTGGCTCGGGGAGAGTTTTTATTCCTTGCATCCCCATTATACCCTCTGATCTCCCATTTCAATTCAAACGCCTTCAATTTCCAGTAAGGCTCTGCTTCGCAATGACGAAGTCTCAGGGACAAACCCTACAAAAGGTTGGCATTGATTTGAGACCGGCCTTCAGTAGTCATGGCGATACTCCATCTGGACCCACTGCTTTGCTGGCACAAAGTCTCCTCGGCTCTCTGCTCACATGGGCTGCTGTAATTGTGGATGAGGATGTCTCTCCTACTGCTGTGGGTTGGCACCCTCCCCGGGATTGGTTCCTGCCTTGTGCCCTGTGTTGGCTGGGATTGGCTCCAGCAGACCCCCGTGACCCTGTGTTTGGATTCAGCAGGTTGGAAAATGGATGGATGTCTTTCCTATGTTGGCATCAGCAGGAGGATGGGTGGAGGGTGCAGTACTCTGAGGTGAGAAAGGGTTAGGGTGGTCAAACCTGTTAAAGAAGTTGTTTATCTGGTTTGCTCCCTCCACGTCTCTCGATGGTGGCACCCTGCTTTGAGCTGCAGCCAGTGATGATCTTCATCCCATCCCACAATTCCTTCATGCTGTTATTCTGCAGCTTCTGCTCCAGCTTTTTCTGTACTGCTCCTTCACTGCCCTGAGCTGGACTCAGAGTTCCTTCTGCAAACGCTTGAGCTCATGCTGATCACCGCCTTTTAAAAGCCCTAAACAGCATGTGTAGAATGTCATTGCACGATAGGTTGTTACCAGGATACCATTCCCACTTTCAAGTTTAGTGGTCAGTGTCATGTTACAAGGATGCTTTTCATCAGGAGGGACTGGCAGTTTGATCAGGACTGTTAAAAAGATGAATGCTGTACAGACAGATCCAAGAGAAAAACCTGGTTCCCTCTGCCAGAAAGCTTAACCTGGGCACAAAGTTGGGTCTTTCAATAGAACAATGACCCAGAGCACACTGCCACAATAACAATAGGGTGGCAGTGGCTCGGAGTTCTGGCTTTAACCCCATCAAACATCTGTGACAAGACCGAAAATCTGTTGCCCATTGCTCTTTAAGTAACATGGCAAAACTTGAGCAATTTTTCAAAGGGCAATGGGCAAATCTTGCTCCATCACATGCATAACAGGGGCTTATCTAGAGAGACCATTTGGTATAAGAACAATTTCTATGCTTGGCAGCACTGCAAAAAAATTTATTTACAAGTAATAAACAGTCAAATTGATCAAATCCCAGGCTATGACAATCATTAATATGAAAGTTTTTGGGGGAATTATGGTGTGTGTTAAATCTCTTCAAGCCACTGTAATAAGTATACACACATGCGACGACTAAGGCTTGTCCAATTAGCAAAAAATTAATGTTCTGTGGAGTAATGCATCAAATATTGTGATTGGAAAAAAAAAAGCCTGAATATTTAAATATATTTGAGCATAACTTAAATACTGTGGGTGCCTCATATACATTTGTGTATTATGCTTTTTTTGGCGCCCTCGATGGGGTTTGTTTCCTGCCTTGCGCCCTGTGTTGGCTGGAATTGGCTCCAGCAGACCCCTGTGACCCTGTAGTTAGGATATAATGGTTTGGATAATGGATGGCTCGTTAATCATTCATATTTTAACTTTATTGCCTGTAGTCCTTCTGCTAAGCATTACTTGCTTAAGATTCTCCTGTTTAAAATAAGCAGATGAAAGTTATCTTCAAAAGATGTGATACTGGAAGATATGGCTCTAGGAAGACCTGAGATTGTCATTAGGTAGGAAGTGACCGGATCAAAGGGAACGCATCAGTGCCTGTATCTATGAAGCGTCTGAGTAGGAATGTGGTCCTAACCAGATCGAAAATATGAGTAACACAAATTTGGCCTTACTCGTATGAATAGGAGTAAAAGATTTTATTTTCCAAATTTAGGAAACTACTGCTGAGTTCACCAGGATTTAGGATAGCTCATGAGCTGTAAAGCTAAATATTTTGGTAGATTAAATGTTTAGGAAATACCAGACAACAATGAACTTGTAAAGATTGTCAGCTGACAGAATAATATTTGTAATGAATGTTGTATATTACATAATTGATCTATTTACGTAGAAAAGCCATGCTCTGTGAGACGAAAGTGTTGGTAATGGTACACATTTTGACCACAAGGAAAATGTAGTTTAGCAATAGTAAAGATTTGGGTATGTGTCAACCTTTTTTTTTTAAAACCACTTAACTTGCAAGCAATAATAAACAAGATTTATACATTTCCTGACCACTCCTTTTGAGTTCATATTAAAACAAGTTGCTTTCATTTAAATTGATGTTTTTCCTGGAGAAATTTGTGTGTTTGATCATTGCCCCAGGTGTATGGATAAGCACGCATATGAGAATCTCTCAAGCGATATCAGTCATGACCTAGAATATTGCCACTCCTGCACTTTTTTTTTTGAGAAAATTGTTGCAATTACGAATGCGTTGTATTCCCATGTAGATTACAAAGTCTTAAAACCAAGTAAATTTGCAGTAATTTAGGAATAGGGTGTTGTACCGTGTTAGCCATTATGAATGTAGTGAAAAGTCAAGCAAAATGACACCTTTTATTGGCTAACTAAAAAGATTACAGTATGCAAGTTTAAGGCAACTTGGGCCCATTCAGGCAAGATGAAAAACCTAAATCCCATTCAGTGACTTATTAATTCCATTTTTCAAGTGGGCAAACAATATTCTGTAACTAGAATATACAGAACAAATAGCAACAGCAGCTTTAACATACTGGCATACTTATCAAGTAGTTATCCAACTATCCAGTGACGTATGTAATTATTAAAATACAATGGATGTCAAGAATTTTAATTTGTCATTTAGACATGGGGATTCTTCCAGGGTAAATACAGTTGGGAAATTTTATCTAAGGAATTTCAGTGTAAAGTGTATAAAGAGATTATCATGGACTGATTTCTTACCATGCACACATTCCAACTTTGACTTTTTTTTTTCTCTCCAGGTACTGAAAGTTTGATTAAAATCAATACTAAAAATGAAAAAATAAAACGCCTGTTCTTTTGAACAAGTGAATTCCAAGGTTAATTTAAGAATATTTTAATTAAAGAATAATTTAAGCAAACTTGTGCTTTAAAACTGTTTTTGTCAGAAACCCCTCTGCAAGGTTTGTAACATTTTTGCTATGGTTAGATTTGAAAAATGTTATATTTGCATTATAAACTGGTTTTAAAAAGTGAACTTATTAAAGAGTAATGTCAAACTGAATCAGTTTTCAACTGTCTAAATCCTGGTTAATTTCCAGATTAAAAGGTTTGACAAATGTTTTAAAAAGGAGTAATTTGTTCTGTAGAGTCACTCATTAGTTCGACCTTAAGCCATTGTTACTGAGCTCCTGATTGCTCTGCTGTTTACAGCATACTTTATATGACAAAGACTTATTACTTACCCTGTGTACAAATCCAGAAATAGAAAATTAACTGCACCTTCAACGTAATTTGTGTTTTACATTTGCAAAGGAACATTTTTAAATATGACCTGTGCTTTCACTATGGTCATCACATTTCAGGAGATGTACTAGTAGCCATTGATTTGCCTTCAAAAACCAAATACATGCATCTAGCATTTGCATATTCATGTATCTAACATGGAAGTATGCTTTGCTCATCTTAACTGCCATAATTCCAGTGCTTTGTGCCTCGAAATACTAGATTTTTTTATTTTTTTTTGGATATTGTCAAATCGTGTCATTGTAGACCAGCCAAATAGCCACTTTGCCTGAAGCTTAGTTCAGCTTGTATCAGTGTTTGGTGTGTGAAGTCCCCCACAAACCTGGACTTTATGAGACATTTTTAATTGTAGTTTTTATTGTCTTCTGGAGTAATTTGTTGGCTTAGTCACGTATGAGTGCAGTGCCAGCTTTTTCACTTTGTACTGTTGAAACTTTAAAAACACTAACATTACATTTTAGGACATTCATATCTAATTGTTTTTGAATTATTGGTTGTTGTGACACTGATAGTGGCCAACAGATGGATCGGGATCTGTTGGCAGGAGTCCTGCCAAAAGAATGGTTTTTAGATTTAAAAAAAAATAAAAAATAAGTGTGTTGCACATTTAATTTAATGTTGCATCTTTTTTGTTTTGTAATGGTGCAAGCAGAAAAAACCATTTGCAAAAATCATTAATTTTAATCTATGGCTCCCTTTAATTTGAAAATGCACCATAGTTTTATAATTGAACTAAACCATTCCAGTCTTCCATTTTTAATAGGATGGGATGTTGAAAACCTTAAATCCTTGTAAATTATATCAGTTATTTCAGATTTTTGCCTTTATTCATTGTTCTGACAAATAGTTTTTTCTTGTCTAGTTTGAAATGACTAATTTTCCCAAATTTAGAATAAGTAGTCTCAATTTAGAGAATTATACTGTTAAATAGGGATGGTTTAAATATTAAAACTTTAAGGGCAAATGCAGTTGGGTTCAGTCAAATGTGACTTCAATTGCTTAAACTTCATATACTGCAGCTTCTTCAATTTAAAATTTGATCTTGGTCCATCTATATAAGTAGGTTACTGGGGCAATACTAACTACTCACTTCAGTGTACAGGGTTAAAAATCATGGAGTTCCTTTTGAGTTTTTTGAATTTAATTTTGATGACTGCATTAAATGTAAACTGTTTAGGATCAGAGTATGTGAAAAGGCTTTTCTATTTGTTAACTGATTAGTGCATAACACGTTGATTCAGAGCGTTATCTAATGTTTGTGGGTGGTTTTTTTAATATATAAATTCCTGTTTTTAGCTCGTCAGCTGACAGTTCAGATGATGCAGAACCCACAGATTCTAGCTGCTCTTCAAGAAAGGCTTGATGGACTGGTGGGGTCTCCTTCTGGTTACATGGAAAGGTATAGTATTAGGTTTTTTTGTGTTAATATTAAGTTTTAAAAAGCTAGGTATTTTCAGTGTATTTTTAAAGTAGTTTATATCTCTTGAAATAAAACTCCAAAATGGAGAACAATTGTTACATGCATTTTTTTTTTTTTAATCCCTTTAGACACTTTCATATATGTATGTAGCTCTAGTCAGTAAAACGACCTAAGTTTGAGTTTGGACAGTGAGCTTAAGTACAGTTGCTTACATTTTTAATTTTAAAAAGAAAAGGCAATTTCAAATTGATGCTTTAACATTAGGCTTTCAGCTTAACAGCAAAATTTCTTTTACTTAAACTAAACTTATTAAGCACATGTTAGCCTTGTGTGTTCTTGATAAACCTTTTACGGACATTTGATACATTTGTGCCTCTTTTAAAGATTTATGTGGTATTTCTGTGTCATACAGTAAGTTTTGGTATAAAGCAAGTAGTGCATGTTTAAAATGGTAATCCATATTTAAAATTCAGACACCTGAAGAATAACTAACGTCTAGCGGGTACACTGAAGAAAAAAACACCTGTATAAATATAGTAAATGTATTCATAGTATGTGTTTAAGCACATTTAAGCAGTGTTTAATTACCAATATCAATTAGAGAAATGTTGTTTTTTTTTTTTGTTTTTTTTTAATTAAGCTTTGTTTCAGACAGGTACATCATAGAAGTTAATATGACAAGAGTGTGATTATGAATTTTGTCGTTTTATGGATTTGTATTTTTGTACATATTTTGATGATCTGTGGTCTATTTGGGTATTTTTATAGTTAAAAATATTAAACGTTAACACTTTAATATAGGACATAAGGCTTCTATGTGTCTGGTTATGCAGGAGCTTATTGCACTTTTCTGGGGAAAAAAAATCAATCTGCCCATCTATTAATATGAAAATGGTGATTGGTATTGGTTTTAAAAATGTGATCTGAGCATTGATGCAGAATTTGGCCATACCTGTATGAAGTTGCGCCTACACCCCACAGCGGAGATTTTGCAGGGTTTCTGAGACAGGGTGAAAGTACCGGAGCGGCATTAAGTGTTTACATTCTATTAACTTCACTGGCCATTTTTGGCTAAAAATAAAATAAAAAAAAAAAAAAAAAACCTTCAAAACTTGCCTCATGTTTCCTGTGTCATGCTATATTTACACAGATTGTTTTGGACAGACCACACAAAATATATGTATTTCAAATCACGATATTTCATTTGCCTATTTAATTCCTTTCATTTGCCAGATAACACTTCAGACTTTAGCTGTGAGAATTGTAGCTGTGTGATGCCTTCATCTGGCTGAATAGAGGGTTGAGTGCAGGCTGCATTCTTTTAATTGACACATTTTTGAAAAACAAAAGCAGTTATCGTCAGGTAATTGCCACAGTGAAAAAGAACGGAGCTGCTTGGTGTTTATGTCAAAAGTTTAAGGAGGTCATGGACAGTTAAATTTCGTTGGCTTCATGAATTTTAGTGTAAAATGCAGACACTTATATTAGCTTCAAACCTTTGACGTCTGTTTAATGTATCGCCCACAAAATCTAACAAACCAGAGCTATTATCTTTGGATACAATTAGTCCCATTAGACTCTGTCAAAAGGTTTATCTATTCATCACACTGTAAAAATGTGGGTTTGGCCCAAATGTATCCGCTTGGATAAAATGACCTTGCCAGTCCAGATATTAACATCAACTAATAGCTGTTGAGGCATTAGCCATTCATTTTTGTAATTCATCGGAGATGAGTGGTATTATCAGAGAAGGACTCGGGACAGAAAATGTTACTATATGCAGTTGAAATATATCAGTCATACTGACAAACCCTGTTACCAATAGTCCTTAACACTAGAATTACCAGAGCCTACGAAAAAACTTGTAGATCCGTCCCATCTTAAATCGCTTCTTAAAACCGTTCTTGCCTCTCCGCCAGCGTCTCTTGTTAATCTAAATGTGCTGATAAAAGAAAATCTGCAAGTAGCCGGCTATTCCATTCCCCCACCGACTTAGAACGTGCACAACCTTCTCCCAGCTCATGCCTTGATTGATTATCTGGGAGTGAAGTGAAGTTTTAGAGTGGAAATAATAGATCATTGTTTGGAATACACGCATTTCATGTGTGTTCCGTTTCTACAGTAATCCGTGTAAACACATTTTAAAACAAACGTTTTTCATATTGTAGTAGTAAATGACAAAATGTAGGCATAAACTATATAATGTATGAAGCCTGAAGTCCAAATATCAAAAACACTTTCACAAAAGGTACACATATAACAGAACAAGTATGCTTTTATTCAAAAATATAACTGCAGAAAAAAAGCCGCCTTAGCATGCCACATTGACACATACTTACTGCAACTGCCACAGTAGCGTAATGGTATCAGCTGCTGACTAGTAATCAAGAGTTGTAAAACTCTTTATGAAAGTGTTTATTTGATCTTTGGCCTTCAGGCTTCACATTTTATAGTTTATGCCTAAATTTTGTAACATTTATTACTAAAATATAAAAAAGTTTGTTTTAACATTGTGTTTACACAGATTACTTTAGAAACGGAACACATGAAATGCGTGTGTTCCAAATAACAATCTGTTATTTCCACTCTAAAACTCCTTCACTCCCAGATAATCGAGGCATGAGCTGGGAGAAGTTTGTGCACGTTCTAAGTCGGTGGGGGGATGGAATAGCCGGCTACTTGCAGTTTGTTTTTATCGCCACATTTACAGGACAAAGGAGGCTGGCAGGGAGGTGAACGGTTTTAAGAAGCGATTTAAGGTGGGACGGATCTACGAGTTTTTTCGTAGACTCTGGTAATTCTAGTGTTAACACATGAGCAGATTTAAAAAGTTATCTGCATCCAAAATTAGTTTGGATAAGTAGATCTATCTGTTCATTTTATCAAAACAGTTTAAATGTTTAGGGGTAAATGTCACTTGTAAATTTTCAACACAATTTTGGTAACGGCAGGGAAAAATGTCAAGATTTAACAGATGGTCTGCCCTCCATCCTAAATTAGCAGTGAGAATTACAACAAATCATTCTTTAAGGAACTAGACTTGATTATGACCGATCTGAAACTGCTGACATTCACACACTCAAAAGTTGAGTCTACAAAAATGTAAAGCAGAAAGAGGAGTGACATAAAAATTCATTTTTATTGCTGGGTGGCGAATGTAGACTCTCTCTATATGTATAAAAAAAGAGATTAGACGTGATCTTCTCAGAAGACAATTTGATGTCCCGCGAGACAAGGCAGTGAGACAGAAGGACCCCAGCTATACAGGCTTTTAAAATGATCGACGCACAACAAATAGAACACACACCCTGGCAGAAACTGCACAAAGCCAGTAGCTGATCCATCCGCTTCTCCTTAGCATGTGTTCAGCTCCCCCCCTTCACATCTACATAGAGGTGGCATCACCAGGTCTGTTCCCTGGCAGACCTGAGTGGGTGAGAAGGAGCATATCTCCTGTCTCCATATACTCAGGTGCTGACCCATTTGTTACTCTGTGGGCAAACATCAGGGATTTGAACTTAATGCATGCTGATTCAGGGATGTATGCCAATGTAGATACCTGAAGAGAAGAGTGACATATGCTTGTCTCAGCTGGTTAATTTACCATACCACCCACCCATTTCTATTCCAGAGGAAAAACTGATCAGCCTTTAAGACTCAGACAGCATCTTAATATATAAAACCCTCTCAAAGAGTATTCCCTTCAACAATCTTAGGATATAGCATAAAAGTAACCATTTAATATCTAAGAAAAGAAGTTGACGTCAGCCATACGTATAATGTACTCTAGCTTTATATGTATAAAGAAATCAATAATTCAACAAATCTTTCATTGATCACATTTCTCATCTAAAGATGTCCAAAATGTATCCATAGCAAGATCTAACATGTGAGTAAGTGTAATCTTGCTCTAGCCTTGCCACTCATTTTTTGGGAGTGTACCAAATCAACAGTTTTGGATGAAAATCTTTTAAGTACTGCTCAGACAACCTTCGTGTTCTAATCGTGCCTGACCCATTAATTAGCTATATCAGTTTATCCATTTTATTGGTAGTGGATCTGATGTTTGCGCAAATAATGCGGGGCACCGGTGGTTTGCGAGTACAGTTACTCGTCGACTTACGACCGCGATTGGTTCCGACTGACTGGTTGTAAATTGATCTGGACGTAAGTCGGCCTATGTTAAATAAAGGTAAGAATATTAGACTGGGTAATGATATTGTAATCATCTTAAAGTAATAACATTTTCTTACTTTCTAAGTCAAACACAGCATACTACAGTACAATTGGCTTAATATGTGGAAAACATACAAAAATAAGAAATACTGTACAATTAATTCCTGGCACCACTGGTGCTTGGCTGCGGGTTGTCGATATCGCCTTCATCAGGCGAGGCTGCGGACGGGGTGATGGGAGGAGTTGCTCTTTTCATAAACATAGTGAGCTTCGTCTGAATTGGTTTTTTTTTTTTGATGATTTTTTTTTTTTTTTTTTCTCTTCATAAATTTCGCAATAAGGACAAAATGTGTCTTCTCTGGCGCGTTCCTTTTAAAGCAGCGCTTCCCGATTGGGTTGCTTGCATAGGGGTGCGAGCAACTGTTGCTGGGGGTGCCAGAATCCATCGCGGAAGAAAAATAAAAAACATTATTTGTACAAAATCTTAATTTATCTACCCATTCCTAAATAATTAAATGGGCAGGCTATTTCGTATCAGTGCAATACGCTGCTTGTTAAAACGGATGACTTCCACTCTTACGTGCACTTAGTGCTGCGTGGGTATTATGAACTATCATATGAACTCATATTTTTTCATACTTCTCAAACCAAGGGGGTGCGAAATTGGCCTCGTCCGTCACAGGGGGTGTGAGGGTAAAATGAATCAAAGCGCTGCTTTAAAGTCTCAAACAGACTTCTAGCCTCCGACTGTATTGTAAAGAGGCTTAATGGCATCCGCTTTTGAATCTGATCTTCCATCCAAATGTTTAACAATTTCTCCATTTCATGGATGGGCCAGGTACGTTGCTTCGTAATCACTATTGATCGCAAAGGTGCAGAACCTTTCACAGCTTCACGAATTCTATTTTTGTCCTTTAAAATAGTTGACACAGTAGAGTGTGATAACTTCATATCACATGCGATCGCATTCACTTTCTTTCCTCCTTCATACTGTTTTATCATTTTGGTGTCTAGATCAATGGCCTTTCCTTCCTTTTTGGCAGGCTGAGGAGTGGACAGAGACAATTTCCTCTTGGTAGACATGTTAGGGGTATATTATCGAAAACTGCCAAAACAACAAGACACAAACACACGTGGGGCAACACTGCTGCCTATATTATTACTGCTGCAGTGAGACTTGGGACTGCGGGAAACAGGCGCTGCCAACAGCTGGCGGGGGAAACTGTCGAACATGTCGTAAAGTCGACCAGTCGTAACTTGCATAGGTCGTATGTCGACGAGTACCTGTATCTGTAATAAGTAGGCCTGCCTGTCATCTGTTTTTCTCTCCTATATTTCCTCCGCCACCATCGCTTGCTGGAACTGCTAATCCACGGAGAGGCAGATGCCTTGGCAATCTCTTCCATTTTCTTTGAAGTAAAGAAATTCACTTGTAACTACTTTTCCATGCTGTAATCCTGTGCACAAAAGGTCTTGATCACTGTAATTAGATTTTAGACTGCTAATCTTAACATTAACAATAAAACAAAAATGCACATACCGAGCACTGTAAAGAAAGGTGTGTGTTAATATGATTAGTTTTCCAGCAAACTGATTGGCTTAAGTGTTGCTCGTTTTTATTTTTGTTTATGCTAAGCAGTTTATTTCTAGTGTACATTTTTCTTTGTGAAAGATTATACCAAGGGATGGTTATGCAAGGTTTCCTGCTTATATACTGCATAAAGTTGAGGTCCTAAAGCATTAACTAAATTAAATTTGATCTTACCAATATTGCCCTATACCACCAATTAATACAAACATTAATCTCTTTTGTAGTAGAGAAAATTCTGTTCTAAAATTTGTTACTTTTCTGATGTATGGGGAAAAGTGTTAGGCAATTGTTTTTAATTGTTTTTCATCATCTCCCTTTTCAGCTTACCCAAGGTTGTAAAACGAAGAGTTAATGCCTTGAAAAACCTTCAAGTTAAATGTGCAAAGATTGAAGCAAAATTTTATGAAGAGGTTCATGAACTGGAAAGAAAGTATGCAGCTCTTTATCAGCCACTCTTTGATAAGGTATGATAGTGGTCTGTTTACAAATGTTTGATTTTTGCAATATTTTGTTGTGAAGATTTTCTTATCAGATTTGGGGCTTGGTAAAGCCAAACAAAACACTTTCTTGTAACCTTTGTTCTCATTTAAAATATTCAGCTACTGTAGATATCTTTGACAAATGAGACATGAAAATAAATGCATATCATAAGGGTAAAAACAATATAACTAAACTAAGTAGTTCTAGGATTAAAAAAAAAAAAAAGTAGGCGCGAAACACATGCAGAGCTAGATACAGAATATGAAAGCAGCAAACGACCGTGTCAAAACAAAGTAAACCTCGCATTAGCGCAAAGAGATTATTACTCGGAGAAATAACGAAAAGGCAAATAGAGATCGAATATATGGACATAGGTGATATGTCAGAAGTATGTAAATATTGTAAGGCTTTGAAGTTTGTCAAGAGAATCTCAAAACGGAGTTTACCTCACATGCATTTGTTGTGTTTTTTTTTTTTTTTTTTTTTTTTTTGCAAAGTAACTGCTGATGTAGATCAAGAGTTCCCAAATTTTTTTCGGCTGTAGATCCCTTTACCAAAAACTTTTAAAACCGTTGACCCCCTAGTCATTTACTTTACTTACTGAAATTAATACATTTGTACAGTACTCAATATTAAATTCACTAGATATCAAACTTTTCATTTTAATCACTTGTAATTAATGATTGAAAAAGATGAAAGGGCTATGGAATATGGCATTATCTTGTGCAACATTTAATATTGAAACCTGCACTAACAAATTAAAGCAAAAAAGAGCAGAGTTTTTTTTACATTTTTGACGTTTATGAAATATGTAAATTCAAAATAAGTACAAATAGTCCAAGCTGTACTGTCTGCATTTCTTTTTGGTTAAGTCATATTATCTGAAGAAATAAAAACTTAACAATTTCAACAGCCCCTGTGGTTTTAAAAAAAAAAAAAAAAAAAAATGTACTTGAAACAACAGATTTTTGTTCAAACTCGAATACATAAACTGTGTCCTCTGATCTATTTTTTGTAGTACCGCTCCTCAATAAATTATATTCAAAGTTCAACTCACAAATAAGTACATGGCACATCAAACAAACCGATTTAAAGGCACATCAAACAAACCGATTTAAAGGCACATCAAACAAACCGATTTAATGGCACATCAAACAAACCGATTTATAGTGTTTTATGAAAGCATGACTGTACACGGCTGATAGATTCTGCTAATATCGAATATCCGTCGTCTCGTCCCACCGCGAGCAAGTGCGGACATGCAACGTTTTCATGTCCCCACTTGCTTTGATACATTCGATTTTAAAATGCACAGACATGTTTGTGCTACGTGTATTTTCATGCATTCTTACGTGCGACTTCCTTTAATGACACATTTTACCTTTTCATTTGCAAGTTTGGTATGTAATGTGGGTTTTTTTTTTTTTTTAAATTTCGATTGGAATCATAGATATTTTGAAGTAACAAACAAATAGCAGTAGTAAGGGGGTCTATTTTTCCTGTTGTCAACCTCCAAATTTTTTTATTGCAACTATCGACCACTTTGGGAACTCTTGATGTAGATCATTTTGTCTGTGCTGAAATTCCAAACAGAACCCTATCCTGAATTATGGTACAAAGTCATTAAACACATGTCTCACTGACCTCATTAAAGATTCAGCACATTGGGACTTGAAAGATTCCAAATATTGTTTTTAGTGAAACTAACGAAATAGCAACAATTCAAAGAAAAAAAATCTTAAGTGTGTATCTGGAAAAACCAAAACGGGGGTTGGTGAGCAAAGTCCCCAGTTTATATTTAAAAAAAAAAAAACTTTCTATCAAATGCATAATTTCTGGGTGTGCCCAAACGTGGCTGATGGGTTTGTGTATGTGTGTACACGCCTTATGTAGGTTACACTGTTGATTATGCTGCTCTGCTACTACCTGATTTGCATCTCACTGGGCTTATAGAAGTGCTGTCCTATTATTGCACTTCTAAGTCTTGCCAGCTGTTTCAAATTACAGTCCTTTATTGTGCTGCAACAAAGGAAAAAAGCATAAACCATTTAATGTGAAATGCAGTTTAAAGTTGCTGTAATGTTCAGCAAATGCTGTTCACTTTTGTTTATGCTTTAATATGAAACTGTATTTTCAAAAGTCTATATGGCAATAACTGCAATCCCAAGCGAGCTGTCAAAATTGGCCTGTGATATTTGCTTTAAGATGTCTGCTGCTATTGCCAAACCCCTTATTGTATAAATAAACTAACATAAAAACATGAAGTTTTCATGTTAGTGAAAACTAAAGTTACTTTAAGCATTTTGCATTTTATATTATATTGGACTCTACAAAGAACATGTAAGCCGCCTTTCTTAAGTAATGAGATGGTTTACTACTACTTGGCAAAACTAGGTCAATAAAACCCTAATGACTAAGGTAAGAAGGGTTATTTGGAAGAAATGTTTTGCAAAGACTCTCTCAAAACTTCTAAACTATTTGGCTGTAGAGGTACAGTGGGGTACATGGCGCATAATTTAAGTTCTGAAATGACCAGCTTGCACCAGTGGATGACATCGGTAGCATTGTAGGACAGAGTGGATAGGCCCCTTCTGCTAGGCTTTATTGGTACACCAGGCCTGTAAAGCAACAGATTTAGCAGACATCCAGCTGTACCTTCTCCCAGTCGCATTCCAAATCAAGTGATGGAACTCCAGCTTGTACCAAGATCTGCCTGTACCTCATCAACTAACAAAGGTGTAAATAAGATTTGTACTGGCACAGGCCTCTCTGCAGCTTTCTTGATCCAGTAGGTGCATGGACATAAACAAGAACAAAGCTGTAATTTAAGGAATGACCTCTCATATGGACTTGATCAGGTCCTGGCCATCTATTAGTGATGGCACTGCCTTTCTGTGGGCCACATTCAATGTACACAGTCTTCATTTTTATGTGCATTTTGTTTTCGTCAAGACGCATTTTCCATTGTTGCACTTGCCTCTTCAAATCTTGGCGTGTTTCCTTTGAGAGGAAGACTTAGTCAGCGTACAGGAGCATTCATGAGTGTTAGGAATGGGTATTGAGTGTCAGTGTCCGTACTCGAGATAAATAGTAGAGGTGACAGTGCTGATACTTGATGGACACCAACTCAGATAAGGAAGGTTCGTAAGAATTCAACAGTGCATCGTGCGTTGCTTGTGGTGTCTTGGTAGTGGAGTTGGACCAGGGCGCACAGGCTTCTGGAATGCTTGGGGATTGAATTTTGTGCCAGAACCTGTGCAGAACCCATTAAAATGCCTTTTCCATGTCAAGCAACCCGAAGAGCATGCACTTGTTCTTTTTTTTGGTGTTTCTTCATGAGCCGTCGGATTGTGGATATTCTGTCCAGTGTCTCGGATCCTCAATGATGCCATCAAATATCTTCGTGTGGCTCTATCTAGCAGGGGGCGCTAGCTCCCTGGTTGGAATAAGTTCTTTTGTAATTATGACATTAGGTGATGTCTCCCTTGCCCTTCCAGTTTTGCACTGATGCTCTTCATCCAGACACTGCAATGACTTCAGCACTGTGACGTCCAAGCAGTAGCCTTTCCATGCTTCATTTTGTTGATGGCAGATTTAAATTCATTGATGCTGATTCACATCACTGGTCCTGGATTTTATTTTTCTTAAACTCCTAATCCGCGGTTGTGGAAATCCTTCACAGCAGATTGCACTGAAGTATTCGCTCCAGTACTGCAGAATGGTGTGTGGATCATGGTTTGTGATGTGGCCAACTTCTTGAGTAGCATGGTATGTTCGCACGGCAGTAAATCTTTTTGATTTCTTTGTGCTTGTCTGCAAATCAGCATAGTGCTGGGCCTTTTGCAGATGCCACTTCTCATTTCGCCCCTAACTTTAATGCCTTGTTCGGTAGATGATGGATTTCTTGGTGCGATTCCATCAAGGCCTTGTATGTTGCTTTCTTGTTCTTGATAATTGTCAGGACAGCCTCACTTCACCACCAGACTTGCTTGTTGATAAATTGGTGCCCAGGCTTCGTGTTCCGCAGGGTCACTTATTTGATCTGTGAGATTGCTCCAAAAGTCTTCCAATGGCTGATTAGGGTTGATGTCAAGGGTGCTGAGGCTGGAGTCTAGTTGATTCTTATGTTCTACCCTGTTCCACCACTTGAGATTTTTGGGGCTAGTGAAGCACTGATGGGGTCGCAACCCAAGGTCAAACTGGAGTTTGAGAATGACCATCACTTTGGTGTTGATCTCCATCTTCTATTGGTCTCTGTGGATCATCCAATCTGTTTGGGTCAGTGGTCTGCTGCTAATGTAAGTGGCCTGTTGAGTTGGCCCTTTCTTAAAGAAGGTGTTAGCTATGATGAGATTGTGGGTTTTAGCGCAATTAAGGATATGACCACCCTTGAATCCATTGTCGAATTGAGCATAGCCTTGGCCTTTGTCCATTTGATGGTTTCCAGTATGCAGGCGATGTCAACGCATTGACTTTTCAGGAGGGCGGCAAGTTCATGACTGCACCCGGTAAGTGTACTGACGTTAATGGTTGCCAGTCATAAACCTTGTCATCGTTGATGTTGGAGGTAATGGACTATTGCCAAAGCCAAAACTGATCATTTAAAGTTAAAATGTCTTTCCATTTACAATACAATTTATTTTTCTATAGCCCAAAATTACACAAGTGATGCACTAGGCAGACAGGCCCTGCCTTTTGACAGCCCCCCAGCCTTGACTCTCTAAGAAGACAAGGAAAAACTCCCAAGAAATCACTTGTTGTAGAGTGAAAAAAACAGTGGTAAAGGCAGTTCAGAGACCCCTTTCCAGGTAGGTTGGGTGTCCAAAAAAACGGGTCAATAAAATACACAGAACAGAACACAAGTAATCCTCAATACAATATAATAGTGCAATAGAAATATTACAAGTACAAATCCATTGCCTTATTGATTTATTAATCAATTTCTATAG
Source organism: Polypterus bichir lapradei (assembly GCA_026402145.1). NCBI lineage: Eukaryota > Metazoa > Chordata > Cladistia > Polypteriformes > Polypteridae > Polypterus > Polypterus bichir. The sequence continues at coordinate 238,494,928 of JANRMT010062791.1, read as the reverse complement.
CATGGTTCATCAGTCTGAGTTTGTTTGGTGCTAAAGAGGTGATAACTAAAGCCCCTTTAGGGTGAGTAGAATATGTGTGTGTTTGTGTGTAAAAGAAGTTTGAAGCTATTTAATCATCAAAAAATCGTTCTTGTACTCCATGTGGTGAATAACATTACTTACCTTTTTTGTTGTTTAGAGAAGCGAAATCATTAATGCTGTATATGAGCCAAATGATGAAGAATGTGAATGGAAGCCTGATGAAGAAGAAGAACTAACGGTAAATAGCCTCATAAGACATTGCATTGGTTTTTAGATGCCATTACATATGAACCCTCTGTTTTTAAACTTTGTTCATTAAGTACGGTTACATCTCATGCTGGATTTACATATCATAGTATTTATAATTAGCAGTGGACAATATGCCTGTTGATCTTGTATACCAGATAAAATTCTTCTTAGAGTATTAATTGCAATAAAATTATTTTACTAGTTTTCTAGAATTAGTGGAAAACTTAAGTAAAATGTATGCCGTCTCAAAACATGTGGTGCATTTTAAAAAAGTGATATGTTCTATCAGTTTCTTAAAGGTGAACTTTGTGTAAGGACTTGTATGATAAGTGAGCCTACCCTCTTAAAATTACTATTCAGCATGATGTGCTGTTCATCCTGATTTGTGAGTTGATATTGGCTGTGACTGAATTGGACTAAGCTGGTTTGACCATTTGTGTATTCCAAATATAAAATCTCTGGTTTGAAAGAGCAGTTTTTGCTAAAAAGGCAGCCTTTTTTATTTTTATTTATTTATTTTTTTTTAAAAGCATCTGTGCACAGATACCTGTGGAACATCACTCTTGGCATCAGCTCCTCATTCCATAACCCTCTGCTTCCTGTGTCTCGGCCATCCCCTGAATTCCTAATTTTAGTTTGACATTGTTCTACGTATGTCTCTTCAGACTAAAAACTATGAACAGAATCTGACTGCGCATAACAAGGCATAAAGATGAGCTGTCGGTCAAAGATTTCCATAAATAGATTTCCAGTGAGGTGCTAATGTTACTTTGTTTAGGTAGAATCACAGTAAGCATCTGCTGGATAACAGAGGGAAAGAAGAGAGATCTAAGGGAAGAGATTTTTGAGGCACTAGAGGTATATTAGTAGAAAGAATGGAAGAATTGGATTCAGCATTCATTGTACATAGCAGTTATGATTATAGCGAAGCCCATCAAATAATGCTGATGGGTAGTAGCACAGGTGGTGTACCTATGTTTCATATTTTCACATCCTCAGATAGGTGAATCATAGAAGATTGCACTGACAGATTGAGAATACTGTTAAAGACCTGTAGGATGTAATGAATTAGAGGCTCCAGCTTCATAAGAAGCTGAATAGTAATGATTAGCACTAAGTCCAGCACCTAGTGTGCATGGGGAGAGTCAACATTGCACTGATGAAAATTAAAGGACCATGTTAATTGTAATGACTGCTTGTCTGTAGCAAAATGATGAAATTAGAGCGGACCAGAAGAAACTTTAAAACTGTTAAGGAGTATTTTATTTTGGTAATTTAAGGTTATTGTGCTGTAGGGGCTATGTATTGGCACTGTGATAGTTAAGGGAGGGAAGACACACTGGCAAGACAGGGTATTCAAGGGAAGAGCAGATATACGTTTTACAAAATATACTAACAACCCAAATGTGCTTAATTCAGAATATGGAACCAATATAGAAAGTACTTCAAGATAGAGAAGCTTGTATCTGTGACCCCTCTGCACAATAACCACCTTTTTCCACCCTTTCAAATGTAAGCAGTTTTTAATGTTTAAAAAACATACAGGACTAAATCACTTAGAGATTTTTACTAAATTGTCTTCACGTCCTATGAACAATTACACTCCAAATTTTCCATCAACGCAATGATTTCACTACCTGCAAATTAGAAACTTTGCTAAACAATCTTCCCAATTTTCTTCCCCTCACAACTACTTATATTCCAGAAGAAATGTCAGTCTCAAGGACTCAGACAGCATTTCTGTAATATATAAAAACATTTTAAAGTCCCTCTTTTTCAAAGATCCTAGAGTACAGTGGGAAAAGGGATCTCTTACTCAGCATTTCAGAAAAGGAGTTGAAGACAGCCATGCACAAAATTCACTCTAGCTCCATATACAAAGCATGCAGTTATTCAACTTAAACTTTTATCGAGCACATCTGTCTCATTTAAATTGTCCAAAATGTTTCCAGGGCAAGATCCAACCTCTGAATGTTGCAGTCATGTTCCAGTCTCATTGGGCCATGTGTTTTGGGGGTGCACCAAATTAATGTCATTTTGGACCAAAATCTTTAAATGCCTTTCAGACATGGCATTTTTAATGTAGGTAGATCATTTTGACCTGGCCATTTTAAAAGTACCATGCAAGATGAAAAAGTGTGGGCACCCATGCTTTAGATCATATAGTCAAAAGCTTTCTCTTCATTAATTGAAAGAATAGCTGATTGAGACAGAAGGGTTCACATCTTAATGCGGTAAATGCCCAATATCCACTGCATAAAGTGATTAAGTGATCCATTCCATTCTATGTTGTTTACTTAATAAATGTTGGACTTGTTTTTTTTTGGCTTGCAACTTTTTACCTCAATTCCACAATGAAATGGGGACATAATTACAAACATCTGTGGTATCTTTGGTTTGTTGTAAAAGGAATGTGATCATGGCAGTTTACTGCTGGGCTCAGATTGCATGAGGGGATAGCAGTAAATGTTGAACTGTTCAATAATTGAATCAACTTATTCAGAAAAGCAGCTCTGGGTAAAAACTACCAACTTGTGCAATATCCTTTGAGTCCCTTTTAGCTCTGACTGTGATATAGGCTTCTCCAGCAAAAAACACTTTTTTTTTTATTGTTCAATAGGGAGGGGAAACATTTTTCTAGTTTCTTTTCTTGATATTTGCACCTCCTGATTTTTATTTTTTTATTCTGTTTTCCTGTTTGTCACTAGAGCGTCTCTAATAGCTTTTATCCTGAAATCCTAACTGATACAGTCCCACCACAGTTTCCATTTTATCTGTTTGACTGGCACAGGTTTTTCTGTTCATGTTCTGTTTGGAAGGTTCAAAATTAAGTGGTCTTGTGCTTTTGCCAGATATGGATTTGTTATAGCTGTTAAAATATAATGCTGGAATCTGCTTAAACCTGTTGAGCGTTTTAACCTGAACTTGGAATTCCTTTGTGTTTGGCAACTTATACTCCATACAGTTAAGTGGTAACTCTGTTTTCAGGTACTAGTGACTTGTATAGGGTGGTCCAGATCTAATTATGCAGTTTTCATTATGCTATAACTTAAGTTTATTACATAGAGAATTCACAAAAAATTGTTGTTGCCAATAGATGGCAGCATCTGCCCTGCATTCCAAAATGTGCGGGGAGACAGTTGTCAGTCGAACAGCGGGTGCGATGTGTTCGCCTTTTCATAATTGCATAATTTAGATCTGGACCACCCTGTATTTCCATTTACATAATTCATAATGTGCATTCTCCAGTCAGAACATTTTTTTATGCTTCTTTGTAGGAGGAAATGAAAGAAAAGGCAAAAATTGAAGATGAGAAAAAAGATGATGAGAAGGAAGACCCTAAAGGAATTCCAGAGTTCTGGCTCACTGTGTTTAAAAATGTAGACTTGCTTAGTGATATGTTGCAGGTGAGTAGTGGTATACATACTTTGATATCAGAGCGAAACAGAATTTTTTTTTTTTTCCCTCCATGTATTTGCAAGAATTTATTTACTATGTCAGAAAACCTTAATTCAAAGGATTTAAGAACGAACAGACAGACATTTGAACACCCTGTGATTTTGCAAGTTCCCCCACTTAGAAATCATGGAGGGGTCTGAAATTCACATTGTAGGTGCATTCCCACTGTGAGAGACAGAATGTAAAAAAAAAAAAAAAAAAATTCAGAAAATCACACTGTATGATTTGTACAGAATTTATTTGTATTGCACTGCTGCGCATAAGTATTTGAACACCTGGCAATCAGCAAGAATTCTGGCTCTCAAAGACCTGTTACTCTGCCTTTAAGAAGTCCACCTCTACTCCACTTAGTAATCTTAATTAGTAGCACCTGTCTGAGCTCTTTAAAGACACCTGTCCACCCCATAGTCAGACTCCAACTACTACCATGGGCAAGACCACAGAGCTGTCAAGACACCAGATACAAAATTGTGGACCTCCACAAGGCTGGAAAGGGCTATGGGGCAATTGCCAAGCAGCTTGGTGAAAACAGATCAACTGTTGGAGCCATTGTCAGAAAATGGAAGAGGCTAAAGACTGTCAGTCTCCCTCGGACTGGGGCTCCATGCAAGATCTCACCTCGTGTGGTATCACAGATAAGAAAGGCGAGGAATCCGCCCAGAACTACAAAGGAGGAGCTGGTCAATGACCTGAAGAGAGCTGGGACCACAGTTTCAAAGGTCACTGTCGGTAGAACACTATGCCGTCATGGTTTCAAATCACGCATTGCATGGAAGGTTCCCCTGCTCAAGTCATCACATGTCCAGGCCCATCTGAAGTTTGCCAATGACCATCTGGATGATCCAGAGGAGGCATGGGAGAGTCATGTGGTCAGATGAGACCAAAGTAGAACATTTTGGTCTAAACTTCACTCGCTGTGTTTGGAGGAAAAAGGAGGAGTTGCATCCCAAAAACACCATCCCTGCTGTGAAGCATGGGGGTGGAAACATCATGCTTTGGGGGTGCTTTTCTGCGAAGGGGACAGGACGACTGCACTGTATTAAGGAGAGGATGAATGGGGCCATGTATTGAGATTTTGAGCAACAACCTCCTTCCCTCAGTCAGAGCACTGGACGACTGCACTGTATTAAGGAGCGGATGAATAGGGCCATGTATTGTGAGATTTTGAGCAACAACCTCCTTCCCTCAGTCAGACCACTGAAGATGGGTCGTAGCTGGGTCTTCCAACATGACAATGACCTGAAGCACACAGCCAGGATAACCAAGGAGTGGCTCCATAAGAAGCATATCAAGGTTCTGGAGTGGCCTAGCCAGTCTCCAGACCTAAATCAAATCTTTGGAGGGAGCTGAAACTTCGTGTTGCTCAGCGTCCGTCCCGGAACCTGACAGATCTAGAGGAGATCTGTGTGGAGGAGTGGGCCAAAATCCCTGTTACAGTGTGTGCAAACCTGGTCAAGAACTACGGGAAACGTTTAACCTCTGTAATTGCAAACAAAGGCTTCTGTACCAAATATTAACACTGATTTTCTCAGGTGTTCAAATATTTATGTGCAGCAGTGCAATACAAATAAATTCTGTACAAATCATACGTGATTTCCTGAATATTTTTTTTACATTCTCTCACAGTGGGAATGCACCTACAATGTGAATTTCAGGCCCCTCCATGATTTCTAAGTGGGAGAACTTGCAAAATCGCAGGGTGTTCAAATGCTTACTGTATGTTCTTCACTGTATGTGTGTGTGTCAGTCAGTCGCATCACTTTTTCCACATTTTGTTACAGCCTTATTCCAAAATGGATTAAATTCATTTTTTTTCTCCGAATTCTACACACAACACCCCATAATGACAACATGAAAAAAGTTTACTTGAGGTTTTTGCAAATTTATTAAAAATAAAAAATCTTGAGAAATCACATGTACATAAGTATTCACAGCCTTTGCTCAATACTTTGTTGATGCACCTTTGGCAGCAATTACAGCCTCAAGTCTTTTTGAATATGATGCCACAAGCTTGGCACACCTATCATTGGCCAGTTTTGCCCATTCCTCTTGGCAGCACCTCTCAAGCTCCATCAAGTTGGATGGGAAGATCGGTGCAGAGCCATTTTAAGATCTCTCCAGAGATGTTCAATCTTATTCAAGTCTGGGCTTTGGCTGGGCCACTCGATGACATTCACAGAGTTGTCCTGAAGTCACTCTTTTGATATCTTCGCTGTGTGCTTAGGGTGGTTGTCTTGCTAAAAGTTGATCCGTCACCCTAATCTGAGGTCAAGAGCGCTCTGGAGCAGGTTTTCATCCAGGATGTGTCTGTACATTGCTGCAGTCATCTTTCCCCATATCCTGACTAGTCTCCCAGTTCCTGCTGCTGAAAACATCCCCACAGCATGGTGCTACCACCACCATGCTTCACAGTGAGGGGATGGTATTGGCCTGGTGATGAGCGGTGCCTGGTTTCCTCCAAACGTCACGCCTGGCATTCACACCAAAGAGTTCAATCTGTCTCATCAGACCAGAGAATTTTGTTTCTCATGGTCTGAGAGTCCTTCAGGTTCCTTTTGGCAAAATCCAGGCGGGCTGCCATGTGCCTTTTACTAAGGAGTGGCTTCCGTCTGGCCACTCTACCATACAGGCCTGATTGGTGGATTGCTGCAGAGATGGTTGTCCTCTCCACAGAGGAGCTCTGACAGAGTGACCATCGGGTTCTTGGTCACCTCCCTAACTAAGGCCCTCCCCCCTCCCCCCCATCGCTCAGTTTAGGTGGCAAGCAAGCTCTAGGAAGAGTCCTGGTGGTTTTGAACTTTTCCTTTTACGGATGATGGAGGCCACTGTGCTCATTGTGACCTTCAGAGCAGCAGAAATTTTTCTGTAACCTTCCCCAGATTTGTGCCTCGAGACAATCCTGTCTCAGGTCTACAGACAATTCCTTTGACTTCATGCTTGGTTTGTGCTCTGACATGAACTGTCAACTGTGGGACCTTATATAGACAGGTGTGTGCCTTTCCAAATCATGTCCAATCAACTGAATTTACCACAGGTGGACGCCAAACATCTCAAGGATGATCAGGGGAAACAGGATGCACCTGAGCTCAATTTTGAGCTTCATGGCAAAGGCTGTGAATACTTATGTGTATGTCCTTTCTCAATTTTTTTATTTTTAATAAATTTACCAAAAACCTCAAACTTATTTTCATGTTGTCATTATGGGGTGTGTTGTGTAGAATTCTGAGGAAAAAATGAATTTAATCCATTTTGGAATAAGGCTGTAACATAACAAAATGTGGAAAAAGTGATGCGCTGTGAATACTTTCTGGATGCACGATGGAGGTATGTATGTATGGAGGTATGGTGTGTGTATAGATTGATCTTAATAAAATGTGTTTAAAGTGACAGGTTTGAAAACTTTCTGAATCCCCTGTATAACATTTATGGTCCAATATTAATGGTCTCACCACCTTGCATTTGTATTGACCTTTTGTCCATCCTTTTATTTCTTCAAAGATTTTTAACACAGGCAATGTTGGCTTAAATGAGGCTGCTGCTTTTTTTACAAATATATATTTTCTTACTGTTTGGGCTGATTATTGGTTTTGGTGATCAGATTCTCATTGCCAAGGTTTTTAGTTTGGATTGTTTAATAGAACTTTGAGGGGCATGGAATCCATTAAACTCCATAACAGGAAATAAAAGCAGTGTCTAATTTTAATAACACTATTCTTGAGGTAGAGAATAGAATATATCCTAGGTTTGCAAGTTCAAAGTCTAAAAACGTAGGGTCTTCATTGTTTGCGGACTTTTTGGCATTCTTGATGTGCAATTGGAATCTTGCTTGATAATGTTTGCATATGCCTCATTTTTGTTTTCTTTTCAGGCTTACTTTTGTTTCAAACAGTAACCCTTTCTTTATTATTTAGGATCATGATGAACCAATTTTAAAGCACTTAAAAGACATAAAGGTTAAATTTTCAGATCCAGGTCAGGCAATGGTAAGTATTTATTTTTAACTTTGCTAATTTTAAAGAGAGAATCAGATGGTTGGGACAGATTTAGGGTTAGGATTATAAGATAAACCTAATGCTTTTAAAATCATTAACTAATGTATATTTTTTTGTAAAGTCCTGATGCATTATTTTCTAAGTCTACATGTAATCTAAATGTAAACCATTTAAAAAGGTGATTTTTGAGTTTGAATCTGAAAGCTGTATTCTGTAGAGGGATGATTTTTTTTTTTTTTTTTTTTTTTTTTTGCAAGTGGCCATATTGCCAGGTTGGCAATGTAAGGGTAGAAAAATTTAAAACTTGAGTTTGTAATTTTTTTTAAGTCTTTAATCAGTCCTTATCTAAATAACAATGAACTTTCAGTATGAGAGATGACACTTAGTATGAAATATTTATAGAAATTAATTGTGTAAATTTTTTTTTCTCCTCTTTCCAGAGTTTCACATTAGAGTTTTATTTTGGCTCAAATGAGTATTTCACTAATGAAGTTTTAACAAAAACTTATAAGATGAGGTCAGAGCCAGATGAATCTGATCCTTTCTCCTTTGACGGACCAGAAATAATGGGGTGCACAGGGTAATTTTTCTTTTTAATTTTGTCTTTGCTTTCGGGAGTTGATGGCATTGTACATACTAGTCAGCCTCTTAATACAGTAAATATCTACTAATCTCCCCACTATGCACTGACGCACATTAAATCTTCACATAAACTAGAAGTTTACTTCTAAATGGAACTTAATTATTACCAGTTACAGGTTTATAGATTTTCATGTGGGCCTGTACATGAGTTTTAAATCAACATTTGTTTTACATTTTTTTCAGGTGTCAAATTGACTGGAAAAAGGGAAAAAATGTTACATTAAAAACAATAAAGAAGAAGCAAAAACATAAAGGACGTGGTACAGTCAGAACAGTTACTAAAACAGTCCCCAACGATTCATTCTTCAATTTCTTTTCTCCGCCCGAAGGCATGTATTCTTAATTCTTTAATGCTGAAACATATTTGGTCATAGTGGTACATGTATTGATCTTGTTAAAATGGAAATAACCTTGTCCTTGCAATATTTTCATTGTGCAGACAGTAGAAACATTTGTCATGGGTTAAGGTCATTAACAAATTAAATTGTACCAGTAACATCACTCTACTGAACTACAGTGAGGATGTATATACTCATTGTTTATATTTTTAGAATGGATAGGAAGCCAACATCTTTGTATTAGTTTTATACCTTACAATAAATAACTAAAATTATTTGATTTACACTAGTATTTTTAAAGTTTCAACCCTCTTCCCCAAATCTCCCGTTTTTGTTGAATCAACTGCAAGTGGAAAAGTTTGAGAGCTGGTGGCTGCTGCTGCTGCATTTGTACTAGGCTCTGTGTGTTTGTAGGGGGAGCGAGAGATTTTGATTGTACAATGGGTATAGAAAAGAATCAAGAACCCCCTTCGAAATATTTTTTTTTTTTTTTTTGCTTTACAGCCTTAAATGAAAACACACCATTTCTTCCCAGCTTTACTTACTCAATGTTACCTGTAACATCCAAGTGAAAGATATCACAGCTACAGTTCAGAAAAATTATACAAAATCAAAAATAAGACATACTGAGATTATTAAAGGAAAATAAAAATTTTGTTGAACCTCCTTTTACTTTAATGATAGAGAAGTATTCCAACAGACTCAAGACTATCAGCATGGCACATCTAGATTGAGCAATATTTGCCCACTCTTCTTTAGAGAACTGTTCAAGTTCCGTCAAATTGGATGGTGAGCGTTGGTGGACTGCTATCTTCAAATCTTTCCACAGATTTTTCAATGGGATTTAGGTCTGGACTCTGACTGGGCCACACAAGGACATTCACTTTTTTTTTCTCCTTTAGCCCCTGTGTGGTCAATTTTGCTGTGTGCTTCAGGATGTTGTCGTGTTAAACATTTTGCCCATCTTCAACTTTCTGGCAAAAGGCAGCAGGTTTTCCTCAAGAATTTGACGGTATTTTGCCCTATCCATCCACCCCTCACAACATCATGCTTTACTGTAGGTATGGTGTGTTGTGAATGGAGAGCTGCATTGGATTTCCACTAGGTGTACTGTTTGGTATCTGACCATAAGACCTTTTTCCACTTGGCATCAGAATATTCAAGGTGCATTCTATCTATGCTCAAATGAACATTAATGTGGCCTTTCTTGAAGTGGCTTTTTCCTTGCGACCCTCCCAAACAAGCCACAATTGTGGAGCGCTTGTGGAATTGTTGTCACATGCACACAATGACAACTCTTTGCCATAAAATCCTGTAACTCCTTCAAAGTGGTGCATTGGCCTCATACCAGTTTCCTCCTCCCTCTTCCATCCGGTTTGGAGGGACAGCCATATCCAGGGAGTGTCCTAACAGTACCAAACAGTTGCCACTTCTTTATTATAGACTTTACTGTTCTCCTTGGGATTGATAAAGCCTTTGAGATTTTTTTTGTATCCATCTTCTGCCTTATGTCTGTCCGCAACTCTATCCCTGAGATCTTTTGAAAATGGATTGCCACCCATAGTCAGTAGTTTACTGTCAGTTGCACTACCAAGCAAGGGAATGTTCCAGGATCAGCTGTGTTTATGCTTCACTGATTACAACTGATCACAAGTGGAAGCCAGTAACCATGGTCTGAAAGGGCAATGGTGGTTACTTGCACCTGACTGAGTTTACAAATATTGTTTAGGAGGGGGTGATCCTTAAAAAAAAAAAAAAAAATAAATACTGAAGAATTCTTCTGAACTGTAGCAGTGATATCTTTCACTTGGATTGCATTGAGTAAGTAAAGCTGGAACAATATTGGTTTGTTTTCATTTAAGGCTGTAAAGCAAAAGGGCATATTTCTAAGGGAGTGAATGTTTTCTATACCCACTGTGATGTGTGAGTGTGTATACAGTACTGTGCAAAAGCCTTAGACATATGTAAAAATTCTGCAAAGCTGCTCTTAAAAATTTAGCTTTTCTAAATGGTAATTTACCATACAAAAGCAGTACATGTTAAATCAATATTTTTGTGACCTACCTTTTGCCTTTTAAATCCGAATCTGTTCTCTTGGGTGCACTTTTATTCGTGGTGTTTAATGAACATCATTTGGTAGTTGGTTCCACACATCTTGGAGAACTTGCCACATGCCTTCTGCAGGCTTTGGCAGTCTCGTTTGCATCAGCCTCTTCAGGCAATTCCAGACGGCCTTGATTAGGTTAGGACACTGGTGGCTGTACAGTTTGCTTTTTTTTTTTTTTTTATCTTTCTTTTAGATAGGTCTTCATGATATTGACTGTAATTGGGATTGAACAGATGCCTCCCTAATATAGCATTGCATGTTGGATGAGAATTGGCTTGTTCTTTTCGTCTTTGAGCATTCCATTCATTCAGACCAGAACAGTAGCTCCTTTTGCAAAAATGCAATTCCAAACCTGAAGGAAACATCTGTCATACTTCATTGTTGGCTGCAGGCAATCATTCATGCAGCACTCTTGATCTGTCAGTGGAAAAAATGCCTCATGTTTAAGCTCTAAAGTTTGACTTGTCAGTCCAGCGCACTTAATTGTTCAGCACCCCAGTCCTTGCATTTTAGTGTATAGGTGAATTTCTTTGCTTTGTTTTCTCTTTGGAAGAACAGCGTGTTATTTGTTTAATCGGCTTTTCCATGAAGACCACTGCTGACGAGACTTTTTTTTCCTCTCCAGATTCTTGAGGTGGTTTTGGATTCTAGTTGCTTTTGCAAGTTCAGAACTGATAGCAATGCTCTGTTTTAATATTTCAAGATGATGTTGGTTTGAATCTGTTAGCTGTGCATTTCTGGTCCTTGGCCTTTCCTGTTTCCTTGTAATTTCTTGTTGGAAAACCTTACAAGTGTGTAATCTTACTGCAGTGGCATAATTATTGATCAAGTAGTGCTGGGCATTAGACAAATTCTATATCACGGTATTTTTCTAAATTATACCGGTTTCATGGTATTTGACGGTATTTTTTTTTTTCCCCCAATGCATGAGCGGATGTTAACCACATTTTCCACTGCAATTACTGCAGAAGACTGGCTAAGAATAACCTATTCCACTGTCATGAGCATTGTACAAAAACATTTTAATGTGTACCCAAGTATTAATACAGGTTTTGCATGACCCCATAAAGTGATAGTTTTCAAGGGGGTGGCAGTAATGAAGAGAAGGAATCACACTACATGATAGTTGCAGTCAAAATATAGAACCTTTTTATTGAACAAATTTTGCAAACAACTTAAGCTAAAAATTTGACAACATATTTTCAACCATCCAAAGAGGCATTTAGACTTAGTAAAATATTCAGAGGTGCTTGTCAAAAGTTGTATTGCACTGATCATGTCTTAGAAAAGGAATAAATAGTGAATATTTTTTGTAAACCAACTACAATTTCTGTGAATGTTAACAATCTCTGTCCACTGACACGTTAAAGTGACTTTTTAAACCACTTTACCATTTAAACTGCATAATTAAACTAATTAATAACAATAAAATAGTGCAACTTCCAGTAATATTACTTCAAGCCCAGGTGCATTACACAGTATTCACCAAATAAAATAAAACAAGTGCAACTTGGTGAGACCTCTTTACCAACTGAACCATCATTTATTCAAATTGCATTAATATGGGCCTTTCTTCAAGCTAAGCTATATACATAAATAATAAAACTGCAACTTGCATTTATAATGCTACTAGCAAAATACCCGCGCTTCGCAGTGGAGAAGTAGTGTGTTAAAGAAGCAATGAAAAAGAAAAGGAAACATTTTGAAAATAACGTAACATGATTGTCAATGTAATTGTTTTGTCACTGTTGTGAGTGTTGCTGTTATATATAATATATATATTTACACACACACATATATACACACATATACACACATACATACATATATACATATATATATATATATATAATATATACACACACACACACAGAGCTATTTCGTATCAGTGCAAGACGCTGCTTGTTAAAATGGATAACTCCCGCTCTTACGTGCAAGTCTGCATGGATATTATGAACTATCGTATTTGTTAAAGTTCTATTTAAATTTTAAATAGAAGGAATTTTTATTTAGTCGACAGAAATATCTTTGGTAGGAATGGTAAAAACAGACGGGAATATTATTCCTGAATAAATCAACTCAAACCTTAAACAATTTATAATATTTTGCTCTCCATAAAAATATATCCTGTCTAAATTATACAAGTTAGAAATAAAGTAAACGTTAAAAGAAGAAACATTCAAATTTCTTTACTCTAATGTAATTTTATATAAAAAATAAACTTAGATTTTAAATATCCCAAAAGATTTTCCTCTGCATAAAAATATATCCTGTCAAAATTATACAAATTCAAATATGAACATGCTGCATAACAAAACCTGGAAATATAAAT
>JANRMT010062791.1:238445376-238481388 GCA_026402145.1 Polypterus bichir lapradei | reverse complement strand
TTTGCTATTGGATTGCCGCTGACGGACGGCCTTATATGGGCAGGCACTAAATTACAAACGCCAGCGGCAGCCTGTCTATGAACTTAATTTAAAGTGTAGGTTTACACTGTGCTTTGTTTCCGAAGTAGCAGAACTCATGAATATGGTTGTATATATCACTCGCTCGCTTCTTATTGTTTCGCTGCCTTCTCAATTATATAATGCATGTTTTCTAAAGCGCTTTTTGGGCCTCTTCCTGGTTTTCTACGTACTGCGTGATTACGTAGGAGGCGTGATGATGTCAGACGAATCTCCGCCCCCACGGGTTTCAAGCTCATCTCCATTACAGTAAATGGAGAAAAACAGCTTCCAGTTATGACCATTACGCGTAGAATTTCGAAATGAAACCTGCCCAACTTTTGTAAGGAAGCTGTAAGGAATAAGCCTGCCAAATTTCAGCCTTCTACCTACACGGGAAGTTGGAGAATTAGTGACAGTCAGTCAGTCAGTCAGTCAGTCAGTCCTTTGCCTTTTATTAGTATAGATTTGTGGTATAGCCCTGCGGAAACATATTAGGGCCACAGTGAAGGGAAAAAAGCTATATGTAGAGAATAAAGTCGACATGTTGACCTTATTCTTGACATTTCCACTTTAATCTTGATGCTTATGTGGAGATTAAAGTTGACATTTCCACTTTCTCAGTTTTATTTTGTCATTAAAGTAGAAAGTCGTAAACTAAACTTCATCCTAACATCAATGTTTAATTTACTAGATCTTCTCAAACCCCGTCATAAGTTAATGTAGCAGATTAAATGCTTTGTGTTGAGTGTTCCCTGACCCAATTGTTAATCTCTATGCGCTTCTTAAACTGACTTCCTCCGCACTAAGAGGAGGCCCAGGCAGGGATCGCCGCACAGAATACATTCACTTCATGATATTCCTGCTCCAGGTGTGCGTTCAGTGTAGAGAACTTCATGGCAGGTGTGACGAGGCTTCAAAAAACTGGACGCATGAATGGGTATCATACAGGTTTAACTTAAATATTGTGTAAATGTTGGGTTCGTGATTTGGTGGTCTGAGACACGAACACGGAATTTGATGGATGTTCATCTAAGCGAGCTTTCTTTATTGCATGCATGTTGTCTCTATCTGACGTACCAAACCCTCAGTTCCTATCCTTCCTTTTTCTTTCTCCACATAACCAATCACCACACGATAAACCTGTTTGTGAAATGAAAACTAGTTATAAACTTAGACCACAGAGTGTTCAGAACTTTAAAACCACTTCGTTATGCATGTTTAAATATGCCATCCATTCAGGATTGCACCCATCCCAGCAAACATTGTGTGCGGGACAGGAGCAAATCCTGAACGAGGCGCCAGCACATCGTAGGGTGAATACAAGCAACACATATACACTAGCAGGGTCAATATAGCATAACAAAACCTCACATCCTACATGAGTTTGAAAGGAAACTGAAGCTCACTGAGTAAACCCACCAGAAAAACATGCAAATTCAAGGCAGCAGTGCAACCTCCACGCCACCGGTCCCCCACATGATTAATACATGCTTTAATGCATTTCATCATGAAAATTATATCAAGCATTTCTTAGCATTGTAAATGTTCAGGGAGCAGGAATATCATGACATTAATGTATTGTGTGTGGTGAGCACTGCCTGCGCCACCTCTTAGTGCAGGAGGAAGTAAGTTTAAGAAGCACATAGCGATTTAAGATGGCTCTGGGAACACTTAACACAAAGCATTTAATGTGCTACATAACTTATGATGGGGTTTGAGAAAATCTAGTAAATTAAATATTCATTTTAAGATGAAGTTTAGTTTGCGATGTTCTATTTTAATGACAAATTACAAAAATAAATTCATAAGTGCCGAGATTAAAGTGGAAAATGTTGCGAATAAAGTCAACATGTTGTCACACTATTACACAGTACCCAGGTAAAAAAATTAAAAAAAAGTACAACTTGGCTTGAAGTATTATCCAGTAGTATGTTCAAATGTGTGAATATGGTTTCTATAATGTTCCACCTCCAACCTTTCTAAAACCAAAGTGTCTCCAGGCAACAGACATGGCTTTCTTTCTTTCCCTTCTTTCTCTTCTGTGTCATTATGTTCATCTTTATCGTATGCTACAACTTCTGTTTCAGGATGTTCTCTGTCCATTTTCACCGCTCAATATCTTCACTAATGCATGAACTCTGTTGCATGCGTGTTTAGCGGTACAGCAGTGAAAAAGGTCCCCCCCCCTTAAAGAGTTTCCCGCTGCGCCACGTTCTGAACATTGTATAGGCTATTTAAACCTGTGTTGTGGTGTAAGAAAAATCCATATCATAACAGATTTTGGTATGAACCGGTATATCGCCCAGCACTACTTTCAAGGTTGAACTGTCCCATCTGAAATACTCAACTTTTTAGTTTAGTTGGCTTTTGCCCAGTTTTTTTCCTTCTACTGCTGTTTGTTTCAGTTAATCAGTTTGGATCAAGCCATTCATTATGTCAGAGTATTGGTACTTGTTTATCCTTAATTTATGTACTGGGCCGTATACCTTCAAGGTAGTCACATTTTTATCTGAAAAGTGGTCAGTTACTTAAATAAGGGGCGGCACATGGAGTTTGCATGTTCTCCCCGTGTCTGCGTGGGTTTCCTCCAGGTGCTCCAGTGTCCACCCACAGTCCAAAGACATGCAGGTTAGGTGCATTGGCAATTCTAAATTGTCCAGTGTGCGTGCGTGAGTGCCTTGCGGTGGGCTGGCACCCTGCCCGGGGTTCGTTTCCAGCCTTGCGCCCTGTGTTGGCTGGGATTGGCTCCAGCAGACCCCCGTGATCCTGTAGTTAGGATATAGTGGGTTGGATAATGGATGGATGGATGGATAGATGGATACTGAAGTACAAAAATCTGTGTATTAAAAAATATCTTAAAATTTAAATTGACTAATTTTTAATCACAGCAATACTATAGAAAAACACTTGGACTGTTTATATTGAAAGTCTAAAGTTAACAAAGACAGTACTAAATATTTTTTAAAAATCACATTTTTTTTATTTATTTTGTCATTTCAGTTCCTGAAAGTGGTGTTCTGGTAAGTGGTGTTTTTGCTTCATATTAAGTTAGCATGCATATTCCATTGTAGTTTAACCTTTTAAATTTTGCATGGGGTAGCTCACTGTTTCATTGGCACTGCCCCTTTGATTTTGAGCAACTACACATGTTTCTTGTGTGACTTTAACCTATTAAACTTGTTTAGAGTTTGGTCATTTTCTGTTCTTGCATATGTATAAATATTTAAATGGAATGTTTTATACTGATTGTAGGATGAAGATTCTGAGGAACTTTTGGCTGCAGACTTTGAAATAGGCCATTTCCTCCGTGAACGCATTGTGCCACATGCAGTATTGTATTTTACAGGAGAAGCCATAGAAGATGATGATGATGACGTGAGTGAACTTTTTTTTCACCATTTTGAATAACTGGAATTTTTTGTAAAATTGATTGAGACATTTGCATAATCCACTGTTTAAATGCATATATAGGTAATGTGGCATTTTTTAATTGTCTCCTACAGTACGATGAAGAAGGGGAAGAAGCAGATGATGAGGTATGTATCCGTAACGTAGTGGTAAAATTTGCAAGATATGCAGCTCCGCAACACTATTTACCTTCATTACTTGAAATTTGTTGGTGTTGTGTGTGTTTTGCATGTTAAATACAAAGTAAATTAAAAGTTGAGTGGTTACTCTCCCAAATTGAATACTAAATAAATGAGAGTTATTGTTTGCCATACCAAATTAGGAGAACCTTTGCTAATTATACTAAACTGGATTAGATGAACAACCCTTAATGCTATCAGTTTTATTTTTTATTTCTTTTTAAGGGTGAAGCACATCTGGAAAAAAATGGAGCTTTTAGTCTAGTTAATGGATTTAGAGAGGCTTTGTTTAGCCTAATTTGTCTTTTTTTTTCCTTCTTATTAATAGTTTTATTTTTGAGGGGGCAATGATGTATCTATGATATGGTGTCTAGGTAGACAATAGATATGTACATGTGTTTTGGTCTTGGATGCCTTTTTGATACTGTCAGTGTTGGTGGTTAAACAAAAAACAAATGCACTTATATAAATGTAGAGAGCAGAGAAGTAATGGAAATAATATATTTTTCTTATAGGAGGGAGAGGAGGAAGCAGATGAAGAAAATGATCCTGATTATGATCCTAAGGTGAGAACAGTGTATGGTTCCCAGCAAGTCAAATACCAGAATAAATGTGGTTTAATCTATGTAAGCATTCAACATACAGAACACATACTGTTTAAAGCATGTCATTTAATAATTCTGTGTTCATGCTTTTCTCCAGAGGCTTTAGCAAACATGATTCACTATCTGCATTTTGTAATGCTGTTTCTAATATGACATTTGTCTTTAAGGATGCTTTAATGGGGACAGGGGTTTTAGGCAGAAAAATAAGGTTACAAAAATTTGTCTCACAGAAGAATAATTCTCAGCTGCATTTTGGGGAGATTGCCTTCATTTTAGTAGCCTCTGTAAACCGGTTTGTTAAATCATATAAGATGCAACCGTTTCTTATAGGGAGAATGAGAATTGTGCTCCTAGCTCTCCTATCTATATATATATATGTGTGTGTGTGGTACAGTTTTTTTCCATGCTAAAGGTATTGGTAAAACATTGCCAGCAAGTGGACAGTAGTGAAATTTATGTCAAGGCTTTTCATTATCAAATCATTTTTTGGCTGTTATCCCCTGATCAAAATGCATCTGAAGTGCTTGGCATCTTAATTGTTTGGAGAGGACTGACTTGGAGACTGGGTTAGTGTAATTAGTGTTTTCATATGAAAGAACACCTTGAGTCACCACACCTGATCTAGCATACAGGATCCAACTCTGTTAAATAAAATTCAAAAGTCTGGCTTAGTTACGTTTAATATCACGTAAGAAGCTGAATGCGAAGTAGAATTAAAAAAAACTTGAATAGTGTTTGTGTTTTGTCTTGCTATCAATATAAGGCTTAGCTAGTGTTGAGTAGAAGTCATGCTAGTGGTGATTATTAGGGAGGAAAAAAAAAATAGCTCAGTTTGGTAATCTGTTCGCCTTTTTATTCAGTTTAGATAAAAGAAACAAGTTCACACCTGAAATTTTAATAAAATATTTGTCAACTCGCTGCCTTACCCAGACATTTAAAAAAAAAAACAAAAAAAAAAAACACTGCTGTAAGTTTTACTTTTCACATCTGAATGCAATTTGTTAGTGCCCTCTGCCACTCAGCTTTTCTGTATATTATGCTCATTAACAGGATGCATAATTTCTTGGAGTCAAAGGTTGAAGTTGACTAGGCAATTGATTTGGCTTATGTATTTTGTTAATCATTTAGTTTATTTTAGAGTGAATTTTGGAGTCTAAAAATTCCGATGTTTGTCACGTAACAACATATTTTAATTAAAGGTGTTTAATACTTTGGTAACAGTTTTTGTCCTTTTGACTGTTATTGTGAGAATTAATATTTTGAGGTACAAATTTTATTCTGTGAATTTAACACTTTAAAACAGGAAGTTTTGATGATTTTTTTTTTTTTTTACAATTGGAATTTTCTCCAGTTAAATATTTCTAAAATGTAGTTTCTGTGATCAATGGATATGCCAGCCAGTATATATGATACACTGAAAAGGTAAATAAGCAAAAAAGGGGGAAAGGATTTTTGAACCATTCACAAGTTTGCGGAGAAAACTTTCCTGCATGAGTAGTTTACTCATTTTCAGTTAAATTGAATTTCACTATATAGTACAAATTGTTTTTATTAGGTCCACTGGTATAAAAGTTTGTAGAGAGTATTATGGTTCAACACCATGCAATTACTAAACTTAGCAGTGGCATCTATTTTGATTTTATTAGACACTTTTTTTTTTTACCATTACCATTTACAGTCATAGTCCCTGCTAATATACCCATGCATTTCCAAATATGCTTAATCTAGCTAAAGGTCATAGGGGGTCCAGTGTCTGTCCCATCAGCACATGGTTCAAGTCTGGAAACAGCCATGGGCAGGGTACCAATCCATTGTGTGGCCCACTCTGGCCAGTTTGGACTTGCCATTTAACATATCCAAATGGGAGAAAACCCCAAGAGAGATGCGAAAGACCCATTCGGACAGTGTCTGGGTTTGGACTTTGAGCCAAATATGCTGAATCTGTGAATCAGCAGCACTATCCACTATATCATCGTGTGTCTATTTAGCAAAGTGTTTTAAAAGGGGAAAAATAGAGTACTTCTTAACTGGGGTATTATGAAACTGGCCAGTAAGATTTTTCCAAAAGATAAGTAATGCATAACAGACCCTACTAATTTTGGTAGACCTTGTATACAGAGGGCTGAAACTGTTTTTTTTTTTCTGTATTTAAATCTAACACCATCAGATCATTAGTTTTTATTTTATATAGGTTTTCCTGTGTCTGTATTTCAGAACTTTGCTGTAAATTTTAGTCAGAAAATTTTGTATTTAGAATGAAGATCAGTAGATATGTGTCTCTATTGTGAGGTTATAGCTAGATCAAGTAGCTGTCAAAATGTAACAGAAATGGTGCTGTGCCAGTTGTGGTGAGAGATTATACCTGTAATCCCAAATTGCAATAAATAACTTGGGAGTCAGTATGGCCCTTCCCGGGGTAGCATAAAAACTCAAAGGAAATAATAAAGGAACTCATTAATAAATGAATACATTAAATGCCATTGGTGGAATTTGAGCCAATATCAACCTTCAAAGGCATTTATGCTAATCGGTTTCACAATTGCAACTTCTCTGGCTCTTGTCAATGAAATTCAGTAGCCCAACTTCAAGGCACCATATTACATGTGATGTTTTTTGCATGATGCCAAAACACATGCATGCATGCATGCATACATGCAAACAGTTGACATGCTCATCTTTTTATTATATTTTATGTTGAGACATCTTCATGCTGTAAAATGTGCATAATGTATATAGATCTGGACAAGAATGGGTTGTCAGACATGTAGAGCTTCACTTGTACATTTTAATAAGAACAGATGTTAGAAGCTGGATTTTTACTACCTTCAGAAGAAAACTGAACATAAAAATCAGGGCTGTACCACTCCCCAAACCTGAATAGACGGGCATAGAGACACAAATCCAAAAACACGCACATTAATCCCTTTTGTTGCCCTTGTAGTCAACATTGCACACAATTTTCCACAATCATGCTCAGGCCCTTCTTTCTCTTTGCTTTTTCTCTCTTTTCTCTGCCACCTCGCTCCTATACATGCAAGTGTTGTCCTCGACCTTCCAACTCTGGCTCCTTGAACGGAGTGGGGCAGCCTCCTTTATAGTGCACCTGGAAGTACTCCAGGTGCACCCAGATCCTCTTTTTGGCAGTACTTCTAGGTGTGGTGGAAGTGCTGCAGTCCAGGTCCCTGGAACTGTCCTGGCTCACCCTGGCGGTGGCCAATTTCCCCAGCAAGGCTGAGCTTTCAAGTTCCAAACCTGTGGCCCTGATGCAAACCAGGGGGTTGCCTTCTCGTCTTCCAGGGGAGGTATTGCTGTGGACCTGTCCTCTTCATCTGCCCCCAAACAACCCCCCACCCCCCCTCCTTCCATCACAGGGCCATCCTGGTCGTCCACCTCTGTATAAATGTGAATAAATTGAAGTTGTTACATTTGTACATTTCAAAGAACCGCCTATTCATATTTTTGTTGACCCATGTCTAAAAGTGTGGAGAAAAATCAGTTTAGTACCCTTTTCAAATGCAGTGTGATCAGTAGAGCCTTACTTCTAATTGCAAAACACTGCTGCTGTGTGTGTCTCCTGTATCTATACTCCTGCTGATATGATAGATGCTCTTGACGACTAATTTATAATTCATGCGTAGGTGAATTTCGGATTCTTACTAAAGCTATTGTGATCAGAGAGAGAAGAGCAGCATACTAAATACCCCATGCTGTGTCACACATTAGAAAAACTTTGCTGAAGACGAAAAAATCCCTGGCAAATGCATTATGTACATTTCAGATTCCCATAGTGCAATGTCCGTGCTCTAGCAAGCATGAAACTTGCTTTCTTTTAAAAGCTGGATGGTGCACAAATTCATTAATTACAAAGATTTGTATCTGTTGGTGCACTTATTTGCTTTTACCGGTGGCACAGTGTAAATTTGTGGACCCCACTGCAGGAAAAAACATTTACTGTACACACAATTTTAGCATTGCCATATTTAGCATGTACTTGCTGTTGGTCTGAAGAAAATAATCACTGCTGCATCTGTATGTAGAAACCTGTAGAGGTGGGAAGAGACAGGGATAATGAGTGTGATGTGAACAGTTTAGATGCCAGCAGTAATGAAAATAGTGTAAATCTTTTATGAAAAATTATATTTTTTACACATCTAAAAATCCAATCTATATCACAAGTGGAAAAATGGTACTTGAGCTACAGTGAAATTTACCCTTATTTGGTTTCAAAAATCAAGCACAAGGTTGTACAAACTGCCTTGCAATTGGGAGTATGTTATCAATAACACTGCAGTATTTTGGAACAATCTGTGAAACAACAAAGGGAAATAATTCTGCAAATTAAACAGAATAAAACTGGACATGTTGAAAGTGCATCACAAGTAGCAATTTACTGCCATGAAGCATAGGGGGGAAGAAAGTTAAACACACTGACCCCAGACCTGCACTAATGAGATGACTAATCAGTGACAGATTATTTCATTCAACAACTTTTTTTTATTTTTTTTATCCTGACAGGGTGATATAAAATGCTGTTTCAAACTTACCTGAAGTTAGTTTTAAGGTAGTTAAACCCAGGTACAGCTGTAATACTGCCACCAATAAGTACATTTTTACTCCTGGTCCCTCCAGATGCACACATGAAAAGTACAGAAATCTGTTTTGGTTTATTTGCAACCAGGAAGCCTCTCTGCATCTATCCTCCCCCTTTCATATTTGTAAACTGTGCTCTTTCTGTTCATTTGTACTCGGACCTAGAGTTGCCCCAATGTTCTGCCTTCAGAAATGCAACTGCCAAGCAAATCCATTGCTGATCATAACTGGCCATGCTCACACTCAAATTATTGGCAGTGCTATAGACTGTCCCTATTTTTATGGTAAAATCTTGCTTATTGCATCACAACTTATTATGCTTACACCAGCCAACTGCAGCGTCATCTTGTTTATGAACACCTCTCATGAGCCAGATGTTTGATTTCCATGAGAATGCCCATGGACCTGTAAGATGTAGCAGTTCTTCCCCTGTCTATCCATTGGAGTGGTATGTCTGTGTGGTTACTAACAGTGCTGACAAGCAATAGTGAACAGAACTTTAAAGTAAAAAAAAAAAAAAAAAAAAAAAAAAGACAGGATAGAATTTAACAAATTCACAGATGTGAGCAGAGAAAAGCTTCACTGCTTGTCCATTTATATGAAGACTGTAGCGTTTTAAACTACAAATGCATAAAACTAAGCAGCAGGAGGAGTTTGCCAAAGTAGAATGTGTCAAACCAGCGGGGGTATCAACCAATTTCCATATAAAAAAATGAGTTATACAGTAGTTGCCAAAAGTTTTGAGAATGACACAAATATTGGTTTTCACAAAGTTTGCTGCTTCAATATAAACAAACATCTGACAAAAATCTAAAAACACTGAAGTATAATTACAAGCATTTTAAGTTTCAAAGGCATTTATTGACAATTACATTACATTTATGCAAAGAGTCTATTTGTAGCGTTGGCCTTTTTTTTTTTTTTTTTTTAAATAAAACCTTTTCAACTCTCCCTGCCATGCTGTCTATCAACTTCTTGGCCAAAATCTGACTGATGGCAGCCCATTCTTGTATAATCAATGCTTGGAGTTTGTCAGAATTTGTAGGTTTTTGTTTGTCCACCTGCCTCTTGAGGATTAACCACAAGTTCTCAATAGGATTAAAGTCTGGGGAGTTTCCTGGTCATGGGCTCAAAATTTTGATATTTTGTTCCATAGGCCACTTATCACTTTTTGCCTTATGTCACAGTGCTCCATCATGCTGGAAAAGGCATCTTTCATCACCATCTATGTGAGAAGTTGCTCTGAGGGTGTTTTGGTACCCTTTATTCATGGCTGTGTTCTTGGGCAAAATTGTGAGTGAGCCCACTTCCTTGGCTGAGAAGCAGCCCCACACATGAATGGTCTCGGGATGCTTTACTGTTGGCATGACATATAACTGAAGGTAGCGCTCGCCTTCTCCTGACAATTTTTTTTTTTTTTGGATGCCTCAAACAAAGGGGATTCATCAGAGAAAATGACTTTACCCCAGTCCTCCACAGTCCAATCACTGTACCTTTTGTAGAATATCACTATCCCTGATGATTTTCTTGGAGAGAAGTAGCATCTTTGCTACCCTTCTTGACACCAGGCCATCCTCAAAGTCTTCGCCTCACTGGGCGTGCTGATGCATTCACACCTGCCTGCTGCCATTCTTAAGCAAGCTCTGCACTGGTGGTGCCCGGATCTTTCAGCTGAATCAGGTTTAGGTCCTGGCACTTGGTGGGCTTTCTTGGGTGCCCTGAAGCCTTCACAACAGCAGTGGAAATTAGTTTTTTTGGGATTAAGTTTATTTTCATGGCAAAGAGTGACTGGTCACTCATAACCTTCTGGAGTATATGCAAATTGCCATCATAAAAATTTGAGGCAGCAAACTTTATGAAAATTAGTCCGTCTCAAAACTTTTGGCCATGAAATTGTGTAGGTTTGCAATGCCTTTTTTTGTGTAGTATCCTAATTTTAAAATGTTTAAATTTGTGTTTTATAGTAGCTGTGAGAAAGAAGGCTTTTAACGGCTTCACTAGCTAACACAGGTATACTTTTAATAATGCATTTTATTTATGTAGCACCTTTCCCTTGCTGAAGGTGCTTCAGAGTCTTGGAAGGAACAGCAGGGTGTAACATCAGATACAAATATTTTCTACACAGAACACTAATGAGAAGTTAAGTAAAATGACACCTTTTATTGGCTAACTAGAAAGATCTTAATATGCAAGCCTTCGAGGCAGCTCAGGCCCCTTCAGGCAAGATATAATCAAAACACTGAAATGCAGTATATATGAAACATTAAATGGAATAAAAGGCCATTAACAAAAGTAAAATACTAAATTCAATACTTAAAGCCTGAACAAATATCAGTTTGTGTATAACACACACTCACGCATTATCCTGAGCATCTGGACAGAGTTAACCTGAAAGATGGGACAGAATATTTAAGTTAAAAGCCTTCCTGAACAGAAGTTAATTTGTTCCTTTTTTTAAAAAAAAAAAAAAACACCAAGTCTACTGATCTAATTAATTTCAGGAGGTCTCTCCCAGTCTGGGTGCTATAGAGCTCAAGATTGTCACCCATATAGTGCAGGTTAGTGTGGGGCACAACAAGATTGCCACAATCGGAGGACCGTAGTGGGTGAACGGGAGCATAGTGATGGAGAAGGTAACCAATGTAGTCCGGTGCAAGGCCATTTTAAAGCTTTTTAGGTTATTAATATAATTTTATATTCAATCCTGCAAGACGCAGACAGTGAGGGTGAAACAGGATAGGTGTTATGTGTTTGCTGTTGCTGCTTCGTGTAAGGACTCTTACAGCAGAGTTTTTAAATCAACTGGAGCTGTGATAGGTTAGGAGCGATACCTGCCAGTAGGGAGTTACAATAACTGTAGGATGGATAAAAGCATGGACAAGTTTCTTGGCATTAGAAAAGGAGAGAAATGAGTGAACACAGGACATGATATGGAGGTGGAAGTAAAAGTTTCTTAATGTGGTTTGTAGGTGGAATAAGAAAGGAGTGAATCAAAAATGGCATTTTAATTCTAAGGTTCCTTGCATTAGAAGGTCTGATATCATCAAGGGTGATTGGAAAAGGTGCTCATTGTCTTAGGTTTTGTAAATACTGCATGTTACAAATAATATCACAAAAAATATAAAGTATGTAGATATATATATTTTTTTTTTTTGCAATTATAAATGAGTTATCGTTTGCTGTTTAAGTAAATGTTAGATTTATTTAACATCCTCACATTATGTATGATACATATTTTACTAATCGTGAGAAAACTGGAACCTACAGGCATTCAGAGCCCTACTTGCTCACATCTTGCACCTAAACAAAGTAACCCAGCCTCATGTACCCTAAAAGTAGCGCTTTTTTTTTATAAAGCCTTTGTGTAGACGTGATGATATTGTTTGTTATATTTGGACCACACTGTCTGACCCAAAGCTTTACAGTTAAAGAAGCAGTGTTTCAATCTGCCCTTTAAACAGGGGTGGTGTTTCTTACATGAAAAGCTTGTATTTTCTGGATTCTGTTTATGCATACGTATTTTTAATAATTCTTCTTTTTCAATTTATATAGCACTTCTTGCTCCTCAAAGCAAGGTTATATGCTTTCAGCTTTGATAGAATTCCCATATTCACAAATATATACACTTATTTTAGGCCATTTTCAGTTTAGACATGAATTTTTGTATACTTTTTATATTCAAATGTACTCCTCAATCACTTTGTCAGTTCCTTTCTAAATTTTTCCTTAATAGGTTTAAGTGATGTCTCTAGAAATAATCCCTATCCCACTAGGTAAGGCCTGCAAATTCAGCTTAACCCACTTTGTGCTTCTATATGCCTTTCCCCATCTCCTTATTTGCCACTACCTGTTTCCTACTCCTGTTTCCCACCCATTTTCATTCAGTTTGAACACTAAAGATATGTACGGTATGGCATTTTTATTTGTAGTATGCTTTCCAACAGTATTTGTGTATCTTCTGTATGTTGAAACCATGTATGTTAATGGGGAATATAACACGTCCAGAATTTGTTTTGCTGCATTTAAGTGCATCTAAATCCCACCCCCAAAATTTAGCTCTAAAATCATTAACTTAGTATCTTTTCCCCACCGTCAAATTAAGGGCTTTTGTGTTACACAATCTACATGTTGCTTCAGTCATTTCTCTCTGCTGGGTATGTTTTTTGCATAGTCCTAAACAAAGCCTAATGGATGTTTTTATGTTTTAGTTGCCTTAAGATTGTTTTGTTTTGATGTGGGTGTCCCCCTTTTGTGTTTCTTGGACATCCTGGAAGGAGAAGTGAGGGATAAATTGACATTTTAGCTTGCATTTTGTTCTGCCTGACAGTTTGATCACTTAAGTAGCTTAATTACCCTAGCTATTGTAATTATTTATTTTAAAAATGAAACCTATTTGAAAATGGACCTTCCATGATAGTCCCCATTTTGGTATCCATGCAGATGTTTGCTAGCACAATTTATCTAGCTAATGCCTAGCTTGCTCAGTTTGAATTTCTGAGAGGTACCAAAAAACCTCAAATATTTGCACACGGCATGTTTTTCAACCAACTAGACTTAAGTGATTTTCCTTATTTTATTTTTTAATTTGCAGAAGGACACCAACCCGCCAGCTGAATGCAAACAGCAGTGAGGACTACATACATGGCCTTGAGGATTACCTGCACTGTAATATCTTATTAAACAAAGCTTAGTTACTTAACAGCCTTATGTTTTGTATTTTCTTGGTAGAATAAAAGTTTAAATTCTTTTTGCTACAGATTCTCGGAGGGCGTGTTCCAAGCCCAAGGAGTGTAATTATAGTATTTTAATAGAATTTTCTGTTTAAAAAAAAAAAAAAAAAAAAGTAAAAAAAAAAAAAATCCCCTTACCTGTCCAAAAACAAAATATAGTTAGGATGCAGTAAATCCCTGTTTATAAAGCATGAATCTGTTTATTCACAGCTAAATAGTTTGGGTCCTTGTGAAGTCTCTTGTTGTATTGCTCTTAGACAGCAGCTATGGAAAAGACTTTTGAAAAGTTAAAAATTTAAGAGACCAGTATTTGTCTGTATTTATCTCCTAAAAAAAGAAAACAAAATTTACACCAACCAAAGTTGATCTCTTCTACCCGGTAGTCTGAATGGATTTGATAAGTCTGTGCTTGCACTAGTTGTGCCTTCATTACTTTATTCTAGAATTGCAGTGCTGCAGTGACTTGAAATACCTTGACAAAATTCACAATAAGCCTGCGACTTGCTGTGCAATAGAGGAAGAGACTACGTGCACAGCCACAGCATATGACGGATTGGAAGCTGAAATTGGGTTCTGTTCGTACACTGTCTGCTTGTTTGCCATGTTTTTTATGTGAAATAGTGATTAAAAATAAAAATGATTTTGGGAGAAAATATCAAACCTATTTGCCACATGAAGGTAACTCTGTACCACCTGGGTGTGAATAAAACAAAACAAAACACATGTTTTCTAGACTTGGGTTGTGATTTGCCTTTTTTTTTTTTTTTCTTCCCCTCTTTACATATACTTTATTCTGGATGAACATTATACATATAATTTTTGCACAGATTTTATAAGATTTTATTGCTTTGATACAAGTACATTGATTTGTAATGGTGCATCACATTGGGACACTTTAATGAGTAACTCATCCAAATTTCTTAATGTTTTTAAATTAGATGCAATGTGTTTTTGCTTCCTATTAAGACTTTAAGTGATGAGCTCAGACAGTCAAGTATAGGTACAGCAGTTTACAACTCTTAAGTATCCCAAATACACAGTGAACAACTTCAAAAATCCTGCAGTGGCATTTGGTTGAAGATTGTAGCAGAGAGGTGAAATTGTAAATATTTGATGCAATGTTTGCCTTTTTTTTTTTTTTTTTTAAATTCATCAGATTTTTTAAATGGCAGTTTGCAGATATCTTGGTCACATTTTTATCCGATTGAAGCATGAAGTTCTGTATTACCCCATCAGGCAGTAGGGCATTAGTCACTACACAACTGAAGCTGCCTTGCTGTATCCCACAGGGACTGGCAGTTTACCTTGAGCAGTTTTAAGGAGGCTTAATTTGTCATTTAGGCTAACAAAACAATGAATTTTTCACAAACATTCTTTATCAGCCTTTT
Source organism: Polypterus bichir lapradei (assembly GCA_026402145.1). Classification (NCBI taxonomy): domain Eukaryota; kingdom Metazoa; phylum Chordata; class Cladistia; order Polypteriformes; family Polypteridae; genus Polypterus; species Polypterus bichir. The sequence continues at coordinate 238,466,428 of JANRMT010062791.1, read as the reverse complement.
CAAATATGGCAGTTTCAGTATACTATTTCTCGAGCAGCGGTTTGAAGGTTTACTTAAAGTTGCATATATGTATGATTTTTCAGCATTTGCCAGATGCAGCTTTAAATTGCGAATCAGTTGGGAGTGCAGTAGTTGGAATATTTTTTTTTTAATGCTATGGAAATATTTGCTGTTTTCCCCAAATTCTCTGCTGGCACATCACAAAATGTATTAGAAAGCACATAAAGTAATGTTCTTTTTATAGAACTTCTGAATGAGTAAGGGCTTGGTGATAATACATTTTATGTAGTGCTCATCTAGCAGGGGAAGAGGGAGAGAAAATTGCTGCAGATCTCAAAGACAAAGCTGTGGAATTCAGGCATGAAAATGCAACATGCCACACACTTAAACCTTAATCTGAGGCGATTTTTATGCACCTACAGAATGGTTTGAAGCTCCCACTATTGGTTAACCACCTCTTGGAAAGAATTATTCTGTAGGCAAATGATGATGTTTTCGTGGGTCTAATACCTATAGGGTGGTCCAGATCTAATTATGAAGTTTTCATTACTCTATAACTTATTAAGCTTATTACATAGAAAATCACCCGAAAAATCCTGGACCATCGAAGTGTGCGAACTGACGACATGAATAGTCTTTGCGCCGAACTGGAATCGTCCCCACATAAATCAGTCATCCAGACGATCTGGATCTGCATAATTAGATCTGGACCTCCCTGTACTTTAAGTCTGTCATATCTGGTGATGCATCCTTGGGAGAGCAGAAATTCTGTCAAGCTAGAGTAAAAGTTTAATTTGGCTCTAGTGCTGTGAATGCACTGGGGGCGTTAATCTGGTTCTGTTGTGTACCTGTTTGAAAGAATGATCAAGTGTGAAAGAGTCAACTGGACAACATGGCATGTCAACTTGGACCCAACTGATCATTACAACTTTTGGTAAGCCTTAACTATGTCAAGTTAATTTCAAAAATGAGGTTGGAAGTGTAATAAGACTATTGCTGCCGGGTTAGGTTCTCTTCCTCATAACCATTAAATGGAATTGGTGGACCACCTAGTGAGGGAAAGTGAACTTGGAAGTTAAATTTATTAATCAGATGTATTTTTAAAACCTAAAAGAATCAAAACGGAGACTGACTGATGATGGGCTGTTAGAACATTTTGAGGGAGCATTTAGTTGCTTGCAGTCATTGGTACCCACAACCACCAGGCAAGTGGAATTACTTTTTTTTTTTTTAAATATATTAAGTGCCAACTAAATACATTTGTTAGATACTTGAAGGGCATCAGTGATTTTTTTTCTTTTAATTTCATCTCATAAGTGAGGGGATGAGAAAGGGTACATACACTGTGCTACTTGAAAAATTTCTTTGGCAGCTGGTGACAGGCTGTTTAAGGAGCACAAAGTTCAGGATTTACCTGACATTAAAGTAGGATGATGCTATGGTGGATTCCACACGACATCCAATTCATTTCCCTTTATGAAGATGGTGTTGACATTTCTGGTAAGATTTCTCTGTTCCATATCTTGAAATACTATATATTGGAAACTTGTACAAATCCCTTGCTGTCAGCCTTGAATGTACTGGATATGCAGGGATGCATGGGGGTAATTTTGTTTGTGTGGCCACAAGTATCTCCTGTAAGCTTGGGGGTTTGCCAAGATGTTTTTCTGCTTGGTGAGGATGAGATTGAATGGCATGAGGACAGCAACACTTTTTTTTTCGGAGAGCTGAATTTTGAAACCAGTGGAGTTGGGCCATTAAATTAAATCTGTGTAGGATGTTTATCAGATAGAAGAAACACTGACAAAGCTGCCATCAAAGGTACACATTGCCATCACCATCTCTTCCCACTGTTTGTTGTTGATGTGCTGGTGTTCTCCACCCTTCTACTGTGATGTCATGCTGGGTTTCTGTATCATTTTCAAACCAACCCATTTGTGCTTTGGCATCCAGCTCAATATGTAGTTGCATAGCTTGTGGATTATGCTTCAGCAAGTATTAGTGTTTGGTGGAGTAGAAAGTCTTCTCTGGAATTCTGTTTTTTTTCATGGGGTCTTGGAGATTTTTGTTTGTCTTTTGCACCATTTTAAATTTCTGGCTGCACTGCAAAAAAAATCAAAAGTAATGACTGAGCCATGCCAAGGTCAGCTGCAAGCCATCATTCTGTGCATGGTGTTTGATGTGAATACATGATGATGATCTAGAGATGCACTTCTGTTGGTTTGGGTTTCTTCTGGTGGAGAAGGTGACTTTGGACAAGAGCATGTTCTGCATGTTTGCTCAAATGTAGGATGCCCTTTCCCTATTTCATCCTTTCTAACAGAGTCCCACTGAGCATTTTTTTTGGGCAAACAGTTGCTAGTTTTCTGTTCAAATATGAGTAAAATACCCTCCCTGTACAAGTATCAAGGAAAGTATGTACCCTAATGGCTGCATGATGGTGTTTCAGCTGGAGGTAGAACATAATATGAGCTGCTTGTTGGTGCACTGTTGAAGGCCGATTGACTGATTAGCTTGTGTCGAATAGTAAAGCCAGTTAAAGCACTAGTTTTGTGCTAGTAGTCCTTTAGAAAATGTTGCAACCATCTCCACAATCTCTTGCCAGTTTCTCATTTTAAAGTGTTGTGTTTTGTACCTTCCCTGACAATGATAGTAATTCTTTACTTAGTTAACCTAAGCCCTATGCCTTCAGGATGGGGACACAAAACCCAGATAGACTGTGACCAGCTGGGGGATTTAAAATGGGAAAATGGATCCATGAGGTAGCAGTGAGAAGTGTATTCCCTTTGCGGGGATCAACTGGCCACCTAACCACAAGCGTTCTCTGGTAGGTGACCACCCAAATCGGATCGCAATTCAGACGTATGGAGATATGTATGCAAGTCCATGCTCCTTAGGTTTAAAGTATCATTTTACACTTTGTCAGGGCTGAGCAGTGCTGCCTCACAAGACTCCTCCATCCTCTTTGACTTGGAACAATCTAGAGGAGGACCGGCCATTTGGCCTAACAAAGCTTGCCAGTTCTAGCCACTTATTTCCTTCCAAAATTCATTCAGGTTAATTGGGATTATGCTACATGACAAAGTGTGTAATGGGATAGACTAGGCAAAGGTCCAGGGTTGTTTCCTTCCATCCTGTATCTGCCTAACTTCCACTAAATTACCTCAAGCTGTGCAACTCTGAGTCGACATGAATCTTTGATCCCAGCAAAAGGACTCCTTGAGACAGTGGTTCCCGTCACTTGGATTGAATAGCAGGCTTCACATTGGTCTCCAGCAAGTCACAGTAACCTGCATTAGTGACTGTAGTACCCCTCCGTATGTAGTGTTCAACAACTCGGGTGTACAAGTGGTGGTGAGGACAAGACAAAACCTTTCATTCTGCCAGAATCCAGGCCGGTGGCACAAGTGCATTGAGCAGGGTCGAGACTACATTGAGAAATAACATTCAGTTTTGTTAAGCTAAAATTAGAAAATGGAATGAACCTTAACACCCCCTCGTACAAACATTTTACGAGTGCTATGGAAACTTCAAATTAGGATGAAGCAGATATCCACTGTCTTTGTCTGAAAGGAACTTTGAGTGTGTCAAAGAACTCTGGTCTCCATTCATCCAGGTAAGATATCCGGTGATTTTTAAACACTGCAGTAGATGCCATTTTTCTTTAAGGTCTTGCACAACATAGCAATGCAATGTGTGACTAATGGCACCTCGTGTGTTTTCTAATAATGGAGTTCTATTAACGGAGCTTGAAGACAGTGAAGTTGAGCACTCCTCCTTCTTTGTGGATGAGGAATAGGGCAACTGTAGATGTTCCAGGCCAAGTGGTGGACTAGCATCACAACATTTTGGGTGATATCTGGTGGTGGACTGTAGTGGACAGCATGCCTTATTACTTTCTTTGATAAACTATGAAACTCTTTCAGCTGAAAATGAACGAGAGACAAAAATGTACCAATCTTTGTGATTGTATCGGATGACGTGGCCTTTCATGATCCCAACCAGGTCCCCGAGTGGCTTACAGCCCACCCCAGAATAACGATGTTATTCAGTGTTACTGTCCTTTCCTCTGTCCCACTCTGCATGGAGACAGACAGGACTAGATGTCATCTGTAGACACAATGGCTGCTGGGTGTATGAAGAGTGGAAGACATCCAGGGCTGGGGAAGGCACTCAGATTTTAGTTCCCTCTCCTTTCTCATTCTCAGATCGCTTTTTGGAAGGACGTCAGTTTCGTAGATTTTATGAACAGTTCGAAAGTGCCTTTCCACATTTTTTCTTCTTTGGAATAGCAGTGATAGATTCACAGCCGAAGTACGTTTGTCTGATCTGACACATTGTGAGGAAAAAAAATCCTCTTCCAATTCCACATCCAGCACATACCCTCCCCAAACATTTTTTTTTTTTAAATCTTTTGTCGATATAAATTGGAATGCTAACTAGATCACAGCCATTTCGAGGATATGATAGACTAACGTTTAAATTTTTTTTTTTTTTTGAATACAACGCGATCTACCTGCACTACCTTTACGATCTACCGGTCGATCGCGATCGACGCATTGGGCACCCCTGAGTTAGGATATAGCGGGTTGGATAATGGATTGATGGATTAGATGTATGTATTAGAGTAATCAACTTTATATAAATAATGCTGCATTTACATATATGCTCCACCAGGGGGTAGGCTAACACCATCTTTTCTAAGCACGCAGTTTAAAACTTTGCAGAAGCGCTGCCTGCATGCGTTTGCTTATTTTAGATTTGTTCAGTGATCGCGCCGGCTGCTCTCTCTCCTCCCGTCTCCATCAAGTGACCTGCTTGGATGCGCGTTCCATGCTATCATACCGGAGTTTCACTTTGGCGCATGCGTCGTTTGTCAGTCTCCAAGAGGGACAGTCTGATGTACAACCACAAGTGCGCCGGCCGCGACATCCGAGTCACTGACCACCGTCGTGCCGATGTGCGCACCTGCTTCTGCATTTCAGGAACTGTCGGACTTCGACGTAATAAAGGAAGCTCGTCTTCAGTAGGTTGTAGTGTCGGGCATAGTTGCTGCATAATGCTACGGCTATCGGCGCCATCTAGTCTTATGGGGCGGATGGGCTGTTTATGTCTTCCTAATCCCGCTCAACGCTACAGAAAAGTCGCGCTAGTCTTAAAGTCCACACCAGATATGTTTTGAGTTTATGCTTACAAAAGATCTCACGTGCCGCGTGCAGAAAAACGGCAGCCAACGGTGATGGTGACGCAACAAAACAGCCCGATAAACCATCAACTGCAGGTGTACCTTTAGGTCCTGGCAATAAACTGATAATTTGTGTAAATATACAAAAAATGTGCCATCTAATGCATTATAATCATCTTTAAACATTGACGCTGCTTCTTCGAAAACAGAGAAATGTCTCCATTCGCCCAATTTACGACATCCGGAGGTTTTTTAAACGATAAGTCTGCAATTAAACAACAAAAAGTTTTAGTGAGCCAGGAGCGAATGTGAAGTAAACTAAAGTGGACAGTACTCGTGACAAATCGGCGAACAGATTCAGTAGTGAGACAAAGGCGCTGTATACAATATCAGCTGGCTTGGTGGCTCCCCTGTTAAGAGGCCTCTGGTTTATCTTAGTGATAAATACTAAGTGTAACTCATTGTTATGGGTTGGGCTTTCACCATTCATATCTGTAATTTGGAAAGGAAAAAAAAATGAATGAAGAAAGTGAAAGGATGGACGAGTGGCTATAAAACTTCACCATCTAGTTTGGCTTTGGTTTAATCTGAAATCCTTTCAAGCTGTGGAAAAAGTACTAAGGTACACAATTCTGTAGGTGGTTTTTGTCCCAGATCTGTGATAGCACTTTACTGGTTCATGTGGTTCCAGGGATATTGCTTGAAGAAGAACCATGTCATTCTAGGAAGGGTCCTGTAAATATGATGTTGGTTCATTGTTATCATCGGTCGGCTGTTCGTTGCTGACAAGAGACCCTGCAGGCAAGAACAAGTTTCCTCCATGACTTCCAATCTTGAGCTTCTCGTTTGATTTTGAGGTTTAATATCGTGCGATGTGCTGCACATATGTTGTTATTGGGCAGACCGACTTTAGGCATTCCGTACCTCTTAGATGGTTCATACAGGGCATACTTTATCAGTTGTTTAGGGTTTTGTCAGAGCCTGTGTCCTATCCACAATGAGATGCCTTTTGATGATGATTTATGACACAGGTTTTAGGTTTAGACGACTGAGGATTTCAGTGTATGAGATGCGGTCAGTATGCTTTATGTTGAGAGTGATTCTGTAGCAATTTGTTACACAACTATCTAGAGTTCTCTTGATTTATTCACTCAGAGTCCAAGTTTTGCTGACCATACAGAAGAAAGCTCATGCATGAGACATTAAACATCCAGATGTTGAGTTGAGTTGGTAGGTTGGCTTGCTAGATACTTTTTAACTTCCAGAAGGCTCCCCAAGCTTGGGCCTTTCGAGTTCTAACGCCATATTGACCATTGATCCTAAATGTTTAAAGTTACCCACAATCTTGGTTTGTTCTCCTTTGCGCTCTAAAGGTAAGTGAGTGCCATAATAAGAATTTTAATATTATTTCTTTAGTTTTATTAGCATTTATTTCGAGACCAACGTAATTGGCTATTTGACACATTTTTCTCTAGTTGTGATCTCCCATCTCCAGAAGTGCTATGTTGTTGGCATAGTCACATTTGTGAGCTTTGTCTGGGATGTGCCACATTGTTCTTCTGAGTTATACATGTTATAGTCGATCGCAGTTATCAATAGAAACTGTGCCAATATGTCTCCTTGGAGGACTCCTGTTCTAGTAGGTTGGTTTTTTGGGACTTGAAAAGGTTCTTAATTTGAGGCTAAAATGTGTTGTTCACATGGCATTACACTGCATCTTGATTTTCACCCACCACTAGGGAGGGCCTGCTAAATTTGAAGAAGCCTACGTCTGCTCCTTCCATTTTATGGAAAACAAGCCACACTGTAAAAAAAAAAAAAAAAAAAAAAGAAGTTACATTTACAGTAAATAACTGGCAGCTGTGGTTGCCCAAATTTTACTGTAAAAAAAAAAGTGACTATTTTTAGGTCTACAGTATAACTTTGTAGTAAATATATACTTTTTCTTCCCAATAGAAGTGAACGTTTAACCATAACCAGATATCCATGCACTGTAATAAATATGGTAGTCAATAAATAATTAGAAAATATGGTCAGGATCAAACACCAGTACACAGAATGCATCAGTAAAGTAACAATAACCAATAGCAAACATGTATCATTTAATTATATAAAGTACATTGAAAAGAACTGAATGTTTAAGAAAGTTCGGGCACATTGTCTGGTGGAGAAGTAAAGTTTGCTTTTGTGCTGTATGGTGTCCTGCACGTGTGCCAGCTTATCAAATACAACCCACCAGAAATCAGCCTCATAACCTCAAAAGCCCTTCAGCGCGCAGTGAATAAAGAAGTCTGCTGACTCTGGTTAAGTTTTTTTTTTTTTTTTTTCCCCTGCTGTTCAAAGGTAGGCGGGTCACCAGAACAATATGTGTTAAGGGGGCGTGTCCTTATGCAAATATCGGAACTTCGGCGTTGCTGAAACCGCGCTTTACCGTTTTACAGTTGTTTACCTTCGCTATTTAGCAGTTTCACTGTAAAATTAACAGTTTTTTTCAGTGTAATTGTATCAATAAACGGTATGTAGCATATATTAAAGATAGAAAAATATTGATTTTACAGAACTTGGCTGTAATGAATAATGTATTTGGGTAATTGTCAGTAGAACGTAAGGGAAACTTTCCCTTTTTTCAGAAAAGGTATTTTACTTTCACTACAGTATTTTTACCGTTACATTTACAGACATTTTTTACAGTGCAGCAGTGTGATGATGATGATGCTTCAAAGAAGAGCAGAGATCTGATGTAGAAAGAACAGTCATGGCCATCGAAAGTTGTTTATTTCATTGTTTGTTTGCTGGCCATACGTTAGTCAGCGCTGCTACCAGACGAGCTGTGTGTGTGTGTTCTGCCCATGGCATTGTGTCTTGTCCTTCACATCTCCAAGCCATTTGATTCCAAACTTGAGGTGCCGCTGCTTTTTCACTTAAGTCAGATTTTCCTGAGCAGTGGCTGGTCGCGATGGGCTTGGTCTACTTAACGTTTACAATTATATGATTACATTTTATTCGATAACAATGATGTCAGATGGGCATCATGATGATCTGATGCCAATCGAGACGGACCAGGCACCACCATTACATTGGGTGAGGGAGTCTGTGACGTGAGAGCTTGCGCGTCTATTAGTAAAAGAGGGACAAACGCCGTTAGATGAATGAACGAGTACATTAGATAAGTCTGCACATGTATAGGGAAATTCTGGGATGTGCCCATCAGAGATGTACAGGCCAAAAACACCACTGTTAGGGACTACTGGGCATCCTGACTTTTTAATATTGCATGTTTTTTAATTATTTCCTTATTTTTTTTACACTTGGGACACTGGTCATTTAAGTGGACCTGATCAATGTCAGACAAGTAGTCACGAGCAGGGCCTGAACTGGCCGCCCTGTTGGTTACAGTCCAGCTTCGCTTTATGACTGTGAAGCCTATTCCTCAGACGGGTGGACCCTTAAGCGGATTAATCTTTCTTTTGTCATCTTTTCTTTCTCTTGTTCATACATCCAGCATGATAAAGAGCAGTGAATGGCCTGATTGACTTGTTCTGTCTAAATTGTTCTTAATTGGTAAGAGAGAACAGGCCCAAAATGACTGACTGAATGAGTGAGCTGTTTGTCTACAGTTGGTTTCTGCCCAATGTTATTGAATACATTAAACAATCAGAGGTACAATAAAAGTGCAAGAGATATCTTAGAAAGTACCGGAAGGTATACACTCTTAAAAATTATGATGACAAAGCGGTTCCTCAGAGCGTTGACCAAGCAGAACCATTTTTGCTTCTCTAAAGATCCATCCATATGAAGGATCCAACCAGAACCTTTTGCTTAGATCATAACACAACCATGATTTGTTAAAAAACCAAAAAAAAAAAACCTGTGAGTTCTTCATTTGTATTAAACTCTCACTGCATGTAATAACACAGGTTAGGTTCAGATTTCTTGGATCTGTTAGTCTTCTTCACATATTAGCAACCTTTTCAAAGTCAAAAAACCAACTTCATATACAAAGAAGAAAATGGTTCTTTGTCAAGCAATGGTGAAAACAGGGACCACCCAATTCAGAAAAGTGCAGTTACACAACCAGCATTTTTAAGAATGGCTGAAATGGTATGGACGTTTGAGAACAAACAATGAATATGGGGGCAAAAGAGTGATGGAAATGGAGGTACATGTCAGGTCAGGTTGAGGGGAGCATGCACTGGTACAGCGTGTTGCCGCACCCACCACGCAGCGAAACAGCTCTGGATCCCAGTTGGCAACCCCCCCAGGCAGCCACATAGTCCAGTCACACCCTCCGGAAATGACCCTCTCTGTGTCGCAGCCAGGTTCTATGTGGACGCGTCTCCTTGGCTTGGTCCAGTTTCTCAGATCTCGTGAGCTGGTCTCCCTCAGGCAATTGTGCCACATGGGTCTAGTGCCGTAACTGGCGCTCCATCACAATGCAGATAATGTACCTCATTCGGGGCTCCGTGAGCAACTGCTCATTCGACACAAAGTCAAACCAGTGGTACCCAAGGATTCTCCGAAGAGACACAGTAAAGGATTCCAGTCTTCGGCTCAGGTCACTGGATAGCGTCCATGTCTCGCAATCATATAGTAAGACAGGAAGCACCAGGACTCGAAAGACTTGGACTTTCATCCTTTTGCATAGATATCGGGAGCGCCACACACCCCTTTGCAGCGACCTCATGACCCCCCCATGCTCTCCCAATCCGTCTACTGACCTCATAGGAAGAGTCACCAGAGACATGAATGTCCCTGCCGAGGTAAGTAAACCTCTCGATGAGGTCAAAACTCTCTCCGTAGACAGACACACTGCTGATGGGTGTGCCTAAGAGGTCATGAAAGGCCTGGATCTTGGTTTTTATCCATGACACTCCCAAGCCCAGACACTCAGCCTCCTCCTCAGTCTCTTGAGATCTCTGATCAGAGCCTCTGCGAAGATTACAGCATTGTCAGCAAAGTCAAGATCAGTGAATCTTTCTTCACCAACAGATGCCCAATACCCCTGATGAACCCCAGCATCAACTTGGAAAAAGGCAAAGGTTCTTTCTCCAATCTGCACAGCACTCACAGTACCACTGTACTGGCTGGCCATGATATCCAGCAACCTTGGGGGGGATCCCATGGGGTCTCGGGATGTCCCTCAGGGCAGCTCAAATCGACTGATTTAAAAAAAAAATTGACAAAGGCTCCAAAGAAACTCTAGTGATGTTTGCGCTATATGAGAACCTTCAGTGCCAGGATGCGGTCGATGTTAGACCCTTTAGGCTTGAAACCAGAATGTTGCTGGTAGGTGAGGAAGTGATCAAGGTCATCTATTGACGATGACCCTACCAAGGACCTTACCTAGCACAGAAAGCAGTTTTGTCCCCCTGTAGACCCTGCAATTCTGTAGGAGCCTTCAATGTCTGCCCACGAGGATGTGATCGATCTCTTTCACTGCACCATCAGTATTGGAGTGCCAAGTCCAACAATGCGCCTCAGGGCTCCGGAACCAGGATCCAGTGATCCGTAGCCACCGACCTTTTGCAAAGTCAAGGAATATGGAGCCACTTTCACCACAGTCGCCAGACCCATGGGGACTGACTCAGTTCTCATAGCCAGCCCTGTCAGTGCAGGTCGCAGTAAAGTCACCCATGACCAGAGGAGTGTCACCTCATGGTCACCCATTAACCACCGTGCACAGTTGTGAATTAAATGTCTCCCCTCACTGGGACATCACTCAGTGCATACTCTGCGACAGCAGACAAGGGGGTGCATAGATAAAGTAAGATGCAGGACGGAGCTGTTTGGAGACGATCGATCAGGCACATTGACCTCACATTAAAGTGAGAAGAGATGAAGAGGAAAAAGTGCATTCAGAGTAAGATGACCCAGCTATGCTTCACAACTGTAATGCAAAAGGTTTTCCTTTATTGGAGCAATTAAAAAGTAATCCTTCCCTCTCCTCTCGTCGAGATCCCCTGTGCCTTCTCTTTCTGCAGTTATTCGTTTTTGGGTTATTTCAGCCAAAGCAAAAGTAGGATACCGAGTATCCGTGAACACTTGAGCTCTGATAGGCGGTGTACACGATGACAGCTTGATGTATTACAGCCTATCAGGGACGGCTCGCACATTCCAGTCCGGTGCAGAATAGCAAAAGCTCAAATGATCAATTCACGGATGTTGGATACCCCCCCCCCCTTTTAATTCGCCTTTTATTGATCGATCCATTTAGCGACGTAGATTATCTCCAAAACACAGGAACTCAACCCCCTCTTGTCCCGCGGCTTTTGGTCTTTCTTCCAAGTACCCCCCCCCACCGCCCCCACGCCATCGCAGCTGTCCATCTCGTCCCGACTCTGACATCCGCCACGTGCTTCATGACAGGGACCGCAATCGCCACCCAAGCCGCTCCTCCGCTGGGTGTCAGTCAGGAGGCGGACCTCCACAAAATAAAGGAGAAAGAAAATCCCCGCTCGATACGATTCGAGTCAGTCTTCATCACGCAGCGACGGCGGACTGAGAGCCGCAGCCAGGCCACCGGCTAGAAAAAGGTACCGGCACTCAGACTTGCGGAACTCCGCTTCGATTCCGGCTCCGCGATGTTGGAGAGCGGAGGCGGCAAGGTGCTCAAGGAGGGGCTGCTGGAGAAGCGCAGCGACGGGCTGCTTCAGCTCTGGAAGAAGAAGCGCTGCGTGCTCAGCGAGGAGGGTCTCCTCCTGCACCCGCCCAAACAGCACGACCCGCAGGAGCTCGCCGAGCTGGGCAGGATCAAGGAATTGCACTTCTCCAACATGAAGACCGTCGACTGCGTGGAGAGGAAAGGCAAATACGTCTACTTCACGGTGGTCATGACAGGGGGCAAGGAGATCGACTTCAGATGTCCGCAGGATGAAGTCTGGAATGCCGAGATCACGCTGCAGATGGTGCACTACAAGAACCGGCAGGCCATCCTTGCCGTGAAATCCACCCGGCAAAAGCAGCAGCACTTAGTGGTCCAGCAGGGGGTCGGCATACGGGACTCGCTTAACGCCGCCTGACGGTAAGCTGATTTCGCTGCGGACCTCCACTTCCACGCCGTCAGATCGCGTGAGCGCCGCGCGCCGGGTCTCCAGGGACCAAGCCGGCCATGGCGATTTCGATTCGAATCCAGTGCTGGGCAGCGCGGACATTTACCCCTTGCTGATGTGGTTGTGGGAGTTACGATCTCTGCTCCCCCGGGCTCCTTCACCCTTTGAAGTGCAGGGGCTTTCCTGCTGGTATGATTATCCTTATTCGGCTACCCACGACCACTGGGGGGGGTCTACACTTTATTAGGATCCCGCAGCATTTCCAGTTACCCTGCATCTTGGACATTTCGTTCACTTTCTGATCTCACTTGATTGCGATAAGCTGAAATTGATCCCGGTGGGCATCCCGGCAAGAACCAGGCTTCACGGGGCACCATGCTAATGAAAATGTAGCCTTACTTGTTAAACCTGGAGAGCTCTGCATAAGAGACGAAGCAGAAGCAGCGATGGCTCTGTGGCGACTTTAAGAGAGAGCTGCAATGTTTTTAAACCTGCCTTTACGGAATTCGACAGAGAAACTTTGTTTTGTTTTTTTTTTTTCAATTCAGGATGAGATATGTCTGTCTTAAAACGAGATTACTAGTCGAGGCCTTTAATAGCAATACACTTTATTTATATAGCGCCTTTTTTATGGGTACGCTTGGCGCACTCCTTGACTTGCAGCATGCATGCTCTTCAGTTTTCCAGAGTCACTGCACTAAGTGATGATGACCCAAAGCGGCACGTAAAGCCGCGAATGTCGATCGCGATTACCGGTCATGTAGTTTGCGTGATGGTGTAGAGGAGTCCCACGCAGCTTGTCGAGAGATGTTATCGTTTCTAACGTGACGTGACTGATTCAGAGGAGGCTTAGTACGCGAGGCGCTATATATAACATTAACTGATTACACCAAGGGGCCGGCCAGGCACCCGTATGTGAGAGCAGAGACGTCCGTGGCGGGTTGATTTTTAATGGGCAATGTTTAGTTTTTTTATGTAATGAATATTAGATGGACTTGAAACACGAACTAGATGAGAACAACCCCGATGTTCTTCGGCAGCTCTAGTTTCCAGCTGCTCCTCTTCAAGTTTCTTTTGCTTTTCTTCGGATCACACGCTGCGTTTACACCCCATGTACAGCGTGGTAGAAAAAGTGAGATGTGAAGGGGTGAGTACGTCTTTTCTAGTGTCCAAATCAGTCTTTGTGAGCCGGGCTCTGTCACCCCGTGACCGAATTGTTTAAGTGGGCTTGGGAGGTTGATGGGTCGACATTACACATCTACAGCTTAATTTTTATTTACTGCTCCATCAAGTATGGACAGACATTCCACACAAAGGGGGAGTTTAATCAAGTCAGTGAAGCTGTGGCCCACCACAGTTATGGGCAACTGCGCAATCAGGGATCGGCAACACGTGCCTTCATTTATAGAAACCAACTTCAGATGATCACATTCATGACGATGACCGGTGAATATGTAAACTCATCATGGATCGGCGTCCCGTCCAGGCTGTTTTCCTCCTTCCGTTCAATAATTTGCTCTCCCGCACTTCGACATTTAAACTCATCAGGTTTATTTGTGGGCAGGCTCGGTATAGGATGAATTCGAAATCCTTCTGCCTAAAGTAAGAGTGCCGCTTCTTCACATCGACACAGTCCTGAGTGCAAATCCGCTCGGCCTTAGGAGTACGCGGGGCCTTGGGCGAGTGTCATATGCGGGGCCGAGAGCCATAAGTGTAGGCTATATACCGTACCACCACGCTCACTGGCCTGTCCGCCTCTAATGCTGTACGCCTTATTATTGTAAAAAAAACATGGTGACTTATTCCGAAGAAATCCACCACGTACCGTATTTCAGTCTATAACGGATTTGAATGTCTTGCAGAGGCCCCACATACTTGTATGATGAGCTGACGGTGACAAAAGAATCTCTTATCACGGGGCCCCCCTCAGGTGCAGGGCTTTGGGGCGACTGCCCTAGTCGCCACCCCCAAAGGCCACATCTGGTATGTGTGTGTGTGTGTGTCATATGGGGGTATGGGGTTAGTGATGAGATGGGTGTTAATGTGTGTTCTCCGGTGCGCAGCTGGCCTTCCAGAACTGAAGGACAGCGACTGGTCATGGGCCCCGAATGAGGAGAGACTGCGACTTGTTATCTTCACAGAATTAAAGTTTACCTTTGCATTCCGTAAAGTACACATATCAAATATTAACATTTATTTAGTTGACAGTTTGCAGAGTTCATACAAATACATGGCATAAATAGAGAGTAATAAAAATTATGAAGTTGAGCATATTTTATAACCGATTCAGGCCAGACCAATCCACTTCAGGATCGAGGTGGGCGGAGGTCACCGCGGCAGCAGCAGCCAGTGCTGAACAGGGCACCAGGGCATCACATGACCCCACACACCAATTTCGGTATTACGGGGGAGACTAACTGTCTGTCTCATATAATCCTTTTTCTATCTATCTAATCATATCTTGCATTTTCATATCCATCCATCCATTATCCAACCCGGCATATCCTAACTACAGGGTCACGGGGGTCTGCTGGAGCCAACACAGGGCACAAGACAGGAAACATACCCCGGGCAGGGCGCCAGCCCACCGCAGCATTTTCATATCTATCTATCTCATATAGTGCCTTTTCATATCTACCTATCAATCAATCTATCTACATTAACTAAGTCTATTATACAGTGTACTATATGGAAAATGGAATGTATGTATACATAAACAGACAGATGTACTGTATATAAATATGTATCAATGATCCTTTACTATTTCCATTATATTGTAACAAACACCGAGACAGAAAGACCCAGACACACACCGAATGGAAGTTAGGCCCAATAACGGGCGCTTTTGCTTCACAACAACTGATTTACAGCAGTCTTCTCGCAGAATCAGACTCTCAAACGCCCCGTAAAATAACAGTCACTTCACTAGGCAGGTTATTTCACTCTGGCATTGTTTTTGATCGTCGTCCAGCGCCTCGACTCGTCTCGTGTCCCCTTTTCCTAGTTACCCCGTCCGTTATCATCTGCAGGGCTGGATTTATAATGCCATGGAAGTCTCCTTCTCGAACTTCAGAGTTTTAATGATAAAGTTCGGGAGTTCCTGGAACGCAGAGGCCAACACACCTGTGAATACCTTGCTGTCCAGAGCCCATCCATTTCTATAGGGTGCTCCAGATCTTATTATGCAATTTTTATTACGCTATAACTTAAGTTTATTACATAGAAAATCCCGGACCATCGAGAAATGTGCGAACTGACGACATGAAGAATCGTCTTTGCGCCGAACTGGAATCGTCCCCGCAGAAATCAAAGTCATCCAGACGATCTGGATCTGCATAATTAGAACAGGACCACCCTGTAGAGTGATAATGTTACTCAATAGTGTATTTCATGGCTACGTTAACTATATGGTGTTTTTCACATCAATCATCGCTAACAATTTCCATTATATAATGGTTTATATATCTATTGATCGATCTATTTCTGTTATATAGCACCTATCATATATGTCTGTCTGGCATGGGAGCTTATCTATATGTCGTATGTACATTTCACATATAAAACATATTTCAAATAAGCCCTCCTTAATTAGGACTTTACTCCTCGGTTTATCTGAGTTTATTGTGCCCTGCCGGTTCGGAGGTGAACGTCAATCCACCAAGTGAATCAAACTAAATGTAAATGTTTGGGCGTCCATTTTTTTCGTGCAGCTTGTCAGATGTACATTTTCGACCTTTACTTTGCCCCTAATTCGAAGTTTATCCATTTTCTTCTTGCTGTTCTCCACCTGTCTGGCTTTCGGCTTATAAAAATGCAATACACTTTTAAGTTAAATGTTTTCCCATAATGTCCGCTTTAAAAAGGCGCTATATTGTATATCCGAAAGACAATTTCACTTTGTCTATTGAGCCACCTTTACTTTCGAAGAACTAAATCAGACGCCTGAGAAATCACTGCATGTGCACTTCATCCATCAAGTTCTCTGTAACTGTCGCACCTTTTGAATACGTGGTGCCACTTAAATTCGTTTCTTTACACTGGCGCCGTCCTAAGTCATTTTGTTTTATTTTAGTTTTTAGCCCACACCGGTCCAGCCTGGTATAGTGTGTTGAGTTTCAGGTTTCCTTTAGACCGCCTAGTTTGACGGCCTTTAGTGGACATCAAAATGACAGGTGATGAGTGGACGCGCTTTGAAGGCAACTGCAGAATGTTCTGATGTTCAGAGGTCTCTTGTTTTCAGATCGGGGGTAGGGGTGGTGGTCGCGGATCTTCTGACCCATTAAACCCCCGCCTCTTAACAGTTGCTTGCCGTTCTTGTATTCGCAGGTCACCACTGAAGGGGATTCCGCGTAGCTCTTCAGAGACTTACTTAAGGGAGAACATTCCACCTTAAACGAAGGCGCCAAAACTACAAGACACCCTGAACTCCAATGGGATTTTTACAAACGCGGCACCGGGAAAGCTGCTGCATTTGAAGCCATACGGTAATCCAGCGGCTGCCCACGACTGGACGGCATGGAAGGAAACTTTCCGTCGTGTTTCAGTGCATTGTTGTTTTATTTGCTCTATTTATTACTGCTGTGCGTGACACGGGAATGAATGTCAGGACGTGCGGTGCCGGCTACACGGGAACGGGAAGGACGGGGGACGCCATGCAGGATTCATCAAATCACCGGGGTGTGTGGGCTCGTAAAAAGGTAAAGAAAGAAATCCGAAAAGCTTATCAAGGAATACACCATGAACACGAACACAAACACCATGTTATAGAATACAAAAACTGGCATTATTATATGTTTATTTATTAATTAAAATGTAATTATTTAGCGCAAAATTGAAATGAGTATGTGTAATACAATTTAAAAAAGAATGGTCTGCTTTACTCCGGAATATGACGGGCCCTAATGAGACTACTGTATGGCCCAGCTCCAGTGCTGTTTGTTTGCTTGAAGTCTTTACAAATATTAAACATTTAACATTCTGGTTTAAAAATGCACAATAAAGAAATACACGACATGCATTGTTCGTGTTTAGTCCCTGTTGAAGTCTCGAACGTATTACAAGATTTGGTGAATTTCTGATAACTGGATAAGCAAAAGTGAAAACGGCCCACCGCAGCTCGACGCTGATACTCACCCACCATTTTTACCACCTAAAGTCACCGAGTCTATTGGGCGAGAAAAAAGCTTTGCACCATAAACCGTCAGGGTAGGCACTCCGTTGATGAGATCAAATGTTATTATGACTGCGGATTGTGGGTAAGTGTCGAGGGATGCTTAAAAGAAAATTAATAAATAAAGAAGCAAATAATTAAAAGTATTATGAAGTGTGACAAGAAATAAATGACAATATGAAATGTGAGCATAAATAATTAAATGAGTCATGGTAGGCATATATATTTCAACTTATATATTTATTACATATTTGTTTATTTCAATAACACCGAACACATGACACGAAACTGCCAATTTAACCCGTCAAAGTTGAGAGGTCGGGTTCTACTGAGTGCTGTGTTTTGATTGGTGAGTCGCCCGTAGAATAGACGTTGAGTCTTCAGGAATGAAGTGCCACATTTCCAGCAGGCACTTCAGACGCCAGCTCCTATTGCTGAATTCCGAGTTTCAGGAATTAGCCGCTTCGTGCACTAATTCCAGGTGATATTTTCTTGCGCTTTTGCCTGCTACAACTTTGAGCATCAAGAGGAGCCGCAGGAATCGTAAGTCAAGCAAAGTGAGCACATTCACTCTGCGGACAATTGACCAATCAAAAATCAGTACTTACACGGACCCGCCCCCTCCAAGCTTAACGTGTCAAAGAGACAGTTTTCATTTCCTGGCAAATTCCATGTAAAGTGCATGTCACTGAAATAAATACATGAACAAATAATTAAATACATATCTGAAGAAATAAACAACAAACATATTTTGTGACACATTTAATTATTTATACTCACATTTCATGTTATTTAATTATTGTCTTGTTTCACAGTACGTTTATTTATTTGCATATTTATTTATTTAATTTTATCCAAAATATTCCTTCGTAGGTAAGGATTCTTAGTTCTTTGGATTACTTGAAATTCATGTAATGTTAAGGTTACAAACGTGAATATGCAAATGATTCTCACAATAGAAGAAATGAGCACCATAAACGAGGTGTTAGGGATTGCATTGCATATATGTATCAAGGTTAATATTTCCCTGTTATATCAGAAAATATTATGTCAACTGGTTATGTAAACTGGGAAGCTGTTTGTACATATGTAAATTTTTATTTTAAATAAAAGTGCCATTTCCATTTATTACTGCTTAGCTTTTGCACTTTTGCCAGTGTTGCAGGCTCAGTTTTATCTAAGCTGGCTGATTACAGTGAGAAAGGCCATGTGTTAAATTTACCTAATTTTAAAAAACGAAGGAGGTTAAAAAAGAGCCCCCACCCCACACATTTCTGCTATTTGAACCCTGTCAAACCCTCCCCACTTCCAGTTGCCCCTTCACTAGCTCTGCATGTTGTCCTGAAGGGGGTGCCAGAGCTTCAGTCCTCTGAATATCAGGATCTTCTCTCGGTCAACTCCCGGCAGAGGCGGCCTTAGGAGTACGCGGGGCCTTGGGCGAGTGTCATATGCGGGGCCGAGAGCCATAAGTGTAGGCTATATACCGTACCACCACGCTCACGGGCTTGTCCGCCTCTAATGCTGTACGCCTTATTATTGTTAAAAAACATGGTGTCTTATGTAGGTACCATTGGCCGTTTGATTACATTACGTATTGTAATTGTTCTTATATTGGTTTAGTGGCCTTTAACCAACTTAATTAATGATTCAGAAACATTTTGCACGCAAAATTAACAAACTAGATAACAGTCGTTTCTGCCGAACCCGCTGGAGTCGGCAAATTTATTTAATTACGGAGAACCAGAACACTTGTAATAAAACGAACACTTACCAATGCCCTGCTGAGGACCACTCTTGTCACCCAAAAGCAAGAAACATGATTTCTCACTCTATATTTCGACAAGAAAGAAGAGTCGAGATAAGGCCATTTGGAGACACCTGCATGGTATTAGCGTCGCCGTTTTTGCTGACGCAGTGTAAATCCGAAACTGAAGGGCGTAATTATTACGGTATTTTGAAACCAAAAATGTCGTGCTAAGAGCTTTAATAAGAGTTATTGATATAGATGCCGGGAAAGGCTTCTAAAGTAACAAGTCCTTGTTTATGGGTGGTTTCCGAAGAAATCCACCACGTACCGTATTTCAGTCTATAACGGATTTGAATGTCTTGCAGAGGCCCCGCATATTTGTATGATGAGTTGACGGTGACAAAAGAATCTCCTATCGTGGGACCCCCCTCAGGCCCTTAGTCGCCACCCCCAAAGACCGCCTCTGCTCCCGGGGTCCACTCGCTTTCACTAACAGTCGCTGTTTGAATGCCTGAAAGTCCTTTTTTTTTTTTTTTTTTTTTTTTTTTGCATTGAACCTTACAAAACATGTCTGTTCTATAAAATGCCTTTCATGAAGCTGATGTATTTATCGCATAATGTGGCCTTATGTTACTTCTGCACATGATTATTTATATTTCCCTGACTAAATGTTAGTTATAAAGTTTACAAAGTGTTAGACAAGCCCTTCACACATTAGTGAGTGTCATCTTTTTGTTGCTTCTTTTTTCTATTGCATATTTTAAACCATTTAAAATGGCGCAGGGTAGCATGGTAGCACGATTGTGAGCGCTGCTGTCTAAAGGGTCCAGCAATCTCGTTTCAAATCGTGCACTCAGTCCGTGTAATTGTGGAGGCTGCACGCTCTCCCTGTGTCCATGTGTTCCTCCAACATCCCCAAGGATGTATATGTGAGGTTGACTGGCAACCCTCTTTTCTAGGTAGATGTGTGTGTGTGAGAGACCCCTGAAATGGATTGGCACCCTGCTCAGGACTGCTGCCTGCCTTGGGTCTGGTATCTCCTAGATAGGCTCTGGCTGGCACAATCCTGTATTCCTTTAAATGTCATATTACATGAAATGACTGGCCTTCCGATCTCTAAGATGGGCATACTTAATTGGATAATGTCTTTGCTATATTTGATATTTTCAGCACAGACTTATGGGAATGGAGCCTATCTTTGCAACAGTACATTCAAAGTAGGAATATAATCAAATTGGTACATCCATTTTGTTAGACCATTTTTTATCAATACATTGATTTTTAGGAACTCCCTTTTCCAGTAGAGGTTCATATTGGAGAGGAGTTTATCTCACCTTGTATTTATGGTATATACATGGTGGCGAGGTACTTATATCATCTTGTCTATCAGTCTATCATATATGGTGCTTATTCAGGTTACAAATGGTCCCTATCTATCTATCTATCTATCTATCTATCTATCTATCTATCTATCTATCTATCTATCTATCTATCTATCTATCTATCTATCTATCTATCTGTAAAAGCTAAGAGAAGAGACTGAGAAAGGTTTGGAGGAGCCACCTTGTATACTTGAAACACATGAAAAAATAGCAGTGATCAAAGGTTTTCACAGACTGAGTTCAAAATAAAACTGCCCTAATGGTAATAAGATGGCGTTTTCATAGTTGGGGTGCAGGAAGTGATGTCATCAGGACTGGAACCGTAAGTGATGTTGACAGGCCCAGGTAGGATTTCCCTCAGGTGGTCTGAAAGAGAGAGAGAGAGAGAGAAAGGGTTAGTACACACTGCAACCCTTGGTCATGTGTGGAATTACAATCTTTCGAGGCTGTTCTGTTTGTACTTGTGTGACATTATCTATCTATCTATCTATCTATCTATCTATCTATCTATCTATCTAT
>JANRMT010062791.1:238419351-238445366 GCA_026402145.1 Polypterus bichir lapradei | reverse complement strand
TATCTATCTATCTATCTATCTATCTATCTATCTATCTATCTATCTATCTATCTATCTATCTATCTATCTATCTATAGTATTTGGGTGGAGTTTATCTCCTGTTGTGTATACGGTATGAGGAATAAGAATGAGTCCATCCCAGCCTGTATTTAGTGTATATTCCAGGAGTGTATTTCATATGCCAGTTTGTATGTACAGTTGAAAAGCCCACCTCATCACTAAAAGGCACAAGACAGGACAACAGTAAAACTAATCTATGCATTTTCCAAGTCATGAAGAGTTTATTTCTGCAAATTGTACCAATAGGGTGTATTTATTTTCTATGAATGGACTATGCATTATTTAATCAGTTGCTATTAAAAAATCTAATACCCCAAAAAAAATAAAAGTAAAGTAATTTTTTGAGTTAAACCAAACTTGAAAGTATACCAAACTGTGTAAACCTCCCAAACCCCAACCTGAAAGGGGAAGTCTAATCTACTAGGTTATCGTAACAAAAAGGTACCAAAAAAAACTATTAATTTTGACCACAATACATCCCAAAACTAAATATCTTTTGACTGAAATGTGTTTTGTCTTTTTCGGTTCCAAACAACAGAAGAATGTAATAAACCAAAAGCCCTGGCTTTACATTTTAGACTGGAAATTTAAAAGCAGCACAAATTAATTTATTGAATTATAAAATGAAGGTCGTTTTCATGTATTATTTTCTTTTGTAACTTTTGTTTCAGTTTTCTTTTCTAATAAATATTGTGTAGTTGATCTACACTTGCTTGAAGAGGACTCCCTGTGTCCACAGGCATTTTGCCAGTCTTCCCCTGTTTCTTCATCCACATTCTTCATGCTTCTTATTTTACCCCCGACTCTAAACTCGACTTTTCATGAGTGAGTGCGAGAGAGAGAAATCACCCAGGGTCTCGCCCCTCTCCATTCCATTCCCTTTGGGTGGAAAACCCCAGGTCTCAGAGTCAATAAGCAGCCCATCCAGGTGAGCTAAAGCGAGTGAAGCGAGCAGACGAGCTTCTGAGTTGTATTACAGCTGTGAAGGTCTCATGTTACTCTGTGGCAGGCTCGTTCTAAGCCTACGCTTGAACTACGCTTGCCGATTTGTGGCTAGCCTTTCTGTGTGAAGATGTGCAATGAAGAAGGGGCCTGATTTGTCAGTAACAATGGCATTTTATCCTAAAGGGGTTCCTGTCTTGTGCCAGATGCTGATTGTTTGGCTCTGCCTCTCAGAGACTCTGTAATGAAAAAAGTAGATTCAGATAATTGGATGGACCGATGTCTGAAAAGGTAACCACTGGCAAAATACACTGAGTTTTGTAGTAGTCAATGTAGAAAGAAGTGAAGCATTTCTCCTCAGATTTAAATGACATAAATGATGGTTTTGACTAATGCTTTGGGAATGAAACACAAATGTTAGCTTCTAAGACTGTTGCTGCTTTAAACTCTCGGCTGTACTGCACATCATCACTGGCCAGTGTGGTGACTGTGACACCCTTTCTTTGTTTCCTACATATTTCTCTGAAGTTGGTTGCTCACTGCAGGACTGGCCTGTTTTTTGTTTCAGAAATACATTCCTTTCCAGATGAATCACTTGTGAATGTCTGCTTTGTATGTGCTGCAAACCAGAGCGAGCAGAGGAAGGAGAAGCCGAGCACATTCATGGCTAAGTGAAGCACTCCTCTTCTGTCCTGGACACAGATGGCTTTGTGGGGTCCTGCAGTAATTCTCAGTCTAGCAAAATTCAGCCAGCTGAGCAGCATAGAGGTGTGTGTGAGTGTGTGAGTGTGTCCTGTTCATCTTACCATTAATGTATATTGCAGTCTGGGGTGGAAATGGGTCAAAAGGGAATCCAGCTAAGTAAGATTGTTTAAAGAGGAGATGGCCTAAGAGGAATCAGTAATCCATCCATTATCCAACCCACTATATCCTAACTACAGGGTCACGGGGGTCTGCTGGAGCCAATCCCAGCCAACACAGGGCGCAAGGCAGGAAACAAACCCTGGGCAGGGTTCCAGCCCACCGCAGGGAATCAGTAATGGACTACCAAAATAAGGATGTGTAACTGGGGGGCGCCCCAGTAGCTAAAGAGTAAAAGTTTACCACTGTGCCTCCATATTGTTGTTGAAGTCATTTTAAAGTAACAACTGGGATCCACGGTACCAATTCCTTTCATAATTTTACACACTTCAGTCATGTTACCCATTAATCTCCATTTGCTTACAATGTAAATGTTCAGCTCATTCTATCTTTCCTCATAGCTCATAACTCGCAATCCTCAAATCAGTCTAGTCGCTCTTCTCTCCACTTTCTCTAGTGCTGCTATGTCTTTTTTGTAATATGGAGACCAAAACTGCAAAGAGTACTTCAGATGAGGCCTCACCAGTACATGTTAAAGTTTGAGCAGAACCTCCTTGACCTTGTACTCTACACCTCGTACCATGTAACCTAACATTCTGTTAACCTTCTTAATGGCTTCTGTAAACTATCTGGATATACAGTAGATAGTGATGAGTCCATTATCACTCCTAGGTCCTTCTCATAAGAGGTAATTTAAAGTTTCAGACCTCCCATTGCACAAATATTGCACCCATCTACAGACTGTGCCCTTAATTCCCATTTCTTTTAGTTTGATGTCCAGTCTCTCATGTGTTACCTTATCAAAAGCCTTCTGAAAATCCAGATCTTATCATAAACCATTGCTGCTTCTTAATAGAATTCTACTATTAGTGAAAGGCGATTATCCTTATCTGAACCCACGTTGAGGATTTGTTAATACATCTGTTTTAGGCATGTGCTGCTCAATCTTTTCCTTAGTAATCCCTTCCATTAATTTACCCTCGATGTCTATTAAGCTTGCTGGACTATAGTTACTTGGATCTGCCTGATCTCCTCTTTTACACAACAGAATAATATTTCGGAGCTTCCAGTCCTTAGGAATTTCCCCAGTGTTCAGAGAGTTCTGGAAAACATGCGCCAAGAGTTTATATGTGTATTCACTAACTTCATTAAGCATGCAAAGAAAAATATGATCTGGTCCTGGTAATTTGTTAGATTTCAGCCTATTTAGTCTAAACAACACTTCTCCCTCTACAACAGACAGTCAGTCATCATCCAATCCGCGATATCCTAACACAGGGTCACGGGGGTCTCTCCCGGGTCCTCCCTGCATGGAGTTTGCATGTTCTCCCTGTGTCTGCGTGAGTTTCCTCCGGGTGCTCCGGTTTCCTACCACAGTCCAAAGACATGCAGGTTAGGTACATTGGCAATCCTAAATTGTCCCTAGTGTGTGTGCATGGTGTGTGGGTGTGTGCAACATTTATTTCTATTGCACATTTTCATGCAAAGGATGTGGCTCAAAGTGCTTTAGAAGATGTCAAAGAAGTAATTACGTACAAAGAAAGAAAAATAAAAAGCATAGAACAATAAATAATGCACACTTACATAAGATAGATATAGAATCAAGACAAATAGAGTCCTTAAATATGGAATTTTCTATTGGGATTCTCTTAATGATGATAAGGTCAGTTACCGAGAGTGGACAGAATTGTTTTTTCTACAATCACTCACTAGTCCCTGTTACTTTTTGAAGGTTATTCACCACTTCACGCATATAAAGTTCAATAAAATGCAAGCTCAAAGCATCTGCCACCCTCCCAGATCTCTGTCCACAAAGTACAAGGAAAGGGCATCACTTTAAGGAAACAGCACGTGATTGACAAATAATGAGCAAAACCAAGAGAAATAACATTAAACATGAAAATAATAATTAAAATAAACATTATAATAATAATGAAAATAATAATTACAACATAATAAAAAAACACAAAACAGAACATAAATACAAGCCAATGAAAAAAAAAAAAAATTTAGCCAGATAACAATATAACAGAATTAAGGAGTAAGGAGTATGTCAGGAACCTGTTTTGTGTTTTTTTACTAAATAAAATGGTTTTCAGTATTTTAATACATCTGTGTTTATCATGATACTAGAGAGTGACAACATGTTACATGCTGGTACAACATGCAAGTAACAATGTGATAATACTTCTACTACGTAACATGACACACCATTCTCAAACCCACTTCATCCCATTCAAGGTCATGAGGGCCAAGGCCTATCCTGGCAGCTCTGGGCAGGGTGCTGTCACACACACACACATACACACACCAATTTGGAATTCCCAGTTGGTCTAACCTGGGTATCTTTCAGTATGTGTTAAATCCTATATCTTCATCTTCACACTCTGGGCATGGTCACTGAAAGGAGAAGACTGCAGAAGTGATACTGCCATGCAACAGTTGTGTGGTATCATGAATCTGGGGAGAATCTTAGCATAAATTCCTGAAAATAACTCAAAAGAAAAGGAAAAACCTTCAAACCCATGCTAGCCATGAAAGGGCACATGACACATTTTTATAAAAGATTAATTTTAAACAAACATTCTCTGCAGCACAAAAGCTCCGAAAGAGTTTCCCTTATAAATGTCCATGATCCAGTGGCAAACAAATCCCATGACAAAGATCCAGAGAAAGGTCAAAAACAGAGCAAAGGTTCAAAATTCATAAAAAGGTACAATAGCAATAATCACTAAAACTCACCAATATCACCAAGCGCATTCAATGAACCACAAGGGACTGCTTCCTTTCTGAGCCATAACAGGCTTAAGGGCCGCGCCTTGACAGAGATGAACTGGGGGTCTTGTCCCTTGGGGAACCACCCACAAAATACAAGGAATATAACAGAACAAGCATAGACACACAGACGTTATGTAAAAGACAAAACTAACAAGAAACGCAGAATAATGCAAATTAATTAACACAAGTAACACTATTGGCAGAAACAAAATAATCAAAAATGGGCAAAAAAAGACACAATGAAGGACTTTGAAAAAATAGCCAGGGGAGGCTCTCTGGTTGAAATATAACATGTAGTGTAGGTGGGACCTCAGTCAAGAGGACTCAGCAGATCCTAACTCCAACAACCCGGCGCCAGCTCTGCTTTTCTTCAGTGGGCGATGATAACAGAGTGACTGGCTGCCTTCCAAAGACTTCAACATGGCACTTTCAAGAAGTGCTATTTCTACGAATCGCACTCTCGCTGTCATTTCATGGAGCTCAGAGGGCTCACCTCTCCCTGGGCCAACAGACATTAAATGGCACGTCTGTCAAGACTCGCATGGCCTTATGTTCTGTGAAGTTTATTAATTTGATCCCAAGCCTGTTTTTAAGTCTATTTATTACTGTGGATTCAGAAAGCCAAGCGGCCACCTGGGGAAAGTGACAACATTTTTGCTACCCTGTGCCTTTCAACGTGCTTTACAGAGCAATTTTTTATGTGGTGTGTCCTGTCACAATGTATTTGTCAAAGCAGTCAATCTTTTTCTTTTTTTTTAACAAACTGTTTTCTAAACACTTTGAAAAATGCTTTACTTTATTTTTATCGTTTGACAATCCTCAATTGGATTAAAGGGTTAGAAAAATGAGAACTGGACTGACCTCCATCAAATCAAGTGTTTATACTTTGCAGAGAAGCCTTCTAATGCCAGTCCTATTGCAAAGACCCTTACATAGGATTCTATTTTTATTTTAAGCACCTTTCATTCTATTCACTTTCACAATGAACTTTTCAAAAGTATCTGCTCACTCTGCTGCCTTTCATAGCAAGTGCTGACATAATGTGCTTTAGAGAGTCATTACTACTTAATTCATGTTGTGCCATTTATCTTTAAGTTCTATCGTGAAATATTGGGCAGTCAATTTTAATTTCATGGCGTACCCACAGGACAGTAATATGCATTACAGGTAAATTAATGGAAGCAATTATGTGATATTTGGAAACAGTTAACCTAGATTTAGACAGAGTGGTCATGTTTCACTAATATGCTGGAATTCCACAAGGAAGCAACAAAAGCATACGATAAGCGCAGAGCAGATGATATTATTTATCTTGATGTTCAGAAAGCATTTAAGAAGATCTCACATGAGAGGTAGGGCATCAAATTAAATGAAGTGGGAGTTCAGGGTGTAGTGTGTAGTTAGGTGCAGAATTGGTGAGAAGAACCTTATCAGAATTAGATGGCAGGGCTTGAAGTGGGCTGGTATGCATTGACACAGATTACCGGCGTTTCTTCATTTTTCTTACTAGAGTGCTGGCAGTGTTTGCTGCTTATGCATATCCATTGTGGAAACGCTTCACCAGTCCACCACCTTTCTTAGACTACAACACACAAAACTTTTATTGGTGCCTAACTTTGTGACCACAGACCTCCACCCCCCATTTTTTGCATACAAATGAACTAAATCCTAGAGTACTGGTACTATTGTGTATCCACTCCAGGCACTGGTTAAAAATGGTGTCCCTCAGAGATCAGTTTTGGATCTTCTGCTGTTTGTTAACAAATAAATGGTCTGGACAAGAATGTAATCAATAAGCTGGGTAAGTCAGCAGATGACACCAAACTAGGTGGATGAGTAGATAATGTAGAATCAGCTAAATTATTACAGAAGGACTTGGACAGCATACAGAGTTAGAAGACATGTGTTAGATGAAGTTTAACATAAGTAAATGGAAATTATTACATATAGGAAGTAAAAATGTTCAAAAGTACACCTTATGAGAATGATTTAGGAGTCATAGTGGACTCTAAGCTATCGACTTTCCGACAGTGTTCAGAAGCCACTAAGAAGGCTAACAGAATGTCAGGTTATATACAGTAGCATGATGCGTGGAGTACAAGTCCAAGGAGGTTATGCTGAAGCTTTATAACATACTGGTGAGGCCTCATCTGGAGTGCTGTGTGCAGTTTTGGTCTTCAGGCTACAAAAAGGACATAACAGCATTGGAAAAAGTCCAGAGAAAAGTAACTAGGCTGATTCTGGGACTGAGAGGTGTGAGATATGAGGAGAGACTGAAGGATTTGAACCTTTTCAGTTAAGCAAACAGACACTTAGTAGAAGTGTTAAATATTATGAAGGGAATTCATATAATGGATCCAGCTTTTTACTTGAAATTTGCGTTCGATAAGAACACAGACATACTGTTGGAATCTTATTTAGGACAGTTTTTGTGCAAATGGTTGGAGGTTTTTCTTCAGGCAGAGAACTATAGATACCTAAAATATAAAGTATTGTTATGGAGAACAGGAAATTAGGGAGCTTCAAATCTTGACCTGATGTTATTTTGGACAATCTACGTGAATAGGATGGGCGAGCTTGTTAGGCTTAATGGCCTGTTCTCATCACAATAACTACAATTTATTTCTTGCATAGTCCAAAAATAACACAAGGAATGCCTCAATGGGGTTTAACAGGTCCCCAGGCTTGACCTTCTAAGAAGACAAAACCTTTGTATGGAAAATCTTGGGAAAGGTCGGTAGGTTGGGTGTACAATGAGCATCAAAAAAATTGGGTAAATACAACACACAAAATAGAATACAAGTAATCGTCTTCACAGAGCTAGATGACCAATCTGTCATGGCCACATCAGAAATACAACACAACAATACAGACTACTTTGTTCTTGTACAGAGCTCCTCACCATGCAGTGCGCCGCAACAACTCTCAAGGCATAATGCAAGAATAGATTACACCACTCACTAAATATAGAAATGTCACATATAAGGATACAGATTTGTTTAAATACATCAAAACAAAGTAGAAACTAATTAACATAAATGAAAAACAACAATATCTGCCCATCAGCTAATTGTTAATCACAGCCAGATTGTAGAAAAGTAGTCAGACAAGTCAGACAGTCAGAGGCCTCGAGACCTTGGCCAACAAGCCACCTCCCCCTATTGGCCATTCTACAGTACTGGGTTGGCCAATCTGATGAAAGGACTCTTCTACCCGATGATTCCAGTGCTCATTTATCTCTAATGACTTTTCCATAGGTCATCATAGTTGTTCTAATGTACTGATACTTTTCATAAAAATGCACAGATGAGTTGTACACTGATTTTATTGGATACCCGTTCTAGTCACCATTATCCTAGTTCCCATTTCCAGAAGAATCTTTTTTAAAGATGCCCTTTCTTAGCAGAGATTGAAACAAAATCTTTCAAAGAACTGGACACCATCGATGTTAAGTGTGCTCGTTCTCCCTTTGTCTTCCTGTGCTTTTTCTGATTGATAACACTTTAGAAGAGTAGAACAGTGGCATGATCACTGTGTTGTGTGTATTTAATACATTTTGGATTCATATAAGTTACCTGCTCATGTATTTTTTATTTCTTCTTCTTTTTCTTCTTATCATGATGCCAGTGTTCTCTTTTTCTTACACATTGCTTGTCTGTTTTCATTCTTGTGTTGTACACATCCATGAGAAATAATGCTCTGCTGGGAGGGTTGTTAGTTTAATAGAGACTTCAAGACAGGAGGAACACAATTTCTCATTAGATAGTAATTGGTCTATTGTACCAAAACAATATTATCCTTAAGTTACAAAAAGTGTTACCACATCC
Organism: Polypterus bichir lapradei; assembly: GCA_026402145.1. Taxonomy (NCBI): domain Eukaryota; kingdom Metazoa; phylum Chordata; class Cladistia; order Polypteriformes; family Polypteridae; genus Polypterus; species Polypterus bichir. The sequence goes on along the minus strand of JANRMT010062791.1, from coordinate 238,436,898 downwards.
TGGCATGTTGAGTCTCCAACATGGCTGCACCTTGGATATGCTGGAGCACCACAGCTGCTGATCTGCTGATCTGCTCTGCCCTGGGAGTTTGGAATTGCTGCCCTTCACAATCTTGCACTCCAAACTTCTGCACACCCCTACAGTATTTGGAGAAGACAACAGCTGGAGCATCAAGAGCACCTCAGCTTTCTGCTGCAGTCATCTCTGTCGACTTTTATCTTGAGTTTCCCAGCAGAGCGTGATTGTAGATTTGTATGCTGAAAATTTCTTGAATTCAAGCCAAGGATAAAATGATTATTTGTGATGTTGTTTTGGTTATTTTTTCACTGTCGTGGCTTTGAGGTGGCACTATGATCAGAACAACCTTCCCATTGTATATTTCCCAGCATCTGAGGAGTTAGTGCTACCTGCTGGACACAGGCTCTAATAGTTACTTATTATATATTACTGTGATAAGTGGTCTGTGGCATTGTGTAAGTTTTAAATAAATAATTGTGCCTGAGAGCATGCAGGCTTGGAACGGGTGCAGGTGTATGCATGACGTCACCACTCAGGTTAATTGTGGTGCCTGGCTGATTGCACACTCACATGTGAATGTTAGGGGATCAGTTGGGTGCCTAATTTATGCTTCAGAGTGGGCGGAGGGTCACACCTGTGCCCAATCAAGGCAATATAAGGAGCCTGCATAGTGGAGAGGGGGACAGGAAAGAACAGAAAATGAAAAGAGAAATAAATTTTAAAGGATGGAGAGAAGGGCAGGAGCGAGCAAGAGAGAGCTGGTACAAGATAGGGAGGAAGCAGGCAGCCGGGTATATAAGCCCCAGGGATGGAGAGTGTGGCTGGCGCTCAAGAGGGGGCTGAGGGTTGCTGCTGCTGAGCAGCCAGGGAGCAGGAGCTTCTAATAATACTCTTGGAGGACTCCCCTGCAAGGCTGGAAATTGGCAGCAGGAGTCAGAGTGAGTTCGGTTCAGAGGCACCCCGTGGAACGTCATGGGACTGGAGGCAGAGACATGGGCCAGGAATAAAGGGTTGTCGTAGTCTAATGGAGGATGTCTTCTCGTGCTGCGAGATCCAAAGAGGGTAAGCCGGGGAGACTTCAGATTTTAGAGGGATGCACCAGGATTTGTGAATTTTAAAGGTCTGCTTCCTGCTGGGTTTTAACCTTGTTGTAATGGAATATTTATTTATTGGTTATTTTAACCTCTAACATTTCACTGATTTCATGGACTTTTTATTTATGGAGGATTAATTTAATGCACTGCACTATTTGAACACTTTGATTTTTGATTGCTTTTAATAAAAACATTGTCACTTTTGCACCTACCCTTTGCCTGGATATTTGTGTCCTTATTTGCCCGGCTCATCTCGGTCTATGACTAGTGACGGTGCCAGATTGGGAAGGCATGGAGCTGACCTGGACCATCACAATCACTCAAAGTGTTTGGTAAGCTTGTTAGGCATCATTAAGAGTCAAAATGATGCACTATAGGTAGCCTCTCAAGCCTTCTCCCCACCTAAGACGTGCAAGTTAGGCTCCCTGACAACTAACTATAAACTAAGATGTGTATCTGCAAAAAGAAGCTGCCCTGTGGGACATCCTGAGGGTTCGCGGGATCCCCTGGAGGTTGCTGGATATCATGGCTGGCATGTACACTGGTACTGTGAGTGCTGTGCAGAGTGGAGGCAGGACCTCTGCATTTTTCCCAGTTGATTCTGGGGTTCATCAGAGGTGTGTTCTTGCTCCTACTCTGTTCAATGCTTGTATGGACTGGGTGTTGGGCAAGGTCGTGGGGTCCAGTGGCTGTGGGGCATCTGTTGGTGAAGAAAGATTCACAGATCTTGACTTTTCTGATGATGCGGTGATCTTTGTGGAGTCAATGGAGGCTCTGATGGTGGTACTCGAGAGACTGAGTGAGGAGTCTGAGTGTCTGGGCTTGTGATTGTCCTAGATAAAAATCAAGATCCAGGCTTTTAATGACCTCTTAGGCACAGCCATTAGCAGTGTGTCTGTTTGTGGAGAGAGTGTCGACCTCATTGAGAGGTTTACTTACCTTGGCAGTGACATTCATGTCTCTGGTAACTCTTCCTGTGAAGTTAGTAGACGGATTGGGAGAGCATGGGAGGTCATGAGGTCGCTGGAAAGGGGTGTGTGGCGCGCCCGATATCTATGCAAAAGGATGAAAGTCCAAGTCTTTAGAGTCCTGGTGCTTCCTGTCTTGCTATATGGTTACAAGATATGGACGCTATCCAGTGACCTGAGACGAAGACTAGACTCCTTTGGCACTGTGTCTCTCCGGAAAATCCTTGGGTACCGTTGGTTTGACTTTGTGTCGAATGAACGGTTGCTCATGGAATTCGTATAAGGCACATTACCTGCATTGTGAGGGAGCGTCAGTTACGGCACTATGGCCATGTGGCGCGTTTCCCAGAGGGTGATCTGGCTCGTAAGATCCTCATTGTTGGGGACCCGAGTGGCTAAACCAGGCCAAGGGGTCACCCACGTATCACCTGGCTGCGGCAGATAGAGGGTCATTTCCGGAGGGTGGGACTGGACCGTGTGTCTACCTGGGGGGTTGCAAACCAGGATTCTGAGTTGTTTCGTAGTGTAGTGCGTGCGGCAATGCACTGTACCAGTGCATGCTCCCCAACTTGACTTGACTTGTGTCTGCAAGTGGGTTTTCCTTGCAATGCCTCATGCAAGGTTCTTTGGTCTCATAAATGTGACTACATAACTGGTACTGCATTCTCATTATTTTCAGAAGTTATTGGTGGTGTGATAATGTGAGCATTAACATCTCAAATGCTATGTAGTCAGCTGCAAAAGAGACAACTAAGCACTTTAGCCTTATTGTGCCTTCCCAAGCCATCATTTAGCAGTGGCACGGTTCTTATATGGCAAACAGTTAATGAGGTACATTGAATGGTTTGGATTTGTAAAAAATGCTTTGCCCAACCCTGTGATCTTTCACAATTGCAGCATGCAGATTTATTAGCTACTGAGTCTCAGGTCCCCATGAGCACATTGCCAAGGCCTACTGTGAACTGCAGGAGCAACCTGAGAGAAAGAACTGCTGAGAAAGTGACAGGCCAATTTAACGGGTGTGAATGCCTGTCTGTTCTCGTCACAGCTGTTAATACGCACGCCTTGACGGAACTGTAATTCGGTCACATCAAAAATGTGAGAAAAATAAGTTTACATTAAGGTCACAGGATGGATAGATTTACAGAAATATGCAAGCAAGGTAGTTCTGTCTGACACCTTTGGTGGATGTCCTTGGGCTGAAGTAAAAAAAAAAAAAAAGACATCCAATTTAAGTCACACAGAAACAATACAAATATTAGGATGCAGCATATAATCAAGGGGTTGTCTGCTTAATGTACATTCAGAATACAGTGAGCATTGTGGGTAAAATAAAAATGGTTGACTTATGTTAAAAATGCGTACCAGTTGTTATTTATTTTGTTTTTGAAACCAGAGCACTCTCTGCCCCAAAGGGCATGACCTAAAATGATGATGTTAAACAAGATCAATTCACTGGTACGTGATAGTGAAATTTAAAATGAATGCAAGTACTCTCACTCACGGGTAACTTGTCTTTATGTATATAAAATAAAACGTCTGTCTGTCTGTCCGTCCGTCCGCTTTTCACGAGAGAACTACTCAACGGATTTAGATCGGGTTATTTTTTCTATAATTTGCTTGAACATTCTGGTTGATTTTACGACTTCTCTCATCACGATATGTATCATAGTTCGCTTGTGGTACCGATTTATTTGAAGGAATCCGAGAAACACGCAGCAGGCTGAGAGGAGGGGGACCTCCTCACTCACGTGCCAGCCTTGGGGCGTTCCTTACCTCTGCCAAGCTAGCGAATTAGAGAACTACTTAACAGATTTAGATTGTTTTTTTTTCTATAATTTGCTTGGACATTCTGGTTGATTTTGTGACTTCCCTCATTGGACTAATAGTTCACTTGCAGGAGCGACATATTTGCACTAATACAAGACAGAGGCTGCAGGCCGATGGGGAGGGTGAAGTGTGACGTCAGGAGTAGGGAGCCAGGCAGGGCCCTCATCACTGTCCTGTTGCACTACGGGGGACAGCTAGTAGGAATTATGAGGAAGAGAAGTCAGTATTCAGTTCTTCGTACAGAGGGCAGTAGGAGTCTGGCATGGTCTATTTGTGTAGCTCAAGTGAAAACCTCTAAGGTATTGGCAAACTTCAATTTTAGGATGGCTATACAAGTGACAGGTAAAGGTCAAATGGTTGAGTAAGGCACACAGAAATGGAAATGGGAATAGTGATTGATTAGCAGATTAAAGAAAGAATTAAGGCCATTACAAAAAGTCACAAGACTTGTAGTGTTCACAATACGAAGATAACTAGACAATGCTAAAGTTAGTATTACCAACAAAATACAAAAGGTCCTCACACTAAATTGATTTTGAATTGCCCCTATTTAATGCTAATGGCAGATTGTTTTTTGAAATGTAACACCTGAATGGTAGGATGTCAAGTGTAGTGGGTAGTTCTGTGTGATGACACCATGATGCCATCTGGACCCATGACTAGTAACAGGCATCGTCAACATAAATGATATTGGGTGACCATGAAAAACATGTGTAAAACAGTGCTGAATGATAATCAGCATCATAACAATAAAAAAACAACAAACAATAATTATCAAAATGAATTAGCTGGAAATTATGGTCAAAGTACATTTTCATAAGCAAAACCACACAAACACAAATGGCTTTTCCTAGCAACTGAACCCCGATTTCTACAGAGGTTTGTTTGTTAGCTCAAGTCACATTTACCATCTCTTTTAATGCTTTAGCAGATATTATTGGCTGCGTAATCAAAACTTATTCAGCCAATATGCCAGATCATTTCTCTGTATTCCACCCATTCAGATTACCAGGGAGTCTTTACCATACAGTTAGCACTGGAATCTGGAGTTAAATTACCCTCCAAAGGTAGTTTTCAGATTCTTTCAGAGAATTCAAATGAGCCACCTCTATTATGAAATGCATTCCGGCAACACTGACAAAGCTAGTGTGGTAACGCGATCCTGGATGATGTCTGCATCAGCCTTTAGAAGTAAAAACAGGGAGTGCCAGGTGGAAGAATTTAAGTTTGCAACAGGAAAGGGAGTGCCGTGTTAGGATTCCCTAAGGTTTGTTGAAGGCTGAAGTAATCAGTCACTTCAAGGGTACCAATCAAGCAAGTGGCCTTCTGAGAGGTCATCTTCACCAGAATTTACAAGAAAGAAATTGTTTAAGAGAAATAAAGTTTGGAAATTGAAATCATATTTGAAGTTATCTAAAAGCAATTATCAACCAATTTATATTAAAAACCAACCTGAGTCAGGAAGGAACCAATCCTAACAGCAATGTATGCCAGGAAGAAATTAATTCCTTAAGAGATGCTGGTTATGTTTCAGCCTGAAATTGGCTACTGTTTATTTTCCTTTGAATTGTTATTTATTTTGTTTTTGAATTATTATTTTTCATGTGTTTTTATTGCTTTGCACCCTCCCCCACCAAAACCTATCGTCTATGGGGGAGAAGCGAAAGCTTTAGGAGGAGGAGGTTGGGAGAATGCGCTGATAGCGTGTTGGCACACCCACCATACGACAAACCACCTGGAAAGCTTTAGAACCAGAGATCGAAATTTTTGACGAATCTTGATGTTTTAGGGTCCCCTGATACTGAAAACATCGATATCTCGATGATGGGTGAGCGTCTGTCTGTGTGTGTCACAGTTTCATAAGGATGGTCTACAGCTAAAACAGCTGGACAGAAAAATACCAAATTCGAAACTTAAGCCTGTTATGAGATCACGATGTGCTGAGTAGTTTTTGAGCCAAGTCGTGTAAAAGAAAGAGGTGCTGTAGAGCAGGGCTATTCAATTACAAAGTCCGTTTGGGCCAGATTTTCAAACCAAGAAGTTTAGTTGGACCAGCCATTTTCAGCGGCTAGTAACCAGCAGGTAAAGGCAAATTTTAGATCAACACAAATGAATGTAATAAAAAACAAGTAATGTTTAGTAATTGTTTCCATTTTAAATTTGGTCACATCTAACACAGGTATGTCAACAAGTGCATAAAAACAATTAAAACCTGTGTGGCTAAAATTAAAGTGTTAAACTTGACATTAAAATGTTTAAAAATATGTGGCAAATGGACAAAGGTTTCTGGACAAAACAATCAAAATATTTATTTTTACTGCAAAAACAAAGATGGAGCAAATTGTACAATAACTAGAAACGCTCAAGAGATTTGACTGAACCTGTGCAGTTTGAAATCGCACTAACTCTTATGAGATGCAAAGGACAGGGTAACAACACAACTTAACTTAACATGTTATGTTATTTTATGCTATGTCAACATGTTATGTTAAGTTATTTTGTGTTATGTCAACATGTTATGTTAAGTTATGTTAAATTAAGGTAAGGTTAAGTTAGGATTAGGTTAGGTTAGGTTAAATTATAACATAACATAACATAACATAACATAACATAACATAACATAACATAACATAACATAACATAACATAACATAACATAACATAACATAACATAACATAACATAACATAACATAACATAACATAACATTTTTTCCTCACAACTTAATCCAGAATGCAGGGGTCCAAAATCCATCCTGACGACAAATAGAAATGAAGCCTGGGGAGTCAAGTAAATGGCATAATGACACAGACAAGAAAAGGAAATATTTGTTTTCTTTTTAAAAATCAGACAAAGGCTCTTTGAATGCAATTACATTACTGTAACTAGTAGATTTTTAAACATTCTTCATGTTTTCTTTAAAATAATAGATGAATGATTTTGAAAATAAATATATTGAATGTAGATTAGTGACCAATAAAGAGTGAAGAGAGAACTCGTCATTAACGTTGACTCGATAACTCAATAAATGTAAGTGATTTATGAAAATGGTGACACAGCTTTTATACCTAAAGGGCAGTCAGACCTGATAATGACCTCTCAAAACCAACACTTTCAGTTAACTCTTAGTGTCACAGAAGGCCTGAACTGCAGCTCTACCAACAATTTGGTCAACTTTGTACTCCATTTGAGTACTCCAAAGGTGTAAATCACAATAGAGTAGACATATCTGCAGATGAAAAGGTGTCTAAATGGACCTTCATTTTAGGCTTGTAACTGAAAACTGAACTGTGTCTGCATGTGTTGGATAATATAAGCACGTGATGGATCTATAACTGGAAGGGACCTCAATTCACAATCACCAGAGGTTACACCTTCCTTCAAAAGTAGTTACATTCATCGCTTCTGCCTCTTTAAGATGTTAAAAGCTGACACTCTGCTCTTTTTGGAGCAAGCTGCCACCCACTCTTTGTGGAGCCAAAAGATCACAAGCCTTCTTTGGCCTGCAAGGTACTCTCCATTATGCCTTTGGGCTGGATGCGCAGAACAAGCTCTACTATCCACGTTTGCATTCCAAGGTCTATGCCAGTGACTGGGCTCAGTCTGAGAAGACCGAAAAGCAGCGTTGCTTCAAGAAGGGAGCTTCAACACCTGCACTCTTGTGCCAGAAAGTGTAGTGCTTCTTCCTATGAAGCTGCAGAGAATACAGCAAAGGGCCTGAAAGCAAGCTGAGGAAGAACATAAGAACTTAAGAAATCTGATAAATGAGAAGCCCGTTTGTTTAGCTAATAGTTAATTTTTTATTTATGTGTGCCTTTCTGATCCATCATTGTTTTAATGTTATCCATTTTAGCATTGTTTGGTTTATATTTTCACCACAATTTAAATTTTTTAAATGTGTTTAAATGTGTCTTGGCAATTATTCTTTTCCAAACTCACTTGCACTTTGCTTCTTCTAAGTGGCTCACCTGTTTGAGGAGTCTGCTCCATTTTTCTGCCTGCTGCATTGCCCTGTTGTGATTGGTCCTTCTGGGTTTGTGGGTGGATTTTCTCATATAAAAGAATGATGACGTTAAGGCTGGCAGTGCAGGGAAAGCACAAGGCAGAGGATGAGGAATTTTTGATGCCTCTCATACTATAATCTTCTTCTTTTTTCTGCATTTGAGGACCAGAAAGCCATGCCCTGAAGGGACACTGGGAGGGCCAGCCAGAGAGAATAATGACAGCCAATTTCAGCTACGTGACCTAGAGACAGACCTTGAAAAAGGAAACTGGTAGGCAAAAAGTTGGTTCACCTCTCTCAAGAAAGATGGAAGGAACTCTGGCCAGTTTCATTTCCATTTCTTAAGGGAGAAAACTAGTTGATTGAGATATTGTAGAGTAAAAGATTCAGTGCACTACAGATTGTGTCTTGAACTGAGAGTTTTGGCATTTGGAAAACTTTGAACCTTGCATGAGAAAGACCTTTTGTCTTTACTGCACATTTTTAAGAGTTTTTTACCTGGTCACCTCGTTCACACTGCTGTCAGAATAAACAGGTCAGAGTTTGACTTATTAAGCCAGCCATCATTGTTGATGCCGACATTCTACAACTCTGGTATCCTTGTCACCCCCATTATCATCTCCTCTTTGTCAGGAAGGGGAACACATCCGACTGGCACTCCACCACATCCTTCTAGGAAACTGGCTCCCAGCACACTCAGCCGACTCTCAAGCTTCCCTCCAGAAGAATAAGGTCATTCACATAACTGGAGAAAACATGTGTGACATCCCTGGAAGTCCATCAAATCCCGACTGATATTTGGTAGGCAAAGAGCAGGGGAAGAGCGACAGGTCTTATCAGTGCCACTCTGCTTAGCGCCTGGCTTAAAATATACAGTGACTGGCCTTCCGGGCCAGAAACCTCTAAACAAAATCATGAGCTCACTAGTGGAGGCTGGGATTGCGATCATTGCGGAAATGTTTTGAGAGCTGAAATAAGATAACGTAGTGGGTAAGCAGGACATTTTGTTCAAGGGTGGGCTCTATTAATGCGGCCTTTCAGATTTTAAACAACAACAACAAAAAATAAAGGTACAGTGCAATTAATATGAATGGACAATTCAAAAGAAGAGCAATAAGTGGTGACAGAGGTAAGAGAGAAGGTGAAAAAAGCAGGGATAAGCAAAGGGAGAAGAAAAGTCAATGATTGGAAGGAAAAAATATAAAAGTAAAGATACTGGGACAGCAGGGTGGCATAGTGGCTCGTGCCGCTTATGCATGGTTCTCGAGTTTCAGCTTTGTCACTGCCCAGTTTGCCTGTTCTCATCACATCTGCATAGAGAGAGGTTAGGAGCAGGCATTGATACGGCTCATTACCACACCCACCATGTGACAAACCAACTCAGGACCCCAGGTTTGAACCCGAGTTCAGCCATACAACTGGTGACACCTCAGCACCACACTAGTTCAGATAGAATGGAACACTGTGAGGTTTTTTATGGTGGCTGGAGTGCCAATTCTGCCACCAACCCCCAGGTTTTTCCCTGCAGGTTGGAGGGCCTCCATGCAGATTAATTTCATACTCAGGACAGAGCAATTGCAGGTTAAGGGTCTTGCTAAAGGGCCCAATGGAGTAGAGTCACTTTTGGCATTTATGGGATTCGAACCTTTTAATTATATAGTGCCCTTCATATCTGTCTACAGTATGTATCTGAATTTGGACTCTCCCAGATCTTTTAAGCTGACTTGTGGCTCACTGGGTCAGTTCAGGCCAGCGATTCTCTGTGTTTCATCAGGCTTTTCGAGTGACTTTTTTGGGTAACGTTTACTTTTGATCTTTCCTGAATTTGCGCACACCTGGGTTTCAAGATGAGAGCTGCCCGCATGCTTCCAAAGTCAACGCTCCATTGATAATTGTGTCTACATATTGATTATCTCATCGGGAGATGTACGATCTCAGAAAGCAAAACAATGTCAAATTTGCAAGCTTTAGGAGAATGAATTTACATAGTTTTCCATAATAAGCTTTTTGTATAAGTCTGCCATTTGAAATACAGTGTTTACAGGTTTTCTTGTTTATTGAAAACTGTAGTCAACTGGCACAACTTATCATTTTTCTATTAGAATTTAAATTATGTTCAGCTGTACCTCTCCTTTATATGGTTTGGTAAATAGGGAGTAACTTAAAAGTGCATTTTGCTCCATAGAGAACACAGAAAAGTACCTCATCTTCTAAAGCAGCAGGCCAACCATAAACATGCAAGGATATCCTGTACCCACTATTGGCATTAAAAGGATGAAACGAGTTGGGGCCTAACTTAGCAGTCTGATGTAACCTCCATGTCATACACTGAGTCAGGTCAGGTATAAACTATAAAGCTCTGAAGATGTCCAGGTACAATGCTCTCTGGTGGTCCCTGTTTACTCCGTGTCTTACCGTTAAAGGAAAAGGCAGCTGTCTTTTTCTGTTAATCGCCTGGCTTTATAAATGATAGGCAGGTCCTTAATATATGCTGGGTGTGGCGGATCTCCCAAAATAGTTAAAGGGAGTATGCAACAGCTGGAGCATTTGAACAAGTCTGGGACGAAAGGACAATCCATTACAAGGTGTTCTCAGAAACACCTGAGTTTACCTCTAGTTTGAAAGAATATGAGTAATGGTAAAGGTTCACAAAATTCATTGTGAAAAAGTAAATAAATAAGTAAAACAACAGGGGCTATTTAACAGCCTGGGGGATGATGTCTTCCAATAAGTGATCTGTTCAGGAGAAACTGAAACTGGAAACCTGGCCCCTTCACCCTCAGAATAAGTAAATTAAGTGCTGCTGAAACGAGTGTGGCAGGCAAGCACCAAGGAATTTAAAAATGGATGTAAAGGAAACAATTAAGTGCAAAAAGTGAATCTCCAAAGGTATTTCATCTGCCACAAACACTGCCTGCACATTCACACTGTCACCTCTGTTTCACACCGCTCAGTTAGGATCAGAGACAGTGCCGTCTGCATTCATTTTGTCTGACTCTGTGGGGTGAACCAAGCCAGGATACTTTTTAAAACTTTCTGTGGACTGTGTAGTCAAGAAAGTAGATTAAAGCGAAGGCGAGGATCTTGTAAGAATAAATACTGCTCTTTAACTGTTTATTATCTCTCTCCCTTTTGCTGTTTCTCTCGTTGTCTCTCTTACACACACACAACTCATATCTTCTGCACAACTCCTCTTATGGCACACTTCTCAGGATGGCTTTGCCCTTTACACACTAATCTCCACCAATGCACACACACACACAAATGAATACACATATGGTTGGTCTCTGACGCTGACGTCCGAGGTTCGATTCCCGCGAGGGATGCAGTGGAGTGTGTATGCCTGATGAGCCCAAATAAGGGTGAAACACGTGTTGCGTACTCTTTGCATTATTTGACAGTAAACTATGTAACATTCTATGATCTGCTTCTCGCAACTGAGAGGTCCCGTGGCAGATGTTTGCCGGCCGGCAGACCAACCACATGCGTTACCTGGTAGGTAACCACCCATGCAATCGGATCGAGACTCAGACTACGAATGCTATGAATGTAATTACTCCGATCTCCAGGCTGTCAAATAAACGAACCACACGCCGTGGCGCAGTGTAAAGAGACTTCGTCTGTGGCTCTGACGTCGAGGTTCAATTTCCGCAGGGGGTGCAGTGGAGTGTGTACGCCTGATGAGCCCAAATAAGGGCGAAACACGTGTCGCGTACTCTTTGCATTATTTGACAGTAAACTATGTAACATATATATATATATATATATATATATATATATATATACATACTGTATATTGTATTGAGTTTGCTTTCTAAATCTAGGCTGTTTTTCTCTCTCTCTTCTCAAAACCATGCAGGTTTGGTTAATTGTGGACTCTCAACTGTCCTGATGTGATTTTGCGTGTCTGGCAATGCACTGGCCGCCTATCTTGGGGCTTCCTTCTTCATTGAACCCACTGTTACTGGTATTGGTTGTGACTCTGCACAAAGGTTTTATTGGGATCAGAATACCAGTGGATGGTTTACTCTACTAGGTGGCAGAGTGGTTAGTGCCAGTGTCTCTTATGGCGTCTGTACTGTCAGTGTAGAATTAGCACATTGTCACCATTGACTGTGTGAGTTTTACAGCCATAGACATACTTAGTTTTAGCTTCCAAATCATCCTGGTATGCCTCATGCAAGGTTGGCTTCAGCTTAGTGTTTGATGCTGCCATGGCAGTCTTAACCTTCATGAATGCAGATTTTAAAGAAATGAATGGCTGGGTGGTTTTCATTGAAGTGTGGCCTTTTAGTGGTCTTTAAAACAGAAAGTTGCTACTTCAGTGCTAAATATTAACTAACAGTGTGGCCCTTAACATGACTGAGCTCCAACTGTAGAGATGTGGAGAGGAATACATTCCGTTTACTACCAAAAGGCACTATATGTTCCATGGCTTGATGCTCCTTTCAGTCTTTCATCCTGGTTTTCCATCAAAAACAGGCTTCACACTCTCCCCTTCACCTCCTTAAGACTAAAGTCCTTGGTCCTTTTATCCCTTAATGTCCTGGTACTGGGTAGAGAAGCTATGAGGTTCCATTGCTGTTTGGTACTCAAATACTGCCATATTTCAGAATGAAGTGTTGCCAATTGTGGACAACCCATTTCTTTTCCACATCGGTATCTTTTAGGCATTAACACTCCAGGGGATGACTCAGAACTCCAAACATCCCAGGCACTAAGGTTCAGGTTCTCCATTCTCTCCTCTTTTTTTTACTTTTATCTCCAACTGAGGTCACTTCTTAAGACATGTGGCGTGTTAGTCTGTTCATGCCATCCTCTTTTGCCTGTCCCACTATATATGCATGTATGTTAGTTCTCACATCTTTCCTCACTTCTTCCTCCTCATGTTCTCTTTCCGTCTTTGCTCATTCTTTTGCATCACATACAAAACCAGTGGCCACTTGATTTACAGTACTGCTCGGAGCAAAACCTCCCACAAACACTTGCTGTTGTCCATAGTATGGCAACTGTGATCTCCTGTCCTCCAATGGTGCCATGGAACACCATCATTAAAAATATCACTCTGTCCTTGTGGAACCCCAATCATCAATATATTCAGTTTTCTTTTGTCTACAGCTTGTATCATACCAGTGTTTCACAATGAGTGAATGCAGTTAAAAGCTTTACATGACACAGTCGTCCGCGTGCTACACAGAAACAATCAAAAACAAGGAAAGGAGGATGTTAGCTGGTGGTTTGTCATTTCAGCTCCTTAAATGTTCTGGGACTGTCATTCCCTACTGGCTTGGTGTTTCGAATTCCCCGTCATCAGTCACCTCTCCCCAGATTGCTATGTCAACTCATGTTTTTTTCTTCTAGATCTTTCTTTCAGCCCAATCCAGCAGAGGTACCATCACTACCAAAATGGCATCTTGCTGGAAATTTCCCTGTTCTATTTTGTCTGTCTCTTCTAAATCCTCTTCCAATATCCTTACTCTTCTTGAACTCTTGGCACTGTGCCCTGACGGCACGTTTGCCACCAAGATAGCCAAGCTTGTGGCTATCTGGAGGTTAGTGATGATAGCAACTCGTTCTTTTTGCTGCATTTCTTTTTCAATTTGGCTGTGGACCACTGCTCTTTCTGATTTGTCACACAGGCTCCATTAAGTCTCTTTCTCCATTTGTGTTTTTCTTGGGGTGGATGCTGGTGTTTTTTATGTTTTAATTTTACACATCCTGTTTCTTTTATTCTTATCAATAAAAATTTGTTCACAAAAAAAAAGAAGTTATCCTATTCCAGCTGTCTCCTTCTGCCTGCCCCCACACATATGTCTGTCTGATCTCAGATCTTCATAACAAGCCTGTAATTGTGCCCCTTCAAAGGCTGACGTTATCCCTGGATCTGGACTCTCCTCTAAAGTAAATAAATTACTAATATCTGTTAAAAAAGAAGAGAAATCATCCTTATCCGCAATAATGCTCTCATGCATTCTTAAATGACACGCCTAATTGCTTTTTAGTTCCACTGAACTACAAGAACATGCTTCTCGGTGACAGCCTGCTGTTGGATACTCCGGCAGTCTCCATACATGAACAGGGGATTGAAAGAGAGGAACACACGCCTGGTATCAGCAGGGCTGCGGATTAAAGAGCAGATCCAGGAAAATAAAACTAGCTTGAATAAACACGTCAGTGGTCTGACAAGGCTAGCTGGTCAAAGAAGAACCTTCAGGCAAGTGACGGGCTGTTTGCCTAGTAGGAAGGGCTGCTATGTCACCTTCACCTGGGCAGATAAGTGCTGTGAAGCGGCAGCTGTCATCAGTGCTCACATAATGAAATAGTGGGGCAGGATTCGGATGTGGTTAGATGTTTACCACTGTTGCCTTTGTTGTTTTAGATAAGCGTGGGTTTGTACCACTTGGCCCAGACTATTTATTCAAAAATAATAGATAGATCACTTCCCCTACTGCCCACAGAGCACAAATATGCTTCCTCCTACTCAAAGGAAGTCATGGAAGTGATAAGGCCATCATGCATTGAAGGCTTATGAAGATGGGACACCAGGTGTGGCCAAAAAGGTGACAGAAAATGCTTTTCTGGGCCAGAAAAGTAAATCAGTTCCCAGGTTTTCTTTTAGTGTTACACCAGAGATTAAAACATTAGAACAATCCAGACAAGAAGAGGCCATTCAGCTCAACAAAGCTTGCCATTCCTATCCACTTAATTCTTCTGAAAAAATATCAAGTAGAGTTTTGAAAGTCCCTAACGTCTTAATGTCTACCAAACATCTTATAATCTTTAACAAGTTTCCAACTGTGTCCACGTGTTCTTGATAAACTCAATTTAAAATAACAGTCTCGATCCACAATGCTGATTACCTTCATAATTTTAAACACTTCAATCAGGTCTCCTCTTAGCCTTCTTTTGCTTAAACTGTAAAGGCTCAGCTCTTTTAAGTTTTCTTCAAAATTCAAGCCCTGTAGCCCTGGAATCAGCCTAGTCGCTCTTCTCTGGACCTTTTCTAGTTCTGCTATGTCCTTTTTGTAGCCTGGAGACCAAAACTGCACACAGCACTCAAGATGAGGCCTCACCAGTGCATTATAAAGGTTGAGCATGACCTCCTTGGACTTGTACTCCACACATCGTGCTATATATCCTAACATTCTGTTAGCCTTCTTAATGGCTTCGGAACACTGTCGGGAAGTTGATAGCTTAGATTCCACTATGACTCCTAAATCTTTCTCATAAGGTGTACTCTCAATTTTCCGACCGCCCATTGTGTATTCAAACCTAACATTTTTACCTTCTATGTGTAATACTTTACATTTACTGGCATTAAATTTCACCTGCCACAAATCTGCCCAAGCCTGTGTGTTTCCCTGTCCCTCTGTAATGATTCAACAAATATGAGATTATCTGCTAATCCACCTATCTCGGTATCATCTGCAAACTATAAATCTTGTTACTTATATTCCTATCTAAATCATTTATATATATTAAAAATAGCAGCGTCCCTAGCACTGACCCCTGTGGAACACCACTCTTAACATCGGCCAGTTCTGATGAGGTTCCTCGCACCATCACCCTCTGCTTCCTGTGTCTGAGCCAATTCTGCACCCATCTAAAAACATCACCCTGAACTCCCACTTCTTTTAACTTGATGCCAAACCTCTCATGCGGCTCCTTATCAAATGCTTTCTGAAAGTCCAGATAAATAATATCATAAGCTCCACTTTGATCGTATCCTTTTGTTGCCTCCTCATAGAATTCCAGCATGTTAGTAAAACACGACCTTCCTCTTCTGAGCCCATGCTGAATGTTCAGAATAACTCCTGTCCTTGCCATGTGTTGCTCAATCTTATCCTTAATAATTCCTTCCATTAATTTTCCTGTGATGCATGTTAAGCTTACTGGCCTATAGTTGCTTGAATCTGCCCTGTCACCCTTTTTATATAATGGGATGATATTTGCCATTTTCCAGTCCTTCAGAATCTCTCCAGTGCGCAGTGACTTCCTAAAATATGTGTCAAGGGTTTATATATGTACTCACTAGCCTCCTTAAGAACACGAGGATAAATATTATCTGGGCCTGGTGATTTGTTTGATTTCATCTTATTTAATCTGAGCAGCACTTCTCCCTCTACAATTTCCAAATCCCCTCAGTACCTCCTTAGTAGTCGCGTTTACCTCTGGGAGGTTATCCACTTGCTTACTTGTAAACACCTCAGAAAAATGTAAGTTTAGGGCGTCCGCTATTTCACTGTCTGTATCTTTTAATTCCCCTTTACTATTCCTGATGAACTTGACCTCCTCCTTAACTGTTCTTTTACTACTAAAATACTGAAAGAATCTCTTGGGGTCTTATTTCGCCTTATCTGCTATATTCCTCTCCAACTGTCTTTTAGCCTCCCTGATATCCTTCTTAATGGTTGCCCTCATATTCTCATACGCTCTATGATTCACTCTGCAGTCATTAGTCTTATATGCCTTATAAAGCAGTTTGTTTCCTTTGGAACTTCTTTTTTAAAATCTTTATTAATCCACTGAGGAGTTTTTTTTTAGTTTCCTATTAATTCCAAATTTAGGTATGTATCTGTCCTGCATTACATGTAAAACATTTTTAAACCTGTTCCACTGTTCCTCAACTGTCTCCACACTTAAAAGCAAACTTAAAAGACATACCGGGTTAATAATGCTCGGCAGCATTTACAGGAGATTCCTGGACTACTCCATTGTATGGCTAACTTTATGAAGATTGATTTTCATGGTGAATTCCCTGATGAGAAGGTGGTGAATAAAGTGCTCTCTGGATATGGAAGTACAACCAGGCTTACCAGCTGTCTCGGAGCGTAAGCAATAGAGGGTTTTTCAGGATGGGGTGAAAATGTATTTATTTTTAATAAGTATTTTTATTTTTTGAACTGTATGTGACTTCTTTTTTTGTAGTTAGTTGAGCCCCACTTTGTACAACTGATATTCTCTTTCTAATACATTTTAATATTGTAGCAGCAAATGTCAAAAAGTCTGAATTAGAGTAAGCTGCCCTAATTCGGGGTGTTCATAGAAAATGTAGTGATTCACTTCATCAGGTATATTATAAACCTGATGAAGTAAATTATAAACAAGAACAGTTGCAGCAGATGTGTGATTCATTTTAAGTGTTTAAAGTCTAAATAGTCTCTATTGTAATAGAAAAAAATATGTAATAGAAATTTGTCATTTTTCACCCACTGATAGAGGTCCATAGAAGGTTACTGTACATCTCTAGTAAAGGATCAAATATCAAAAACAACATCATATTTGTGATCACTGACCTTGAAATAGTCTAAAACGATACCCCATGTGCTTATGCTTGAAATGCATCATTCCCTGCCCTGCATGCAGTACTGCTAAGATAAGCTCCAGATGCCCACAGCCCTCAATATCAGGACACAAGTTTAGCTTTGCTGATGTTTTTTTTATTTGTTTTTGTAGTTTATTCCCACTCTCTTTTCCACTTCTGGTTATTTTATTTTCTTGTGTTAATAATTTTGCCCCAGCTCTGATCATTTAGGTCTCACATAGAGAGTATTGGTTAAATGAGCAATCACCTGAGGATCCAATTTTAAATAGATAGATAGATAGATAGATAGATAGATAGATAGATAGATAGAT
>JANRMT010062791.1:238370675-238419341 GCA_026402145.1 Polypterus bichir lapradei | reverse complement strand
TTAGAAATTGTATAAGTAATCACACAAGTCCCCAGTCTCGTATTGGAAAAAGCGAGAAGATGATCGTGTGAATTGTGAGATAATAAGTTATGGTAATGAAAAAATACTTAAAGACAGAGAAATGAGGTACTGACTTATTGAAATTACATAATTCGTTGTATTCATAGAAATATATTATTAAGTGCTTCTACAGCAATGGTTATTATGACATTCCATAAAGTATGGAAATTATAATAATATAATATATAATATAATAAAGTGATGCGGAAAAAGAGATGTAAATTTTATAATATGGAGATGTGTGGGTATGCGTGTCAGCATGGTCCTTTTCTTGGTATTTAAGAATCCACTCAATCCCACAGAAGTATGAGTGAGTATGTGCTGTGCTGTACCAGTGTCCTGTCCAGGGCTGGATCTACGTACTCTCCAAGTGCCCACTAAATAATACATGGGTTCAGGAAATGGAGAGTTATTCACAGTAACAATGAGGCTATATTGGAATAGGCATGGTCATAAGGGTAGAGAATGCTGGTTCAGAGGATGAAATGGCAGGTCCAAACCAATCAATCAGGCCCATCCTTCTGCAAAACCAGAAAGTAAACCAAAATCATAGTCAGTAAATAACAGAATCGCTAGCTCTGAACTAGCAGAGAGTATCCACAATGAGTCACCTGAATGCTGTCTTATGCATGGCCATGCCGGTGATGTCATGTGATGTAACTTCCAGTACAGAAGATGTTACATCCTTGCAACAGTTTACCAAAATGTTTTAAAAAAAAAAGCAAAATGGAATTGCGTCATAAATTAAAAACAGCAAGATTAAATTAAATTACCAAGACTAAAGCAAATTTACAATAGGAAAACAAGACTGCACTAAGATTATCTGTCATCCAAAACCACAGGAAAAAAATTAATGATAAGGACATTGCTTGCAAACCTCTTTGGAATCTGATTGGGTAAGATGAGATTGCTACCGGTAAGACGTTTTATTGGGGAGACACCCCTCTCACACAGAACTGCTGTGCAGGAATTCAAGCTGCTAGATTCAGAGTCCAGCGTCCATCTTAGCCAGATGTGCTAAATGAAATCTCCTGTCTCTCTAGTGAGCAAGTGGGCTCCTGACTGCAAGGGTGTCTTCTTTCCTCAGTGGCCTCCCTCCATTTTAGCCTTGCTAGCATCACTCCTCTCTGCTTGAGCAAATCGCACACTAGTGAGAATTTACTTTTAGTAGTGCATCCTGACTCAGAGTTGCTGGATGTGAACATGGCCCTTATGACATGTTCAAAAGAAGGAGAAAGAAAAATCATAAAACCTATTAACAAAATGGATTATTTATTAAATTAAAAATTATGGACACAACCCAAAAATCCAAAATCTCTAGTTCAAAAAAATCCAATGTACAAAAATAAACAAAAGGGAGCAAAGACTTAAACAAAAAAGAAAAGAATAACAAGTCAAAAATACTATATTCAAAATCTAAAATCCAAAAAGAAAACAAAACAACAACAAAATGTATTTATATAGCACATTTTCATACAAATGATGTTGCTCAAAGTGCTTTACAGGATGAAGAAAGAGAAAAAAGACAAAATATTTTAAAAAATCAAATTAAGTAATATTAATTAAGATAGAATAAAAGTAAGGTCCGATGGCCAGGGAGGACAGAAAAAAAAAAAAAAAACTCGAGACAGCTGGAAAAAAAATCTGCAGGGGTTCCAAGGCCACGAGACCACCCAGCCCCCTAAAAGCATTCTATCTAACATAACAAAAGACTAATTCAGAAGTTCAAAATCCAAAAATATGGGAAAGGGATGGCCCAACATCTGCAATGTCACTTTGTCATTCACTTGACTTTTCCAAAGGTTGTTGTGGGCTCAAATTTATTGACTTTCCAGGTGTCACACACGTGCGTTTGGGAGTCAACCAAAGGGACCAGAAAACGACCATTTCGCGCCAGGCCTATGGGGCGGTGGGTTGCACTAAATCTCCTATCTTTTCTGTCTGCAGACCAGACATGAGAAATTCTGTCCGACGACGTCACTTCCTGTCCCAGCCTTGAGGACGTCACTCCTGTCAAGGCCCCAAGGACGTCACCTCTGGTCCACCCTGATGACATCACTTCCCTTGAACCACCTTAAAAACCTGTCATCCTCCATACTTAAACAGTTCTGTTTTGGACTCAAACCTGTACACATTGTACTCAAACTTCATCCTTTAGCAACCAGGGAAACTATACAGGTGACTGCCCTAAACATTCGTTGTGTGTCCGGCTATTTATTTCACACAAGACATATCAGGTCATCAATTAAGACCAAGATCAAGGCTCTAGCCTCAGAAATTTGTGAGTACCAGCAGGTTGTCGCTCTACATGTGTGTAATGCTTAGCAGATGTCAGAGGTGTCATTCTTCAGCTTTCTATCATGTAATCTGCTACTGCAATTTGCTTCACACTCACCAGATATTTCTTAATCAGTTTGCCTATGCCAGTGTTTCAAAAACTACTAAACATTTTGGGTCATGTGATGTCTGAATTTGGGTGTTTAGAGGAACTTGCCACACCAGGAATGAAGATCTGTGATGATCATCAGCAGAGAATCTACAAGAGGGATGTACCCCCGAATGATTTTCCTCTATAATTGTAGGTCATGAAGACACAAAAAAGGCAAATTTGAGCTGTGAGATAACAAAGTTTAAGGACCACTGATTTATGCAGTTTGCAAACTTGATAACTTCATGGAAGTTGATAGTAGCCAAAGTTTTTACTTCAGCAGCACGTGTCATGTTTAAGACCAAAGTCAAGGTTCCAGCTCCATTGGATTGTGAGTAATTGTGTGACAGACAGACACAACCCTTAGCAATATACAATATATATTGTAAGTACTGGACTGGATGGTCTGACATCCTCACAGTGTTTGAGGAAGATCTCCTACCCAGCCAGGATAACATAATTGGAAGACCACAGGAGTGGCAGTAGCATCATGGACAAATAATGGAAGGGCTGGAGAAGATTGTTTTTATGGACAATCCATTCCCTGACTGCAGTATTACTTTTGCTGGCTCTTCACTTGAACACCTGCAGGGTTGCTTGGGATTTGGAGTTCAGAGGGGCGACCCTTTTAAGGTCCTTGGAGGCCACCTCAAAAGCACTACAGAAAAGAACCTTGTGAGTACAATGTGAGTTTTGTATGACCCAGAAGTGCTTCTGCAGGTTAACGCCTTGGCGCCAGGTTCAAATGAAAAGGGAGCCGTCTCAATGCATCGTGGCCCATCGAGTCGGTTTTTGGGAGGGAGTGAGAAGACGCTTGATTAGCATGATGGGAAACAGACGGAAGATATTGGTGTGCTATTTGACCAGTGTCTGCTGAATTAAAACCAGAAAAGGTACTTTGTTAATAAATAATTGTTTAGTTGAACTTGGAACTGTCTGCGGTCAGGTTGTGTCTAGTGTTTGGGATCAGTGGGGCCCTCTGGTGGCCACTTAGTATTTTAATTTAGTGCTGTTTCCATGACAGACCAACTTATCATTAAATAAGGCTAAGTAATTTAAAATTCAGAAGATTTATCAAAAAGCCCTGAAACTGAAATAGGCCAAAAATCACAAGCCATACTTCTTTCGGCTGCTCCCGTTAGGGGTTGCCACAGCGGAACATCTTCTTCCATATCTTTCTGTCCTCTGCATCTTGCTCTGTCACAGCCATCACCTGAATGTCCTCTCTCACCACATCCATAAACCTTCGCTTAGGCCTTCCTCTTCCCTAGCAGCTCTATCCTTAGCATCCTTCTCCCAATATACCCAGCATTCTCTCCTCTGCACATGTCCAACCCAACGCAATCTCGCTTCTCTGACTTTGTCTCCCAATCGTCCAACTTGAGCTGACCCTCTAATGTACTCATTTCTAATACTGTCCACGTTCGTCACATCCAATGCAAATCTTAGCATCTTTAACTCTGCTACCTCCAGCTCTGTCTCCTGCTTTCTGGTCAGTGCCACCGTCTCCAACCCATATAACATAGCCGGTCTCACTACTGTCCTGTAGACCTTCCCTTTCACTCTTGCTGATACCCGTCTGTCACAAATTACTCCTGACACTCTTCTCCACCCATTCCACTCTGCCTGCGCTCGCTTTTTCACCTCTCTTCCACAATTCCCATTACTCTGTACTGTTGATCCTAAGTAAAAATACAAAAGGCTAAAAATACAGGAAACCTAAACCACCAAAATGTAAAATATACAAAAGCATCAACCAACGTGACCAAAGAAGAGTGGAAAGAGAAATATAAAGATGTAGAAGCTTTCACAAGACCTCGATGATCAATCTGAATGCTGCTGAGTCTTTAGACGGCAACTCCGTTAGTTGCCCACCTGCAGTTCCCTCCCAGGCTCAGCCAAGAGTCCCAGGAACGCAAGAAGCTCAATTAACACAATTAAAAGACAAAAACAAAAAAACAAACAAAAAACAAAAAAAAAACAAAACAATAAAACAAGAACTTCATAAAAATATTTACATAACAAAAGAATGTAATTGAAAAAAACAGTTTCATTGACAAAAACAATAAAACAATTAAAATAGCAAAATAAAACTAAAGCCGATAATAGAGTTCCTACAAAGCCTTGACACTTTAACTTAAATAAACCCGTAATACTCCTTAAGTATGTTGGATCTTACCAAGCAACTTGGATGTTTCTGCAGTATTGTAGAAGGCAGCAGGGTGACTTGTCATTGCATATGTGGCCCCCAGGGGTCTTTAATGGGGATGGCCTCTCCCAGGTGTTCTTAAGTTATTTATTTATGTATGGACTCGTGTAACGTTTATCCCCATTATAAGCTGCAAGAACAGACAAGATAAAATTTATAAAAATAACACTTCATTTTAAAAGAAAATTGTATGTAGAAAACGTATATATATCATGATTGTGAAGAAAAAACGTTGACTTATCATTTAAAGGAGTTATGGGGGTCCAGAAGTGCATGGATACCTGGTGTCACTAGAGGGAGCTCCAAGAGGACAACTGCAGGAGGTCCCTGGACTGGGATGCCATTTGTGGACTGAACTGGGCAGTACTGCTCGGCTGGGGCTTAAATGCCATGTCTGAACTTGGAATGGGGTGGTAGAGAATGCGAGTTCTACTGGTGGGTAGAAGAGGGGCTAGAGAGAAGGCACAGATAAGGATAGAGGAGGGCTCACTGAGTTAATTTTTGTGGTAAATGCATATGGATATGTTAACTGCTACATTCTGCATTCTGAATTTAGCCCTCATTTTGAGGCCTTGCCTAGTCTTGAGTCTGCCTGTTTCTCTCATTATTCTGTGAGCCTAACATATTTGATTTCCTTCTTTACATGAAACGAATGTAAAGAAAACACACGGAAACAAAAAAACATCTGAGGCTGCAAAAGAATAAATCCCTTTGAGGTATGCAAACCCGTTGCAGGTTCAATGTAGGTGCTGATAAAGTATAGTTCTTGGGAAGTATGTGGCCAGATGAACTCCCTCTGTTCTTTTTAAAGTGGTGAGTGATATAGTGGGGTTAGGTCAGTTTTCAGGTTCTTCCTTCAGGTTGACAGCGTCAAATGTGGGAAATAAGCAGAATGGAATGTGAGCCTCTGGGTGTCCTTCATGAAATTTCCTTGTGATCTTTTTTACTTAATTGCGGTAGAGTCTTGAGAATGGGGGCCTTGACACCAGTATGTTTTCAAAAACAATTGTCATTTTGGCCTCTTGAAAGTGGCATGTATTAGTTTGCACCTCGGTCACGCCTCTCCAATTAAATTAAATCAAGCTGGAATCAACTAGAGCTTCAGTGTGGGGACTCCACAGTTGTTGGCTTTCATGTTACGTCCCAAAGCTCTGCTGTGATCCTGTTTGTGTATGACCTTTAGTTTCTAAAGTCAGGCCAAGATTTAAGGGTTGCACTTATGTTTGAGGCTCATTAATTGTTCAGTCCAATTTTGTGAATTTCCTTTTGGATGAGGAATTAGGCTTGCTATACTTTTGAAAACAAGTTTTGTTTTTCCCTTTTGATAACCTTATTTCCCATTCTGCTTCATTCAAGCCTGCCTAACCAGGTTAAATCTTGAGTGCGTCTTTAATTTTGATTTAATGAATTCACCATTTAACCTTTATTTTCGATTCAATTAATTGTGACAGAAGAAATTTGCCACTTAGTACCGCTTAAGAAGCTTGTGGTAATCTCGCACTGGATACTCAGATGAAGGTGTCGATTATTATTACACATGCCTAGAGTGAGTGTTTATGAGACATCTTCATCAAAGTGTGATACATGCAAGATGACAAGAATTACTGCTCTCCATTGCTGAAAGCTGCATAAGACTTCTAAAGTTTTTTGTTATGATGTTTGTCAGACTACTACAGTTTTACAGGTAGAGCTGGAGGCAGAACATAAGAAATTATGTTATATGATCCTCCTACCTTCAGAAACTAGGATGTGTAGGACACATTTTTGATGTTAGATCTGAGCTCTGGCTGAATCATCATATCCACATTTGTTGAACTGGTTTTTGTAACAACACAATCAGCAGGCTTATTCCACAGTGGAATCTCATCTTAACTCGGTTTTGATCTATGAAAAGATAACATGAAAATCTAAGTTGGCAGCGGGTAAAAACAGAACAAAAGAAAGAGATCACGCGGTATATATCAATATTGACAAATGGCCTCTGTTCAACTTGATGCATAGATAAACAAAGTCAGCTGAGGAAGTGCAAACACAGACCCGCACAAAGCAAACCACAAAGAACTGGTAGGAAAAGCCAGAAGCTGAAAAGGCTGACACCAACTTTGTGTTAATTTCTAGATGTGATAGCCCTCCATGGGAAGAAAAATGGATCTGCAGTTCTTATTTTAAATTAACATCCAGACCTCAGACCTTCATTAGTTCATCAGTTTTCTAAATGTTCCCGATCCCAGATTGACAGGCCCTTTGACTCTACGGTGTTTTTGGCAGACCTTTGCTGATATGCAGTTTGAACTTTTACGTTCCGCCTTTGGGCTTGAAGGCTGGAGACCTTTTAAGAGGACCCACTGACTGATTTTTGTGACACATTGTACATCTTGCTATTTTGGATTAGTCGTCATTATCATGCATCATCTTGATTACTTATCTACAATAAAATTTAGCACTTGGATTTGGGAATTTATGAACATTCATTTGAGTTTCTGATTTTGGTGTTGAGTACATGACGTTGATGTTGAAGTATCTATATATATATAATTGACTAAGTTGCCCGACCATGGGATACGCACGACAGAGCCCTGCCCGCCAACTCTAACCCTCCTCCCGCGACCACCCTCGCTCTCAAGGCATGTGCACTACCTGCTCATGTGCCCGCATGCAACACTTCACCAAACACAGCCTCAGTCGCTTTCGTCTCTGCTACAGTCCACATGCACCTCTGAGCCACGTTGACTTTTCATTGTTTTTTTCGGTTCCGGCTGCTTTTCTATATATATAATCGATCAAGTCAGCCGACCATGGGGTACGCACGACAGAGCCCCGCCCGCCAACTCTAACCCTCCTCCTGTGTCCACCCTCACTCTCGAGGCATGCGCACTGCCTGCTCATGTGCCCGCCCCCAACACCTCACCAAACACATGTTTACGCGCTGCATACAGCGATTCCCATCCGCGACAAACATGCTTCTTCTTAGATGGTCCTGCAGGAACAGGGAAAACCTTTGTCTACAAAACCCTGATTCATACCATCAGAGCTAGGAAGCTAGGACCATCATCTTGCTTCCACCTCAAAACCGGTCCCGCCTACACACAGCCGACACGGCATTTCTTGATTCCTATTTGTCCTCTTCCAAACCCCTCCCCATGCTGCCAGCGGCTCCTCTTCAAAACCAGTCCCGCTCACACGCAGCTGACACGGCATTTCTCGCCAAGCTTCTCAAGTACGCTTTCAAAATAAAGCAAACTCTACATGCAGCGAAAATTTACTTCTCCAGCTAGATTCCATGCTCAGAACCATCAAACCCTTCACTAAATCATACAAACACATGCATGAAATCGCTCAGTCCAATCCAACAGCATCTGAACGAATGCTTTTTGAGGAAAACCCTAGGCAGGATTTACGATGATACAATGCCCCGACATGTCACACCAATATTGCAGCGATTTTCGTCGGAGAAGATGGCGAATCGCCTGCCGAAAGGGACATTTGCATCTGTCCCATAGGCAACTCCTGTAAACAGATTTCCATGCTCAATATGAATTGCGATCCTATGGTTTACCCACTTTTATTCCCTTACGGAGACATTGGCTGGCACAAAGATTTACAAAATGTTCCCGATAAAAGAACCGCCAATCGAAGAAGGCCTACTCAATGCCAATTTTATGTGTACAGATAAGCAATGAGGAATACATTTAGTATTTTGCACTCCAGCGGCGAACTATTCCAACAGTACGTCGTAGATGTGTATGTTAAAACAGAGGGCGTGCGTCTCAACTATCTCAGATTAGATCAACAAGATTTGCGCATGGAACAATACTAAGGACTGTCAGATGCACTGCAAGCAAACGCTGAAAATAACAACGTACGTGTAGACAAAATTATCATATTACCGTCCACATTTCCAGGAAGTCCAAGATACATGCAACAAAACTAGCAGGATGCCAGGCCATAGTACATAAATTCGGACAGCCTCATTTATTTGTCACTTTCGCATGTAATCCTGCTTGGCTGGAAATTCTACATGCACTGTCAGATACCCAAAGACCGGAGCACAGACCTGATATTGTAGTACGAGTATTTTGGATTAAGTTGCAGGAATTACTTAGAGACATTCTACAACAACATCTTTTTGAGGTTGTTATTGATTATATTTACGTAATCGAATTTCAAAAGCGCGGCCTACCTCATACCCACATGCTGTTTACTGTTCACAATAATTCTAACAACCAGTCTTCAGCCACGGTCAGTTGTACTTGGCTTTTTCTAGGGTTAGATCTTTAGACTCATTATCTGTCGTCACCACCAAAACACCTATTCACACCTGCGTCTTTCAAGAAGTATTTATTTCTTCTTGATTTCTAAATTCCTTTCTCACCATTTCCATTCCTATTCTTACACCGCCGTATGCTATGGAGGGCTTCGGCTAGTTGTTGCATATTGTTGTACTGTATGGAAAAAATACATGGCAGATGTTTATTTGAGTGATTTTTATGGCAATATTTTATCCTCACTGGTGCTGGTAATTTAGTAAATTGTGAAACTCAGTGTCGCTCCCTAAACATGAGGTTTAGTGGAGGCTGTCTTCTTCCCTGTTTACCTTCCAATGCCACTGACACTCCATGCTTCCACAACTCCTCCCATGCATCTCCAATGAGCTGTTCTCTGCTGCATCCACTGGCCACATTTCCATTTTACTCCGCACCACTCATTTGACGTCAGTCAAAACCATCTGCACTTACTTTACCAAAATTCATAGGTAAATGCAAGCCAAGATCCTTTACAAGACTCACTGATGGCTACCTACTCAGTTCAGTGGGTTTAAGTAGCAGAGCTGGTCTTGTAAGTGCTGCTCTTTAGGTTGCTCATCATCTCTCTCTCTCTCTCACTCACAGACACTCACCCCATTCACACCTCCTCAAGATGATTGCATCCCTTCTCATATTATTTCTCGCCCAGGTCTCCATCAGAATTTTCATCCAAAAAAATGTATTCTATTGCTCATCTGTATCTTGACCATCTTGATATTTTTTCTCACTGTCTTTCTCCTTTTGCTACATCCAGTCTGGAAGAACACACAAGGAATTGGAGCTGGGGAATAAACTGGCAACCTTGTCGGTTAAAATTTAGTAGTCCACAGCAGGTAGCTTAGACCCCCTGCTTCCTAATTAGGATTAATGCCTGCACTCTTGAAGACCTCTTCTAAACTTTCATTCCTAACCCCAACCCAAAACTTAAACTTAACTAGACCTCCAATACCCTAAAATGAATTTAAAGATGCCATGGAGCAAGTTAACAACTCTTCAATGCAAAATAGAAACCCTGCAAAATAAGGAGATACTGTAAAGTAGAAAGACAGAAATGGTTACAAAAACATTTTTCAATAGCTTAAAAAATTAAGGGACCTCGGTAAGAAATAAATCTCCAAAAATTAGTGGTGATGACCTTCACACTTCTGGGCACCCATGAGACCAAATGCAAACAGCTTAAATTGTAGAGATGTGGATGGAATTCATGGGAACCCAGTTCTTTCCCTAACCTAACCCTTCCTCTTTAAATCCTAAAGACTGAGATCCTGAGGGTGCCCTTTATCCAGAAGAAACAAATCCAACCCTTCCTCTCTATTCACAGGCACAGAAGTCATACGCAATATTAGAGCACAACAGAATAATCCCACAGAATTATAGAAAATGAACTTTTCAAAAAAAAAAGTAAATGTGTATGAATGGCTAATATATAGAAAACAGTATGAGGAGAAACCCAATTAAAGAGGAGGAGGAGAAGAGAGCAAACACTTGTTAGAGTGTCAGTGGCAAGGAGAGATTCAGAATGGCTCCCTTTCCTCACAGCTAAAAATAAACCTAACCTTTCCTCTCTAGGTGAAGGGTCCAAAGCACTAGCCTCTGCTAAGTTGTTTGCCACCTATTTCTTTGGGGGTCTCACTTCACTTCCATGTTCTATCTCCTCTCCATGTGGTTCCATTGCCTGGGCACCAGTCTTCAAGACTGGGTCTGTTGTCTCCTAGTGGCTCTGGTCTCATTGTACAGTGGAGATCTTTCTTTTAGACTAAGACAGGAGTGTCTAACTCTGTTCCTGGAGGCCTACTGTGGCTGCAGGCTTTCCTATTTGCCACTTTTTAAACTAGTGTTTAGTTTCTGTCTTTAATTGACTTCTCGTCCCCTCATTTTAGTTGTCTTGTTTTTTTAAAGCTCTGTCCTCTGAATTGCTTCTTTTTTCTTAAATGGCAGCCAAAAAAACATGAAATGCGAAGTGAGTCAACAGATGACCAAACTCTAACCACTTCCTTAATTAGAGGCTGATTCTTGTTCTCTTAACTAAACCTTTGATTTAATTCCAAGCTTTGTTGGTGCCCTCATCCTGGCTCAGCAGACATTTCCAAAATTGTGGATTTTCTTTTTTTATCAAAATGTTTTGGTTCGGATCAACACAACTGAGCCTGTCACTTTTGTTTATTTTTAGACATTGTTTGATGGACATGGGTAAGCAGGTCAAGTGTTGGCTCATTTTGTATTTTGTTATTGCTTGGCTAGTAGATATAAAAAAACTAAACAATTAAGAGGTCTGCATCCTAAATAACAAGTCAGTTAAAATGAAGACTAAGGAAGTTAATTAGAAATGAAAATGGGTCACTAATTAAGAGGAAGGTCAGAATGAAAAACCTGCAGCCACTGTGGCCCTCCAGGATCGAAAGTTGACCCCACAACTCTTCACAATAGCCTACAAATTGTTATCGATTCCAACAGTATCCTTAATAAATGAGAAACTATTTCTTGTTCAGTAAGTAACACATCCAAGACATGTCTGTCAACATGATGACAAAAGCCTACCTATGGGTGCATTTCCTGGCTCTCCACTCAAAAATAAATAAATAATATCCATGTATTTGTTTAACACATGGTGGAAGTGGGTGTTCACCCTGAATAGGATGCCAGTCATCCTCACAAAAAAAAAAAAAAAATGGGCAGCACACTTTAGTCACTTGGGTGCTGGCTGCCCACTGAGCCCTGTTTTGTGCTCCTCTTTCCTCCATAAAAGATTTTAAAAGCCTTTGCCGACAATTCTATTGAGGTTTATATTACAGAGGATTAGGCCGTGAAACGTGAAACCCAGAGAATTAAGCCGTCTTCTTCTTTTTTTCTACTACATTTGAGATTCTTACAATACATTTGATGAATGGAAAGCCGACGGAGGGGATTTGGGTTACAGCCAAAAGGCTTATTACCAGTAAATAGTCGGGGTAAAGCACAGTCCAGATGTGCCAGTGACGTGAAAGGAGCTGGCTGGGCCCCCGTGCTGAATGGATTCCTTTACAGGGATCTGCTCTTCTTACTGTCTCAGCTCAATTGTTTCACTTTTGACTCGGTCTGCCCAACCTACTGTAGATATGAGTCACCTGACACACCCCTGCCCTCTTTCATGGGCAAACACTGGCTTACAGACAGAGCTTAACCCCTTCAGAATCCATCACAGGGTCCACCGCTATGGAGTTAGGCACTGGTCACACACATACGCTCAGTCACATCAGTTTGGTTTAGAATGAGCAGTTTAGCTGATGTGTGAATCTTTGGGACTTGGAGGGAAATGGAGTACTGGCCTGAGAACTGCACCATGGTTCCTTGATTTGTGAAAGAAAAGAAAAATGGAAAGAACTAAAGCTGATGTCACATTACACAATTTGTACTGGAGGGGATGTCAGGCTTGATGACTACATGGTCACCTGAGTATGTTAGATGACACAACCATAAACTGCAGCGTATATCAAATTACATGACTGTATGGAGACTTTTCACCCAGTTTTTCAATTCCAAAGTGTCATTTGGTCAACTCTTTTTTTCTGACAGCCAATAAGCTGGAAGCTGCAAAGCTTTACAGGTAACACAAATTCACCACAATTTCTGACCTCTTTTTTCATTTCTTCGTTCTGTTTTGGTCCATAAAATGTGACATCAGCTGGATGAGCATTTCTTTGGTTTTCATGGTCCAAAACACCTCCATTGTTTCATCCTCATAGCTGTGTTATTTTTCTTTTAATTTGATATATTTTATTAATCCCTGAGGGGAAATTGACATTTTACATGAGCTTTGGAGTGCAGGGTCAGCCATTGTAGAGCAACCCTGGAGCAATTTTCAGGTTAAGGAAACAGAGTATATGTGTTACACTTCTGGGTGAGCTTTCATTGGTTGTCACCTGTCACACACAAACAAGCCCACCCCTATGACTTATGATATAATCAAATCTGTCTGATTTTGTTGGGGCGACTTGCAGACCAGGTGGGCCGAGTCACTGGGGATGTCACAGGAAATGCCACCGACTTGCTAAGATTATGAAAATGAAGTCTGTGACTGCGAAAAGTCGTGTAATGTGTCACGTCCTTAACTCAGTTAACAATGTATTAATTGTTAGATTTAAATGTAAGTTCTGCCACTAAAGTTTTTCTCAATTGCTTTTTCCAAGCCATCAGTGCATGTGTTAGTTCTAAAGAGCAAAACAGAGAGAACTGATAAGACACCTAAACATACATATACTGTACTTGCACACAGGCACATGTATGTTGCACTAGCACTACAATTCAGTAATTGAGCTGGACATATGTGTATATATATTATATTACAGTAAGAGATCTCAGTGGAAATTTACTGCCATCACTGAATTAAAGGAGATGTGCTGCTGGTGGAAGAGACAAATGTTTTATTGTTGTACAACATGCAGAGATTGTTCGGATGGTGCTGAGGAACAATGACATACGTTTAAGGGAAATACAGACCATACAACTCTTTCGAAAACATTGATACTGTCAGTATATCCACCACTGATCGGCTCTTGAAATGCCTTAATATCAACATGAAACAAATCTACAGAGTGTCCTTCGATAGGAACAGTGAGTGGGTGAAGGGTACTGGGACCTTTACTGTTTTCACTTTACATGCTTCCACTGGGATCTCTCATTAGGAAACATAATGTTAATTTTCACTCGTATGCAGATGACACCCAGTTATACCTTTCATTTAAATCAAATGAAGTTTCTCCGATGTTGTCTTTAATTAGTTGTGTTAGTGAATTAAAGGAGTGGATGAATGAGAACTACTTGTCTTTAAATACAGATAAAACAGAGATGTTAATTGTTGGAGGGAATGACGCTGATCACAGCAATATTTTGTCATCATTTAACTCAGTTGGAATCCCCATTAATTTTACTGAATCAGCCCACAATCTAGGAGTTCTCTTTGACTCTAGTATGTCATTTAAAGCACACATTACAAAGCGGTCCTAATCATGTTTTTTCCATCTTAAAAATGTTGGGAAATTAAGGCACTTTATAAATAAACAGGATTCTGAAAAATTAATTCATGCATTTATCTCTAGTAGGATTGACTACTGCAATGCAGTGTTCACTGGATGTTCAAGCTGTTCTTTATACAGCCTCCAGTTAATCCAAAATGCTGCTGCAAGAATTATCACAAGAACAAGAAAATACGAACACATAACTCCAGTTCTTAAATCCTTACACTGGCTCCCGGTTAAGTTTAGGGCAGATTTCAAAATCCTCCTTTTAATATATAAAGCATTAAATGGCCAAGGTCCGGCTTACTTGTCTGAACTTATCATGACTTACAAACCTGAGCGCACATGAAGATCTCAAGATGCTGGTCTGCTTATGATTCCAAGGATTAATAAAATAACAGTGGGAGGTCGAGCTTTTACTTACAGGCCCCCCAAAGCTGTGTAGTGGTCTTCCTGCTTCTATAAGAGATGCCCCTTCGGTCTCAGCCTTTAAATCTCGGCTGAAGACTCACTACTTCAGTTTAGCATAGCCTCCAGTTTAGCATATCCTGACTAGAGCTGCTGATTAACTGTACAGACTGTATCTCTGTTGTTAGTCATTAGCAGTGTAGTGGATGGCCGGCTTCATATTCCGGTCCTCACCCCCGAGAGCATGGATGGGCCCTGAATTCCAGCAGGGCCTCATGGACTATGTAGTTTTTATGCACAGCCCTGCTGGATACCTTGGGGACCTCTGGGAGTCGCTGTCGGGAGGCCAGTGGACTCATTTGTGCACTATGACCCGGAAGTTCTTCACATGAAGAGCGACGGGCTTCCGGGGTGAAGAAAAGTACTATTTACCCTGACCCGGAAAGAATAAGGACTTGTGGACTGTTGGGCAGGAACACTTCCGGTCAGGGAGTATAAAAGGATCATGGGAACTCCCAGACAATGAGCTGAGCAGGGTGGTAGGAGGGCAACGCGTCTGGGAGTGGAGGATTGTTGATTATTGATTTATTATTGTAGTTGTTTGTTTGTAGAGAATAGTGGAGTGGTGGTGCTTTGTGCACTTGATTATTATAATAAATAATAATTGTTGGACTTTTACCTGGTGTCTGGCGTGGTACCTGAGGGTTCAAGGGAGCGATAGCGCCCCCTACTGCGACAGCAGTAAAACATAAGTAACATGATAGTTATAATTGGATACTAACTCTCACCTATTCTGTTTCTCTTCTCGGTACTCAAATGTGGCACTTGGTGCCATGGCCCACCTGCCAAGTTGTTCTGCCTGCCTAATGTAAAGTCATCTCTGATGGAATTGTCAGGTAGAGGGGTCCTTTCATTGGACTGGCTGGCCCAGTGCTGTCTCAACTGTGGAATGGAATTGGGGAAGGCAGCTTGATGGCTGAGGTCTCCTGGACTCTAAACAAATCTAAATCATATTATGTGATATCATTTACTGTTAAATTCTGCTCTGTACTTACAATATTTTTATTTTACTGTTATATTGTATTGAGGATTACTTGTGTTATGTTCTGTGTATTATATTGTGTTGACCCCCTTCTCTTTGACACACACTGTACCCCCAACCTACCTGGAAAGGGGTCTCTCTTTGAACTGCCTTTCCTAAGGTTTCTTTCATTTTTTCCCTACTAGGGTTTTTTTGGGAGTTTTTCCTTGTCTTCTTAGAGAGTCAAGGCTGGGGGGCTGTCAAGAGGCAGGGTGTGTTAAAGCCCAATGTGGCACTTCTTGTGTGATTTTAGGATATACAAAAATAAATTGTATTGTATTGTATTGCATTGTATTGTATTGAAGGAGCTGAGACATCAGCATGTGCAGGTAATGTGGCATTGTCATCCATTCAGTGCATGCTGTACTCCATATAGAAATTTGGCACATCATTTCATGTGTTCTCTCGTGTCTTTCATTTTGTCCCATCTGTTGTGATTTCAGAAGATCATGGATCTGGAGTCAAGTGCTGCACCATACAAATGTGGATGACGCTGGTTTCATTCTGGCCAAGACCAGGAATCATTGGAGGAATGTAATAAGCCACAGACCAACAGTACAGATAGCAGGGCAATGAGGTTCACACTTTACTGTTTGTTCAACCATATCAGATAATAGGCCTGTAGCATACATCCCACCAGTTGGCCCATATAACTCTGTTAAACTCTGTTCTTTCCTTGACGAGCTTTACAGACTTCTACTACAGGCAGGATGCTGAGGACAGTGGCTCACATTGTGTTGTCATATGGAACAATGTCCCATTCCTTCATTCGTCTGCAGATATGGAGTGGTTTAGGGCTCATCCATGCATGTCAATTGAATACTTTCCTCCATATTCACTGTTCCTCAGTCCTACTAAGAAGTATTATTTTCTGCCTGGAAATGGAAGGTTTATGACTATGGTCCCTAGAACTCTGCTTTTGGATGCCATGACTGTGACTTGTAGGACAATCACACCATTTGATTGCCAGGGCTGAACTGATCAGGCCCAGAGGTACTGTATTTAAGTGAATATGTGTCTTCTGTTTTTTGCATCTCACTTTGCTGGACCATCTGTGGGTATGCGTGTGTTTAGTTAGTGATGGTTATGGTGGTTTGCAATAAATGTGTGAAACAAGAATTGTGCTATGGTTTTTGCTCTGCCTTAGTGAGAAGTGTGGTTAGTGTTTTGCTTGTGGATATCCAGTGAATGCTTGGATGTGTTACTGTTTGAGTGGACTATGCCGGTTTGCAGCATGGATATCTTGTTTTGATTGGAGTAGTTTGTCATAGTCATTGTTTCGCACATTTTGTTGATTGTTGAGAGAATCTGATTACTGTTTCCAGTACTGTGGCAAGCCACCTTTAATTAAATTAATTAAAGACTGCTGGAAAACCAGTGGAGATGTACTATTTCAACCAATCTTTCATTACATTCCAGCCCAGAAGATGGAAATCCATATCTTAGCTGCAGAAACTGACTTGGAGATTGTGAATCCCACAACCATATATACTCCATAATAATCTTTGAACCCCAATCTTGAACTTTCCTTTCATCACAGGCCTCATCATGGACCTCACAGCAGACCCTGACAGCTACCTTCTAACTCATTTCTGTCATTTTTGCATTACACCACTGTTGGTAAAACCAGATTAGCATTTAGTGGTCATTACTCTCCTGGGGCCTCATGTATAAACAGTGGGTATGCACAAAAATGTTGCGTACTCCCATTTCCATGCTCAAATCGTGATGTATAAAACCTAAACTTGGCGTAAAGCCACGCACATTTTCACAGTAGCTAAATGCTTGGCATACGCAAGTTCTCCACTCGGTTTTGCAAACTGGCGGCACCCAGCGTCAAAGCAGTGCTTTTGTTCCATTGTGGTTTCCCTTTCTTTTTTAGATCCACATCCCTGACGCGGCTTTATCAAATACACTGAAATTAACCACATATTGTTTATTAGTTTAAGGCATCTGATTGTAATTAACCCGTAACAATATAATGGTCCACGGAATGGTCAAACTATTCCAAATACCATAGCTGCTTTAGCATTGTTACTCTCACTGAACCTTCTTCTTCTTCTTTCAGCTGCTATCTTTAGGGGTGGCCACAGTGGATCATTTTTTTCCATATTACTCACACTGTACCAATCGGAGTATTTATATCACCGTATCTGAGTGTGGAATCACAGCTCTACTGTAGCTGAGCGGAAAGAGAATTATCGGTATACAGCATCAAGCACATGCTGCCTCAGCCATGCTGTCTATTTGTACTGCTCCCATATGGCAAATGCTTCAGAGCCTTTCCTGTACGGACCTCGCAGTTCAGAAACAGTTTCATCCCAAGAACTATAAATGCAATCAATCAATTGCTCCTTGTAGAACTGTTTGTACTTAGAAGTACAATCACCTTACTGTAAACTTGCACTACAGTTACAATATTGCACAACCTGAGCCACTTTATAAAGCGCGTATTTACATATGATGACGATATCATTTTTAAGATGAAATGCAGCAAAATATATTTATAATATTATACAGATAAAACTTTAACTTCATTTAAATAATCTTTATTGTTAATAATTAAACATGTGAGGACAAGTTGTCGCAGCGCTAGCGAGGAGCTGGCGTGCTGTTAACGGACTGTTCCTGCCTCGTGCTGTATTCTTGCTGGTGCTGACGCGACAAGGGAAGGATAAATGGATGGAATAATTAAACATGTACTACGAAGATATTTCAATGTTCCTTAAAGGTTTTGAAGAATCAGCATTCTAAGCTTACAGATGACTTAACGTCTATTACTGAGCTGATTGTGTGGCGATGGGGTATTTGGAGAAAGAAAAGGAAGGACAGGAATTGGAGGTTAGTACGTTTGAAAGAAACAGTACTGCTGCAATAAATTATTCCATCGAAGGTCGAGCATGGCACAGGAAGCATCTTGGGGGGGGGGGGGCGTGGCATGGAACTATCTCTTGACAGGGCATCAGCTCGTCACTATCACTGCGCCACAGAGTTCCCATGTTTAATAACATGCTGTAGCTCCTATCATCATGAAAATTATATCAAGTATACATCTCAGTATTTTAATTATTCAGAGAGCTGTAATATCATGAATGTTATGTATTCTGTGTCCTGACGGAGGAAGAGAAAGCCCATTTAAGAAGCATGTGGTGATTCACACACATAGAGCACATAGAAGGACCAGTACAAAACAAAGCATTTAACGTGCTACTTTAGTTATGATGGGATTTGAGAAATTAGAAAATTAAAAGATTTTAAGATGAAGTTTATGATGTTCTACTTTAATGACAAAATAAACTACGTGATTAAAATGGAAATTTCGAGATTAAAGTTGACATTTCAAGCTTTTTTCCACTGTGTCCCTATTTTTTTTCTTTTCTCTGTACCCTAATAAGCTTTCATATGACACTCAGACGGTGGGCTGCGACTTGTCTTTTCATGGCGACTTTGATATTTGACAACTTCTTTTTTATGTCGGGCACTGTATGACTTTGTGAACTTGAGCTTTCGAGTTTCTCCAACACGCTATGTCACTCCATCAGCTTCCTTTTGTTGTTTATACCTCTGTTTAAACCAACAAATAGTATGTTTTTCCTTTGCCTTCACTTGGTAATCGCTGAAATTCTTCTATTTCCCCCCGTGCTTTTGTCATTGCCTTTTCACAGAACAGTGAGCTTAAGGGCTATTTATATTGATTTGCATATTCAAAGAGGCGTAATTCTGGGAGGAGTTGGGGTGGGGCAGCAGGCACATGCATTACTTTTCACGCTGACTGGGATTTATCGAGCGGAAGAACGTGGAAGTTGGCAAACGCACAGATTTATGCATCTGGATTTT
This sequence comes from Polypterus bichir lapradei, assembly GCA_026402145.1. Classification (NCBI taxonomy): domain Eukaryota; kingdom Metazoa; phylum Chordata; class Cladistia; order Polypteriformes; family Polypteridae; genus Polypterus; species Polypterus bichir. The sequence continues at coordinate 238,400,020 of JANRMT010062791.1, read as the reverse complement.
TTTGTGCGTATGCACATTTTCACTTTTGTCCTTACGCCATGTTTTAGTGTGAATTCTACGCACAGCGTTATGCACGAGGCCCCTGGACTGTCCAGTATCTGCGGACACAACCTCCCTTTTTAAGTTTTTCATTCACTGAATTTATTCTTAATAAAATTACAATGAGGGCAATGGGTTGGCATCCCAGCCAGTGATTTTATTTAATCTTTAACTGTTTTTTTTCTCTATGAAGCACCCTGGGAATGATGCAGATAAGTACTAATTGATGAAAATATGCTTCAATGCTTACTATTTTTAATACCATGTTTGTCATATTGACTCCAAATTGGCTCAATGTAGTTGATTGTGTCCTTCTATGGTGTTCCCTCCAGAATTGGTGTCTGCCTTGCATCATTCGCCGAACAAGCTGCAGACTAGTGGTGGTGGTGGTAGGGTCATTTAAATAAATTACCATACAGTTTTAATTAGCTTTAACTGGCTGTGGGGGTCTGGTTTAATCTTTGAGGGCACTATACAAATTCTTGATTTTGTTGATTTTTTTTTGCTTCTATATGATGGATAGCAACAATCCCACTTGGAACAGGACCCCTTGAACCTCCCACCCACAGCTGCACTGCTCTTCGGCTCCATCAGAGGGGAGAGCTCCTTCTTCTCCTTTCATCTTCGCTCTCCGACACGCACTGACTGGAAAGTGACTTCTGTCAGCAAAGCCCCGGCAGCAGAAGCCAGCATTTTAAATCCTCTGCGAATGTGGGAGGATAAAAGGAGCCTGTGTTCTCCATCACGTGGCGTTGGAGCTGGGGCAGGCCGGCGAGCTCCCCGAGGCCATGGAAAGGGAGATGGTATTAAGGGGGGGGGAGCGGGGGGGAATTGCAGGAAGTGAGCAGCCTTTTTTTTTTTTTTTTTTTTTTTACTAAGACTTGGACCACCGAGCCTCAGAAAATGACGAGTTGGCCTAAAGCGAGTTGTCATCTCTCACTGCTCCGCTCTGATTAATGGCATGAGCTTCTCTGGTTGGCAGGATCTTTTATCAGCTTGACTCTCTGCTTTGAAAGAACACCACAGGGGTCTGGAGACACCTGAGGAAGATAAAGCGGCGTGACTGTCAGAAAATAAAAACAAAATGAGCCGGGAGACTTGAGCATCGATCATGCAGGACCTCACAAGCAGCTCCCAACAATTTCAAGCACCTCACACCACTTGAACCCTGGCTCAGTCCCCTGCTGGAGTGATGTTCTTATTGTGTTTTTGGATCCCAGCTTGCACCCTTGAAATTTGATGTTTATTCACCCCAGGTGACTTCCATGTAAATAACAGTATATTCATTTTTTCAATGTATTTTTATTTTTTCTATACATTATAAAATGGAATACCTATATACAAACCGGATTCCAAAAAAGTTGGGACACTAAACAAATTGTGAATAAAAACTGAATGCAATGATGTGGAGATGGCAAATGTCAATATTTTATTTGTAATAGAACGTAGATGACAGATCAAACGTTTAATCCGAGTAAATGTATCATTTTAAAGGAAAAATATGTTGATTCAAAATTTCACGGTGTCAACAAATCCCAAAAAAGTTGGGACAAGTAGCAATAAGAGGCTGGAAAAAGTAAATTTGAGCATAACGAAGAGCTGGAAGACCAATAAACACTAATTAGGTCAATTGGCAACATGATTGGGTATAAAAAGAGCTTCTCAGAGTGGCAGTGTCTCTCAGAAGCCAAGATGGGTAGAGGATCACCAATTCCCACAATGTTGCGCAGAAAGATAGTGGAGCAATATCAGAAAGGTGTTACCCAGCGAAAAATTGCAAAGACTTTGCATCTATCATCATCAACTGTGCATAACATCATCCGAAGATTCAGAGAATCTGGAACAATCTCTGTGCATAAGGGTCAAGGCCGTAAAACCATACTGGATGCCCGTGATCTCCGGGCCCTTAAACGACACTGCACCACAAACAGGAATGCTACTGTAAAGGAAATCACAGAATGGGCTCATGAATACTTCCAGAAACCATTGTCAGTGAACACAATCCACCGTGCCATCCGCCGTTGCCAGCTGAAACTCTACAGTGCAAAGAAGAAGCCATTTCTAAGCAAGATCCACAAGCTCAGGCGTTGTCACTGGGCCAGGGATCATTTAAAATGGAGTGTGGCAAAATGGAAGACTGTTCTGTGGTCAGACCAGTCATGATTCGAAGTTCTTTTTGGAAATCTGGGACGCCATGTCATCCGGACCAAAGAGGACAAGGACAACCCAAGTTGTTATCAACGCTCAGTTCAATAGCCTGCATCTCTGATGGTATGGGGTTGCATGAGTGCGTGTGGCATGGGCAGCTTGCATGTCTGGAAAGGCACCATCAATGCAGAAAAATATATTCAGGTTCTAGAACAACATATGCTCCCATCCAGACGTCATCTCTTTCAGGGAAGACCCTGCATTTTTCAACAAGATAATGCCAGACCACATTCTGCATCAATCACAACATCATGGCTGCATAGGAGAAGGATCCGGGTACTGAAATGGCCAGTCTGCAGTCCAGATCTTTCACCTATAGAGAACATTTGGCGCATCATAAAGAGGAAGGTGCGACAAAGAAGGCCCAAGACGATTGAACAGTTAGAGGCCTGTATTAGACAAGAATGGGAGAGCATTCCTATTTCTAAACTTGAGAAACTGGTCTCCTCGGTCCCCAGACGTCTGTTGAGTGTTGTAAGAAGAAGGGGAGATGCCACACAGTGGTGAAAATGGCCTTGTCCCAACTTTTTTGTGATTTGTTGACACCATGAAATTCTGAATCAACATATTTTTTCCTTAAAATGATACATTTTCTCAGTTTAAACTTTTGTTCCGTGATTTATGTTCTATTCTGAATAAAATATTAGAAGTTGGCACCTCCACATCATTGCATTCAGTTTTTATTCACGATTTGTATAGTGTCCCAACTTTTTTGGAATCCGGTTTGTATATTCAATACAATTATTAAATCAAATACTGCTTATTCTAATACAGTTTTGAAGTTGTAATCTACCCATCACATCATATAGTTGCTAATATATTTAAATTCAAATGACTTCAGATGAACAAAACCTTCAAAAATAATAAACATACCAGAAAAATATTATCCAAAGCAGAATATTACCCACTCACAACATCCATCAGCATAACAATGGTATGACGAAATTTTAGATGGCATTATGTAAATAACGAAAATGTGATTTTGATAAAAATATTTTAAAATTAATTTCAAATATGAAATAAATGGAAGAAATCAAATTCTCGTGTGACAAAACTGAAGATATAATGGTGGCTAATACTACGCTGGCCTACTGACATAAAGCTCATTTTCATCTGATAGGCATCCGATTTTCAACTATGTCTCGTCTTTAGTAACAATTCGTCCTATTTTGGTAAATTTTTTTGCTTTTGATTTGTCCTTGTTTTATTTTTTGTTTCGTGTTCCTCCCTATACCCTCATCCTTATTATTATCATTTTCCTCTCTTAAGCGCTGCAGAAATTAGAAGAGCTCAGTATGCCGCTTGCACCTTAACATGGTATTAGCTAGCTAAACCTTCTGTCCTCTTTTCAGGCTCTGTTTTGTAGTTTTGGTTTTTGAATTTATCGTTTATGTCATGGTTCACCCAAGGTTTTATCCTAAGCTCAAGTGTGTTTTCTTTCTATTAGCATTTTTGTGGACCCTCCTGGAGGTTGTAGCAAAGGAGGGAATTAAAACAAAACTGTTTGCCATTATAAACAATGCTGCACATCCGCTCTCTGACACACTCACACTGAGGATTTTCAGAGAATGAATTATTCAGCAGAAATGTGTCAGGAAACACTACAGGGGCTCCTTTATACCAACAGCAATACGCCTGCATAACGAACGCCTCACTGGGACTAGGACTGCCAAGTTAGACGTTTTTCTTATTAAAATTCTATTAAAATTTCTTCCTTTTTAGTCATTCTAGTGTGTGTTCAGACTATAGTGTGTGTGTATATTTATCTATCTATCTATTAATCTATTGTAAATTGCCTTCCATTGCTTTCTTTGTCTTTTCTGTCTCCCATCCTGTGTGGTGGTGCTATGTACCACCCACACCTGCTCAAAGCGCCCTATTCTGCAGTCATCTGGGGTACTGGAGGAAATGAGGAGGACTTGGAAAGCTTTATTGACAACTGTGCTAACGGCATCAACTGTGCTCAATGGAGGATGGGTGACCAGCTGGACGAGGTCTGCGAAGCAGAAACCAGTTACCATCAGGCCTAACTATTTGATTTGCTCACTCCTGTCATTCAGCCATGGCCATCCAGAGGTTTATTTTTCATAATATTAATTAATGATAATATCCCAATAACTATGGTATATATTTATTGTGTTTGTTGATTAATCTGTGGAAAGCAACTTGAGATGCATGTAAATGCATGATGAGGTGCTATATAATTAAAGTTATTATTATATTGTGACATGTGAGTCACTGTCTTGCACTCGATAGAAGACACTGAATTTAAAGGCTTCAAGAAAACCAACTTTATTCCAATGAAAACAGGAACAGTCAAGGTATTTATTCAAACGGGAGCTCCCACTTCAATACACACTGACACAGCCAACGAGCAGGATGGGGCCAGCTCCGTGGCCGGGTTATTATGTTCCCTGTATCACCTTTCGGGTGACAGACATGTTACATGGGGAGGCTGTGAACTTGTAGTTACTTTGGTGGTGCTGTGAACCTGTGGTTGCCTTGGCAATGGAGAAGCAACCCACGACAGAAGCATCAATTGTGTTTCACTGTGTGGCACTGTTGGGGAGGGTCTCAAAAGAGCTCAAAAATCTTACAATATAAATAAAGTTATTACTATTAAGTGAAAAGACAGACCATGATAAAGAGTTGGGGCAGCAACCTAGCGACCCAATATAATTAAAGTTCAGCAAATATAAAGAAAAAATCACACAATAATTGTGAAAAAAAACTTTTTAGATGCAAGTTCCAAATTGAACTGTCTCAAGATGGCAGATCTTCCTGCCTTACGTCCTTCCAGCAGGAGGAGCAGGAGGCAAGAAGTGATGTCAGAGGTGTCACAGATGTCAATTTTTCAGTTTGCAGAGAGAGGAAAAGAAAAGGCATTAGGACACAGCGCCAACCCCTGGAGCAGTGGGGAACTGCAATCATCAGAGCCCTTCAGCTGTCCCCTATGTGCACACGTGTGACACTATATAATGGGAAGAGCAATTCAGAGAAAGACCCCCTTCCAGGTAGGTTGGGCATTCAATGGGTGTCTAAAATGGGGTAACAAAAACAGAACACAAGTCCTCACAGAGCTGGATGGCCATTCTATCATTGCCACCTCAAAAATATAACAGAACAGAACAAACTACTTTTGTTCTTGCACTTATCAAATGCAGGAGCAGACTGCAGTGACAACTCTCAAGGCAAAAATACAAGAACAGATTAAACTACTCACTAACCACTCTGTGACTCGCTCCAATAAAATCATACAGGTTTCATTTTGGTGTTTAGTTGCAATGGTGAGCTCTGTGTGCATGAGAGCTGACAACCAGTGAATGGTCATCTGGAAGTCACATAATCCACTGATGAGGAATAAGGAATGCGGGTGTTTTGAATCTCACAAACAGAAGAGAGGCTCGTCTTTCTTATGCTTTACCTGCTTAAACAGAATGGAAAATACAAAAAAGGTCAGAGACTGCGACTGAACTCGCTGTACCTGTTAACCTGTTAACTCTTCATACAAAGCCCTCTTTATCAGGCCAAAAAGGGAAATTTGGACCTCCTAAACAGAAGAGAAGCTCATCTGTCTGATGTCTCGTCTCATGTTTTATGAAACCTAACAAAAAGAAAAAACTCGCCTTAGCTGTTAACCCTTCATACAACACCGGCTCCATCAGGCAGCGTGCTATTGGCTGTCAGAAAAAGGGTTGAGCATGATTGTACTGAATGGTCAGCATGCCATCACTAAATGTGACATAGGCAGTGATTTTTTAGGGTCTGGCAACACGATTAGTGACTGGGGTCAGCAAATCAGATATACCCCATAACTAGAAGTTGCGTAATGTGACATCGGCTTTAGTCTTCAGTTTCCTCTTCTCAGTTTATTATGTTACTTGACACTTTTTCAACCTTCCCTTGCACACTTTTTATTTTTTTCATAATAAGACTACTCCTTTTTGTACCATTTCAGTTTCTTTGTTTCTAGTTGGACTTGGGATAACAAAAGGGTACCTTTATTGTGTACAAGAAAGATAAAAAACAGGAAAAGTTAGTGTTAGGAAAAAGGAGAACAAAGGACTTTTTTTGTTTTTTGTAGGGTAAAAACAACTAAAGAGGACTTTAATGTTTGGCTAAAAAGAAGTAAAAAGGAAAGTGGTAGGCTCAACAAGGGAGTATAGCATTGAGAAATTCTAATGGGTATGAGTACAAAGTCTTGGTGTTATGGAATTTTTAAACTTTTCGTGAAGTATCTGTTATGATTTCCTACATTATTTAAGTCTAATTTAGGGTTTTGACTCTTGTAGAATTCAAATTAGGCCTCTGTTTTTGAATATAAAAATTGTTTAAGATTATTATAAATATTTTGTGCTGTTTTGGATGCCTTTTTCATTTTGCACAGGCAGCAATGTTTTTGAGTATTTGTTTCATAATCAAATGAATGAGCCCGAAAGAACATGATCATCCATTAAAAGATCAGCACTGATGTCTTTTCTTCATACAGATTGTTTCTGTGTTGTGATTCTTTATAAAAGCTTTCTAGGTAAACATACTTTGAAGGTGTTTCTTTGAATATAATTTTTGTTCCATGTTTTTGGTTTCAAATTATAATTTCCCACTTACGATCTTACGTTTGTATCTGACCACTTTTCATTTCCTGGTCCATACTCTTTGCTTGTGCTGGCTTTCTATTCCTTTGCACAGCACTTGTGTGTATGTGAGTGAACGGTCAAGAAGACAGATTAACCGGGCACTATTAAAAATTACAGTTTCGATTGCTTTGATGCAATTCTCTGTTACTGGTTTGAAAATTCTTTTATCTATTTGTCAAGGTAATTTAAATTCTGTCACTCAAAATAAATGAACAAATCAAGCACCTAATAAAATCATTGTTTTTAATTTGGTCAACTAGGTCATGAAATTGTAGTTGCCCTAGAAGGACTGGAGGGTACTACAGCTAAGATGACCATGTTACATGAAAGACATAGTAGCACTTGAAGTAGTGGATTGGAGAGCAAGCAGGTGTATCCCAGGACTTAAGGACGTACCCTACTCTGACAGAGAATTAAACTTGTTCAGTTGCAAGTAGACAAAACTGAGTGGCACTTAGGCAAAGTCTCCAAAATCCTCAAAGGCATTGATAAAGTAGATCCAGCAGAATTTTTCCAAGTTAATTGTGAACCAAGTACTCGAGGACACCAGTGAAAATTAACGGGAAGCGTATTTAAGATGGAAGCCAGGAATCACTTCCTTTAGTCAAATAGTTGTGGGACTCTGGAGCAAACTACCAAGACATGCAGTGGAAACTGAACATTTGACAACCTTAAAGAGGTTTCTGGTTTCTGGATGAGATATTGGTACACTTTAGCTATTAGCTAAGCCAAAGGGCTCGATAGACTGAATGATCTCCCCTTGCCTGTCACATTTGTTTTGCTCTTAAGTTCTAAGATATAGCCATTCAGTACATACAAAATTACACAAATCTGTCAGAAGAATTAAAAACATAAAAGCAAATTTTCACCACTATTATAGGGTCGCCAATTTGGAATGAAGAACGTGTCATCTTTGATCCTCCTCAAATGTTTTATACCATTTTATACTTTGTGGTGATCAGTCTTGTCTTTTTGATGGGTGGTATCACCAAACCAGAGTCTTTGATAGTCTTATTGATCATAACAGAGCCATAAAAAAAATCCAAAACTTGTTATAAATGACTGCGATGGGCTGGTGCCCTACCCGGGGTTTGTTTCCTGCCTTGCGCCCTGTGTTGGCTGGGATTGGCTCCAGCAGACCCCTGTGACCCTGTAAGATAGGATATAGCGGATTGGATAATGGATGAATGGATGTTATACAGTAAATGAAGAGAGTTGGACTCATTCAGTGTCATCCTCTGTGTTTCTACAAGAGAGAGGGTGGAGTGCATGAGAATGGAAATGTGTTCTCAGAATTGTTTAGGTGGTGTCCTGATCTAAGAAGTATACACTTGATGGACATTCCAGACATGTGCTCAGAGGACCTCAGCATGTACTTTTTAAGAAAAAGAAAAAAAGAAAGAAAGAAATGATAGGAGATTGTAATGATATCAGGATATGGGATGTAGCAGTGTGTGTATGTGTGTGCAGACTGGCAGGCGAACATTAGCTTCAAATCAGAGCTTGGCCAAGGGGATTTTTGTTTCGACTTTGAAGCAGAGCCAGTCATTCAGAGAAATGATAGGATGCTGAGCATGCTTTAAAGAAAAGCAATTTCAAAAGGCAGAATTTGTGGATTGTATCATTCCCTTCCTCCACCCAAGGGTGGCTATAAAAACCCTCCTAGTAGAAATCAGTATCCTTTAGATCCAAAACGGAAACAGCTGTCTGTAGCTATAAAAATATATAGTCAGATCTCTGACGAGTTAACCTTTGCAGCCTTGCAGGTTCAGACTTGCCTTATTTCCATAAGAGAAAAAAACAAAATAAATAATAAAGCCTATTAGCGGATTCCTCTGATGCCTGCTCTTTTAATAGAAACTTTGAGATGAAACCCCATGGGTGGACAGCCCTGGGCATGACTAGTGGTTTTGAAGTGCTGTCATTGAGCTGTAAATGTGCACTTTTTAGTTCTTTTGCTTCTTTTCCACTGACTTACAGAGTGCCTAATGTTTCCACAGCTGTTTTCCAGCATCCTCCGTACTGGAGCTTGAGTGAGGAAAAATGTCCAGCTACATTCTTTCAAGAAGTCCCCATCCATGTGCTCTCTGGACCTTCCTTATTGATTCTGACCTGAACGTCACCACACCCTATACAAGCATGAAGGGCGTCATTGATAGACTGTTGAGAGCTTATTCAGCCTATCTGAAGACTTTGCACTGAGAGGAGGTTGTTAGAGAAAATGGATAACCACCAGAACATTTGAGCCATCTAGCATGTGGCCACCTGGACCCCTTTCAGCTACTTTCTGATGACCTTATGGCGAGACTTTGACTCATTTCACCCTTCAGTTACCTTTCTGGCTTTCCTAACATTGCAACACAATAACATTTATGTTTAGTCAGAAACAAAACCCCCATCAAAATACATTTTTAAGGTTCAGGTTACTGTCCTCGCTTTTGCCTTTTTTTGTAAGACAACCCCATGTTATGTTTCAGCCTGGGTCTTTTCTCCGCCTCAAATATGTGTTTTGCATATTTAATCTTTGTGCTATTTTTCAAATATTCTTTTTTATGTTATGCTGTGAGTTCAGTTTTCGTTTGTCCATAAATTTGTTTTTTATTACTGTTTTATATTAATATATGTAGTTTGGTTAGCTATCTGCCCTGTCTCCTGTATATGGAGCCTAAGGAGAGGGGTCCACCTAACTATGTGGCCACAGTACGAGCCCAGACAATTTTAAGTCCAGGCTGTTGATGAATTAGTGCTTAAGCCTTACTCATAGAAAGCCTATCAGAGAAAATGGTGATGACGGTGCGAGGAAACAATAAACAAAACCAGAATTGAGATCTAAAACCAAATCCAAAATCAAGGAATCATAGTAAGGAATGCTGCAACAAAGCCAGGAACCAGGAAATCTTAAGCACTTAACCTAACACACACACACACACACACAATATTGCTTTTTCAGAATATCTGCAAACTCGGAGGGATGGTGTATCTCCTATGCTGTTTTTTTATAGTGTCACGTCAATGACGTCAGTAGTTTCGGAGTTGCATCATGCTGACATTGATTCAATATGACAGAATGATGAAAGAAATTAATATTTTAATAACTGAAGACAATACTAAAAATAAAAATAATTACAGAACAGGATGCAGCATGTTGGGAAAGAATTATTATGAAAAAAACCTAAACAAGCATTCAAAGCATTTTCAAACATACAAAATTATAACAAATAGAAGTTTCAGCAGAGTGTTTATTATTTTGGATTCTTGATTTTTCCATCTTTGTGTGTTTTTTTTCTTCTTTTTTGCTTTGACTCCTGTTTCATTTAAGGTAATGGATTTGGCTTGAGTTCTTTAGATTTGCTGCTTTACCTGGCTTTGCCTTTTGAGCTTTCTGTTTGAATGTTTCTAATAAATACATGTTTAAATATAAAGAAACTTTGCTTTTGTTGTCTTTTGGGACCAGAGGTTTATCTCCCCTCCTTTAGTGGTCTTAGACCCATTATTGGCATGGTGCAGGCCAGAAGCCTGCCATTTAAGTTTGGGGCTAGGCTGCCTAGGAGAAGGCCTATCTGGTGGATCTGGAGCTGTTAAGAGGGCAGGTCTAGTTTTATGTGAATTCTGTTTTTTTTTTTGGCAGTCTGAAAACCCATTTTGGAAGTTATTGTGTGGTAGAAGTCACTGCACCCAGCTTCTCTTTCTTCCGTTTTTTCGTGATATTTTTGATTTTTGCGCTTTTTTTTCCCATGAATTACAAGTTTAAGTGTTTAATCAGAGTGCCATAGACACTTTCCTGTGGCAGTGTCCTTTGATCCCCTATTTGTTCTACCACAAGTTTTTAATAAAAAAAGAAAGAAGAGCTAGGAGATGAAATCCTAATGGGAAACTAGCAGAGGTTGATAGCATAGCAAAATGTGAGACCAGTGTTGCAACTAAACCCAACACGTTACCAAAGCAGACAGAAAAAAAGTTTTGTTAAGGTATTCATAATCTTGGATGCATACTAAAGAACAACTTAGAATCAGCTTAAACAACACCACTCTAATGGCATAACTCACTGCCACTTCCAGGACATATGAACTTGAGAAATAACTGTCGCATATAGACAATGGAATGACAAAAATATGGCTCCCAAAAGAGGCCAATATGACACTGCACTATAGCAGTGATTTTAAATAATATTAAAAATTAGAAGCCTTAAAACAAAATGGAAGGCCACAATGAAAGTGAAACTACAATCGGCAAGTTGTCAGAATGAAGAGAAATACAAGGCTTCTGGAAAAAAAAAAAAAAAACGAAGTCATATCAGACTTCCTAGCATCATTGTCCTTCCCTTTCGTAATTCTGTTAATTAATTGACCTTTTAGGCTCGTACTTTTCAGTGTTTCAATTTTACATAAGACATTTTAACACATGAGAGAAGACCATTCAGTCCGTGAAGCTCATGTGTTTAGCTAATAGCTAAGCTGTCACAATTTGTCATCCAGACACTTGTTAAAGGTTGTCAAGGTTACTGTCACATCTCAGCCAGGGTTCGTCCCCTGGCAAGGGCTCAAATTTGTGTTTTAAATCTTTTTTTGATTCTTTTATTTGTTTTGATGATACTCTTTTTAGTTATGTGCATTATTCTTTTTTGATTTTGTTTATGTACTAGGATGCTTCACCCCCTGCTCGCTTCGCTTGCCAACCCCTTCCTACCACCCCCGCCAGCGCTATGTGCCGTTGTGAAAAGTAGGGCTGAACGCAGCCCAAGCAGACGCAGCCGCTCCTCCGAAACCCCTCTTAAATGGTGATACAATGGGAAACAAATAACAGTTAGTTTTTTTTACCTCCTCTTTGCTCGATCAGCTGCTGGATTTCAAACGTTTAAAAGCCTGTAACAGCACCTGAATATTCGATCTCTTTTTGCTGTTCTGTTATTTCACGGAGTAATATTTTCTTTTTTTTTTGTGCTAATGCAATCTTTACTCTCATTTTTTTGACAACTTTCGAATTTTCCTACTTCCTTTATCTCTAACCTGCTCTGCATGTGTATCACGGGACTTGCTGCCAAAGGTTGTAAGTATGACGTGACTTGACCATCCCGTGGGACGTGAAAGTGTCTCTCTGTCTTTCTTCCAAAGATCACGTCTCGTCGCCAGGAAAAAAGTCTCATTGCAAGATTTTTTTTTTTGAATAGAGAGATGTAAGCTGCCTGTGTTATGTTCCATGGATTTTGTTGGTGGTCTCCAGTACTTGGCATCTGTCAGTCACCACGAGCAATTGCCTTTCTATAAATCCAGAGAGTCTCCCACAGTTTCTGTTGGTTTATTTTGAACGTGCCCAAGAGTGGTGCTTTGCTTATTGTGATTACCTTATTGTGTTTTTAGTTCTTGCTCTGGTTTTGACTTTGCCTTTGAATTGTGTTTTTAGATCATTATTCACTTTGGTTTGCCTTGCTGGTGACTCATTTATGCCTTTTTAAGAACTTCATAGTGAGACAGAGCATTTATGTGATCTCTATATATAATCTTCATTTGGATCTTGATCTTTGTTTGTCCGCGAATGAATTAGAAGAAGAAGCACTAGATGGCAGTAGAGATACAGCTAAAACATAGGCATTGCATTAAGAATCTCCTCCAGGCTTATACTACTGAAGACTGTAGTACGCCAGTCACACCTCAAAACACAGACATTCAAACTAAACAAATTGTTGTGCTTTAAATTAACTAAAGAGATCTTCATTTAGATCTTGATCTTTGTTTGTCCACGAATTCCATGCATGCGTAGACCACTTTCCAGTTTAGTACGTTGTTGTTACTCACGGATGTCAACAATGTGCCGGAATAACGAAAGGAGTTGTGGACAGTGTTAAGCTGGTTAGCTCCTGAGGCCTGGATAGAGAATGAGATTGCCGAAGATAAAAGGTATATGCCTACGTAACATATGAATGAAAGAAAGACAGTGGGTAAAATGAATGACAACGTAACAGCACGTTCCGGAAATTATTATTGTTACGTTGTAGCCGGCGAGTGCTGCGCGTCTCACAGTTGTACCGTGGCTTGCTCACATGTCAGTGAAGTGATCCCTATTTATGCTTTAAAGAGCCTGGATACCTATGTGTCCCCTTTTTATAACCATTGCTCCGTGTATATTGCCTTACTCTTTGGATTGCCACAAAGCAACCTGCGAGATTAGAGAAAGGTTGAGAAGAGATCGTGAGAGGAAATGACAGCGTCGTGAAAACGAGACGGACTGTGAATGGACAGAAGCAGAAATGCTCCTACACTACCACATAATTACGATTTGGACAGTGATTCCGAGTAGGCCGTTCCTATCGAATCAATATCCAAGGGTTTTCTTTTGTAACTTTGTTTCCCTTATAAAAAATCATAATGCTGTGCGATGAAGGGCCCAGTTCATGACTGGCAGCCGCGTTTAAACAGGGAGCCCTTCACAGACAACTTTAACACGCGCAACGTAGTTGGGCACACATGGCTAGTAATAAATATTTTTCTTTATAAAGACTCTGCGTTTGCCCCTTATTACTAGCCAGGGTTTGATGGTCATTTCTGGAAGTGCTTTTGAAACTTTGTGTTTTATGTGCTTTGGGATTTCTAGTCCACTACAGTTTCTGCTTCAACTCCATGTCTTGGTAATTTGTTCCAGATTCCCACAACTTTTTGCATAAAGAAGCGTTCCCTGGCTTCAGTTTTAAATGCACTTCCCCTTAATTTCCACTGATGTCCCTGAGTATGTGATTTCGACTCAAGCTAGAAGAATTCTGCTGGTTTGACTTAATGAATGTCTTTGAGGATTTTAAACACCTGGATGAGGTCACCACGCAGTCTCCTCTGCTTGAGAATAAACAGGTTTAGTTCACATGTCATTAAGTCCCATGATGCACTTGTTCTCATCTTCTCATTTTCAAGTGCTGTTTAATAGCGTGGTAACCAGAACTGTACGCAGAACTCAAGATGGGACCTCACTAGTGTGTAATGCAGTCAGTGCATAACATCTGTTGATTTATATTTTTTAGCAAAATTATATTTTATAGTGTCTGCTCTTATTTCCAGGTTTTCCATTTTTGGTTAAGCAGAGGTGAACTTGTCTTTCATTCGATCATTTTTTTCCCGTTCTTTTGAAACATTTTTATATACATCTGTATTACTCAAGTCTTTGACGTTTTCTGTAATTTTAAATGTTTGTATTTTTGGCATTTTTAAATCCTTTTATTGTTGTGGAATATTGATTTAATCAAACATTAAAAATATAGTGTGGCCAAGTAGGTTTTGGACAGTTTTGGCCTTCTTTGTTGGAGTAAAATCCTTAACATCGTCATCAAGGGTTTAATTATCTCTTTGTCCTTGAAATGCTATGTTTGTTAAATATGCAACTCTACATTAGATCCCTGCAACCAGCAGCTGGTTACTTTTTATTTCCTCCATAATTCACCACTCTGGAATTTTAAACGCACTTGTCCTTGGATCTGTAACAACCGGAATTTCGATTTGCATTTTAAGCGATCGGAGGTGCTCTCTCAGTGTGTCCATTAAGAGACTTAACCAAACACTTTGTGATTTTGTGTAATGTTTTTCCATTGTGGACACCACCTCAAAGGTCTTTGAATTGGTGTAACCTGCTTATTTAGGTTCAAAGGCAGGGGGCTGGAGCCTTTTACATTGGACTCAAGGCACGAACCCACCCAGTCCATTGCCCACACCCACACTGGCCTTTAAAATTGGGTATAACAATATTATGCCCACTATATGTCCAGTAAGTATTACAATAATGATGAACCATTACTAACCTTCCTTTATGCTTCTCTTCTTCTTGTTATCTTGTTTTCACACTTGGTGCCACTGCTTTACTGCCAAGCTGTTTTTCTGCCCATGAAAAGATACCTGAGGCGCAGAGAGTCTTGGGATCAACAGATGGAAGGATTCTGCTGTCAGATTAGATGGCCCAGTGCAGGCTTTACTGTAGAACGACCAGAAGGGGGTGAGTGGCCCGTAGGTCGTGGTCTCCAGGATTGTCACTGTGTCTGACTGTATTTCTTATATTTGACCGTGGACTCCCAGAGGTTTATCTTCTTTTTGGCCATAGTTCAATAATTAGATAGATAGATAGGTATTTTATTAATCCCAAGAGGAAATTCACATACTCCAGCAGCAGCATACTGATAAAAACAATATTAAATTAAAGAGTGATAAAAATGCAGGTAAAACTTAATGGAATTGAAGAGTCGCATAGTGTGGAGGAAGAACGATCTCCTCAGCCTGTCAGTGGAGCAGGACCGTGATGGCAGTCTATCGCTGAAGCTGCTCCTCTGTCTGGAGATGACACTGTTCAGTGGATGCAGTGGATTCTCCATGATTGACAGGAGCCTGCTCAGTGCCCGTTGCTCTGCCACCGATGTCAAACTGTTCAGTTTTATTCCTACAATAGAGCCTGCCTTCCTCACCAGTTTGTCCAGGTGTGAGGTGTCCTTCTTCTTTATGATGCCTGCCCAGCACACCACCGCGTAGAAGAGGGCATTCGCCACAACCGTCTGATGGAACATCTGCAGCATCTTATTGCAGATGTTGAAGGACACCAGCCTTCTAAAGAAGTATAGTCGGCTCTGACCTTTCTTGCACAGAGCATCAGTATTGGCAGTCCAGTCCAATTTATCATTCAGCTGCACTCCCAGGTATTTATAGGTCTGCACCCTCTGCACACAGTCACCTCTGATGATCACAGGGTCCAGGAGGGGCCTGGGCCTCCTAAAATCCACCACCAGCTCCTTGGTTTTGCTGGTGTTCAGTCGCACCATTTAACAAAGTCCTTGATTAGGTTCCTATACTCCTCCTCCTGCCCACTCCTGATGCAGCCCACGATAGTAGTGTCGTCAGCAAACTTTTGCACGTGGCAGGACATAGGCTGAACAGGACCGGAGAAAGTACAGTCCCCTGCGGCGCTCCTGTGTTGCTGACCACAATGTCAGACCTGCAGTTCCCGAGATGCACATACTGAGGTCTGTCTGTAAGATAGTCCACGATCCATGCCACCAGGTATGAATCTACTCCCATCTCTGTCAGCTTGTCCCTAAGGAGCGGAGGTTGGGTGGTGTTGAAGGCGCTAGAGAAGTCAAGAAACATAATTCTTACAGCATCACTGCCTCTGTCCAAGTGGGAGAGGGATGAGTGTAGCATGTAGATGATGGCATCCTCCGCTCCCACCTTCTCCTGGTATGCGAACTGCAGAGGGTCAAGGGCATGGCAGACCCGTGGCCTCAGGTGGTGAAGCAGCAGCCGCTCCATGGTCTTCATCACATGTGACGTCAGAGCGACAGGCCAGAAGTCATTCAGCTCACCAGGATGTGATAACTTTGGGACTGGGGTGATGCAGGATGTTTTCCAAAGCCTCAGGACTCTCCCCTGTTCCAGGCTCAGGTTGAAGATGCGCTGCAGAGGACTCCCCACCTCCAGCGCACAGGCCTTCAGCAGTAGTGGCGATACTCCATCTGGACCCACTGCTTTGATGGCACGAAGTCTTCTTCTTTTTCTTTTGGCTGCTCCCATTAGGGATTGCCACAGCGCATCATCTTCTTTATATATTTCTGTCCTCTGCATCTTGTTCTGTTACATCCATCACCTGCATGTCCTCTCTCACCACATCCATAAACCTTCTCTTAGGCCTTCCTCTTTTTCTCTTGCCTGGCAGCTCTATCCTTAGCATCCTTCTCCCAATATACCCAGCATTGTCTCCTCTGCACATGTCCAAACCAACGCAATCTCACCTCTCTGACTTTGTCTCTCAACCATCCAACTTGAGCTGACCCTCTAATGTACTCATTTCTAATCCTGTCCATCCTCGTCACACCCCGTGCAAATCTTAGCATCTTTAACTCTGCTACCTCTGGACAGATATTGTTGGGCTCCATTTATGGTAATCAGTTTCAAACTACTTTGTTTCCCTGTCTGCTTAAACAAATTTGTGTCTTTATGTAAGTCAGTTATTGCATGAACTTATCCTAGGCTGCACACAGACAAGAGTGTTATACAAGAATATATGGAGCTGAATTAAATTGAGCACATTATGAGTACTTGAGAGTGACACAAGAGCCTGAATGATCCTCCATGTGCCCTTTTCCATGGTGAACTCCTTGGCCCTTTTCATGTGTACTTCATTTTGGAAAGCACTGGCGGGTCACTGTTACATAGTATCTCAGTGGTCGTCACTCTCGAGCCTTAACCGCTGAGTCGGGGTGGTGTACCACAATGCCTGCTAACTGCTGCTTCTGCTTTGTATGGACTGGAGAAGGAAATCCTCTTTTTTTTTCTGTGTGTGTGAAGAATGAGAGAGACGCTGACCTTGATGCTGACAGCTTAATTGCTTTCGCGAAATTAGGCTTTATTGATTTCAATACAATCCCCAAACTTCGCATTACCATTACAAGGCAGGAGATAATTAGAAAGGGGGATTAAAATACACGGATGATAAAATTAAGTCCTTTGCGGGAAGGATTTTATTTATCGGTTATGCAAGTTATTTAGCTGCCATCCTGAAGTAACCATCATGAGCTGTTCACTTAGAGGAGACTGGCTCGCCGATTCAGCTTATTTATTAGCTAAAACTGCAGCCCAGAAGTCCCGCGGCTTGGCAGCAAATCTCACATGGCATCCTCGGTTGCCAATCTTCAAGCAACACATTTTACATTTAAATAAGCAAATTACACAAAATCGATTTTTATTAAATAGAAGGTGGGCTTATTGTTCCCAGGAGCAGCTGAAACATGTATCAGGTAAAAAGGCTGGCAATTCATTAAAAAACATGATGCCTTTCACTTTCTTTCTCAAGTGCAGTATCAGAAAGCAACAAAATTATTATCATTATTATTATTAAAATGAAAAGACTGTGAGAACAGTGTGTCTTTTTCATATTTTGTTCAATTGTGAGAATATGATTAACATTAATGCAAAGTCAACTAAAGTCTCAATGGTTAGGAATGCTGCATCACACTGCAAGTTCCTCCTATGATGGTGTTGAGATTATCCTATGGAATTCAGTATCCGGGTGGCTGTCGTCCGACACTCCCCATGACTCTCAGACACTACAGCTCTGCTAGTGTGTCAGTGATGGCTGCCTCAGACAAAGAGCGGCAGCGTTTCATGATTCTGCTGTAGCTCCGGTGTGAATGGGTGTGGCCTTGTCTGCCCCGCCCCCTCATAGCTGACTCACACACAGAGATGGCAGCGTTTTGCTTCCTAAGGGGGTTGTGAGGTGAGGTGGCTGTGCTGTCCGTGTTGGCCTCTTCCAACATTCCACATGTCAAAGCTCCCCAGTACCAATCCTTGAGAGTGCCTACACCTCACGTTCTGGCAGCACTTTCTTAATAATTAACCTACTATATTTGTTTAGCTTTTAACCATTAGTCTCCATTTGTTTTAGCCTTTGGTTTGTAATTTAATTTTAATCTATTTACTATTAGCACACTTTCTCCATTTACCTGTTTGTTCCTCCACCCCAATGCAAACCTATGCTGACCACCAGAGTTGACATAAGTCAGAGATTCATGCAGTGCCTAAAGCCTAACAGATGGCATCTCATGAGTGTTTTGCCAGCACAAATCTATAATCTACTAAGCGCACATCCCTTTCTGGAATTAACTGTTAAGTTTTCTCCTCAGCTTCCTCACATCTCTCATAATCTTTGATTTCTCCATTCTCTGTCACTCAAGTCATGCCATTTTATTCCCCATTTCAGAATATAAGTCAGTTGTGAACATTCCCTGAAAAGTTTTAATGTAAAAACCAAACAGGAAAAAATAACTTCAGTTTTGTAAAATGAAGCCTTCTTACTGTGGCAAGAAAATCACCTTATCTATGCATAAATTTGTCTTAAAATGTCATCTGATCTTCATGTATGTTACATAAGAACATAAGAAATTTGACAGACAAGAGGAGACCATTCAGTCCATCAAGCTCATTTGTTTAGTTAACAGCTAAGCTGTCCCAGTATCTCATGCAGATTCTTCTTGGAGGTTGTCAAGGTTTCTGCTTCAACTACATGTCTGGGCAATTTTGTTCCAGAGTCCCACTTTACATAAAGAAGTGCTTCCTGGCTTCAGCTTTAAATGAAATTCCCCATAATTTTCACTGATGTTCTCGAGTATGTGATTCACATACATACATGTTGCTGGATCTACTTTATCAATGCCTTTGATGATTTTGAAAACCTGGATGAGGTCTGTAATATAGCGGGTCCACGGCTTCAAGAAAAAGGGCTGGGTTTTTTTAAAAATCTGTATAGCCGTGCCGTTCTCCGTGGGCGCGATCGCACGACTGCAGGGAGTTAGTGAGGTAGTTGGAGCGAGTTGCACCTACACGTGTGGGTGCGGTCGTTCTTGATTGCCTCATTGGCTTCCTGCGGTGTGTGATTAAGGTGCTGCGCCCACGGAGGCACCGGCGGGGGTGTACATGTACGGGTTGAACCAGAGAGGGAGGGAAAAGGCGATCAATGTATGGAGAGATCGATTGAGGCGAAGTAAATCGAGGTTAACATTAGTAAATGCTTGGCAGGACGATCTGGCCACCTTGGATGAGGAGACACCACGAGCTGGGGCCTAGCGTAGGAGCGTTAGTCAGTTGCGCTCTAAGGACTAGTTCGCCCGACTGAAAACCAGTGAGTTGGGTGAGCAGAGAGGTGTCCTCCCGTGGGATCTGAGGAGCGACTGCGACTGCGACTGTGGGTGCGCGAAGGATCAAGGGAGGAGAGCTGACCTCGACGGTCCGGCAGTGACGTTTGGAAGGGGGCCAAGAGGTTAGCTGAAGGAGCTCGTGGCTGTTGGTCTCTGCCGGCTGCAAGTAATGGTGAGCCGGGGAGAGAGTAACGGAGGTGGGTCGGAGAATAACAAGAGAGACACTGCTTTTTAAGTTCTGCACATTGTAACCTCGGATTTTAATGGATTTATTTATTGGACGGTTTTTATCCCCACTAGACACTGTTTTTATGTATTTATTTACTGAACTGTTGGACACCGCACTTTAGCACTTTTTTTGTTTTGATTGTTTTAATAAAGGCACTTTAACTTTTTGAATATATCCCCTGGCTTCATGTGAGATTTGTCAGCTCATCTCGGTGACATTATCGATGGTGTTCGGTTCAGGACCCCCATCAGAACGTTGGGAGCCTGAAGAGAACCTGCATCGTCACAAGGTCCCCACGCAGTCTCCTCTGCTTGACACAAAACAGGTTTATTTCTTTGAGTCTGTCACAGTAGGACATGTCCTGAAGTTCTGGGATGATCTTAGTTTCTTTCTTCTGCAAAGCTTCAAGTGCTGTTATGTCTGTCTTGTACTGTGGTAACCAGAGCTGCACACACTACTCCAGATGTGGTCTTACTAGTGCGTTGTAGAATTTAAGCCTTTAAGTTCAACAGTTTTATGATATAACCTAACATTTTATTTGCCTTTTTTTATTGCTTCTGTGCACTGCTTAATTGATGAAAACGTTGCGTCAACATAAACCCCTAACTCCCTTTTTAGAGGTTGTTTGCTGTAGGCCAGTGTCTCCCATCTTGGATTTATTATTGATGTTCCATTTGCCCACATATACCACTTTGTACTTTTCTGCATTAAACTGCATTTTCCAGGTGTTTGCCCAGTTCTGAAGGTTGTTCAGGTTTTTTTGAATTTTATTTGCTGCCTCTATAATGTCTGCCATCAATTCAATTTTAGTGTCATCTGAGAGTTTCATAAATTTACTAACTATACCAGAATCGGTGTCATTAATATAAATAAGAAAAGTAATAGGCCAAGGACAGACTCCTGAGGGACTTCATTGATGACCTTTCTCCATGTGGAGCGTACTTCTTTGTCTCCTACAAGTTGACCAAATAGAGATCTAGTTTTGTAGGCTACCTTTTGATGCTTACAGTTTCTATCAAATGATTTTTGAAAGCCCAGCTAAATTTATGTTTTATACTTTTGTCAACTATTCCGGTTGCTTCTTCAAAAAAATCTAAAAGATTGGTTTGGCTGGACCCTCCTCTCATAAACCCATGCTGGCTGCTGTTTACAATATTATGTTTGTTTACAGTAGATGATTTTCAAATGTTTTTCTCATTATAGTTTCCATAATTTTGAACGGCTCAGAAATCAAACATGTTAGTTTAATATTACTTTACCTTTCTTGAATATTTGGAGTCACATTTGCAACTTTCCAGTCCTCGGGTACTTCTCTTTTCTGTATGCCTAATATGAGTTTCTAGTTGACATCTTTCACTTCTTTCAATTCAACTGGTAAAATCCCATCAGGTCCAGGAGTTTTATTTGTCTTCAAATACTGAATGAATACAATATGTTTTAATTTAAAAAAAATACACAAATGATTGTATAGTTCTTGTACATAGTGAAAACATCATTCAAACATTCATAGTTCAGGTTGGAAAAAAAAATGAATTCCTAGTCTGATGACTTCAGCAACAGCTAACTGGAACCAGAAGTTTGCAAGCCTGGACTCCAGCAGTGAAATGAGATTGGAGGTGTGAGTTGCAGCTACTGTGACCTACAAACAAAATGACTCAAACTTTGGAAGTTCACTATTAACAAGTAGTATCTGCATGCATTACAAAAAAGAGATTTCAGAAGATCTGCCATCAAGAATTGTTGATTTGTATAAAGCTAGAAATAAATTGTAAAAATTTCAAAGAGTTTAGATGTTTCTCAGTGCACAGTTAGACAAACTGTGTATAAATGGAGATGATGTAGTACTATGGCTGCTCTCTCTAGAGGTGTGTGCCCAGCTAAAATGACTTAAAAAGCACAATGTAGAATGATGTGGACAAGTTCCATAGAGTACCAGCTAAATGCTTGAAGGAATCATTTGAGCAGGCTAACATCTCTGTTCATTGGTCTACCATAAAAAAAAACATTCAACATGCATGGTGTCCATGGCAGGACATTGAGGAGGAAAACACCACCTTCCAAAAAAGTACATAGCTACATGCCACCCTGGCACTCCACAATGTTATTTGGAAAATATTTTGTGGACTAATAAACTTAGGTGTGCGTATGTGAGTGTACATATGGCATGACAAAGACAGTCCCAACGTGAAGTACGATGGAGGGAGTGTCATGATCTGGGTTTGCTCGGTTGACTCAGAGGCTGGACACCTTGCCATCATCAAGGGTTAAATGAATTTCCAAGTTTATTAAGGCATACAACAGGATAATAACATGGTATCTGACTATCTACCAGCCTAAGCTCAGTAGTATTTGGGTAAAGCAGCAGGACATTTACTCTACACATCAAAGTAAATCTACTACAAAATAGTTAAAAAAACCCACCTTTTGGAGTGACCCAGTCTCAGCCCAGTTCTTAGCCCAGTAGAGATGCCGTGCAGTGGAATCAAAAGAGCCATTCGCATGAAACATCTGAAGAATCTGGCTGAGCTAAAACAATTCTGTAATGTAGAGTGGTGCAGAGTTACTCCTGAATGTGTGCAGGTCTGATTCGCAGCTCAAATGCTTGTAAGAGGTAATTGCTACCGAAGGAGGTTCAAACATTTATTAATTCTAAGGGTTCACTTACCTTTCCACAGAACACTGTTGAATGTTTGATGTTGTGTTCAATAGAAACATGAAAGATTATAATTGTTTCTGTCTTATTAGTATAAGCATATTGTGTGTATACTTGTAACTTAGATGAAGCTCAGATCACATTGTATGGTCAATCAATGCAGAAAAACAGGCCATTTCAAGTGGTTCCTACACTTTTTCTTGCCACTGTTCATGTCCCAACAAAACTACAAAGAATCTCAACATTATCTGTATTGACTGGCAAACTTTTCCAGACCATTCTTGAATAAAATTAGAACTGAAGCCAAATCTCTCTATTATATAAAAAAATTCTTGGGACGATATGTGACTTTCTCAAAGAGACACTTTCATGTCCTGCGAGACAAAGAGTAGATGACAAAGTAGAATACTCAGTAGAATTCAAAAACGTTGGCGCAATAGACATGCAGAGCAGGTTAGATATAATGGAAGTACAAAAATTTGAAAGTCTCCAAAAAATGATAGTAAAGATCGCATTAGCGCAAACAAATGGAAATTATTCCTCAGTGAAATAACGGAACAGCGAAAAGAGATCAAATATATTGTTCGGATTTAAACTTTAAGTCGGAGACTTGTAGATTGTCTAATTTGTGTTGCCATCAGGGAAAAACAATGTTTCTTCCCAATGAAGTGGCGCATCCAAAAGAATTAAAAGATTTGTTGTTTGGTGAAAATGAAATCCACATACTGTACGCTGTCATGCTTGGGTCACAGAGTTGCACAGATAAACAGGAGATTTTAGAGACAAACGTTACTCAGACACTTCAAACAAACATAAGTCTCTTTCAGGAGTGAATCGAGCTCCATGTGTAGTCGAAGGGGACAGTTCCATCTGTCAATTAAAAGGAGCAGAGGATGTCTGGCAAAGAAGAGAGACAAGGCAGTGAGACAAAAGGACAGCTGCTGTACAGGCTTTTCAATTTTTGGAGCACTGCACGAGATGCAGATCACGAGGCACGGCGGCGGCAGCAGCAGCAGCAAGCCAGTAGCTGATTGAGCAAAGAGGAGGTAAAAAAAATACCGCATATCAACTTTCAAACCAAGAATGTTCTTGAGTGCAGATCTGCGTCTCAAGTCTCCTGTTATGTCATTTTAAATTAGCAGGAATCAAACAGATTGAGTTGAGCAACATGTGAATAACATGAACAATGAACAAATGAATGACAAGTACAGAGTATTATGTGAATGAGTGAGACAGAAATGTGTTTAAGTGGGCCCATGTGAGCTGAATGAGTGTGTAAAATGGAGTGTTATGAAAAGTGAGTGTGTAAGTGAGAGGATTGTTCATTCGGTTGGTGAGTATTGTAATAACGGACTTGAAACACTACACAGGCCAATGGCCTAAATGTTAGGAAATGGGAACTGTTAAACTGTTGGCCTAAAGAAGCCAAACCAATAAATACTTTTATATGTTTAGTTTATTAGAAAAGGATTAAAAGAAACAAAAAGATAAGAATAATGTTCAAAGAGTTAAAAAAATGTGTCATAATTCCCAAAATCTATATTAGAACCATGCCAAATACCAAATTCTGCTATAAGTAGGAAACCAAAACCAAAACTGCAATCCAAAAGCAATATAAAAAAAACTCAAACAATCATGACAAGAAGATTAAATGACCAGAAAGACTCAACACAAATTGTGCATCAAAAGGTGAGCCAAACATCATAAAAAAGGACTGCCATGGACTAGGGGTCCCAAAGCACATATATCCTAATAAATTCTAAAAACAATTCCAAAAATGTCCACCAAACCTCGGCTAGATATAAAGGCAACACAGAATCTTTATAAAAAAATAAAAGGGTTTATATTCCCCAAAATGCTCTTTCTGACTATGAAGCTCTGAAGAGCACAAAAAGCACAAAGGAGTTACCAGAGTGGCATTTTCAGGCAAATAAAGGCCCAATATAATACTCCAGAACAAAGTCAAAGAACAGAGCATGGGATCAAAAATCCAGAAAGCACATAAGCACAGCAAAAATAATACTCGCCAACTCCTTAGCACATTTGAAATGAACTGGCGGAAACTGTGGGAGACCCTGAGGATTTATAGGATAGAGGGCCAAGTCCTGGACCACCACCCACAAAACACATGGAACATAACACAGGCAGCTTGTATAGAAAGACAGAAAGCAAAAATAAAGAAAGATGGATAACCTAAAAAAATAAAAATGAGCAAAACAGAAATCAAAAATGAATTTGAATCCTAGCCAGGGGAGGAACCCTAGCTGAGAGATGTCAAGAGCAAATGGCTCACACCTAAGACAGCAGCTGCAATGTCTGGAGGCCCTGCCCTCTTGGGCTTAAAATACAAACAGAGGGCAAAAGGAAAAGTACAAAATGATGAATAAACCAGAAAATACTAACTCCAAAACAATCTGATACAACAAGAAAGAAAATAAAAGCTAATTCTGTAACATAAACACAAAATAATTCATAACATAAAGAATAAACAAATGAATGGGATAAAAAGTAAAGTTAGGGAGGAAGCACTGGCTAAACAATAAAAGAGAATGAGTCAAAATGTACAGTAAGTGAGGCAGTGGGTGCTATGAATTACCTAGTGACTAATGAAGTGAATGTCGATTGGTAGTTTGTTCGTTGCTGAAGACAGTGAGCGAGAAAGGGAGTGAGTGAGACAGACAAGTGAGAGCTGAGTAGGCAGGTAAGTGAATGAAGGAGTGAGGTAGGCAGTATGAGCTGAGTGACTGAGCGAGAGAATTAGAGAAAGAAGACAGCAAATAAGTGTGTGAGTGATAGATGAGTGACTTGTTCACTCCTTGAGTGTGTAATGCAGTAAGTAAAATAAATGTGTTGTGATCCTACGATGCAAACATCTGGAGGAAGGAAGTACTGGCCAGGTGAACAAAATTTGTTGTCGTTATTTATTAGCATCAAAACAAGAACCAAGTAGCAAATGAACTATGTGCATTATACCTCAAATGTTATAGCCTTGAGGGATGCCAGCTTCTCTCAGTCAGCTCCTTCTCTCTCTCGACAGAGTTTTCCACTGACTTTCACTAGTCCAAAAGAAAAGCATCCCCCACATTCCTGCCACAGTCCTCTTTTCATCTACAGATCATTTGCATATCCGGCCCAATTTGAAATCCCATAAGTTGTCTGGTCGCGTTTTCAGAGCCCCTTCCTCTTCTAGCCTCAAGCGGTCCAGTGTTGCATGGGAGTCAGTCACAGTGCCCTTTAATTTGTTTTTTATTGTTGTTGTTGATTATTACACTGGATATTACAAATGTGTGTTTGAAATGGATCCTTGAATCAGTCATGGAGTGCACTTATGACTGTCATCATTGCCCTTTTAAGAAGACAGACCCTACTAAGACAGAAGAAGTCCAGAGATGAGTGACTAGGCTGATTCAGGATTAAGAGGTGTGAGCTGTGAGAAAAAAATTAAAGGAACGGATCCTTTTCAGTGCAAGTAAATGGAAATTGAGAGGTAACATGACCAAAGAAAAATTATGAAAGAAGTGAGTACAGTGGATGTAATCCGTTTCTTTAAATTAAGTTCAACAAGAACACAGGGACACAGTTGAAAACTTGTTAAGGGTAAATTTCGCATAAAACTTTGAAAATTTTTCTTCACACTAGTTGCTTGGTGGAGATAAGGAATTTAGGGACCTTCAAGACTTGACTTGATGTTATTTTGGAGAAGTTGTTGGACAGGATTAGTGACCTTGTTGTTCTAAGGGTCAGGCTGTCTTAACCTATGGGCACAATGGGCACTGGCCGGGGGCCTCAGGAGCACAGGGGCCCACAATGTTTCTGATGCTTATTTTATGTTTCTGTTTGGCTATCAAAATAGAGGCCCAGGTCATTACTCTCCCCGGGGACCTCTGACGCTGTTAAGATGGCCCTGGGTCAGGATGCCTTGTATGTATGTTAGTTATGCCAGAAGGGAAATAGGCAGGGGCACCCCATGATTTGGTATGATTTTGGGCCCTCAAACGCCACCATTGTTTAACTGCATCATTAGGACCACTTCCAGTGTTGTTAGGGGTTTGGCCTCTGAGGTTGTGACCCCATGCATAATCGAAACAACGGCATAAAAGGTGGATATGAGTTTTGCTGATACCAAAGTACCTCTGAAGTACTCAAAGTTTATCTTTGTGCTCTTTTCTCGCATGTACTTTCTGTTTTCTCAACCACAAATATTGGGCTTTAGTTTGAGTTCTTTTTCTACCTTTTATTTGTTTTTTTTTTTTATGTGCATCTCCTGTTTTCGCTTGAAAAGCTTACCTACTAGTTTGCTGACAGAACACATACAAGAGTAAGGTGGCAGCCTGGCATTTGACTTTGTTTAGTAAAGAGAGAAGTTTGGCACAAAGCTCCCAGTAAGTGGTGGCATCTCTTCACCAACACAGGAGGGTTCCATGAAACAGAAGATGCAATCATGATTTCCTTTTAAAAGTAAGAAGGAGACTGACAGGAGTGCTGTACAGAGTTGGACTGCATGGCTCTTCACAGAACTGACCATATAAGAGTAACCATGTGAAGACCAGGCATTTCAAGCCCTGAAGCCAAGCTGTACCTACCCCAAACTCAAAAGTAATTCTGGAATTTGTTTATTTTTTTATATTTTTAATTTTTCTGTCCTCTCCAGCCATCTGGCCTTATCATCAGAATCATCTTTACAGACTTAAAAAATGATACTTTATATAAAAATCTACTACCGTATATACTCACGTATAAGTCGGGTCTTGAAACCTGAAAAATCGATCATAAAATCAGACCTCAACTTATACGCCTGTTCAAAAATGCGACACTTAATTTTATTTTTTTACATCTTCCTGCCTCCTCCAATCTCGCATCAGTTTTTCAGACGCATCGAATTTTATGCCAACAGCGCACTTACCAATTTCTTTCACTACTTCAATGACATTTAATTTAAAACCAGCTTCATATTTTCTTCTGATTGAATGCTCCATCGTAGATAAGGGATGCTCTTATGATAAAGGTGTATGAGGGTGTGAGATGCAAAAAACACGAATCAGTGCAAACATCGCTCCGGAATAGTGCGGGTATAACCGTGTGGTCAAGTAGGCACAATAGAGAGAGAGAGAGAGGTTAGGAACACACGCTGATACAGCGCATTGCCGCTCCCACATAGAAAAAAATAAGGCATTGTGCTCCGTGGTTACTCTCTCAGGTGGGCGTTAGCATATCATAATCTCTTGGACCAATAGTGTGAGTTTTCCATTTTCGACTTATACAACCGACATTATAAAATACCAGAACTTATACGGTAAAAACAAGTCCCGACTTATCCATGGGAAAACTTATCCGCAAGTATATCCGTTAATATACAGCGTATATCTAGTTTATGTTACGCCTGTATTGATTGAATTCCATCGTGTTATTTATTCATTGTTATTTCTTCTTAATTTTATTTTGTTTTTCTTTTCTAACATCTATTTTTTTGGTCATTTAGTAAAGCACTTTGAGCTACATCCTGTGTATGAAAAAGTTCTGTGGAAATAAATGTTATTGTTGCAGCAAGACTGAAAGGAGCCCTAAGATGCAATTTGAGTGCGAGGGGACAAACACATGAATAGAGACAGAGAGAGAATCGGGAGATGGAAATTCAAACAGACTACTTTATTGGGGTAATATGAGGAAGGTCACCCCACCTTTTGGACACGGGTACCAACTTGTGATAGAAGGTTCAGAGAGGCTTAAACATTTGTTTAATTTGTACTTTTTACTCTCCTTTTGTTTTTCTCTCCGTTCTGTTTATTATTTGCAAAATAATTGCATGTTTCTCTGTATTACTCTAAATGTCTTAGCAACATTCTAGGCATGGAGATACTTTGAGAATGCTGCTGAGAAGGGCTGCCGGTACCTGCGTCATTCAACTGGATTAAGCAGGTACAACGATAGAGGGATGGTTGAAAGGATGGATGGATCGATTTGTAAATGAGTGCATTGGTCTGAGCATATTAATGAAATTGTTATATATAAAAATGAATTAAGCTGATAGTGATACCCATGAAAGACACTATGTAAATGTCAAAGGCAAAAGTCACACAAAGAAAGATTGGTGAAACCAAACTAGCTGATTATATGTCCAAATGAAGTCCACCCTCCTAGACACTAACAGAATCCTTCGGCCACTAATGAGGAAATCTCAGCCGGGGTTACATAACTCCTGAAGGGGTTAAGCCTTTTGTCAGATCTCAGGCAGAGCCTGGAGCCAGTGTGTCCCCTGAATGGCTCAGTATCACACAGATCATCAAATTATGGATCAGTCATGTGCATCTGTGTGATTTTGTCAGCTGGCCGTAGCATATGATAACTATTATTAGGAGCGGTTTGATACTACAAAAGATTACAGAGAAGAAAGCCCCACGGCATCCAATTACATTCATCATTAAGCCCTGAACATGGCTGTTTGTCACATGCATGACTGATTTTCTGACCTGGGGTCACACTTGATGGGAGGGTCAGGGCAAGCCCTCCAGCTGTTAAAACATCAAGGAAACATTTCCACAAATTAATTTCGAGACTTAACTCGGAGTTTAGTGGCATGAACTTCACGGCTGGTTTGCTGGAGGTCCTTGTACTAACCACTTAACTGTGGGACATTTCCTGCTCAGGTGCACCAGGAACTGGGTGAAAGTTATCAAGAGTTTGGGGAAGAAGTCCACCATACAATGTACAGTATGAACTAAAAAGTATCTATCTATCTATCTATCTATCTATCTATCTATCTATCTATCTATCTATCTATCTATCTATCTATCATATAGTGCCTTTCACATCTATCTATCTATCTATCTATCTATCTATCTATCTATCTATCTATCTATCTATCTATCTATCATATAGTGCCCTTCATATCTATCTATCTATCTATCTATCTATCTATCTATCTATCTATCT
>JANRMT010062791.1:238359413-238370275 GCA_026402145.1 Polypterus bichir lapradei | reverse complement strand
GACTTATACAACCGACATTATAAAATACCAGAACTTATACGGTAAAAACAAGTCCCGACTTATCCATGGGAAAACTTATCCGCAAGTATATCCGTTAATATACAGCGTATATCTAGTTTATGTTACGCCTGTATTGATTGAATTCCATCGTGTTATTTATTCATTGTTATTTCTTCTTAATTTTATTTTGTTTTTCTTTTCTAACATCTATTTTTTTGTTCATTTAGTAAAGCACTTTGAGCTACATCCTGTGTATGAAAAAGTTCTGTGGAAATAAATGTTATTGTTGCAGCAAGACTGAAAGGAGCCCTAAGATGCAATTTGAGTGCGAGGGGACAAACACATGAATAGAGACAGAGAGAGAATCGGGAGATGGAAATTCAAACAGACTACTTTATTGGGGTAATATGAGGAAGGTCACCCCACCTTTTGGACACGGGTACCAACTTGTGATAGAAGGTTCAGAGAGGCTTAAACATTTGTTTAATTTGTACTTTTTACTCTCCTTTTGTTTTTCTCTCCGTTCTGTTTATTATTTGCAAAATAATTGCATGTTTCTCTGTATTACTCTAAATGTCTTAGCAACATTCTAGGCATGGAGATACTTTGAGAATGCTGCTGAGAAGGGCTGCCGGTACCTGCGGCATTCAACTGGATTAAGCAGGTACAACGATAGAGGGATGGTTGAAAGGATGGATGGATCGATTTGCATTGGTCTGAGCATATTAATGAAATTGTTATATATAAAAATGAATTAAGCTGATAGTGATACCCATGAAAGACACTATGTAAATGTCAAAGGCAAAAGTCACACAAAGAAAGATTGGTGAAACCAAACTAGCTGATTATATGTCCAAATGAAGTCCACCCTCCTAGACACTAACAGAATCCTTCGGCCACTAATGAGGAAATCTCAGCCGGGGTTACATAACTCCTGAAGGGGTTAAGCCTTTTGTCAGATCTCAGGCAGAGCCTGGAGCCAGTGTGTCCCCTGAATGGCTCAGTATCACACAGATCATCAAATTATGGATCAGTCATGTGCATCTGTGTGATTTTGTCAGCTGGCCGTAGCATATGATAACTATTATTAGGAGCGGTTTGATACTACAAAAGATTACAGAGAAGAAAGCCCCACGGCATCCAATTACATTCATCATTAAGCCCTGAACATGGCTGTTTGTCACATGCATGACTGATTTTCTGACCTGGGGTCACACTTGATGGGAGGGTCAGGGCAAGCCCTCCAGCTGTTAAAACATCAAGGAAACATTTCCACAAATTAATTTCGAGACTTAACTCGGAGTTTAGTGGCATGAACTTCACGGCTGGTTTGTTGGAGGTCCTTGTACTAACCACTTAACTGTGGGACATTTCCTGCTCAGGTGCACCAGGAACTGGGTGAAAGTTATCAAGAGTTTGGGGAAGAAGTCCACCATACAATGTACAGTATGAACTAAAAAGTATCTATCTATCTATCTATCTATCTATCTATCTATCTATCTATCTATCTATCTATCTATCTATCTATCATATAGTGCCTTTCACATCTATCTATCTATCTATCTATCTATCTATCTATCTATCTATCTATCTATCTATCTATCTATCTATCTATCATATAGTGCCCTTCATATCTATCTATCTATCTATCTATCTATCTATCTATCTATCTATCTATCTATCTATCTATCTATCTATCTATACAACGTAATTATTTTTTATGATTCACTAATCAAAGGTAATATATTTCAACAACATGAGACAGAAAACAGAAACCTGCCGTTCTTTGTACTGAGGTGCACCTGCTTTGTTTCTTGCTTTGTGCCTAATGCTGCCATAACGGTCTGTAGCTCCCCCAGCCCTGACTTGAATAGAACATTTTTTTTGTATTAGGAAAAATATTCTTCTAATTTCCTGTTAATTTATCATTTTCATGTGTTCATAATCTATGCAGTTAATGTTGGTGTTCTTTGTTATATTAAATTGTTTTTCTTCATTTTTTCCCCTTTTTTATCCACTGAGGAGATACTCTTCATTTCCTGCAACATTAATTAATGAATTAATTTTACATAGCATGAAGCCTACTTTAAAATGTGCCCTACTGTTCCCCAAAGATCTCCACATAGTAATAATAATTAGAGATGAGAATCAGCTTGAACAAGACTTGAAAACCATCAAAGTGATGACATGAGAGTTGAGTTTGTCTTAGATACGTGTGGCACTGCAGTTTTCAAGGGTGGCAAACTTCTCCAAAGCTGCAACATGGATACCATGTACCAGGAAGCTCCTGACCATGCACCCAAAAGCAGACAGAACAGTGGCCGCAGACTCTATAAACTGATGTCTACGTAAACAGTGCCATCATTGGCTTGAGTGCCTACATTGTATGGCTATAGTGAATTTGGCAGAGATAAATTCATCAAGCTCCTGAAGATCCTTTAGGACAGTAGAACAAAAAAAATTCCTCCTAGCAGTGGCTAAGGAAATTAGGAAGAAGTAGTTGCCAGTGCAGCCTGTCGATTCACTCTGTGATGAAGGTGCGACTCAAGACCAACACTGAAGCCATGAAGATCCAACTGCTGAGAAAACAGCTACTGCATAGTGAGCTCTACAATAGCCATGACAGAGCATTAGTGGATAAAAGTGCAAGTGTGGTTTGGCTAAACAGTCTTTGGCTCAAGTAAGAGAAGGTTCAAAGAAAGGAACAACTTGAAGCAGTAGTTCGATGGCAAGTGCAGAATGTGCAGCAAGCCTAAGAAGACAATAAACCATATGACAACACCAGTTGTACAGTGCTGGCTACTACCGAATAACTGGTAAAAAAGCATTTTTTTTAATATGTCTTTTTCGTATCTTCATTTTAGTTGTATTCCTGATAGACTACATGGGCATAGAATTATCATATTCTTCAGAAATTTGCACTCTGTAACTAATCTCTACTATTCTCTGCTGTCTTTTTTGGTTCTTCTGTGGTGCTACCACCACCTAATCAGGGCATCATGCAGCCCTCAACATTGATAGAATGAAGGTGGCTGCACCAACTGACCACAAGACCAACTTCATCAAATATTGACACAAGAAGTCAGACAAACAAGAGGACTGATTTACGACTATGTGCAATAGGTAGAATCCCCAGTGTGGGCTGGACAGTCTTTTGGCCTTGGAACCCCTGCATATTTTGTTTTTTTTCTCTAGCGTAACTGGAGTTTTTTGTTTTTTTTTTCCTCTGTCCTCCCAGCCATCTGGCCTTATCTTTTTTTGTTACTTATTCTTGAGTATTATTGCCTACTGAAAGCCTGAAAAGCACTTTGAGCTACTATGAAATGTGCTATAGAAATAAATGTTGTTGTTGAATATATAAACTGGCATAAGAAGGTTGCCAGCTAGCTATCTCCACTGGTCAATCTGAAACATTTAAGGTGGACATATACTTGAGAAATGGTACCAACCACATGCTGAAGGCTGCTGTCAGCATTGGAAACACTACCATCATGTAGAACATGGCAGCGCAAACCGATTGTACCATTTCAACAAGCCACCCTGATGAGTTCTGCATCAGTTCAGCATCTCAAGAAAAAGAAGAAGCAATGCCTGTGTATCAGTGCAGCAGTCCCAGATGACAATACAATACAATACAATTTATTTTTGTATAGCCCAAAATCACACAAGAAGTGCCACAATGGACTCTTTTGACAGACCCCCAGCCTTGGCTATCGAAGAAGACAAGGAAAAACTCCCCAAAAAACCCTAGTAGGGAAAAAAATGGAAGAAACCTTGGGAAAGGCAGATCAAGAGAGACCCCTTTCCATGTGGGTTGGGCATGCAGTGGGTGTCAGAAAAAAGGGGGTAAATACAATACAATACACAGAACAATTCAATATGAAATATTACAAGTACAGAACAGAGTTGAACAGTAGATGATATCACATAATACAATTTGGATTTGTTCAGAGTCCTGGAGACCTTGGCCATCAAGCTGCCTCCCCCTATTGGCTATTCCACAGCTGAGACAGCACTGGGCCAGCCAATCAATCCGATGAAAGGACCCCTCTCCCCGACGATTCCTGCGATCCTCCATTATAGTTGACTTTACCTTAGGCAGGCAGAAAAACTCGCAGGTAACAACAGTATTATGCACAAAGAAGCTGAGACCAAAGCAAATATAAAGATCCAGAGAATGAGATCAGCAAGATGTGGGGCCCCATGACCATAGCTCTCCCTGTTTTGGTCTGTGCTCTTAGTACCATCAAGAAAGAATTTGACAAGAACCTGCATCAGCTGCCAGGACAGCACTCGGCCCAAGAAGTGTAAAAGACTGAACTGAAAGGAACTGCACACAATCTCCACAAAGTGCCAAATTAAACCTTTGGACAACTCAGCAGCCATCAGCAAATAGCCGTGATGAGCAAATTATACCATACCATCCTCTAAGCCCACCTAATCCTGAGAAGGGTTGTGGGGGAAATCAAATAATAATAATGATAAATTGAAACACTTCTTATGGATAACATGCTTTTCTCATGCCCAAAGGACTACAAAACCATCAAAGCAAGAAAATAAAATATAAAGTAGTTTAAAAATTCAAGGAACAGGTGACAAAAATAATGGCAAATAATAGCTGAGTAAAACACTCAAATGAAAAAAATAAAACGATAACATTAATTAAACAAAACCTCCAAACTGTTAAAGAAAATGGATTTTGAGAGATGTTTGAATGCTGAAAAGCTAATATAAAAAGATGAGTGTTCAGGAAGTTCTTAATGCGGGCAGGTGTGCGGTGCTTCTAATGGCTACTAGCAGAGCACTCGACAGCTGAGGAGCAGTGCAGGAACAAATCCCCCCACCCCATAGGGTCCATGTTTGTGCAAAGCTGCTACGGCGTGAAGGAGCCTAACAGAACAGTGGCAATGTGAGGAGATAAGAGGCTTGACTAGGTCGCAGATGTTAGGAGAGGATGTGCCATTTATTTAGAATTCTGAAGGTAGTCGATAGGTGACAGGAGTCTGGTGATATGCTCATGGAGTGTGACTGAGTAAGGACATACAAAAATAAATTGAAATTGATGCACAAGTGATACAGTCTTGCACATTCTGGACCCGCTCTTCAGCAACAGTCTGAGAGAAAAATAACTTACAGTAAGTCTGGAAATCTTGCAAAGGTGACAGGTGGACGTTTTAGTGATGTATTCTAAATGTATGCTTCAAATGTTAGCTGAGTGTCAAAGGTATCTTCAAGAGAACTAAAGTGATTAATTTGTGTATAAATGAAGACGTGCCAATAACAATAACCTCAGTCTTGGATAGCTGGGTGAAGGAAGCTGGGTTTCCTCCATGATTCCTTTCAAGAAGCTGGTACAGGGAGTAGGAGTCGCATTGTCATGAAAGTGGTAGACGGAGGTGGGAAGGAATGAGGTAAAGTAACTTTGTTACTTCGCTCAAATACTTTTGGTAATTATCTGCATTTTACTTGAGTCATTTTTCCTCTTAATACTTTTTTTTATTTTGCTACATTCTAAAATAAATATTTATACTTTCTATTCACTACATTTAAAAAAAGTATCATTATGCTATCCCCTTACCCTTAAAAACTCGACGTTTTTCCATTATTTACTTTCTGTGATCAGACAGCAAATTCCAACAAATCGACATATTAATGGAAGTGATAACAGAATAGGCTAATGGACAATCACTTGACACACTATGTGGATTCAATCGTTTCTACATTTTAACTGCAAGTCTTGCTCAAACACCTACACTTCACAACAATGAAAAAAATATCAAGAAACAAAAGGAAGCAACAGTGTAGAGCAGTGTTTATTAAACTATGGGTTCTGTTGCAAACCTGTCTGTGATGAATTGCCATTTTATTGTTGTCACACGCATACGCATCTGAAGATCACCTTTTGAGGTGTGTAACACTCCTCCAGGATGACAGGGGGTGCTGGCACTGATCATGTCCTCTGCCTTTGAGTGGTGAGAAGATGCCCAGTGAGGGCAACTGACTCCTCAACTTCCAGTTGCTGGCTCATTAATTCTGAGTTGGGTGGAAAGGGGTATCTTTTGTTGACTAAGTAACCCGCAAGAGGACGTTCCCTAGCCAGAACAAGAGCCAAGAAGGCTGTGACTCTCAGATTTTAAAGTAAATGGGGACAGCCAGGTTGGTGCCCCAGCATTACTCCTGGGTTAATTATAATTCCTTTCACGACCACAAGGTTTAGTAAAATTTGCTGAACTCATCCAACTGTGATTTCTGTAATGAGTTCTATGCAATGCCACGCACTATTTAGCACACTATTTAGGGATTAAGGTTCAAGCCAGGAATCTCACACTCACCCAGGCCACACCATAAATGTACAAAACAAGTTCAAACAAAAAAAAGCATTGTTATATAAAAGATGGTTTTATCCTCACCTCAGTCAGCAGGTGACACAAGAGTTTACTGCTCTCTGTAACCTGGTCATTTATTACAAGACTCTCCCTCTCTACTGACACACACATAAAGGCCTAATGGTGCTGCTGTGTAACAGTCAGAAGTTCTCAGCCCATTCTCCACAAGTTTCAGTGTGGAGAAACATTCCTTCATAGACCCCATCAGCAAGAACTTGTAGCCAAAGTCAAGATTTGTTATTTCCTATGTTGGGCATCAGTCAACTGGTTGTAGTGAGACAAGAGGACATGGCAACATATGGCACAGTTTTTGCAAGATGAACAATTTCAGCTCATCAACTCCAAGGTCTCATAAGAATCTGTACCTGAGAGCTCCTTCACTGTCCTTGCACAATAAAAGTTTTTTTTTAAATGGATAGGAATGTAAAAACCCATATTGATCGACAGAAAGCTCTGTTTGAGCTATAAAAATGATAATAATAATTGTATTTACAGTATATAGTCAATTTCAAGCACAAACACAAATATTTTCCAAATTAGAAATGATTACAAGATAATAAGATCAGAAATAACACAATCTCATACAAGTCATGACATGGCTAAAAACAGCACACAAATTGTAAAGCAACAAGCCCAAAATAAATCAGTTAAAGTACAAATATATACTGTAATAAGACAGAGGAAATGTTTTAAAGAGTTAGGGCATTAAAGTGATCACATATATTAAATGGCCAAAACAGAAAAAAGTTTCAATAGCATTGAGATTATCTTGTTCCGAGGTGAGCCTTCTTCAGACTGCACCAAGATGGCGTTTCGAGCTGCTTGTAATATCTGCAAGCAGGAAGGGGCGGGTTCAGTAGGGTGGAAAGAGGAAGTGATGGCAGAGACGGGGGCGCTGTCAATCATCTTTTCTTCAAAGAGGAGAGGAGAGAAGGCATTGGACAACAGCGTCACCCTCTGGCTTGGAGTATAACAGTTATTAAATGAGCCCTGAGGTTGTCTCCGAGACGCAAATGATGCAGATATAAGTGCTGTGTTAAGATAAAAACTGTGAAACATTGTTTTGTGTTGGCCATCTTCCAAAAAAGAATTTTGGGGAGGCACTGAGTGGTGACAACACTGAAGCCAGGCCTATCACTGCTTATGAAAATGATTTGTCTTCATATCGACAGAGGTTTCTGGGTGACTATCTTGGAAATATTCAGTAACATCCTGAACACGTTGTGCCAAAACAGGTTTAGTTCTATAACAATGTTTATTATAAAACCACTTTTGCTTGCTAACGAGTGAAACTGCATTTATGCTGTACACATGGGTATGATTAGATAAACATTAGCTGTGATGTGTTGACATTACTGCACTTCATGCCAACACAGATTTAAATAAATCTGTGATTTTGCTGCGTTTTGCAGCATTGACATTCAGGGCTTTTCCTTTTTTTCTCACTTTTCAGCTCTCCTGGCCATTTTCTCTCCAACGCCTATCCTTTTGATTCACTAGTCTACTCTCCTTCTCTATCTGGTAATGTTCTTTGATGTGTTCAAGTTTTAAAACACAAGAAACAGTGCATGGGGCACAGGTCAGATCAGTTAAAAGACAGGCCAAGCCATCAGGATTTCTCCCGATGGCCAGTCTGGGCCTGTACTATTCATTGCGGAAGTATGTCAAACAATGGCATTGCCTCACGACGGAGCTCTTTCATTTCTACCATCACAACCTGTTAAACAAACTGACAGCAAAGACATGTAGCAGAAAGAGGGGATGACAGATGAGCTCGTGCGGTGAACCTAAATCGAAATTGTCAAAAAGAAAATAGCAGGTGTGTGACAAGGATGGGACGATTATCAGGGTGAGTGAATTGAGTGAGAATATATGGTGCCATGGTGGTGTTGTGTGCTAAAGGCACTTTCAGTGGCCACGAAAAACTGCCTGGTGCCTCAGTGTACATTCGCTGTTATGGCATACATTGAATCTAAATCCGTAATCCGGCTGCAAAGAAGATATTACATTATTTCAATGTGAATTATCCTCATCCCACTATTTTAAAGTGGTTCCTTTAAAATGTCTACTGCTAGTGTGAAAGGTGTGTTTGTTGGACCCCTGAGAACCGTAAAAACACCAGAAAATAAGAAAAGGTTGAGCTCAGCATTAGATGCGATGTCAGTCAGTAGTGCTAAATATTTCAAGCTGGAGTGTTTGTCAAAATCTTTACTGAGATTTATCAAATAGTGAATATATTTTTTAAGAATAATTTATCTTTTGTAACTCGGTTAATTGAACTTTTAAAAGGAAACTCATTTTGAAAAATGTATTGTTAATGGTGGAGCTCATCTGGAAAACGTTATTGTAAAAAGTATTGCTTAAGAAAGGCTAAATAATCTGCACTGAGGTAATGCTAGTTTTTGTGCCAGTGTAGATAATGCACAGCAGTGATAACTGAAACCATATTTTCTCACGATGTGCTCTAATGGCATTGTGTACGAGGAACAGAATAAACCATCCCTGACAAAGTCTTTGGTGTACTGGGCAGAGGGAGATGTGTTATTTCTTGTAAGAACAAACTGAAAGCCTTCTGCTTAACAGAACGTAATCTAGTTAAGCACAGTGCCAGGTAAGCCACACCACTTTTCTATTTAGTTAAATTGGAGGGTGTGACAGAATGTGTTAAAGACAGCACTGAGGTCAAGCAGTAGGAAGATGTTAGTATAGGGTGTGGCCGGGACGCCCAAAGAGAAGAAGGATGGGGAAGGCAGCTACTGTGGGACACTGTCTCCCCTAAGGCACCAGATGGCGAGTTCCCTGCAGCATAGCGGTGCCTCAGATTCCTGCAGGGCATCATGGAATTTATAGTTCAGCATCACAGCCCTGCTGGGTACCATGGGTGCAGTAAGATCTGGAGATTTGTATTTCCCATATAACCCGGAAGTATTCCCAAGTCACAGGGTTCAGAAGCCCCAAAGTACCTCCAGACTGAAGAAAAACCTCAAGTCCTCCATCTGACCTAGAAGTGCTAGCAAGACACAGGGACAGAAGAACGGAAGCACTTCCGGGTCAAGGACTATATAAAGGACCACTGAAGACCCAGCAAGTGAGCTGGAGTTGGGAGGTAGTAGGACAGAACTTGCTGGGAGGAGTGGAGGAGAATTGCATTGATTTATTGTTTATTTACTTGTGTATGGTGGCAGTAGTGCTTAAAGGGCACTTTGAAGAAGAAAAAAATTAGTAAAAGATCTTTTTTGTGCTTTTACCCTGTGTCTGCGTATCTGTCTGTTGGGTTTAATGGGGCAGCAGAGCCCTCAAGCGTTCTTACAAGGGAGACAGGGAGATCATTCACAACACTGACTAGGGCAGTTTCTGGGCAATGCCCACACTAAAATCAGACTGGAATGAATTAAAGAAAAACTTGCACAGAAAGGTAATTTTATAAATGGACAAAGACAATGTCTTCAGTAATTTAGCAAGAAATGGAAGGTTTGGGATCGATCAATTAACCCGATTGATCATAACATACCTTTGATTTCTGGAGTGATGCCTGCAATTTTTAGTTTAGGGGAACTAAACCAGTGATAAGAGGTGTTAACAATTATAGTGATAATGGTGGTAAATAAACAAGTTCTAAAAGATCCTCCTGATGTACTTGTTTCACATTTTGTTTTGGATGGCACAGGTAACCTCCACACTACCTTATCACTTTCAGGATCCTCTTCAACCCATAACTGTCGAGAGTCATTGACCGAGATGAGCCGGGCAAATGAGGATATAGGTGTTCTGTGCTTTTATTAAAATCTAACAAACGAAAGTGTAAACAGTGCAGTGATTCAAACAGTCAATCAGTAAATTAATAAATAATCCATTAAAAAACAGTAACAGTCCGTGAGTTAACAAGCAGAGTGAAACAAACAAAGTAATGTTCTACCAGACGGTTGTGGCGAGTGCCCTCTTCTACGCGGTGGTGTGCTGGGGAGGCAGTATAAAGAAGAAGGACGCCTCACGCCTGGACAAACTTGTTAAGAAGGCAGACTCTATTGTAGGAGTAAAGTTGGACAGTTTAACATCTGTGGCAGAGCGACGGGCACTAAGCAAACTCCTGTCAATCATGAAGAATCCACTGCATCCACTGAACAGTGTCATCTCCAGGCAGAGGAGTAGCTTCAGTGGCAGACTTTTGTCACTGTCTTGCTCCACTGACAGACTGAGGAGATCGATCCTCCCCCACACTATGCGACTCTTCAATTCCACCCGGGGGAGTAAATGCTAACATTACTCAAAGTTATTGTCTGCTTTTTTATTTTTATTTTTTTCATTTTCATTTTTATTACTATTTAATTTAATATTGTTTTTTGTATCAGTATACTGCTGCTGGATTATGTGAATTTCCCCTTGGGATTAATAAAGTATCTATCTATCTATCTATCTATCTATCTATCTATCTATCTATCTATCTATCTATCTATCTATCTATCTATCTATCTATCT
>JANRMT010062791.1:238347152-238359403 GCA_026402145.1 Polypterus bichir lapradei | reverse complement strand
CCTCAGACCCCAGATGAGCCCAGCTTAGCTCCCTCTCTGTCTCCCTGGCTCACCCACTACTCGCTGAGCTGGCAGAGACTCCAGCAGCCACAGTTCTCACCATCTTAGCTACCCCAGTCTGTGTCAGCCAGACCACTCGGGGTTGGTTGTCCTCCTGTCTTCCTTCTCGCTCCCATTGCGATCCCTAGGAAGGACTCCACCAGGACTGCACCCAATCCTCTAAGAACAATCAGCAGGTATGATCCACCCTAGAGTACCGATCCTTCACTCCTCCATGGGGCTGACAACTACGCTGCCTCTCACTCACTCGCAGGCTAACTCATCCTGCTTCACCACATGAAACTGTTCTCACGACTCTCTGTTACTTGATGATTCTATTTCTGTTTCTTTTCCTCGCTCTCCTCTCTCTGCCATGCAGGCTCCCTTTATATGGCCTTATTGGGCACAGATGTGTCACGTGCCTTCTTCTGGTTGTGAATGAGGCACCTGACTGATCTTCTTCCATTTTTTGTGCAGCCAATCACCCCCTCAATCAATTGGTTCCTGCACACTCTGGGTTGCAATTATCCATTTAAAAACTGCACTGCACCATGGACCTCTAAACACCGTCTCATTAGCTGAAATTTTGCCTTTCTGAAAATAATGCAAGAAACACCTATTGCAAAAGCCCATGTCTGTCTGTCTGTCTGTCTGCCTGCCTGCTTGTCTGTCTGTCTGTCTGTCTGATGAAACAACTTAGCCACTCATGGACCAATTTTGTTGGCACATTTTTTCTTTAAAACAATTTTTGAAACAGTTCCATTGTCGTTCAGATATCCCAAACAGGCTGTACCATACAAAGTTTTAAACTTTCACAATTTCCCTTTGACAAGCATTGGTGAATCTGTGAACTCATCCATCTTAAAACAGAGAAACATTCTTTGCAGCTTCAGTTAGGAATTAGTCTGCTGTTTCAGCTTTAACTTGATAGTGGTTGCTTGAACTTGTATATTTTGAATGTTTTGGATTTGGATGCCCAATATGAATGAGTCAAACGCCATCAGAGCGTATGTGCACACCACTCACACCACAGAACTCTTCTCCTGCTGCTTCTGGTATCTAATAGAAAAAAAACAAGGATACAGAGTCACAGGACAGATAAACCAGCCAATCAGTCAATTGCCTGGTAGCAGTGGGCAGAAAAGACTCCACAGAGGCACTTCTGGAATAAGCTAACGGTGCTGCAAAAGAATACCGGATGGCAAGGATGGGATTTTTCATGATGGCATCCAATTTGGCCAATATACTCTTTTCTACAACAACTTCCAATGTATTCAGGGTTCACCCTGTGATAGAACAGGCTTTCCTGATAAGTTTGTTGAGGTATTTGGTTCCTTTTGAGCTCAGGTTGCTTCCACAGGAGACTGCAGTGTTGAACACCACACTGGCTACTACGGACTGGTAGAACATTTCCAGCAGCTGGCTACACACATCTCCTTAGAAAGTCCAGTCTGCTCTGGCCCTTCTTGTACAGTGCCACTGTGTTGTCAGACCAGTCCAGTTTGTTGTTTATGTGAACCTCCTGGTACTTGTAGCTCTGCACCACTTCCACGTCTTCCCACTGGATTCTTGGTGCACCAGAAGTCCCCCACCGGCTTTTATATCTTGCTGATGTTGAGTTGCAAATTGCTATCTCTGCACTACAAGATGCAGTCCTCCATAGCCTTCCTATACTCAGGACTTGTCTCCATTATTAACGCAGCCCATGATGCATGAGTCATCTGAATATTTCTGCAGATAGCAAGCACCCATTTTTACACTGGAAGTCCATTGTGTAGAGGGTAGAAAGGTAACGGAGAGAGGACCTGTAGAAATAAGTAAATTTGACCCATTAGAAGGTGAGCCCCTGAGGTTCATTGATGCGGCATGAACAACTTCAAGTCCTTCTGATCAGGTTTGCGGAAGACACCTATTGATTTACTCTTTATCCTAAGGGTGTAATTTCCTGAAGAAAATATGGTCCAAAGGGGGCCTAAAAATATGTTTTTTTTTGGGTGTAGAGGGCCAAAAACAGGGGGAACCCCAGAAAGCTCAGGGTCTTGCTTAATTGGACATCAAAACAAGTTGAATGGTATGTCATATATAGGGGTTTTCTCATACTGGTGAATCGGCAAGTATTGGACACAAAAAACTGAAGTGATTTCATAGACTTCATAAGTATTCTTTATGAGAGAGAGGTTGGGAGCTTGCGCTGATTACAGTGCGTTGCCAAACCCACCACGTGATGAACCACATGGAATGGGACCCAAGTGCAGTTGGTGGCACCAAAGCACCACACTGAAGCATTGTGAAGTTTTTTTTTACGGTGGCTGGAGTGCCAATTGTGCCACCAGCTTCCAAGCTTTCCCAGTAAGTTGGAGGACCTGCTTGCAGGTCTTGATGCAGATTAATGCCATGCCCAGGACAAAGCAATTGCAGGTTAAGAGCCTTGCTCAACAGAGTAGAGTCACTTCAGGCATTTATAGGATTCGAACCAGCAACCTTCTGATTACCAGTGCAGATCCCTAGCCTCAGAGCCACCAGTCTGCTGAATTTTTGTGAACACAAATAAAATAATAATCAAAATAATATTCAAAATATAATACAGAAGAGGATCACACACATTGCCAATAACAAAATATACAAAGTCATATTTAATGCACAACAAAAATATTAAATTAAATTAAACATTACTTGACCATAACAGTGCACTTTCCCGTCGTAACACAACAAATGCTATGCTGCCCTCTACGGGTCTGGAAGATTGACTCATTCCTATCTCTGGCATCAGAGCTTTTTCTTGTCTGAACTCTTAGCACAATTGTGGCAAACGTAATAAAGGAATGACTACTAAAAGCCAGTGTTATGATGATCTGGACTTTTTAAAAATTTTTAATCTTTTTTCCAAGACCTGTAAACATCAATGAAGGTAGTGTTTTGTGAGTTTTAGAAATCAAAGAATTTAATGGTTTGGTTTGCTCTCTGTTTTACAGAATGTTTTTGAAGATGTTAATTCTTCCTGGAGCGTAATTTTGTTTTTAGCATCAGTGCCACCATTCTTTGCTGTTTGCAGTGCAGGGTTGCCAGGTTGCTGTTGTTATCAAAACATACTGGAGTTTGTGACTGTGATGTAATTTCCATGACAGTATATAGATCAACATTATACGCTCCTTGACTGCCCAAGTTTATGACTAATTCAAAACTTAAAACTCTGCTATCATGTTTATTAAAGATCTCTCTGGCTACAAATTGTTTTCTCTTCTTCGACTTTGATTAAACTTTTGGCTTATGCTACGTGAAATGTTTTTTTATTCTCTTGCTATGTCACTCAATTAACAAATTTGTCTCTCATCCTGGACATTGTCTATTTCAGCCTCATCTTTCCAGTTTCGACCTTGGCTCCTTATTACTATTATGCTCCATTGGCTGAGTCCATCCTATTTAAAACTGCTACCCACTTGTGCAGTCATTACTGAAAGACAAACTGATTTCACACACCCGCGAGAACGGGCTCGACAGAGCATAGAATACCGCAGAAGGGGGCAACTGGACACCGTGCTAACATCTTTCTCTCTTTCTCAGCAGGAAAAACGACGAGATGAAACCCGACAAAATGTAAACAGACGACTTACCAACAACGCACTTCCGCATCCGTCTACAGTCCCCCCATGATGACTTTGTGTCCGGTCCCTTGTTGATGTCCTTCTGTCTGGCTTCCCACGCTGATGTCACCTTCATCACCCCGCTCCTCTGTCACCCTAATTTCCTTCATGATTGTACTTCTTCCAGTTCCACCCCATAAAAGCTCCCTCTGGAAACTGTTTCACTGTCTAAGGTGTACTTTGTATGCCTACGACCGGTACCTCAGTGCTACTGCTTGGCCTGAGCTGTACACAGTACACAGGAACGGTTTCCGCAACCATTAATTGTGTTCTCCGTGTCTTCTTTGCACTGAGTGTACGTAAAACCCAAAATCGTAACTGAAAAACTGTAGTTGAAAGAGTAATGTTAAAGTGAGGAACCAATAATAATAAGAAAACAAGTAACACAAAGTTTTTTTTAGAGTAATCTGCAAAACTCAGATAAATAATGGTTCAACGTATCAATCTTTATACTGTCAGGTCAATACCAAAGGTGCAACATATCAA
This sequence comes from Polypterus bichir lapradei, assembly GCA_026402145.1. NCBI lineage: Eukaryota > Metazoa > Chordata > Cladistia > Polypteriformes > Polypteridae > Polypterus > Polypterus bichir. The sequence goes on along the minus strand of JANRMT010062791.1, from coordinate 238,355,237 downwards.
ATCCAGATGTCTTCACTAAGTTGTAGTAGAACTGAAGAAGACACACATTTAAATTCTGTTTGACATAAATGGCAAGTAGTTGGGAGTGTTTAATTCCCAGAGGTAAAGAGTTAAACTGAGACATTGTATTTAGTACCTGAAGTCAAAATTGCACGCCCTTCATGGACTACGCATACTTAAGGTGACCCAGGAGAGAAAACACAAACAGGCTCCTTATCTGATAACACCGACTGATGACAAAAAATGGAAAGCTTAGTCAGCGTGTGAAGTGAAAAATAATAAAAAAATAAGCATTATTTAGGCAGATGAAAAGGTGAAAAGGAAACAATTGTGCTAGCCTTGTGTTTTGAAAAGGAACAATACAATAAGGGTGGGAAAAGAAAATACAAGCAAACGGGAAAAGCCATTTTTAACATTTAAGCCTTTATCCATTTGTGCACTTTTTCTTAGGTATTTCTTAGACACATTTAGTTTTTTTTTTGTCTTTTTGTTGCAGAATTTTTTTTTTATTGAGTGTATTTGTTAATTATATATTTTTATGTAATCAAGGCATGTCATATATACACATTTATTCTAATTATTTAACAGTATACTTCATTTCTAAGTATTATTCTGTTGTGTACATATTTATTTTAGATGTTTCTGTGTCGTTTGCTTCTGAATTGGACAAATTTGGTAAGGATAATGCATAAATGGATGAATATATTGCTCTTTTAATGTAGGTTTACCATTTTAATTTTACCATTTTAATATAATTATCCTATTTTATTTATAAGGTAAACAAGAACTATAAAAATAGATTCTCATTAATGAGAGTATAATTCAGCATATTTATTAATCTTAATGTCTATAGCATTGGAGGTTATTATTCTTGTTGCATTCACACATTGAGGTAATAACAAACATTTCATGAATGCACCTGACGTGATAAGGTGGCTCAGTGGTTAGGGTTACTTTGGTTCAGTTCTCTACCTTGTAGCAGTCAGCATGGAATTTACATGTTCTTTCCACGCTCCTATGTTTTTTTCTTCCTTTTTTACCCCAGGTACTCTGGAATCCTGAATATGTGCATGGTAAGGTAATCAGCAGCTGTAACTGGTCCAGTGTGTCATTGTCTGTGTGCTAAAATGGACTGCCATCCCATCCCAGGTTGACTCATGTTTGTGCCTGTTCCCTAGGTGCTTCATTTATAAAGACCTTGCTTAGATTCCATTCTACATTTTGACTTTGCTTGATAGGCAAAAACAGTGTTCTGTATACACACACACACAAAATGGAATTGTAAAACTGTATATACCAAGTTCATTTATAAATCTCAATGTAACTTTTAACTATGCGCTTGTTCATGCGCTTTTAGCCACTCCCCGTCACCTCCCACCAGTAACCATGTATGGCCTTAAAAAAACACCCCTTTTGAATTTTTATGATCTAATCACCATATAAATTTGGCCATGTTCCTGAGTGACGTCTTTACTTTCCAACCTTGGGAGAACACAGGAAAAGAAACTTCAGTGAATGTGACCTTGAGGTATTACTGACATTTGTTGTTTTTTAAAGGAGTGGCCAGAAGACTACAGTTAATATATATATACTAATTAGTAAATTAAGCACATGGTGGTCCAGAGATAGCACTGCTGCGTTGTAGTGAGGAGTCCAGGGGTCACTTCTTTAGAACATTAGAACACTCTAGACGAGAACAGGCCATTCAGCCCAACAAAGCTCGCCAGTCCTATCCACTTATTTCTTTCCAAAAAAACATTAAGTCGAGTTTTGAAAGTCTCTAAAGTCTTACTGTCTACCACACTACTTGGTAGCTTATTCCAAGTGTCTATCATTCTTTGTGTAAAGAAAAACTTCCTAATGTTTGTGTGAAATTTACCGTTGAGTTTCCAACTGTGTCCCCGTGTTCTTGAAGAACTCATTTTAAAATACAAGTCCCGATCCACTGTACTAATTCCCTTTATAATTTTAAGCACTTCAATCATGTCTCCTCTTAATCTTCTTTTGCTTAAACTGTAAAGGCTCAGCTCTTTTAATCTTTCCTCATAATTCAACCCCTGTAGCTCTGGAATCAGCCTAGTCTCTCTTCTCTGGACCTTTTCTAGCGCTGCTATGTCCTTTTTGTAGCCTGGAGACCAAAACTGCACACAGTACTCCAGATGAGGTCTCACCAGTGCATTATAAAGGTTGAGCATAACCTCCTTGGACTTGTACTCCACACAGCAGGGCGCTATATAACATGACATTCTGTTAGCCTTCTTAATGGCTTCTGAACACTGTCTGGAAGTCGATAGCTTAGACACCACTACGACTCCTAAATCCTTCTAATAAGGTGTACTCTCAATTTTCCGACTGCCCATTCTTAGGAGTTTGCACATGGGTCCATGGTTTCCTCCTACAGTCCAAAGGCATGCAGGTTAGGTGGACTGGCGATGATGCATTGACCTCTGAAGTGTATGTGTGTTTGTATTCACTCTATGATGAGATGGCACCCAGTCCAGGGGTTGTTACTGCCTGTGTCCACTGCTAACTGGTACAGGCTCCAGCTGCCCTTAGCCACAGTGTAACCGGGTGGAGCTCTGCAGCTAGACCCTATTGGCACCCATTGGAGTCATCTCCACCTACTTGAAGCTCTAGTGTGGCGGCTCTGGACTGGAGAGATATATACTTCTTGGGGCATGGTGCCTGCCAATCCATCATAGGATCAATTCACGCACACCCTCACGCACAAGCCGGAGTCAGTCTGAATTTATCAACAGACCTATTAAGGAATTACATTTTGACTGTTAAACTCCACCAGGCAGACATGTGTAATTTCATTAGGAGAATAATGATATCATGAAACCTGTGTATACACTTTAAAATAAAGATGCCAAAGGGGTTCTTCAGGAGAATCATTTTGGGTTCACCATAAAAAAAAACAACCTTGGGAAAGTTTTAGAAAGAACCTTTATTTATCTGTGACAGGTTTCTTTAAAAAGCCATGAATAGATGATAGCATATTTGTAAAATACCAATAGGGGCCTGATTTTAAGAGGACTCTTGCTGCATACAATAGCACACAGTAAGTTTCATTTTTCTTGATCTGTTAATATCCTGTTTGGTAGCCTACTGTCCATTAAAGATTCCTGTTTTGTCCACATATTAGGAACCTTTTCAAAAGCCCAAACAACACATTTCATATTCATGGTGGCCTTCACAGAATGAAGTTGGTCTTTGTCAAGAAACAGTTAAATGAGGAAGCACACAACCCACTAAAGTGCCATTATTTACTCAGAAATACTCAACTTTATTTGAGTGTAAGTGTGAAAGGCAGCACCCTTCAATTGTAGGTACACTTAATTTACATTCTGACTCATCAAAAAATTTGTTTAGGTACCTAAGATGTAATTTTGACCCATCATAAGGAAATTCTAACTATTAAAGGCAGGCATTAAATGATAAACCCATAGCAAACACCCCTCAGCTGCAATCCAGACAGTTGTGGTCTCCATGGCCGCCTACTGCTGATTAATTCTTTGTGTAGGCTACTGCATTAATGCAATGACAGCATAGCTTTCAGTCGAAGGGGGGACCTGCAGAACCCTCCCAACTCAGCAGTGCTCATCATGATGCCCGACTAAAGTACTTTAACAGCAAAATTACCACTTTTAAAGAATATGTGTGGGACCGACACTCCAAAACATATGTACTGTGAAGTCTTCCCATCACACAGCTGATTTTGCTGTGTTAAACCAACTGTCAACTTTCTTAAGTTTTTCATGTTAAGACTCTCAAGAAGAATGTAAGACATTTGACAAACATTTAATCACTCAATCCATGCACACTCTTAAAAATAATAGTTCTAAAATGGCACTTTACTGGGTTGTGTGGTTCCTTGTAGAACCATTGCCTGACAAACAACCGTTTCGATTTGAGAAAGTGCATATGAAATTGGTTCTTTGCATGGGCTCTGATATGGTTTCTAATACATGGGCAAAACATTCATCCATTTCCCTAATCCAAGTATCCAGAGAAGGGTCACAGGACAGCTGGAGCCTGTCCCAGCAATCATAGCGCACAAGGCAGGAACAACACCTAAAGAGGCCCCAGTCCATTACACACACACACCAAACTAGGCCAAATTAGCAATCCCAATCCACCTAACCTGTATGTCTTTGGACGGTGGGAGGAAACCCATGTGAACCTGGAGAGAACATGCAAACTCCACACAGGACATGCCCAGGATACAAACTCCTGTCTCCTTGACATTTATTTGTTTGGCTAACGTCTTTATCCAAGGCGACTTTCGACATTTATGATACAGTTGGTAACATTTAAAAAAAAAAAAACAAAAAACATGTAATTGCTGTGATGGACCACGTTTATTTTTAGGCGTTCACCTCGTTCAGCTAGCTTAGTTAATTGTGAAGCTGTCTCAATGTCTCATCCATACCTTATGCAGGCAGGAACCCAAACTGGATTTGCGCACATACCTACTCTCTCATACCTTACTGATTTAATTTCCAATCGTCAATTTATTATTACAGGTAATTCTCCGAAATGTGGCTGGGAACAGGATAATAGGAGAAACCCCGATATCGTGCACGAAGCGAACAAGCAGACTGCGCATAGTCGGTCCGCGGGCCTCTGGACTCGTCTGCGCTACTGACTGCTGCGCGCATCACACTGAAGTGAACGTCACGTGTCACGCGTCACGGGGTGCCGCGCCAACAGTGCAGGTGCAAAGCAGCAGATTGGTCTGGAATCTGGATGGGGCTGCAGATCACCAGTGCACACCCTGGTACGCGTTTAGTAAAATGTAAGTCAGCTGAAAAAACAAATACAATCTCGACTGATGTAAACGGCAAGAATATAAGCTTCTGGCGATCAATGTTTACATGAGATAAAAACGCCGACATTCATTTATTTACGTAGTAACGTTGCAAAGTCTGACCTACACTTAACATTTTTCCTTCATTCAAGTGTGCGTGGCTGGTACCGGTCGGAAACTTTTCAGCCGCAGGTAATCATTTCAGTTCAGGTGCTTGGTTTTTAACTTTTTAGTCTGCTCACTTTTTTGATAAAGTTTGATGCTAAATAAACGCAGCAAGCCGCAGTCTTCAGGCAATAAGTAAATAAAGTTTGTGAAATGTACACTGCAATGCAGTCAGAACGGTAATGGTGATCACGAAGCGAAGTGCAATATAAACGAGAATCAGAAGTAGAAGAGATGTGGGTGGGAAGAACAAAAGGCGCAATGGAAAAGTGCTTTTTAAATACGAGATGGCAGTGGTGGTACAATAAATGCGCAATATCCACCTTGATAGAGGATTGAAGGTGTCTGTCTGTGTGAATTTAGTTTTGCTGTGTCTCCGTCTTTACAACAGATAGAGCATCACAAAAATTTTGAGTAATAAAATGCATTGCATTTATCATTTCAACAGATGCCGCATCACAAACATTAAAACCGGTTTTATGAATCCCATACCAGGTGGCATATAACAGAGACATGCGTAATGCATGGTGCACTGCAAACGTTAACGCAGAGGTCTGCGTTGATTACTTAGATTTCAACTCATAACATCCACATATCCAAAGAGCGACCCTACAGAGACTTAAGGCAGAAGGTGGCATGGCTCTACCTAACTTTCAGTTTTATTACTGGACAGCAAACATACAAGCTATAAAAACCTGAACACAAATAGATAAACATATACAGGCTTGGTGCGCAATAGAAATAAAATCCTGCAGTTCTTTATATTCCCTGCTTTGTGCCCCAATAAATGCAAGTTATCGTCAATACACTAATAACCCAATTGTGCTTAACTCACTTAGAATATGGAACCAATGTAGAAAGCATTTTAAGATGGAGAAGCTTTTATCTGTGGCACCTCTGCAAGAGAACCACCTCTTTCAACCCTCACAAACATATGCAGTTTTTAATATCTGGAAAAGATATGGGATTAAATTGCTTAGAGATCTTTATAGAGACAACATCTTTGCATCCTACGAACAATTACATTCCAAATGTTACTTTCCAGCAACACATTTCTTTCACTATCTTCAAATTAGAAACTTTGTTAAACAGAACCTGCCCGATTTTCCTCATCTCGCACCTCCCTCTATGCTGGAAAAAATATTGCTTAGTTTGGAGGACTCAGACAGCATTTCTGCAATATATAAACTTATTTTACAGTCCCTCTCTTTCAAAGATCCAAGAGGACAATGGAAAAAGGATCTCTCACTCAACATATCAGAAAATGAGTGGAAAGTAGCAATGCAGAGAATTCACTCAAACTCCATATGCTCAAGACATAGAATTATTCTTAAAATAAACTTAAAATGATATATCAAGAACATCTGTCTCGCTTAAAACTGCCCAAAATGTTTCCAGGGCAAGATCCAACCTGCGAACGTTGCAATCAAGTCCCAGCCTCACTGGGTCACATGTTTTGGGCCTGCACCAAATTAACATCATTCTGGACCAAAAAAAGACAGCCTTGGTGTCACAATCCCTCCTAACCCACTAACAGCTGTGTTTGGTGTCCTTCCAGATGGGCTTAAATCGAGGAAGGACAAACAAACTGTGACTGCCTTCACTGCACTATTGGCATGCAGACTTATTTTGCTAAACTGGAAGAATCCTAACTCTCCACTTTTAAGTCAGTGGGTAACTGATGTTTTATACTATTTGAAATTGGAAAAAAATAAATTCTCAGTTAGAGGATCTCTACAGAAGTTTTTCAAAACCTGGCAGGATCTAATCAATAATATCTTAGAATAAGCTCTTAAAGCACCGAGGAAGTAGATTCTCTTCCCATTTTCTTTTTCTTTTTTTATCCGCCTATTAAACTCACAGGTTTACGTATTTTGACCAGCTTTAAGTTTTACTCCGTTGGCCATGCTGTCTTTCTCAGGGGTGAGGGTTGGGTTGATTTGTTTTCAATCGTATATTTTGTAAAAATTGATTTATCTGTACGGTATGGAATTATTATAATAAAATCAATAAAATTAAAATAAAAAAAAAAAGATTTCAACTCGTTAGGCGGGTAGCACAGCTAGTAGCATTATAAAACACAAGCACATTTTCAAGCTATAATTTGTAACATAAGGGCGCCGCCACTCCACAGAACTGCCTTAAGCGTTGCATAGCGCTATTAACTAAACAATTTGACGGCCGGCCACTAGAGAAACAGCACTTCTACGGCTGGAAAGAGCCAGTGGGGCTTACGGTCTGATACAATAACGCATTTGGTCAAGGGGGCCACTGCTAGTGCAGTTCAGGACAAGATAACACAACAGTAAATAGAGAAAATGAAAATCCGGTCATCTTGAGTCTTCACAATGTCACTCTTGTAAATTCAGCACCGTACTTGAACGAACGGTCAAATATCAACTGAAGTTTAAAACGCGCTCCATTTTTGTAAAGGAGGTTTACGCTAAATGACACATCGACCCTCACTCCTCTTCCACAGACCAGTGTTTATTACATTCTCATTCTGAATCTCATTAGACACACATCTCCGATTACAGAGGACAGTCTGAGCCGCTGAGATAAACCACCCGGTATGCACCCATAGTGTGAGCGCTCTCTGCAACTGATGTGCTGGGAGGGGGGCAGCCGCGGTAAGGCTCGTGCATCTTCACAGATAATCAAACCATTGTTCCACACTTTTGACGGCACGTGGAGAGGATTTTTTATGGTTCATTTCATGACAGGCTGCTCTGCAAAAAAATAACATAATTTGAGCTACCACTCATAAAACTATCAAAGTTTCATCAAGGTGCATAGACCAGAACATTGGTACTACAATACTTTCACATTCTATAGAACAATTTTCTTTATAAAGATTCAGTTATTCAACACAGCAATATTATGATTCAATGGCAAAACAATTATCCATTGAAATACTCTAGCAGTAATGGACAGCTAAAAAGCAATGGAATTCTAAAAATGTATGCATTTTTCTATACAAGTATATTTTTAACCATTCATTTTAAAATGTATTTAAAGCATATATATATATAGGCATTTTTTATGATCTATCTATCTATCATCTATCTATCTATCTATCTATCTATCTATCTATCTATCTATCTATC
>JANRMT010062791.1:238335332-238347142 GCA_026402145.1 Polypterus bichir lapradei | reverse complement strand
TATAGTGCCTTTCACATCTATCTATCTATCTATCTATCTATCTATCTGATTGAGTTCTCTTTTAGTGCACTTTCTCTTTGTAGCACTTTGAGCTACATTTTTTTGTATGAAAATGTGCTATATAAATAAATGTTGTTGTTGTTGTTGTAGTGTACCACTCTGCTAATTTCTCTTGTTTTTGCTTTTTTGTTTTTCATCTTTTACAGTATTATCAATAATGTGTGTTGATGGCACTGCACAATGGTGGGTTCTGAAACTTCGTTCCTTCTCCTTAGGGGTTTGTGCCTTAACCACATTTGTCAGCAGTGAGCAAACTGATGAATTGTCCTTGCTGTTTATTGACTCTGTAATGTGATAAATGTCTGCTAAGTAATGATTGCTGGTGCAGTTTTTTGGCTTCCGTGTGCTATGAATAAATGAGCAAGGCCCAAGGAATTGATCTCATAAATCTCAGGCAGGAATTATGACTACCAGAGCTTGAATCACTTTTAAAGTCGGGACATATTTCTCTTTCATTGGCAGCCCTGTTTTGGATTAGGTTTTTAATCAGCTCTTCAGAGAGCTGAGTTCTGCTTTCAAAAGTAAAATACCAAGGCAAAAAAAAAAAAAAAGATAAAAAATCCCAAAAGAAAAAAAAAAACTTTTAGCTGCATAATTCTAAGTTGACTCTTCTCTTTACTCTGTCACATTTACTCGACTCTTTGAATGACTGGCAGCTGCTCCAGAACTCGTTCCTCCATTGTGCCCAGTGCTTTTCTGCCAGGCTTTGGCTCCCGGATTCCATGAATTAGATTGTCAGGTTCAGGTAGGAGACAAATGAATGGAGAGATGAAGTTGTGTTTAAATCTGTGTAGGTCCATCTCTACATTTTGTTTCTGAAGGGGCTGATGCATTTGTAGCGGTTTATAATTCATTTTTCAGTCAATCTTTTTTTATATAGTTGCTTTACATTGTACATAAATTATAAAATAATCTGTACTAGGATGGGCATCAAAAACAGCAGTTGCTCTCAGTTCTTACCTTGAAAATGCACCAAACTAAATCCTGTTACCCAAGAAACACCAGATGAGTAGACATCTGTCAAAGAAATGATTTTAGATTTCATTTCAGTAGACAGATCCCAAGGTACTTTACAGGCGCTGTGGACTGCTTCCATATTTAGAGAGTCGGACCACGTGGAAGCAGAAGGGCTCCCTCACAATCACAAGGGGCTTCAATGGTGGAGCATGAATTGTTGATTTTGAACTTTGTGTTGTGCCATTCACAATGAACACCACCCTCAGGTACTTGATGGCAACAGCGCATTGTTCCATAGTTAAAGTTAAGAGTTAGAAATTATTCTTTGTATTTTTGAAATTTGGAATTATTATCTACTGGAAGTCCATTTTGGAATTAGTCTTTTTGATCTCCAAAGAAAGATTTGTGTTTATTTCTTTCTCATTTCTCTTTCTTTGTGCCACTTAGAGTGAGTGTCCTTTGGACCTTTAGTGTCTTGCATTTGGGCTTTGCAGTTAGTTTATTCTGTTGTTTAAGATATTGGTTTTGTTAACATTACGTTTTCATACCCTCTTAATTCATTTCATGGTCATCCAGCATAAAGAACAAGGCAGGAAATCACCCAGGACAAGGTGCCACTCATGCACATGCCAGCACTATACGAGTTAATCATCTAACCAGCATGTCACTGAGTACATGGGAGGAAAACCTGCAGTGCATGGAGAAAAATCACAGTGTGGACATTTCTATAAATTGCTGATTTAAAACAATCAAATGGCAGAGATTTTTTTTGAAGTTTACAGAAGGGACAGCAAATCTTGCCATAGTAAACCACCAAAGTCAAGAAATGGACAGAACTTTATTTTGTCCCCATAGGGTGAAATTTCTTCATCAGGTAAAGGAGTAAACTAATCAGAGATGACACCAGGAAGTTGTATGGTGGAAAATTATCATAGAAGCCCAAACTCACCATAATGACTAGACACACAAAGTGGAAATGAGGCAACATTAACAATAAACTGTCACACACGTGCGCTTAGGAGGCAGTCAACAAGCCCTGAGGTGAGTGATTTATGGTACTGACGCCTCTCTCTTTCTTTTTCATCAGACCAAAAGAAGACCAATAATCCATTTTACTCACCACATCAACTTCTGGATTCCCAAGATGGCCACCCAACATCACTTTCACTGTCATTCCACGATGAAAACGTCACGTCCTGTCCCCCCGATTATGACATCACTTCTGGTCGCCCTCTGGTGACATCACTCCTGTCACAGCAATAACAATGTCACTTCCGGTCGCCAGATGATGACGTCACTTCCGTCTATCCGTTATGACGTCATCTCCAGCCACATCATTCCCGCCAGCCGTTTTGTTCTGTATAAAAACACCATTTTTCTGTCGCCATTTGTCAATTACGTTTTTGAAGTATTTTGATTCCTTTTTCATATATTCTCTTTTGCCTTGTCCGCTGGACAATACATGGAGTCATTCCCCAACTCTTTTTTTGTGGTGAAGAGTCAATTAATTCACGACAAAACACAATATGACAGAGCGCTTACACTGAAATACAAATAATCTTCTTAAATTATGAAAGCATAACCTCACTGAAACAAAAGTAAAAATAATAAATAAATTAAAGATGTAACGTTCTTTGCACAATCCCAGTGCACTCAGGCATGGATTTTGGATTCAAATATGAAATGCTGGCACTAACACTGAGTTACCTTAGTGCCCCATTTTTATTATTATTTGTTTTTCTTTGCTGCTATTTTTAATAAATGCTAACCATTATTATTCATTTGTGACTCTTTAGAAACACCCGACCCAATGCAGGGCTCTTGCCTTGTGCTCAGTGCTGCCAGTACGGGGTCCTGGACACCCACACCTTACAGCTCTGTTTGGAAAATAGAAGGACTGGTGGTGGATCAAAGATTGGCTTTACGCAGGCCCAGTGTATCCGTCTGTTAGGTTCTGGATTAGAATTTGAACTTTTAAACGTTAATGCATCTTCTATCAGTGCTCATGTGTGACACCAGTGGACGATGACTATCATTTGATGCCTCATTTTGATACCCTGTCAGAGCCCAGAGACTCAGGGTTTCATTCATCTTGTCTTTCAATTTTATTGTAATCTTAATGATCTAAATGATGAGGTTTTCTTGCTCTTATCGTTTTCTTCTTTACATTAAAACACAACTTACAATGGTGAACCAAACGCACTCTGTAAAAACAGACGGTGCCATTGTTCGACCTCAAAGTTGGCTTTAGCCGTATGCCATGACTCACTCTTTATTCAGCCTTTGTTTTTCTGATAACGGCTTCAATGTGCTTATCACAGGCTGTACAGCTCGCTTGCTGTTATTTCAAGGATAAGACAGATGAAACAAAGCATAAAAATATACCGCTCTTGGTAACTCGATTAGTTTAGGAGTTTATCAGGCTTCCTCCTGTGGCCACCTTATGCTTTGATTGATCTGAACAGCTTCTGGGAACAACTGCTGCTTCGGTGTTAGGACAACAATACATCTCGTCTCATTCGGCACACAGTGCATTGAGAAAGGGGAGGTGAAATATGAAAGGCAGAAATCACACTCTTGTTGAGGGTGGTGAATGTGTGTGTGTGTGTGTGTGTAAATTGACTCAGTACAAGGGCACTGACTCTCCTTTGCTTACTGGCACACAACACTCCATTTTGCATTCATTCAGCTCACTCACTCAAGCACTTAGCTCATACTCGGTTTGTCTCATTCACTCGTTTACATAATACGCCACTTCTCACACTCTTTCAAGTCACACTCACACATTCCCAATGAGCTTACACTCTGTCTCACTCATCACACCTTAAAAGCTCCGGGTGGTGCCTGTTTTCCTCACTCACTCACTCAGATCATGTTGTACAACAGCGTTTCTCAACCTTTAAGTATTTGCGACCCGAGTTTTCATAACAGTTTTAATCGCGCCCCCCCTAACATTTTTTTGAAATGTAGATGCATATTTTATTATACCTACTTAACTTTTATCGACATTTATCTAACTCTATATTTATTGTTCTAGTATCAGAATGTAGTTTAAGTTAATTTGTTTTGGTTTCAACAGATGTTTTTTTTCATATTTTTGATTCTTGTTTTCTTTTTTTCACATCTTCGTGCCCCCCTTTTTGTTACTTCGCGCCCCCCTAGGGGGTCCCGCCCCACAGGTTGAGAACCACTGTTGTACAATATATGTCACCCTTAATCACTCAGCTCATATTTTTTACTTGTGAACACAGTTAACAGTCCGTTCATCCATCCTTTCTTATTCCAATTTGCTTTATCTCGTTCAGGGTCTCAAGGCTGCAGCATAACCTGGCAGCATCTTCTGGATGCTAGATACCAGTTATGGACAAAACGTTTATATATTGTAGGGCACAGTTACAAGGACCCGCACTTCATCATCTAACTAACATGTATGTCATTGGGGTCTGGGAAGAAAAGGCGAGAAGCATTCCAGACAAGTTTACCGTAGCAAGTGTTTAAATAACCAATGCCAATACATTAGCATATTATGTAACAGAATACAGCATCAAAAACACATTAGTCCTAATAACGTTGAACTACCTAGAACCTATGATTCAATTCATTTAAAATGTGTTGCTGTTAGTGATGAGGCAGCTGGATTCTGTGTGAAGCTGGCATGTTGGCCTTGTACTTTACTCTTTTGGACTCAGGCTTAAGCACTGTGGCTGGAGGACAGAAAGCGAGTGAGAAATAGTAGAAATAGCTGGGACATTAATCAGGCTACTCCGTTTTTATTGATGGCATTGCAAAACAGAAAATGTTCCAGTGCTTCTGTGCTTACAAGCGTTCACAACAGTGGGCGAAATGGCCAATTCAGTCATGTACAAATTTAAGTGGTGTTATAAGGAGTACCATTTATTTCACGATTCAATCCCAGTATCAACCACAACCCGTCGGGGTGGGGTTATTGTACCTTGATTGGAAGGGGCGGAGCCATCACAGGGATGTTTGAGCTACGGGAGGGAAAAGAAGACAGTATTAGCAGCAGCGGCCTCTCTTTTTTTTTTTTTAATGTTATTGATTTTTTTGAAGTCACACAACATTCCATACAAATAGATCAATTTTACAAAAATAGGATTGAAAACATCAATCCCCACCCCTCTCAGCAGCCCCTCTTATCATGGGGTAGTACTGCTTACCTTGCCAGAGTCAAAAGAATAACCCACAGGCACACATGTGTGACCCACCAAACTGTAAAGTAGTGTGGCAACACTCAGTTGTCCCCCCGTAAATGTGTGTGAGTGTGCACTTTTCTCCAGGTTCCCCAGTTTTCCTTAAACCTATAGTCCACTGTGAATGTACAATCTTTACTAATCTCTACAATTCTCTGCTGTCTTTTCCGGCTCTTCTGTGGTGTGCAGTACCACCACCTGATCAATGCAGCTCACTGAGATGATGGAATGAAGGTGGGTGTCTCAGCTGTCCACGAGACCAACTTCATCAAATCATTATGTTAGGTAGAATGCCTAGTGGGGGCTGGGTGGTCTTTTGGCCTTGGAACCCTTGCAGATTTTGTTTTTCTCCGGCCTAACTGGAGTTTTATTTGTTTTTTCTGTCATCTCAGTCATCTGATCTTATCACCAGACTCATCCTTAGAAACCTACATCAGGGCATTGTATATAAGGACGCTACTCTTCTACTTGATATGTATCTGTTTTTAAGATTGTTTAGATTCATTTGTGTTTTACCTTGGTAGAGTAATATATATTGCTCAACTTTCCCCTATTGTATTATTAATATGTAGCCTTAGAATGCCTAATCTCACAGACTTACCACTGTATATAACTTATCCCCACCTTCCCTTCTATATCTATAACCTCAGGTAATTAGATGTAGTAAAAAGACATGCAGGAGTTGAGTTACACATAAAATAATGTATTACTGATAATATCTATACTAATAAAAGGCAAAGCCCTCACTGGCTGACTGACTCACTCACTGACTCACTCACTCACAAACTCACTCATCACTAATTCTCCAACTTCCCGTGTAGGTAGAATGCTGAAATTTGGCAGGCTTATTCCTTACAGCTTACTTACAAAAGTTAAGCAGGTTTTATTTCGAAATTCTACACGTAACGGTCATAACGGTCGATAACGGTCGACAACGTCCGCCATGTTGAACTTTCTTATTTATGGCACCATCTTCACGAAATTTGGTAGGCGGCTTCCCTGTGCTAACCGAAACCGATGTATGTACTTATTTCGGTGGTATGATGCCACTGTCAGCTGCCATATTGAACTTTCCAACGTCACTAATTCTCCAACTTCCCGTGTAGGTAGAAGGCTGAAATTTGGTACTTATTTCGGTGATATGATGCCACTCTCGGCCGTCATATTGAACTTTTCAACGGTCTTTGTTACTTATGGGCCCATCTTCAAGAAATTTGGTACGCAGGTTCCCAGCGCTAACTGAATCCTACTTACGTACATATATACGCCCATAGCCTGCAGCTTGGTCACCGTGTGAGGCGGCGTTGGGTCCCCCATCCCAACGCCTCCCACGTTGTTGGCTGCCTGCCTATATAAGACCGTCTGTCACTCCAGTCTCTACATTCCCTTCCTTGCTTCGCCACGGGATTCACGTCTCCCTGCTGATAACTACAGCCTTTTTATTTAATCCACGGCTTCTCCGCTGTTTTATTGTTCATTTATTATGATTATAGTTATTGTGTAGGTATTTTAGACTTACTTTACATTGTTCAGGTACCCATTTCCTTTATCATTCCAACCGTACCCCCATTAGCATGTCTATCGAGGTGATCACCATCGATCAAAGAACTGTCACTTACCGAGTGGTTTCCATGCTCGGAGATGGCACCTGCCTTTTCCATTCTCTTTGTTACATTTTGCACGGCCATATCAGGCTCACTCTTGATATCCGGAGGAACATTGTGTCTTATGTATTGAATGACTGGGACAGGTTCAAGGTGTGGACTGATGACGGTACAGGAGATAATTATACTACACAGGAGCACTAGAAGAGTGAAATGCTTAAGTGTACCGAAATGGCCAAATATTTTACACCTTTGGACAACTGCCAATGCCTCTTAAACATCTTAGATTCGCAGGTGACGATTTCAGTAGTGGACACTTTGATGTTTAGAAATGTTTAAACTCTCAAAAGCTGGATGTGAAGTTATCAATGAAACTGGTTGTATACTTACAACGCTTGACAGATGCCGAATGTCTCTTCAACAGAAGTCTTACAAATACTGTCGTAATTGAAACAAACCATGAAACTCAAACCGATTATGACAGCAGCAATCCAAGCTGTGAGATTTGAAACAAGATTACTGTTCACATGGCCAACTGTACGTTGCATGCTCAAGAGTAAGCTCAGCGCACAGCTACAGCTTGGTCATATTACAACTGGAGGGCCGAACTGACAACGTGGCATACAAAGAGATCCTTAACAAATAATTATTGGTATATTTTCCCTCAGTTTTAAAAGGGTTTAATTGTCTTCTTAATAAAAATTTAAGGCAGTACTTCGCCTCTGCGAAACACGGGTATTTTATTAGTATATATATATATATATATAGATATGACAACAACACTAATATCAATGACAAAACAATTACATTAACAATCATGTTACGTTATTTTTAAAATTTTTCCTTTTCTTTTTCATAACTTCTTTAACACACTACTTCTCCACTGCGAAGCGCGGGTATTTTGCTAGTTCATAAATAATAACAAAATGCAAAGTACATTTGAATATTGGCAACCATACAACCTGATAAAATGGTGATGTGTAACTCAGGTGGTACACAGACTTGTAGTTACTTAAATGTCTCTAGTTAAGGCATCATAGGTGCTCAGCTTTTAGCCACATGTCTGTTCAAAATGGCTGAAGCTGTGCTCTTCATTGTGTTGTCTTCAGTTCATGGTGTGATGGTCTTCATCAGTTGTTAGCAAGAGAAAGATACTTCTACATCATCACAGGTTAGCAAGACAGGTGCTTCTTTCAGAACATGTTGGTTAGTAAGAGAGAATGTGATTGAGCAAGCAAATTTATAGGTTTTTCTGTCCAACCTCTACAGCCAATAGGACATCGTGGTACTTAAAGGCCTTTGAGACAAGCCAATTCCAAACAGCCATATCTCAGACCAATGGGGGGAAATAGTACATCTTAACACCTGCAACCCCTCACAAGATCATATGTTAAACTAACCTGACTTTGTGTGGGGGATGAGAGAAATACTCAAACTGGTTTAAGGCACATCCCTCAAATCCTGTCGTAAAATTACAAAGAAACTTAGTTGTAAACGGGGGGTGGGGGGTTTGGGGTTCAAACACGAAAGCCTCTCACCAAAGTAACACTAAATTACATTGCTTTGCCTAAATTACAAATAAAGACGTACAAAATATTTATTAAGTTAAATGCAAAATCTCACATCACACCAATTTGTTTTCCTTTTTCTTTGTCACTTAATCTTTAACATTATTTCCTAATCTTATTAGTTTTTTTCTTTTCTTTTCTTGTACCTTTCTCTTTGACATTTTGTAAAGCAGTTTGAGCTACATTGTTTATGAAAAGGTGCTATAGAAATAAAAGTTGTTGTTGTTGTGTTGGTACGTGAAGAACTCGGGCCATATCCAGAGAAACTTTGAATAGGGTACCCGTCCATCTCATGGCCCACTCATCTAACAAATGGCCTGTTGTGAGACATCTAATAGCTGAACACACATAAGGAGAATTTCTACACTGTGGACAGAAAGTTTCCCAAGAAGGGCTCAGAACCTGGGGTGGTGGATCAATGGTGAGAAACGTTAACTACTGTGTCCACATGATTTATTGTAAGCATCTGTATGAGTAAATGGCAGTGCTATTCTGAGATTTTCAGTAAAAGCTAATGAATAGAGAGAGAGGTTAGGAGCACGCACCACACGACAAACCAAATCAGGATCCAGATTAGGACCCGAGTGCAGCCACATGACGGGTGATACTTCAGCACCACACTAGTTCAGATGGAGTGGAACAGTGTGAGGGTTTTTTTTTTTATGGTGGCCGGAGTGCCAATTCTACCACCAACCCCCAAGTTTTTCCCTGCAGGGACGGATGCAGATTAACGTCATACCCAGGACCGAGCAATTGCAGGTTAAGGGCCTTGCTCAAGGGCCCAACAGAACAGAGACCCTTGTGGCATTTTACGGGATTCGAACTGGCAACCTTCCGATTGCCAATGCAGATCCCTAGCCTCAGAGCTACCACTCCGCCATTAAAGCTAATGTATACTATATAAAAATATATTGAGTTAAAAGAAGTGTAAAGCTTTTTGAAAAATAATGTGTTTACATAGTTATTTTCTTAGTCTCTATCTTATAATGTACTTAAAATTCACATTGTATTGTTTTAGTACATAAAGCATACAATGGCTAGATGTAAGTTACATTTTAAAAAGTCATTGATATGTATTTTATAAAGACGTTTTTCGCAATGAGCAGTTTGTTGCAAATGAGTTTACACAACAGAAAGTAAACAGTTTCCAGTTAATTAGAACAATTAGATAATATTCAGCATAACATTGAATAAGCATGTTTTGAAACTGGATTCATGGTCAATTAAAAAAAAGGAAGCATTGGACTACTTATATAAAACTTGCAATAAATTTACTGACCTGTAAATAAATCAATAATTAAATTTGAGGAGCAATATCTTTCCAAAGCTTTATATAACTTGTGCATATATAATAATAATATTAAGAAGTTTTAGCCTAGTTAATACACGGTTAATGAAAAACGGTATATAGCACCTATCACAGAACACTTAAATATACTGTAGATTTTGTTAAATGACATTGTGTCTGTCAAAAGATTAAAAACACATTGGTTATCCTTACACATAAAAAAATCATAATAATTTTATATAACACCTTTCATAGTCTGCGCTGGGCTGGCACCCTGCCTGGAATTTGCTCCTGCCTTACGCCCTGTGCCGGCTGGGATTGGCTCCAGCAGACCCCTGTGACCCTGTGTTAGGATATAGCAGGTTGGACAAAGACTGATTGACTGACCTTTCTTAGTGAGCAATGGATTTTTAGTTTTTATCTTGAACTCCAGGCTGGATTAAGACCCCCACAGGTCTCTGGGTGACTTAGCTCCTTAACAAAGTTCAGTGATCAATGCAGCTCGCAGACACCGGGTTGTTTCGTGCAGTGCGATATTTCTCATTTTATATTTCAGCCTGAGACTTGATTGTTTTACTGAGTGTCCTCCTTGTTTATTTTGCTGTGTGAATAATCCGGTGTGTTACGATTGATGAAAAGGCCCCTTGCCGTCATAGGCCCCTGCTCGTGCACTCATATTGCCCTGATGGTCGATCTGCCCTCTTTTGAAGACTGTCACAGAACTCTTAAAAAAATTCCATCGCTGTTGATAAACAGTGCTTGAAAACATACAGCATAATATTAGCAGGGTTAAAAAAAATTGACAGAATCGTTCAATTTCTTTTATAATTCTTCGTAGTTGCTATGACGTTTCCAGAAACTGGTCACCATTTTCTCAAAACCCTAAACACAAAACCAAATCTCCACACCGCATTTACACAACCTCAGATAGGTCTGACAAAATGAAACAATGGACTCGATACCACTTACAGTTTTCTTTGAATGCTTACACACGATTTCTGAAACTGTAGCTCATTTTTTCAAAGCTCCATATACAACCACCAAAAACATTCAAACAACATGAAAAATGCTAAACAAAATCCCCCACTTTATTCAAAACCATATGAAATCCTCAGAATGGTGTCTTTGTATTAAAGCTCTACACACAAACCAATTACATGAATAGCTCACCCTAAGCACCAACTGCACAGTGACAGGATAAAGAAGGACTGCAGGATAAACTCCTGCAGTCTTTGCATTGTGACAGCCGATAGGGAAGCATCAATAAAAACAGAAAGGTTTGCATGTGGCGTTTACTGATTTGGAGAAGGCATATGATAGAATGCCATGTCTAGAGGTCTGCAGGTGCATTAGGTTGAAAAGAGAAACAGATAAGGATGTGAGGACTTGGGTTAAAAGCTTTGTTAGGATAGCAGACAAGATCTCACTTAGAGCAGATCTCCACCAGGGATCTTCCTTAGAGTTTTTTCTGATTGCTAACACACAAAAAGTGAAACCTGGGGCACGATCATAGAAACAGTCACCTCATGTGCCAAATTTCTTTATCAAGACAGAAAAACAATGCTCTCATTCTCTGCTTCACATTCAGTTAGCAATTTCAAAACACACATTTTGCAAAACATGACACACGGTTCTCTACATTACACACAGTTTAGAAAATGGAACCATGTTGAGTGTTCATTGGAAAACACAGCCAATCAAAATACAGCATTCATTAGTTAAGTGGCTACACCCGATTCTCAGGTGTGAGAAAACTCACAGCTAATTTCACCATTTAGATAGCAGAGCATGAGCAACTGGTTTGTCATCTTGCTTTGAACAACAATGGAGGCAAATATTGTTCAGAGGCAGGACACTAAAGAGACTTGTCTACCGACACCCAAAGAAAGATGCCCAGGGTCCCTGCTCATCTGCGTGAACGTGCATTAGGCATGCTGCAGGGAGGCATGAGGACTGCTGATGTGGCTTGGGCAATAAATTGCCATGTCCACACTGTGAGACGCCTAAGACAGTGCTACAGGGAGACAGGAAGGACAGCTGATCATCCTCGCAGTGGAAGACCACGTGTAACAACACCTGCACAGGATCGGTACATCCGAATATCACACCTGCGTGACAGGTA
>JANRMT010062791.1:238298622-238325332 GCA_026402145.1 Polypterus bichir lapradei | reverse complement strand
ATCCAACCTGCTATATCCTAACTATAGGGTCACGGGGATCTGCTGGAGCTAATCCCAGCCAACACAGGGCGCAAGGCAGGAAACAAACCCCGGGCAGGGCGCCAGCCCACCGCAGGGCACACACACACACACCAAGCACACTAGGGACAATTTAGGATCGCCAGTGCACCTAACCTGCATGTCTTTGGACTTGTGGGAGGAAACTGGAGTGCCCGGAGGAAACCCACGCAGACACGGGGAGAACATGCAAACTCCATGCAGAAAGGACCCGGGAAGCGAACCCAGGTCTCCTAACTGCAAGGCAGCAGCGTGGTAGCAGCATGGCAGCAGCGTGGCAGCAGCGCTATATATATATTGTGAAGCCCTGGGCATGTACAGACAGGCAGGACACAAGTTTAGTGTGCAACACACGTTTTATTTCTTTTTCTCATTTCACGTTTTATTTTCTATTGCTCCACACTTCTCAGCCCAGTACATAAATAGCTCATGTGGAGGAGAAATAAGAATATAAAGTTAGTGTCAGTGCCCCCTCTTGTTTTGGAGTGGTATTGCTTACTTCGATAAAGGTGGCCCCAGATTCACATGGATGTCTATATACAGTATATAGAGTACAGTATATATACAGTTATATATATATATATATATATAAAACTGAAACCACGGGTAAAACTCACACAGTTAGTGTTACTTCTTATGAAATTTCTTCTAAGATCTCCTTTTGGTTGCCCCAAGTATCCCTGCACTACTGCCCCTCGAGGGTCAAATACTCATGGTAACTCCCAGATGGCCTTTCCTCCGTAGCATACAGCAGGGGCCCAGATATATTATTTTAGAACACCTTAATGTCATCTGTCAGCCAGGGATACTTCTGTTAAATAACCAACCCAACCCAAACTCTTGTACCCCATGCACCTTTTGCCATTCCACAACTTTCTTACCAACAGATTAATTACTCCTGGGGCATGGCACAGATATCATAAACAGAGTTTGCTGCCTTCTGCAGGAGTACTCATTTTCATAAAGGTATACATACCATGTTGCTGTCAGTCCTTGTTTCACACCGGTTCTTTAGACTCAATTACTTGTGCCCTTCCGATAAAGGGTGCGACTGTCTTTAGCATTGCCTGGATGGATGGTCACATGCACCACTGATCACAAAGTTAATGGCAAATAAATTTGCAACCTCATTGTGCACTTTGCTATACAACCAATGCACAGTACATGATAGTGTGTTCTTCTGTCGGAGTCGACTGAGTATGCCTGAGATGTGTGGTGGCAGTGAGTAGACTGAGCTACGTGCTGATATACTGTATGTATGAGTGCCTGGCACAAACCACAATCAAAAGTACTGATGAAATGTCTAGATACATGAAAGTGCAAAAAAGGAGGCTTTAAGTTAGAACTAAACAGGCAGTGCCAAGAAGCCATATGCCACACTCTCACACAGATACACAGAGTGGGAAATTGGAACAAGGCTCGAGGATAAATCTCTGTGGCTTTGGACGTCAGAGTGACAGGCCAAATGAATTGTGCTGCTGGACTTCTCTTGCAGCTTTTCTCTAGTCTTTTGAATTATTATTCGGTACGCTTCTACAACTCTGACTTTTCCTGCTGACCCTCGTTTTGCAGCAGAGTCCTGATTTGGACTGCGTCCCTGATGAGCTGCCCTCAAGCTTCACATGTTCAGCCCCCAAAACGGTGAGTGCAGCTGCACTACAAAGCTGTAATTTAGACTGACTCTTATTTCTGAGGGCCTTTTCTATCTTTACATAAATAAAGCATTCATGTGACTCCTTCTTAAATGGCAGTACAGTTTCATGGTGGAACATTAGAGTGCCACCCTTTACCATAACCATCTTATAATGAATTGACTTCTGGCTCATTTTCTATCAACGCATTTCTGTACAGTAATTCCTGAATGTGTAGGAAACTAAAATGAATACTCTATACAGCATTTTTTTAGAAAGTAAAAAATATTAGCTTAGAAACAATAAAGCACATAAAATAGCAATTAAAAGTAATAGTATATACATTCTTTTCATTATTATTTTTTAATTGAAAAAGCTAAATTCCACGTGAAATGAAACTTTGCTGTTTCTGTCATTCTTCATGCTTCTCTAAATACCTCAGCAGTTTCAAACTTTATCTTATCAGTTAAAATATTTCTAACTTTTAAGGACAGTATATAAATAAAGCATTAGATGTGTATGTAATGATTAAAGGTCATAATCAGCACTCAGTTTTTCGCCTATTTCATAAAAATTTTGTTGCATGAAAATGCCCATCTTACCCAAATGTCTCCTAAGGCAATCGCTTCGTCACATCACCCAAACCACTGGCCCTGCGTGTGCCCTCATAAAATACAGTAGAGGGGATTTCATTGAAAGAAGTGCTAAAAAAGACCACAGGAGCAAAATACAGTCAAAACAGCAGGTGAAACTGGGGAGACTCACATCTAACTGTTGCACAATCAACACCGGCGTCCCCCTAGGGACTTGTGCTCTCCCCACTGCTCTTCTGCCTCTACACTAATGACTGCACCTCCAAGGACCCCTCCGTGAAACTTATCAAATGTGCGGATGACAACAATCATTGGGCTCATCAGGAATGGTGACAAGTCTGAATACAGACAGGAGGTTGAGCAGCTGGCCCTTAGGTGTAAACACTCTCAAAACTGTGGAGATGACAGTGGACCTTAGGAGAGGTCCCACAATATTTTATCCCCTCTCTATACTTAATACTGCTGTGACAGCTGTGGAAACATCTATGTTTCTGGTATCCATAATCTCCCGGGGACTTGAAATGGGAAACCAATGTAGGGTCCATCATAAAAAAGGCACAACAGTGAATGTACTTCCTGCAAGAGCTGAAAAAGTTTAACCTTCCACAGGAGCTGCTGATTCATTTTTACATAGCAGTCATTGAGTCTGCTCTTAGCTCATCCATAACAGTGTGGTTTAGATCAGTGTCTAAACATGACAAAAATAGGCTACAATGAAATAGTCAGGTCTGCTGAAAATATCATTGATGTCAGTTTGCCCACCTTAGAAGACCTGTACTATATTATTCCAGAGTCATGAAATGAGCAGGGACAATCATCACCAATCCCTCACATCTAGGCCACAACCTTTTTGAATTCTTCCATCGGCCAGGCGTTCCTCTTCATTATCATTGCTGCAATGGAAGAAGTCTTCATTCCCATCTTTAGGGGTTACCTGTATTTCAGATCACTGGAGTGCCCTAATACTCCAGAGCCCAGGCAAGGAACACAAAATATACAAACATAATTTTATCACAATGAATGTACAGTATCTAAATCCAATTCTGAACTGGCTGGTGGCAGTTTAGAGAGAGCCCATAATCATGCCATGAAATGGTATTACCATCCTCCAAGTTATACAGCATGGCACACCTACATTTCACTTTTGAAAAGGGGCCTAGCTATGTGTAGGAGGCCGCAAGCATCTTTATTCAAGTTTACCCTGCCTCAGAACCAACAGACGGTGGAATTCACCTCTATAATTCATGGCCTAACCTTTAACTAATCATAACTGGTCAGTTCTCGGGCGGCGGGATTTGACAGAACTTAATAATAGAAATGAATCTGAAAGGAATTTACAGCAGAGCTTCAGTTATGTGGCAAAATTAGCGTCAAACGTGACTTGAGCAGATGGTGCTGACAGGCACAAACTCACAAGTGGCTCGTCAACAAGAAGAATGAGAGGGATGGGCTTTACTGGAATACAGGAAAAAGAATATGAGAAATAATCTCAAAGTGTTTGTAGTGCTCAGCAGGTCCTATCATATGAAGAGATTGGGGCTATTCCAATGTGGACAAAAAAGATTGGGGGATTAAACTCCAAAATGTAAGATTTCATGTGGGAATAGACTCAATGAATCAATAATTGCAAAAATAGCAGATTAATGTTTTAAGGTCTTTAATGGAGTTTCTGTCTTTTTTTTGGTTGATGACTTTGTGATGAATCTATATACGACACTCTCAGTGTAGAATGCCATGTACAACTGAAGGGCAGTTGTTTTTGATGCCAGAGAAAGGGATGGGATTCACGTTTGAAAAGCATTCAAATCTGATATCTCCTCAAGTGAAAAAAATTAGACTGCAAAGTGAAATGTTGGCTGTCTAATTACCCTGACTAATTTATTATTTGAACCTGTGCTTTAGAAATACCAGTCTAGTACTCTTAGTAAGTCTATGCATATGCAAAAAATTTCTACTGTTCTTAAAAAGATATCGGATGACTATGTAAATAAACACTCTATTCTTGACAAGTTTCAGACAGGTATTAGAACAAATCATAACACAGATACTACACTGTTTAAAGTAGTAAATGACTTAACGGGTTAATGCAGACAGAGGCCACATATCTGATTTTGCTCTACTAGACCTGGGCACAGCATTTGACACCACAGACCATCAAATTATTCTAATAAATCACCTGTGACCCGTCATTTGCGCGATAGACATATGAGCGCCGACAAAATAGCACCGATTAAAACGCGCCGACAAAATTGCCCCGACAAAATCGCGAAAGTTTCATTAAATATGAATTACTAGTTTAAAGCATATATAATAATGTTTATTTTAGAAGTCAATATTATGAGACACGGCATGCCATCAGCACGGCACGCAGATAGTCCTTAAGATCACGCCCTGCATATGTAGGAAGAATTGCAGCAAGGGTGTCCCACTCTCTTGGCCTCTCTCGCGATTTTGTCGTGGTGATTTTGTCGGCGCGCATTTGTCGAAAACCAGTTAGCGGGTTTGTCGGCGCTGATTTGTTGGTCACGGTTTTGTCGGGGCGCATAAGTCTATCGCGCTTTTGTCGGTGAACCAAATCACCTTAGTCAATGGTTGACGTATCGAGCAGTGTCGGAAATTTATTTCATTCTAAGTTTACAAGTAGATAATTATTTGTTAGTTGTGATGATTGAAGTTCAGTAATCCACAATATTGTACATGGAGTACCATAAGG
This sequence comes from Polypterus bichir lapradei, assembly GCA_026402145.1. Classification (NCBI taxonomy): domain Eukaryota; kingdom Metazoa; phylum Chordata; class Cladistia; order Polypteriformes; family Polypteridae; genus Polypterus; species Polypterus bichir. The sequence continues at coordinate 238,320,338 of JANRMT010062791.1, read as the reverse complement.
ATCTATTCTGGGCCCACTGATATTTTCAACCTACATGCTCCCATTAGGCCAGATTATCCCAAAATACAAGATGAACTCCCATGGCTATGCAGGTGACATGCAGCTTTACCTATCTATAGCACCTGCTGCTCTGGTCTCTCTAATCCAATGACTGTCTTGTATTTCTGGAAGGATGAATAGTAATTTCCTCAAGTTAAATAAGGAAAAAGCTGAAATCTTAGTTGTTAGCAAAAATGAAACTAATGAGAGTTTTAGAAATTAACTTGATCACTTAGAATTAAAAGTCAAGGCGAAAGTAAAGAATTTAGGCGTAGTCATGGACTCTGACCAAAGGTTTAAAATCACATATTAACCCAATTACTAAGACTACATGTTTCCATTTAAGGAGTATTGCAAACGTTAGACCTGTTATGAAATTGCAAGATGCTGAGAAATTAATTCACACTTGTTTATGGTCATCTAGATTACTGTAACACACTCCTAATTGGTCTACCTAAGAAAGACATCAATCGGTTGCAGTGAGTCCAGAACACAGCAGCAAGAATCTTAGCCAGAAAAAGAAAACCTCAGCACATCTCACCAGTTTTAGTGTTGTTATATTGATTACCAGTACCATTTACAATTGACTTTAAAATACTACCAATGATATATAAAGCTTTACATAATCTTGCTCCTTCTTATATTTTGGAGTGCTTATCCCCATAAATTCCAATTTGTAATCTTAAATCTTCTAATAGCAATCTGCTTATTATTATAAGAGACAAATATCAAAGAAGTGGTGAGTAGGCCTTTTGTTGTTATGCACCAAATATGTGGAATATTTTACTGATAAAGATACATCAATGAACCTGCAATCTTTATTAATCTTTACTTTTCCCTGTTTTCTTTTCCAGTTTGTCTGTGGTGGCATTACCACCATCACCTCCTGATCAAGGTCCTTTAAGGGCTGCCAAGAGACCAACTGCACAGAATCCTCTAAAATTAAGAACCACTTAAGCACATATATGGTAAGTAGAAAGCCCAGTGGGAGCTGGGTGGTCTTTTGGCCTGAAACTTCTTCAGATTTTGCTTATTTCTTCAGCTTAACTGGGATTTTTATATTTTTCTGTCCACTCTGGTAAACTGACCTTATCATTGGACTGTTATTTAGAGACTTTAAAAATCCATTTCTATATTTTAGGACTCTGTTTCTCTTAATTACGAGGGGGAGTCAAGCCAAAGTTAGAAAATGGGATTTATTAGAAAATGGAACGAACCTTAACAAAACTGATAATGTAATTTCTCAATGAAGTCTTCACCCTTCTCAATGCACTTGTGCCACTTGCCCGGAAGTGTCTGGATTCCAGCAGAATAAAAGGTTTCGTCTTGTCCTCATAACTACTCATGCACTGCTTTCTTCGTGTCATCATCTGTCTTGAATCGACGACCACCCAGATGTTTTTTTTAGCGGTCCAAAAAGGTGGAAATCACACGGTGCCAAAGCTGGCAAATAAGGAGGATGTGGCAATCCCTCAAACTTCAGTTTCACCAGATAAGCCTTGGTGTTCTTAGCTGTGTGTCATTGTCTTGCAGCAAAAGAACTCCTTGAGACAGCAGTCCCCGCCACTTGGATTGAATAGCAAGCTTCACATTGGTCTCCAGCATGTCACAGTAACTTGCATTAGTGACTATAGTACCCCTCGGCATGTAGTGTTCAACAATAACTCGAGTACACGAGTGGTTATGAGAAAAAGACAAAACCTTTTATTTTCCTGGAATCCAGGCACTTCCAGGCAGGTGAGAAGGGTGGAGACTTCATTGAGAAATGACGGTAACACTTTACATTAAGTGTCCATAATTACACTGTAACTACTATGTAATTACCTGTATAAGTACAGTGTAACTACGAGTTATTACTCCATACTTACTGTGTAATACAAAGCAACGCTATAATTAATTACTCATTTGTCATTGTTATTCCACAGTTTATATAATTACGATGTAAAGATTTATTACTGATCCAAAAACAAGTGTACTTACATAGTTACGATGTATCTGTACTTTCAAAATGTAAGAAAATCATCAGGGTATGTAACTACAACTATGTAACAGATGTCCCATGGTCTGGGCAATTGTAATGGAGAATTGCAGTGATAACTGCATAGGTTTTTGATGATACAGGATTTCAAGATCTGTTTTAAATGGTGAAAACACCTTTACAAAATGGTTAACGCTTTTGCCTCACAGATCCATTATCCTGAGATGGAATTCTGTCTAGAGATGTGTGTGTAAAATTTGTATGTTCTAATGGGGCACCTCCTTGACATGTTTTGCTTAAGCAAGCATTTGTCACATTCTTGTAGTTGTGTTAGACTATTTATTGTTGAATTTTTTGGGCTATTATTATACCTATCCCTAACACTGCCAAGCTTGCATCATTCAATCAAGGTACACAGGGTTGAAGAGCCATTCCAAGCATCACCAGGCACAAGGCAGGAAACAGCCCAGAATGGGGAGCCATCGCATTGCAGGGCCCACTGACAAACATACCAGCACTCACGCTCTCACACATATGGCCAGATAACCCAACCTAAATGTCCATGGGATGAGGCAGTAAAACCCATGAAGAAGACATAGGGAGACATGGGTAGAATGTACAAATTTTACACACATCTCCAGACAGAATTCCATCTCAGGATAATGGATCCTTGAGGCAAAAGTGTTAACCATATTGCAAAGGTGTTTTCACCATTTAATACAGACCTTCTAAAATCTCATCGAAAACCTATGCAGTTATCACTGCAATTCTCCATTACAATTGACCAGAGGGCAACTACACAGAGGTTTCCAAATGACTGAGCTAAGAAGTCTCTGCAGCCTACCATGGTAGGAAACAGCCAAGTAATGTTTAGAAGTGCACTTCTCAACCATCTCTGATTATTTTTGATGATGGGCCACTAGTTACCAGCAATGAATAGCCCAGGGTCCTGCCTCTTATTGTTTCAGGTTCTCACAAGGAGAGGCTGGCCACAAATCCAGGGCCTCCAAGTCAGAAAAGGCAGCTCATCCAATTGGCAGCATATAGTAAGGTGCCACGTGGAGGCTCTGGGTTCATGGCCTGCTTTACTCTGTGAGAACAAATACTTTTACGTAAACTGGTGACATCTGGGAGCTTTTTTTGTATCACTCAGGGATGACATTGTTTGCGGAGGGCAGTGGGACTGAGAGAGAGCCTGCCACTGTGTAATATGATACCCTACCAGCTTAAGTTTGGGGTGGAACTTACTCTCTCCCAGTTCATGGCCTGCCTTCTTGTGTGATGATGTAAAACACAGACAGAAGATCAATTCCTCACCAGTGACATCTACATTACTTCTTCTCTCTCATAGCACAATCAGCTCTATTATAATAGGGTTACTGTTGCTTGGGGGCACACAAAGATGTCTGGGAGCAAGGTAATTGCGACTGTTTAGGGGAAAACCATAATTTTTCCTATATCTGTTCTCTCTCCATTAATGATGATGGAGAACTCCTTTTGTTAGCCTTCACTGGTGGCCAGTCCTTCTTAATGAAATTTGTATATTTCCTAGTTTGAGGTCTACTTGGTGGTGAGTTCATGTGTTGTATGTTACTGTTCATATACTCTGCCAAAACTCTGAAGACACCTTGAGCCAAGGCACCCACTTTACAATGATAACCTATGTCCAGTGGGATGATTGTACAGCTTTTTGCAAATACAGTAATCCCTTGCTATATCGCGCTTCGACTTTCGCGGCTTCACTCTATCGCGGATTTTAAATGTAAGCATATCTAAATATATATCACGGATTTTTCGCTGGTTCGCGGATTTCTGCGGACAATGGGTCTTTTAATTTATGGTACATGCTTCCTCAGTTTGTTTGCCCAGTTGATTTCATACAAGGGACGCTATTGGCAGATGGCTTAGAAGCTACCCAATCAGAGCATGTATTACATATTAACTAAAACTCCTCAATGCTATAAGATATGCATCCCGCGCGGTGTTTGTTTGCTTGTCTCTGCCTCTATCTCACCCTCTCTGACATTCTCTGCGCCTGACAGAGGGAGTGTGAGCAGAGGTGCTGTTTGCACAGAAGCTGTTTGCTTAAAAGATACTGACGCTCCTCTAAAAAATGACGCTTTATTGCGGTGCTCGGCATATTTAAAAGCCCAAAAGCACACGTATTGATTTTTTGATTGCTTTAATCTCGCGCTCTCTCTCTGACGTTCTCTGTGCCTGACGGAGGAGATTTGAGCAGAGGGGCTGTTTCAACAGAGGCTGTTTGCTTAGAAGATACTGACGCTCCTCTGAAAAATGCCGCTTTACTTAAAAGCACACATATTGATTTTTTGATTGTTTGCTTTTCTTTGCGAGCGCGCGCTCTCTCTCTTAAATTCTCTGCTCCTGATGCAGAGACTCATTTGAAGAAAAGATATATTTGCATTCTTTTAATTGTGAGAAAGAACTGTCATCTCTGTCTTGTCATGGAGCACAGTTTAAACTTTTGACTAAAGGGTGTTATTTCATGTCTAGAGGGCTCTAATAATGTTAACAGTGTGGGAGAGTTTATAAGGGCTTAAAATATATAAAAATAACCATACAAACATATGGTTTCTACTTCGCGGATTTTCACCTATCGCGGGGGGGTCTGGAACGCAACCCCCGCGATCGAGGAGGGATTACTGTAATGTAATTTATCAAGGCCCATGTTACAAGAACTTAACAGAAGTTCCGGTCGGCATGGATTGTAATTCTAGATCTCTGTCCATGTATGTTTCTTCTACAGTGGCTCTCATTTATTCTGTTCACCTTTGGATTCTCTTCATCCATGTTTTTTTTCTCTTCTGGTGGCCTTTTGTCACCCTGACCAAGACTCCACATGTTGCTGGATTTATTGTGGGCCATCTTTCCATTTCATTAAATTCCAGGCCTTTCACAGAAAAGTTTCTTAAAGTCCCCCATGTTTGTGGTTGGATTTAGGCCATAGACTAATTTGCTTTCCAGTTGCTGCCAGGATGGATTTTGGTTCCAGGAAATAAAATAAGTTCATAGCATCTCAATGTCATTACATGTCTCCCTTTTTGACCTGTGATGCTCTTCAGCAACTGACAATTGAGGAGGACCTGGTTTGCCCTTTCATGAAGACGAACAATGGTAAAGTAGCATAACATAACATTCTTAAACTCACTAAATTTATTTCAGGTTTCACAGGATGACAGACTCCAACAAAGCATCACTAGGTGTCAAGTAGTTACTGTCATACACAAGCGCTTAGGAGGCAGCCAACAAGTCCTGAGGTGAGGGAAATATTGCGAGACAAGAGGTTGATATCGAGTATTAACGCCTCTCTCTTTCTTCCACCAGAGTTATCGAAGAAAAGTAATAAAATAACTCACTCACCTCCAGCAGTCCCGGATTCCTGGGACTCATCACTTCAGCTTCCAGATCCCGAAGATGACGTCACTTCTGGTCGCCTCCTGATGATGTTATTTCCGCCCTTTTCTTGATGATCTCTCTTCTGGTTACCTCCCAATGACATCACTTCCGGTTACCTCCCGATGACATAATTTCTGGTCGCCTTCAGACAACATTAATTCTGATTGCCTCCCGATGACATCACTTCTGTTTGCCTTCTGATGACATCACTTCCGTCTTCCAGTTTTAACATCACTTCCATCAGTACTTCCTTCCGGTCACCATTTTCTATATAAATTCACAACCAACTCCTGTTTGCTATCAAATGTTATGTTTTTGATCAACTTTTTTTGCTTATTTTCTGCATGATCTCCGGACATTATAAGGGGACAATTCCCCAACTCTTTTTTGAGTCTTTGTTGATTTATTCACCCACAGTACCAACCTCAAACTGAGTGTCAATCCGCCACAGAGCCCATTTATGCACATGGTTACATTTAAGAGTTGGCAACTAATCTAACAAGCACATCTTGAAATGTATGAGGAAAACCAGAGTACTGGAAGAGAGATCCACAAGAAAACACAAACAGAACATGTAAACTCCACATAGACCTTGACCAAGCATGGGATTTTAACCCAAAGTACTGCACCACTGCAATGTCAAGGGGTTAACATTGATGGGAAATTACAACATATAAGCCCAAGAGTCTTTTCACAGCAGCTATATTGAAAAAGCCACTGGGATGATTGAAAAAAACTGTATTATAGAACAAATCCTAATCATCTGATCTGACAAAAATTTTTCAAGTGCAATTATTGCTGCTGAATGTTGGAAATGTTGAGGATGTTGTTTTGACCTCACTGGAATGAATTGTGAATTGGATTTGTTTGATAGTGACATTCTTGAAAAATACCAGGGACAGACACTGTCACAAGGCTCTATGGATACCTTTTTAAAGTACAAACATTTAAAACCCACCCTTTTTTACCTTACTAGCTTTACTGGAGTAGCATCAACACCTCAAGAACACTTTGTACACCTTTGGGGTTTTTGGATATTTTTATATTTTGTCGGAGATGGCTGGGGTGGTGACCCAGCCGGGATGCCTTGGAAGACCGGAGGAGGGCTTATGTCTTCCCCAGATCATGTGGGGACGACCGCCCTGGTTCCTTTGGGGGCCACGGGTACAGAGCTTAGAAGCTCAACCCACTAGAGGCCTGTGGTCACCACCAGGGGGTGCCCCGGTACCTTTGGAGCCCTGGACCTCAGCACTTCCGCCACACCCGGAAGTGCTGCGGGGAAGAAGAGAGGGGACACCCGGAGTGCTTCCGGGGATGCAGCCGGCACTTCCGCCACACTGGGGCGTGTCCGTGGAAGATTACCAGAACCCACCTAGAGCACATCCAGGTGCTATAAAAGGGGCCGCCTCCCTTCAGACAATGGGTGGAGTCGGGAGGAGAAGGAGACAAGGTCTTAGGAGGAGGCAAGGAGGCGGCCTGAAGGAAAGAGGCATTGTGAAGAGGCCAGGACTTTTGGGGACTTTGGGGTTTGTGTGGCACTTGTAAATATTGTATAATAAACGTCTTGTGGGTGACATGAACGTGTCTGCCCGTCTGTGTCCGGGCCAGTTTCCACAATTTTTATGTTTAATAGGCCTTCCTCGAATGAGGGTTCACATAGAATGAGCACGCTGACTCCTTTGGATCGATTCTGCCCCCTGTGCATGACTGATTACCTTCTTTATTCTGTTTCTCATCATCTTAAACAACAATCCCAATTTCGATAAGGAATATTGCATCTTATTTCCCAAAAGGCATGAAGGCTCCTCCAGAAGAGTCAATGTAATCAGTTTAGCAGCTTGTGCTTTTATGTGCTGCAGTGTTTAAATAAATTGATTGCAAGGACCATGGAAAAATTCCAAATAAGTAGTAAACCTACTTTACTTATTGTAAGAGAAAAGGTTTGTGGCCGTGGCACTCCACGCCATAATATAGAAGCAGGGCTTTATGACCAATTCTTGACCAAGATAGGCTGTTAATAAAACACATGTAACAGTGGTGACATATCTGTCAACTAAAATTACCCAAGGAGTAGCTGCCCACTTTTCAAGATGAACCCACCAACCAGAGCAATTTGAAACTCCCATCTTCCCACTTTGCAGGACAGGTGGACTCAACCACTTTTGTTATCAGTTTCAGTTTCATGTTCTAATTTTAAAGAATTAATTTCCAGTGTTAGTATTTTTATTGTTTTGTTGGTGATGTCATTGTGCCATTTCCAGTTTCCTTGTCCTCCCAGTTGATGCTTACATATATCATCACAATTTCTGGTGGTATTTGACATGAGATTGTGGCAACAAAGACGTCCAAGTTTTCAAATTATCCACACAAAACTTAGTTCTTGATTACCTCATGAAGGGTAGTTTGGATTTTTTGCTTTGTTTTTTGATGTATTAATTATTCTTCTAAATTTTCTGCAGGGTTTAGATCTGTACTGGTTTTCAATGGACTTTGTCCTATGGGGTAATTGGTCTTCCAATCACAATGCAGTCAATTTTGTTTAGCCCCTTTACTCTCCTGTTTAAATTTTTAGGGTGTTCTGTTTCAGGCGGGGTTTGTTCTATGACTTATACTGTATATGTTTTCCTTCAAGTGTTTTTCCTTTTGTTTTTGAATTGTTTGCTGTTGAGTAGAGTTTATTTTTATTGTGTTATTTAAGTATTATTTAGTAGTTTTTAATTACAGTCCTTGTGATTTTATCATCAATGTTGCTTTGGATTATTGTATTCTGGATTGAGATTTAGACTTGTTAGCCTTGGGTTAGCCACACCCCTATTGCCTCAGTTTTCCTTTATTTGCTGTGTCTTGCCATTTTTTCTGCTTCTTTTCATTTCTATAAACAATATGATTTTTTATTTATATATGTAATATGATTTATTTGTAAAGATCCTTTTGTGTTTTGTCCATTTAAGCCAGACACATCTAGTTATCCTCACTCTAAAAGGGTGCTTTTACGTATTTATTGTATTTTGAACTCCTGTGTAGGCCTTGAAGCTTGCCTTTTGAGTTTGGGGCCAGGCTGCTGGAGGTGAAGCCTGTTGTTGAGATTAACCTGGTCAGGTTTAAGTTCATTTAAAGGGCTGTTCACAAACTTTGCCATTTTGTAATATTACATCACAACATGGAGTAGCACCCTTACACGTAGCCACCTGAAGAGCCCACCCTGCCGGATGTCTATTGCACAATTTAACCCTCGCGCTTTTAGTGCAATTTGGCATGTTCTTATATTCTTATCATTGAGTTATTGACTCTTACATGAATTCTGGCATGTTGAATTTTTTTCAACTTTCCATCCTATAGCAAGTTAAAGATAAAAGCCACCCAGGACTTGCCTTGTCTTTGTGCGATGCTTTTCTTTTACTTTTTCACCCTCCTAATTCTTATTTTGATTTTTTCCATTTTACGGGTTTTTCAATATTTAGATATTTTTATTATTTTTGTGACGTCCCCGTCTTTTATGTCACAGTTGCCACTATTGTGAGCTGACAGCTGGAAGTTTCACACGTGACTTCATCACTTTGTCCTGATCAAGACGGTGGTGTGGTTGCATCTATGTCTATTTTTTTGGATATTAAAGAAAATCATTTTCAAAAACACTTTAGGGAGTTAGGATTTTTTCCTTATTTTTGGCCAATATCTTGGTTTGGGTACTTTTGGTTTAATTTGAACCCATTCCATGCCTGTATTCCTTGATTTTTCTTTCAGCTCCCTGACCTGTTATACTTGCTGACTGCCATCACACTCCAGGCAGAAGAACTGAGACTCCACTTCAGATGTACTCCTTTACTGGTGGCTAACTTGCTGAATGGACCAGAGTGCTTTCAAGAACATATAAACCGATAATCAGTCTGACTTTATTATCATTGACTAGATTGGCATCCTATAGTCTGGTGATTCTTTAACAATAGTGGGATGCTTGGAATTTTTCTTTTCATCTAAACAAAAAAAATGTGGCCACCTAGTGGCTGAGAGATTTTACTGCTGGTTTAGTTCCACTTACTGAGTGACTCCACTCGTGAACGAGTCACTGCACTGGCCAGTAGAAGGATGGAAGCTTAGAAAAAATAATTTGTAATTCTCCTTAAGTAAATATATCCACTAAAAAAGTAAAGGTAAATAAGAGGTTGAGCACACACATACACAAACACCTACCCACACACACAAAAAGGATGAATGTGCTCTGCCTCTCACACATCTGGCTGTTTATAAAATGAGACAAGCAGGAAGTACCCAAATAACTCCCCCAACACATTAACAGAAGCAACCAAGAGACAACTGTGAGGCTGTAGAAAAGAAAGAAGGCACAGCAGGGTGGCTGGGCGGAAACAAGGAACACATGTTCAATGGTTTTGGCAGGGAGGTAAGATGTTTGTTGCCAAAAGCAGCAAATTAAATTTTCTGCTTCTTTTTAAAGCAAAGATGATGGCATCCGCTGAAAAGAATTTTTGTTAGCGTGTTTATCTAAAAGAGCACCTAGTATTAGATTACAAGCATCATAGGGTGTATATAATGCAGAGGCGGAAATGGCACCAGGGTAGGACAGGACAGAGGAAAAACCTTCCAAGGTCCAGAAGGGTACTGCTTGGGACTAATCTGCTGTTTAACTAGAGTGCTAGAGATGCCTTAAAGAGGGCAGAAACTTGGGGGCTGAATCAACTCTGGAGCTCTTATATGGCTGCTTCTTTTTCTGAAGGCCTGCTTGTGGCCGAGTCCCACAGTCATTGTAGCGCTTGGCTGGAGGGTAACCCAAGGGTGGGATTTAAAGCTGCCCCTTGCTGGTAGAAACCAGAATCTCAGAAGTCTGGCAGGTAAACATAAGCAAAAGCACAACTACCTGGAAAGTTTTGAAGCCACAATGAAGATGAGAGATATTGAGGAAAGGATCTGTCACTCAATATTTCAGAAAAGGAATGGAAGGCAGCCATGCACAGAATAGACTCGTGTTCGACATGTGCAAAGCATTGAGTCATTCAACTTAAAATCTTTTATCAAGTGCATTTATCTCATTTAAGATTGTCCAAAACGTTTCCAGGGCAAGATTCAACATGTGAACATTGCAATCGAGCTCTGGCCTCACTGAGCCACATGTCCTGGGTGTATAACAAATGAACATCATTTTGGAGAAAAAGCTTTGCATGCCTATCAGTCAGCCTTGGTGTCACAATCACTTCTAATCCATTAACAGCTGTGTTTGGTGGACTCCCAGATGGTCTTAAAATAGAAAAGGAACAACAAACTATGTAATCGCCTGTACTTCATTATTGGCACGTAGACTTATTCTGCTCAACTGGATGAATCCTAGCCCACCACTCTTAAGTCAGTGGGTAACTGATGTCCTATACTACTTGAAATTGGAAAAAAATCAAATTTTCACTCAGAGGATCTGTTCAAAATTTTTTTTAAAATAGGGCAGGATCTAATCAATAACATTTTAGAATAAGTTTCCATTTCAAGGAAAAGGATAGCTTTCTTTTCCTGCTCCTTTTATAGAGCAGCTTCGGTTGCTGACTCCTCTTTCTCTCTCTTGGGTGAGGGTCAAATTTTGCTTTGATTTGTTAAATTTGACTTGACTGTATGGAATGTTATCTGTTTCTAATTAAAATCAATAAAAACATTAAAGAATAGAAAGTGAGAGATAGATAGGAGATAAAGTGGGAGACCACTTTGTGGTACCTGGGAGGCAAGGAAGTGTAGAAGTCACTCTACAGGACACTCAGGGCAACAATCTATCTAGAAAGGCAGCAGGTCACTTTGAGTTCTCCCTGTGAACACCGTCTGTAAAACAAACAAAAAAAAACTTCCAAGTGCCAAGAGGACCTTGTTTATGACAGACCCTGACTTGGTGTGAATGAAGGAGTGTGGCCTGCTATCATCTGACATCCTGCTCAGATGTGGCTCCTGTGATACTAAGATTTTTCTTTTTTTTTTCGTTTCATGCAACTTAGATCACCGTGCTTGTTTATGAAAAATATCTGCAAGCCCACCCACTCTCCATGACCTCAATCCTCCTTGCAAATTGGTTCAATAAATTGTACGGATGAGCTTTCCGCTGAATTTTCAATTACTCATTTCATTTTACAAGATAATAACTTTGAAAGCTGAACCCTAATATCTTACATTAATCTCCGTAATAATCTCATTTCCAAACAATCTAGGATTAAATGGGAGCAGAGGCATTACAGGGGATTTGTGTCTTGGCCCAAGTTGTGTCCATGGCCATGGTAAACTCACTGGCAGATTTCCTGTAGCTGTCATTGTTGTTTTGACATGATGTGCTAGCTTCCTCACATGACAACATTGCTTTTATTTGATACTGTCAGACCTGGGAGAGATTCTGTAATCCTTACTATAAATTTCCTAAAGGCAGGCTGGGCCTTTTCTTTTGGTTCCCTCACAGTCAAACAGGCTTATGTCATACACACATACACACATTTCCATTCAGCCCGATGTCTAATTCAGGGTTATTGTTGCCAGCAGCATAGGGTGAAAGACGAGTCTACTCTGGACAGGGTGTTACAGGAAAACAAAGGAGAATTTGCAAATGTAGTGGGACTCAAATGGAAAGAGTCTGCTTTGAAAAAAGAGACACCCTGGCAGTTTGAAGCCTGAATTGTCGAGAAGTATCAGCAGCTAGGACAGTTTTTTGCCTCCAACAGAGCTGCATACTTCAAACAGTATAAGGCTCCCTTTTCTGGAGGCACTCCCTTGTTTTGCCGGTGTACTGAGAAGTCATCTTATGGGCTTCAGATTGTCTCAGGTCACTGAATGAGCCTGAGGCTTCAGAGTCCCTTGTCTGCAGCTGGTGTCTTCTGGATTATTTACTTTAGTTAGTTAGGACAACTGCTTTGGAGCTCTGTGAGAAGTGAAGAATTGAGTTCATGTCCAGGGAGAAAGTGCTGCCTGGGTAAAAACATCTCAGTGACATTGATGCCGTCATCTGGATTTGCCAAGGAGAAGAGGCATGAGAAGCACCTTCCTGTGGAGAACGTAAGAACATAAGACATTTAATAAACAAGAGGAGACCATTCAGTCCATCAAGCTCATTTGTTTAGTTAATAGCTATGCTGTCCCAGTATCTCATCCATACACTTCTTAAAGGTTGTCAAAGTGTCCGCTTCAACTCCATGTCCTGGTGGTTTGTTCCAAATTCCCATAATCTTTGTATAAAGAAGTGCTTGCTGGCTTCAGTTCTAAATGTACTTGCCCTTAATTTTCACTGATGTCCTCGAGTACATGACTGACTAACAATTCTACTTTATTCAATGCATTAGTGGATTTTGAAGACCTGGATAAAGTCTGCACATTTTCACATCTGCTCAAGACTAAATAAGTTTAATTCTAGAGGTTTGCCACAGTAGGACATGTCCTTAAGTCCTGGATGGTCTCTTCTCCAAGGCTTCAAGTATCACTATGTCTTTCTTGAAATGTGGTGACCAGAACTTCCCACAGTACTCCAGATGCAGCCTCACTAGTGCATTGTATAGTCTGAGCATAACATCCCTTGATTCATATTCAAAAGTGTTTATGATATAACCTAATATTTTATTTACCTTTTTAATTGTTTCTGCACTTTGCTTAGATGATGAAAACGTTGTGTCAACATAAACCCCTAAATCATTTCCAGATGTAGCTTCCTGTAGGACAGTGTCTCCCATCTTGACACTCCTTTTGTCCACATGTAGCATCCTGCTCTTTTCTACATTAAATTGCATTTTCCATTTCTGTTTGCTCAGTTCCAAAACTTGTCCAGGTCTGTTTGAATTGGTTTTGCTGCCTTCTCAGTGTCTGCCACTTGTGGACGCTTAAGTCGATAACAACGGGAAAACAAACACCAATTTAAATAAAAAGCAATTTATTTATTCTTGGTGAGTTAGAGAGACTGCAGCAGCTCAGTGCCACTGACTGGTCAGAACAGACAATCTTGCTTAAAAGAAAAAAAATCCTCTTTACAGTATATTACCTTTATATTTCCTAGCTTGTTCATTAGCCAAAGAGAGAACAGAAAAAAACATAACAGTTCATTCTGAGGTCATACACAGATTAGGGATACATCTTAATTTATGACATACAGGAGTATAGCAAAAACAAAGAACCGCCAGGCACTCACATTTTCTAAGGAATGTGTCCTTCTCAGTAGACACACACAAAATCAGTCTAAGCAGTTTTCTTAAATTTCATTGCATTAGTTATAAAGAAACTACATTCTTATAGCTTTAATATCTTCATTAGATTTTTTTTGGTTAGATTAATAAATCCTTATTTATTAATCCATAAGGGACATGTTTCTTATAATTTTAAACAAGAATTCAGAAACCGATCACATTGATTTATAATATCACAGAGTGTTCTGTTAATATCAAGAGGTCAGCATTTTCTCATAAAATAATGTAAGCCAGTCTCATATTCTGTGCATAAACTTAATTCCTTTCCTACCTAAATGAAGATCAAATCATATAGAAGTAAAAAACCATATAGCTCTCTGCAGCATGATTAATACAAAATACAGTCATTGGTATTTTGTGAGTTAAATACTTATAATCATCTGTGGTGGGCTGGCGCCCTGCCTGGGGTCTGCTTCCTGCCTTGCGCCCTGTGTTGGCTGGGATTGGCAACCTTGCAGTTAGGATATAGCAGGTTGGATAATGGATGGATAGATGGATTCTTATATTCATTACAGTTAATAATGTTTTTTTTCTGCTTTCTCACACTCCCCCAGTTTTAGATTTTAGGGTTTAGTGGAGGGTTTGCCCAGGAATCTCACCGTCCATAACAAGGTGCTTAACACACCTCCTCTGTTCAGGGCCTGCAAGTATTCTAGCATCAAGTCCAAATATAAAACACAATGACAGTAATGCCTGTAGGTGGTGATTGACAGTAGGCGATGATAGACAGCATAGCAGAATCAGGCTTCAGGAGGAACAAAAGAATCAACGCCTAAAGAATTGAGTGTAAGAAGATTCATTCATTCATTTATTTTCCCATTTCCTGTATCCCAGTAAAGACAGAGCACAGGAATACCTATATTTATCATAAGCCCACTTTGTTTTCTTGAATTACTTTGCCTGTATATTCTTGAGTGTTTTGTAAAATGTACTGCAATGAAAACTCTCTGTAAGAAAACCTCAAATAAATGTGGTTGATGGAGTGAAACTGACTTGATGTATGCACTGCTTTGCTCTGCCAGACAGGCAATATGCTGCAGCACCAATAAAAGACAATGACTATTTATTTTACAAAGCCCTTCACCCCTAAAAAATGAGCAGATATAATGCACCTTGTAAGTCTGAAACAACAGGATTCTGAGTCTTCAGCCTTTTAAGTCTTCACGTTATTCAACCATTCCTTCGGCACCCGGGCCATTAGACAGCTCACTGAGCACAATCCGGCTGCTACAGAGCGATGACACAGTGGGAAATAAAGAGAAGGGGATAAAGGTTAATAATGTGTGCCCCACTCTTGGTACACTTAAAGCACCTGAGCATAGTTTGCACAGCCCCATGATAAATGAAAGATTCCGAAGTCGATTGTTTGCTCTGAATGGGTGAAATCCAATAATAATACAACAGCCTTTTTATCCGGCCACTCAAGCGCTACTAAGTAATCAAATGTCTAGACTGTGGCCGTGCTGCGCATACAGCACGCAAGGCATTTTCTTTCTCAGCCTGCGTTGCTTGTTGTGCATTACCCAGTTTACAAACAGCTAAAATGGAAACAAATTGACAAACACCTCTTCATACAGGAATGAGAGTGAAAGACGGTTGCTGAGCTCCCTCTCTGTCTTCAAAGGCTCGGCTCCTGATGATTTGTGCTCAGCACTGGACAGCAAACGCTCAGCTCCTCGCAGAACACTATGGTTGCTAAGCAACAATGCATGGAATCACATGTAAATGGCCAGCAGAAACGCCTTTTTATTGCTGTGTCAGACAAATAAATAGTTCACAATGGATCTCTGGTAAGAACTGTCCACTTTCTGTTTCATCCTATAACCTTTGACTGATTAAAAATGAATCGATTGATTGATTTAATATTGCGATGTGACCCCAAATCTGAGATCAGTTGAAGCTGACAAAGAGGACTGAAGGACTTACCGAGCTAAGTTTTTCAATTTGATGAAGCATGTGAACTACAAAAGAGTAATCCTGAGATATGAATGTTTGAGGACTATGGGGAAAGAGGAGGGTGAGTGGGAAATGGGGAAAAGGATCCTCTAATTTACTGAAGACTGTTTTGTGTGCCTCCTCACGGTGATGTCGGAAAGTAAGATTCACTCAAAAACTGCTAGAGGCAAAGTTTGTACCTCAATTAAAAGCATGTCTCAAGACAAGGAAAAGAAGTAAATTATCTACTGATAGCGTGTCAAAGTTCATCTGCAAGGAAGCTGTGAGCGCACTCATTATTGAGAGATCAGTAGAAGTGGGTGGAAAAGTTCAAGTTCAAGTTCAAGACTCAGTACGATGAGACCCTTACTTTCATGTTTCCTCAGAATAGTGTAAAAAGTCACAAGCACACAGACAAAAGCACAGGTTTAGTGCATCATATACTGTATATAGCATATACAATCTATAGCTCACATCACTCCTGTCCTCTATGATTTGTACTGGCTACCAGTTTCTTCAAGAATCAAATATAAAATTATTCTTCTCACCTTTAAAACCCTTCATGGTTTATCTGTCTTTATCTGCTTCCTTACACTCCTGCCCGTGCATTAAGATCATCTGAAACTAACTTACTCACTGTACCTAAATACAGTGTGATAATAATGCGACAAAGACATTATAAAGAATTGGGGCAGCCACCCGTATATTGTTTTCCCGGCTGCAAAAAGTTGAATTTGAGTAGCACGATGTGCATAGAACAAAGTTCAAAACAGAAATGATTATCAGAGACTAAGATGGAGGCTTTAAAAGCTGGGCTGTAAAAGAAGTGACGTCATCAAAAGGGTCGGAATCGGAAGTAATGTCTTCTGGTCTGGATGTGACAGGCCCAACACTGGAAGTGATGTCTTCTGAGGCGCCGAAACCTTGCAGGATTTCCCGGGAAAGGTCTGTAGGGAACTGAGAAAGACAGTCAGCGCACTCCGCCTCCCCCTGGTCAGATGTTTTATTACAATTACTCGGGCCCTTTTGCTGCCTCCTACTCGCACATGTGTGACAACAGGTTAGTAACTATGGGTGGCACAGCTTTCAGTGTGACGGCCCCTAAAATTTGGAATGCTCTTCCTCTTCGTCTTCACAAGGAAAAATGTATTATAATACTCATCTTTTCAATGAGTATTATTCGTTTTCTTGTATGTAACTTCTACTGTCTTGTTAATTTGTTTATTGAATTGTAAAGGGTCTTTGAGTGTATGAACAAGTCAAGTCAAATTGGGGAGCATGCACTGGTACAGTGCGTTGCCACACCCCCTACACGACGGGATCCTGCTTGGCAACCCCCCAGGCAGACACGCGGTCCAGTCCTATCCTCCGGAAATGACCCTCCATCTGCCGCAGCCAGGTGTTACGTGGGCGACCCCTTGGCCTGGTCCAGCCACTTGGGTCCCCAACAATGAGGATCTTATGAGCCGGATTACCCTCAGGGAAACGCGGCACATGGCTGTAGTGCTGTAACTGATGCTCCCTCACAATGCAGGTAATGTGCCTCATTTGGGACTCCATGAGCAATCGCTCATTCGACACAAAGTCAAACCAATAGTACCCAAGAATTTTCTGGAGAGACACAGTTCCAAAGGAGTCCAGTCTTCGTTTCAGGTCACTGGATAGCGTTCATGTCTCACAACCATATAGCAAGACAGGAAGCACCAGGACTCTAAAGACTTGGGCCTTCATCCTTTTGCATAGATATCGGGAGCGCCACACACCCCTTTCCAGCAATCTCATGACCGCCCATGCTCTCCCAGTCCGTCGACTTCACAGGAAGAGTCACCAGAGAAATGAATGTCACTGCCAAGGTAAGTGAACCTCTCAACAAGGTCAATACTCTCTCCGCAAACAGACACAGTGCTGCTGGCTGTGCCCAAGAGGCTGTTAAAGGCCTGGATCTTGGTTTTTATCCAGGACACTTGCAAGCCCAGACACTCAGACTTCTGCACTTATTCTCTCAAGCGCCCCGATCAGAGCCTCCCTTGACTCCGTGAAGATCACAGCATCGTCAGCAAAGTCAAGATCCGTGAATCTTTCTTCACCAACAGATGCCCCACAGCCGCTGGACCCCACGACCTTGCCCAACACTCAGTCCATACAAGCATTGAATGAACGGCTCTACATAAATAAAACATTATTATTATTGTTATTATTATTATTACAAGAACATATACAGTATTTGTTATTATAATGACTGGCTGTTCAGTAACCTTACAACCTGTGGATTGAAACTATTACCGAATTTCCTGGTTTGAGTGCCATAGGTCCTGTACCATTTACTGTACCAGAAATGAGGAGAGAGAAAAGTGGCTATGCAGGATTAATTCTATGAATTTCTGCAGGTTTCACTTTTTCTGCCCAAAGAAATCCCACTACGGTGCATTGTTCCACAGTGGCGCAATCCTGCAGCGGAGCATACTGTACATGTTCAATTGACCTTGGCTTCAACTAGACTAATGGCAGAGTGCTGCACTGTGTGCTTTTGACCTACAAATAATACAACACACAAATGTTGTATTGCATCAGCTTGTATCCATAATTTTCAAATTGCCTTCACTTTTTGATTTTCCCTCATGTTATTTTTTTTAAAGGCAGCATGTGTTATGTATGCCTGGAACCAAGAGTGGCGCTTGGGGGTGGTAAGTCCACATACAGTCCACACACACCGGTAACACTGTTTGACGCAACCGGCCCTGTGTGGGGTTGGTCAGCCCTAGGCCCCGCACACCCCTAAGGCCGCCACTGCCTGGAACAAAAGGCAGCTGTTAGAAATATTTTGTGCAGGGCCAAGCAGGTGCCATACCAGGATGTTATGCAACCAGTGCAGACAAATATCATGGGATTCATCCAAAAATGTGTGGTAGGACTGTGTGCCTACAAAAACATACATTTTTGAATCAGTAAATGTGGATCGCCTGTGATACCAGGAATTTACTGAAGGCACCCAGCAATACATTTTGGTAAGGCAATATGGAAACATACACAAAACGACCTTAGAAAAGCAAATAAAGTGTCTAAACATCAATATAGGTTACCCCGGAGAATGGGTATAGCAACAGTAATGATACACATAAACTTAGGACAGCATTTAGATGCTTATGGATGATAAAATAAAGACTGATTTAATTTGATCCACTTTTACACTCCCTGAATGAATGTAATAGCTTGATTGTGACAATAAGCAGCCTGGTTTTTGATTGCCTGCAGCACTGCATGATTCATCCTCCTCTGTCTCTTTGCATGACATAAGGAAATTTTAAACGAGTGAATATGCAAAGAGCATCTAGTAAATTGCGAGTGTGCTCACTAGAAATGGATGTGTGGAGTACCAATAGACGGGAAACATGTCCCTCTAAATTTGATAGGGTTATATAGATGATGGATTTAATAATCATGCTAGTACTACAGAATGTCCATGTACCACTTTCAAGGTAAGGCACCACTCCCTAGGCAGCCACAGGCTAGTTTAGAAGCTGGGGTCCTAGTGATTAACAGTTATGGAAGCTGACCACAGGAGGATGAAATAAATAAAATGATGACACTTTGGGCAGGCATTTGTAATGTACAGGAATGCAGATACACACCTCAGATCCTGCAAGTGCAAAATTTTCCCAAGGAGATGAATCAAATCAAGTCAGTGTAGTTTTGTTCAGTGTTCTTGAAAAAGTACAGGCTCAGTGCACTATAACAAACTTAGAGCTAAAATACAGATTCAAAATTATATAATCATCATTAATAATAAAAGAGCTACACTTGGAAGCAAGAAGAGAGACTACAGACATGGATAGCAGCTAGGGCAGTGGACTTTATGCTAGCAATTGCTAGTTCTGTTCTTGCCTCTCACTTATTGAATGGAATTTCTTAACTAACCTGCATTCCTAATTTGAAAAAGTGCGTGCAGCCTAGGATAGTGTATTCTGATATTGTAATAATAATAATAATAATAATAATGACATTTGGAGGGATTATACATGGAATGTGGCCCACAGATGCTTGGTACCATACATGTTGATAGACAGGATCTTAACAAAGTCACCAACTTGAAATACCCTGGCTTGCTTATCTCTCGTCAGATGGTGATTCCTTTCCTGACGCCCGAGCAAGGGTCAACATGGCCTGGCTGAAATGGTACCAGGTCACCGGCGTCCTTTGAGACCGTAGAATGGCCAGCTTATTCCAGGGTAGGATATACAAGTCCATTACCATTTATGGCATGGAGTGTTGGCCAGCAACAACCAAGCACACGCAAGCACTGCATGTCATGGAAATGTGTATGCTACATTGGAGCCTAGGCCTGACCCAGTTGGATCATGTAATTAATGAAAATGTACAAAGAGTGATGGGACTGATGACAATTACGGTGAAGATTTGAGAAGTGCACATGCAGTGGTGTGGTCACGTGATGCAGAGTGACGACCAGATGGTGGCCAAGAAAGCCCTTTACTTCAAACCTGGTGGCAAAAGCCTGCATGGAAGACTGAAGAAGTGATGGCTGATTCGGTTGAACATGTACATGAAACAAGCCGACACCGCACCTGAAGACATCTTGGCCAGGAAGAAGTGGAGAACAATATGCCGAAAAGCAGACCGTGTGCCAATGAGGGATAAACGCTGGGAAGAGTGACATTTAGTGTGGTAAGACCTCCAGATTTTTGTTTCATGCACAGAAAATAGCTACTGCATAACTGTCAACCGTAAGAGGAAATGGCATGCATGGCTCTGTTCCACAATTCCAGTTGTTGGAAGGGAATGTTGTAATCAATTCAACTTTTCATAAGAGGGGGACATATAATTTTTTGATTGGAGGCTTTTAAAGAAGAGTATTTTATACTGAGCATAGTTCGTATATAGAAATCATTAAGACCAGAATCCAAAATAATGATGCAAAATTAGGTTGGAAGTCAGGAACAATCAAAAGTCAAAGTCAAACGAAGAAATCCTTAAAAAGCAATTTTAGAGAAAGTACTTACCTCTCTGTAATGATTTTGAAGTTCTGATAAATTTCATCAGCTAATTTGGGATATTTAGATAATATTAAGAAACATAGGTATGTTTTTGGAAAATACCACTTATCTGTGTAGTGACTGGTGTAAATTAAAATACAGGTAAAATTCCATTACAACGAATATCTTTACAATGAATCTTTCATTACAACAAAGTATTTTTATGTTCCCAACAATTTCCCCATATGACACGAGTCTATAGGAATCTCGTTACTACAAAGTACATTCAGAAGATACTTTCATTACAACGAAGTGACCTTGAAATGCCTGAATGAATCATCCACAGAGCAGTTGGTTCTGTGGTCGCAGCTCAGTTGTGCACAATGTTCCCCAAACAGAAACATTGTAAAAAAAAAATTCTTTGAACTTTCCTCGTACTGTTTTTTTTTTGCTGTTTTTGTTTTCGGTGGTTTTCAGTGATACCTTTTGCTTATTGCTCATCAACATTTGAAAAATATCGATTGGAATTTAACTCATTGTCAGGTTGCAAATGTATTCGAACTGCTGCATTTGAAGACGTTGAAAAAGCCATTTTTATGTGGTTAAGTGATGCTCGTTCAGGAAACTTTCCTATTAATGCAGCACTCATTCAAGAAAATGTGAGGTTTCTAAACTCTCTTGGGACCTCCCCCAACTGGACAACATGCCGAAGAGTGCGATCACCGCATCTGTGGAAGACTATTTATATGTTGCCGGGGCAACAGCAGGCTTATAGCTGTACTGCATCTCTCTGCGAAAGCAAACTTGGTTAATGAATGCAGGGAGCAGGATTACTTGGCCACTAACCTGGTCAGAACCCTGCCTGACTGCTGTGTCTGTTTATAGGAGAGTGGCAGACCCCGCTACATTAAATAACCCTGCTGTTCCTGTTTCAAGCTGAATAAAGCTGGTTTTGCTAAAGTACTGAGACTCAGTCTCGTGTTTTGGGGTGCAAGACAGGGACTTATAGCACAAGTCTTTTAGGATTCGCTTCTATGGTGCCTCACTGCACTGCTGTGAGCCTGCTGTTTCCCTGCCCCGGCAACGGACAGACAATCTTACACGAACACAGCAATTGCGCTTCAGGATGCACTTCAGAAAGACGTTCCAGTTGGGTGG
>JANRMT010062791.1:238249979-238283622 GCA_026402145.1 Polypterus bichir lapradei | reverse complement strand
GATTGTGATTCAGACTACGAATGCCATGAACGTATCTACATGCTGTCAAATAAATGAACTACACGCCGTGGCGCAACGTGAAGAGGCTGTGCAGTGAGTGAGTATGCCTGATGAGCCCAGAATTAGGGCGAAATACGTGTCGCGTACTCTTTGCATTATTTGACTGATTATTTGACTTCCCGCAACTGAAAGAGGGCACCGTGGAGGATGTTTGCTGACTTGCAGACCAACCACAAGAGTTACCTGATAGGTAACCACCATACAATTAGATTGTGATTCAGAAATAACAATTCAATACATTTATGGTCACTACAGTATTTGGATTCAATAATCTTCATGTGGAAAAAGGCTGACTTGCATAAATAAATAGAGCCCAATAATGCAGTCTAGGAAGTAGCACATTTCCTCATGTTTGGGTACTTTTCCTCTGTAAGTTCCGAAACTGTCCATGATCCCCATACTTCAGCTGAATGTCATCCCGTAGTGTCAAAATCTTATCCTCCATTGTAGACGAGTTTTAGGTGAAACATTTCATGGTTGCAATTCCTGATGCGAGTTAATCACCCTCAACAGCTTATCTAAATGGATAGCACTTAAATGTAGCGATTGGCTCAAGTAAAGCTGAGTCTTGAAACCGTCCGTCAAAGTCTGACATACAATTTTTAATCTGCTCTGTATAGCGTATGCTGTCAAGTTGTGCACACACCCTTCATTGTGTCTCCAACTCTGACGCGAGGTTTTGGATGTTCCCCAAATCAAGGCGCTGAAAAATGATGGCTGTCCAATTAACTGCGATT
This sequence comes from Polypterus bichir lapradei, assembly GCA_026402145.1. Taxonomy (NCBI): domain Eukaryota; kingdom Metazoa; phylum Chordata; class Cladistia; order Polypteriformes; family Polypteridae; genus Polypterus; species Polypterus bichir. The sequence goes on along the minus strand of JANRMT010062791.1, from coordinate 238,282,825 downwards.
TTAGTTCCCTCTCCTTTCTCTTTCTCAGATCGCTTTTCGGAAGGAAGTCAGTTTCGTAGTTTTTATGAACAGTTCTAAAGTACCTTTCCACATTTTCCTTCTTTGGAGTAGCAATGATAGATTGACAGATCAGACAAAAGCACTTCGAATGTGACATTGTGAGAAAAAAAATCCTCTTCCAATTCCACATCCAGTCCATACCCTCCCCAAACAATTTTTTTAAATCCCTTCTTTAGTCGATATAAATTGGAAGGCTAACTACTTTGTAGATCACAGCCGGAGTTTTGCAGTAGCACGCGCATTTGATCGTGCGTGCGGGATGACCAGTGTGTAAGAAGAAAAGAGATCTCAGACTGGCCGCCCTGTATGCCAATCAAGTGGCAAATGCCATAGGGAGAATATATGATAGACTAACGTTTTGAATGCAATGCGATCTACCTGCACTACCTTTGTGATCTACTGGTTGATCACGATCGACGCATTGGGCACCCCTGAGCTAAGACAACATGCCATTGAGAAGTGAATTCAGGTTTTTCATTATTTACAAAGTGAATTCTTTTTTTGAAAATGAAATCTGTATTTGTAGACACTTAGTGGACACTAAAACTGTCAGATTAAACTTTGAAGAAACATTAATAACAACATAACCTGATTAAACCCATCAAAAATAAAATGAAAATTATTGCACTAAGCACTTAAAAAAAAACAAAAAATAAGATTAAAAATAGAGAAGTAACTATTTCAATAATGCTAGGTCAGGTTGGGGAGCATGCGCTGGTACAGTGTGTTGCTGCACCCACTACACAATAAAACATCTTGGGATTGGGGTTCGCAACCCACCAGGCAGACATAACGGTCCAGTCCCACCCTCTGCTGCAGTCAGCTGTTATGTGGGTGTCTCCTTGGCCTGGTTCAGCTGCTTAAGTCCCCAACAATGAGGATCCTGCGAACCGGATCACCCTCGGGGAACCACGCCACATGGGTGTAGTGCCATAACTGGTGCTTCCTCTCAATGCAGGTAATGTGCCTCATTCAGGACTAAATGGGCAACTGCTCATTTGAAACAAAGTCAAACCAGCGGTACCCAAGGATTACCCGAAGAGACACAGTACTGAAGATGTCCAGTCTTCGTCTCAGGTCACTGGATAGCGCCCATCCTTTTAAATCGATATCACGAGTGCCACACACCCCTTTCAAGCGACCTCATAACCCCTCATGCTTTCCCAATCCGACTACTGACTTCATAGGAAGAGTCACCCCAGACATGCTTAATGCTAGGACATCAACATATTTGACTACCATCTTTCATTAAGAAGGGGTGCACTTAAAAGTAGCCCTTCACCCCCACACTCAGTCATACAGTAAAGATTCTATGTTCCCAGTATGAACATAAAATAAATAACAAAAAAAAGGTTTGAAATAAAATTTTAATGTTAGCAGTTTTGAGTAGGAAAGGCTGACTAAATCCCACACACGTAGGTGATGATGCTTCAAGAAATCATGGATAACATCTCCTTCCAGTATTACTCAAGGAAAATTTGCACAACATTTATAAAGAAGCTTTTTTTATTTGTATTTATTTGTGTTTTTTAAAGTGGGTGTAACAAACAGAATGAAAAACATGAAGTGAGCATCAGTAGGCTTTGAGCCGTAGGAATGAAGTTTACCCGAGCTATTCTATAAATTTTCAGTAATTATTTATCACCCGGATGCTGATCTTTCTGATCATAAAATAGATCATTACGCTAGCAATTGATGAGAAGAATTCATAAGTAGTTGCAGAATTACGGTATTTGAGGCGTCCTCTAGAGTGTTTCTTTCTCTTGCACGATTTGACTCTAAACTAATCAGCACGTCGTCATCTCATAACAGGCTTATGTTTCGAGTTTGGTATTTTTCGGTCCAGCCGTTTTAGCTTTAGACCGTCCTCAAGAAACTGTGACACACACAGACAGACACACACCCATGATTGAGATATCAATGTTTGCGGTATCAGGGGACCCTAAAACGTCACAATGTGTCAAAAACTGGAGATGAAAATTTTTGACGAATCTAAAGCTTTTGCTTCTCCTCCATAGACGATAGGTTATAGTAAGAGGATGCAAAGCAATAATTGTTTTGACATGTGCCTAAGGAACAGTGAAAAAATCACTAAAATCCTTCCCTAACTGAATAATAAAATAAAATACATTTTATTAAATACAGTATATAAACATGGAACAGAATAAAAGCGACTATAATAAAAAAAATCGGGAGTGGTCTCCCCTAGACTTTCTCATATACTCAGATATGGGGATGGAAATTTGAGGAGTAAACTGCAAGACAATGATTATATTTTTATATTATGTACATTAAAGAACCATCAACAACAAATCGAATCAGATTAATAATATATTGAATAATTATCATAAAAGTAAAGTTGAATAAATCGGACTGTGTAGCTGCGTGAATAAAAGGTAAAGTACCACTTCCGGTTAGCAGAAATAGCCCAAAAGTTGATAGAAATCTACATTTTGTACCTAATACTTGTATGCATAATTTGGTTGACCAAAGTGAAAGCTTACTGAAGTTATGATGTCTACACACACACACAGACACACAGACACATAGACATAATTCAAAAAATGGTATTTTTCGGACTCAGGGATGTCTAAAATGTTGAGATTCATCAAACTCTCAAAATGGAAGTTTTGGAGGATTCAATACTTTATCTATACTTAGTATATGAGAAAGTAAACAGAAATAATAATTTACTGAACATGAAGAAAGAATACAAAGGCAATTCACTCTTTCAGGGCAGTTGTTAACAAAAGTCTACATAAAGAGTAGGAGGCTAAATATTGAGAAAAGACACCAGGAAAATATATTTAGGTTAGAAGGTAGCAAAGACCATGAGATAAATAGAGTTCTATGGCCTCCAGGCATTAATGTTCCTTATAGTGCAGCATTAAATACCATCATCTCATCAAAAGAAATATTCTGCTGAAGCTGATGTTATTTATGGCAGATGCTCTGTCAGATGAGGAGTCTGAGCCATCAGAAGACAGTGCTGCTAAAGTGTCCCCAAATGTGTGTGAGAGAGTGGCAATGCCATGCAAATTCCTGTGACTATTGTTTGGGAAGACTTTCTAGAGACTGACCCTTGAGAGTCCTCTCGCTTGGTACATTTCAAAAAACATGAGGATTCCTGGTGGACACTAATGACTACAAAACAACTGGCTATTTTTTTCCAGAGAGTGAATTTGAATTGGGGAGATTGAAGACAAAAGATATGCAGAATGTGAGATATCAACACATCCCTGTTTCATGACTCTCCAGGCACCTATGAGAACAACAGGCACAAGACAGACAGGCCGAGAAAACGTCAGCAGTGCAGCACTTACTACAAACATTGTGAATTAGCAAGGAACGCGTTTAGTTGCTTATAACAGTATCATATGCTTCAAAATGATCATGTTTATAGTTCTCATACATTTTTTGTATGAATTAGTTGTATGTTTTCCATAATTTTAGTAAAAGAAGATTTAGCCTGGTGATGAAACTGGTATCTCACAGCAGAAATAAAAATATAAAAAACGGCAATAAAGTAAGCAGAGGCTAAAATTTCACTTAAAGATAATTAATCAGAAACAACTATGAAGTTGTAGAAGTCAGTCACTAGTTTGAAAACACACAGGAGGTGAATCTAGAAGGGTTATGAATTAATTGGATAGGCTCGGAACCAAAGGTTCATAGAAAACAAGCTGGCTTGGTAATACATTTAATACCCTTTTGACACCAGCCCTTACTGTTAATAAGATTCACGTACTAATAAATCAGGAGTTTACAAAAAATTGTTTTATTTCAAAACTTACAACTAACTAAATATTCAGAAAAATATAAAACCAAAATTCTAAAAATTGAGGGTTGCTGGAGAGGAATAATCATTATTAAGTACATCACCCACCCAATTGATTTGGTTAATGAACATATGCATAATGTGAAGATTTCTTTCTTAATTATTAATTGTGAAAATCAAATTTTACTGGATCATCTGTATCTGAAGAAACATAAACACATTATTAATTGTGAAACAAGAAGAATGGGGAAATAACAGTTTCATGCAATGTACTATATTTCAGATCTGAATACAAAAAGGGGACCTACCAATAACTAGGCGGTGATTTTCAGTGTTCACCACACCTGAGGTGTATGTAGACTTCTTGGGTGTGTATAATATGCAAACCTTATAGAATTTTAATCAATAGTTTTACTCAACACATGATATAATTTTAAAATTTAATACAAATATATATATATATATATATATTTCTATGAAGTTATAACAATGAATTATTAAGTATAAGGATAAGATCTGAATGTAACTAAAGGCTTAACTAAAAGTTGTTTTAAGCCTAGGCATGTGAGGCTTTTGCATAATCTTAGAGAAGTCACCAAGATAGTTACTAAGGTTAATATGAAGTAGATGAGTAACAAACTCCCCTCTAGAAAGTGGGAATAAACTAATGGGAAAGCCCAAACACCCCTCCTATAATGTGGTGCTGAAAACAATAGAAGAGTCCACAGATCACCCATATTACAGGGAAATATTCAGATTAATGGGAGAGTCAAGAGGAGTCAGAAAATACTGGTGGCATTCGTTGATTGGATGAAGCTCTGCATATTATGCATATTAAGAGTCAGATTATGTGTTGTATTAGATGAGGTAATGTAACAGAAATGCATAAAAGTAGATGAATTGTTTTATTGGGGGCTCACTGAGACATTTGTGCATATCTGTGTACATTCGTTGTGGTCTCTGGGAATGAATTCTTTGAAAACAGAGGAAAGTTTTTTTTTTTCCACGACAACCTCTGCCACACAGGCCTCATGATTGTGCCAAGTACCTTTTGCTTGAAGTAATTTTTTCTTAAAGGGAGATTACATAAGATATCAGGTCCTCAATCAAAAGCCATGGACAAGCATATAAAGGAGAATCGATAGAATGGATTTACAATACCATATAAGATTACAGTAAAGAACAGCTAACCCTTACCACTAATTTTTATCACTTGCAGACCAGGGGCCTCATGCATAACGTTGTGCCTAGAATTCACACTAAAACATGGCGTAAGGACAAAAGCGGAAATATGCATATGCACAAAAAAATCCAGATGCATAAATCTGTGTGTTCACCAACTTGCACGTTCTACCGCTCCATAAATCCCAGTGAAAACTAATGCACGTGCATGTGTCTGATACCCCACCCAAACTCCTCCCAGAATTACTCCTCTTTAAATATGCAAATCAATATAAATAGCCCTTAAACTCAGCATTTATGTGAAAAGGCAATGGCAAAAGGCATGGGGGAAAACAGAAGAATTTCAGCGAAGAGATAAGAAAAAATATACTATTTGTTGGTTTAAACAGTGGTATAAACAACAAAAGGAAGCTGATCGAGTGACATAGAGTGTCGGAGAAACTCAAAAGCTCAAGTTCACAAAGTCGTGCAGTGCCCGAAATAAAAACGAAGTTGTATCAAAGTCACTGTGAAATGGCGAGTCGTAGCCCACTGTCTGAGTGTCATATGAAAGCTTATTAGGGCACAGACAAAAGAAAAAAAAAATAGGGACACAGTGAGAAAAAAGCTCAAAATGTCAACTTTAATCTCGAAATTTCCACTTTAATCACGTAGTTTATTTTGTCGTTAAAGTAGAAAATTATAAACTTCATCTTTAAATCGTTTAATTTACTAGTTTCTCAAATACCATCGTAACTAAAGTAGCATGTTAAATGCTTTGTTTTGTATGTGTTCTTCTATGTGCTCTATGTGTGTGAATCACTACGTGCTTCTTAAACGGCCTTTCTCTTCCTCTGATAGGACACAGAATCCATTACATTTGTGATATTATAGCTCTCTGAATAATTAAAATACTGATATGTATACTTGATATGATTTTAAGGATGATAGGAGTTAAAGCATGTATTAAACATGGGAACATGGTGGCTCAGTGATAGTGACAAGCTGCCGCCCTGTCCAGAGATTTTTCCTGCCTCCCGCAAGATGCTTGCTGCGCCGTGCGTGACCTTCAATGAAATAATTTATTGCAGCAGTACTGTCTCTTTCAAACATACTAACCTCCAATTCCTGTCCTTACTTTTCTTTCTCCAATTGACCAATCGCCACACAATCAGCTCCATAATAGCTGTTAAGCCATCTGTGAGCTTAGAACACTGATTCTTCAAAACTTTTAAGGAACATTAAAATGTTGTCATAGTATATGTTTAATTATTCCATCCATCTATCTTTTCAATGTTGTGCCAGACCCAGCATGAATGCAGCATGAGGCAGGAACAATCCGTGAACTAGCTAGTGCTGTGACACCGTGTCCTCACGTTTAATTATTAACAATATAGATGATTTAAATGATGTTAACATTTTATCTGTATAATGTAATAAACATATTTTGCTGCATTTCATCTTAAAAATGATATAATCATCATATGTAAATATGCGCTTTATAAAGTGGCTCAGGTTGTGCAATATTATAACTGTATCGCATGTTTACAGTGAGGTAATTATACTTATAAGTACAAACAGTTCTACAAGGCGCACTTGATGGATGATTGATTGCGTTTATAGTTCTTGGGATGAAACTGTTTCTGAACCGCGATGTCCCTACAGGAAAGACTCTGAAGCGTTTGCCGTATGCGAGCCGTTCAAATAAACAGCATGGATGAGGCAGCATGTGCTTGATGCTGTATACCGATAATTCTCTTTCTGATCAGCTGCTGAAGAGCTGTGATTCCACACTCAGATACAGTGATATAAATACTCCGAGTGGTGCAGTGAGAGTAATATGGAAAAAGATGATCCACTGTGGCAACCACTAACGGGAGCAGCTGAAAGAAGAAGAAGAAGAAGGTGCAGTGAGAGTAACAACGCTAAAGCAGTTATGGTATTTGGAATAGTTTGGCCATTCCATGAACCATTATATTGTTACAGGTTAATTACAATCAGATGCCTTAAACTAATAAACAATATGCGGTTAATTTCTGTGTATTTATAAAGCCACGTCAGGGATGTGCATCTAAAAAAGAAAGGGAAACCACACTGGAACAAAAGCACTGCTTTGACACTGGGTGCTGCCAGTTTGCAAAACCGAGTGGAGAACTTGCATACACCAAGCATTTAGCTGGCGTGAAAATGTGCATGGCTTTACACCAAGTTTGGGTTTTATACATCACAATTTAAGCGTGGAAACAGGAGTACACGACATTTTTATGTGTATGCGCCATTTATACATGAGGCCCCAGATCTGGCCTTCTATAGTATTTACCAACTTGAATAACGTTATTCTCAATAAAAAGGCAGTGAAGACAGCATTTACTACAACTTAACAGCACTATGAATATTTGGTCATACCCTTTGGTTTGGAAAATGCTCCTGCTGTTTTTCAGTTGTTCTTTACTAATACTCTTCATGATGTATTGGGCATGTTTGTCTTTGTATACTTTGATAACATTTTAATTTTCCACAGGATCTTAATTCACATCAGTCACAGATGTTTAGTTACTTTTAAAGGAACATGAATTGTTTACAAATCCAGAGAAATTTAGGCTGAATTTAACTTCAGTGTCCTTAGTTACCAAATTACTCCTTCCGGTCCTAGTATAGACCTGGTCCAGGTACACATTATATTGGACTTGCCAGTTCCTACACTCATGGATGAATTTAATTTTTTTAAACGTGGAATATGAGCAATACTACTCCTTAAAGCCTCATTCACACTTCCATGTTGTTTTCTTTATTTGTGTAATGAATGTAATCCTTACCAAACTGGTAAAATCAATTCTATTTATGCTTCTTGGTCACATCACTGTGGAGGAGTGCAGTATGTTTTCTTTAAATGTAACATGCTGCTTATTTTTTGTGCAAAAATACATACTCACACTCTCACAAAACACATTGTCCACATTTCTTCACTGAAAAACTCAGTACACAGAAAGTCTCCGCTGCCAAACATCCTCCCACCCTTTACCCAGTAACTGCCATATCCTAGTTGAAGATATGCACGCTTCCAGTGAATGGTTTATTCACTACATCACTTGAATAAATGTTCTGTTCTTGACAAGTTTCAGCCAGGGTTTCTAACAAATCACAGTGCAAAGACTGCACTCGTTAAAGTAGTAAATGACTTGAGGGTAAATGTAGACAGAGGTCGTTTATCTGTTCTCATCCTCTTAGATCTGAGTGCCACATTTGATACCATCGATCACAATATTCTTAGAAATCGCCTTAGTCAGTGAGTGGGCCTCTCTGGCAGTGACTTAAATTGGTTTGAGTCTTACTTGGCAGGTAGAAAATTCTTTGTTAGTTATGGTAATTATACCTCGGAGACCCATATTCTATATGGTGTTCCACAAGGATCTATCCTGGGTCCGCTGCTCTTTTCGATTTGTATGCTTCTGTTAGGTCATATTATCTTGGGGCATAACATGAGCTACCACAGCTATGCTGATGACACACAGCTGTATTTACCAATAGCACCTGATGACCCCGACTCTTTTGTTTCACTGACACAATGGCTTACTTGTGTTTCTGAACGGATGAGCAGTAACTTTCTCAAACTAGATAAGGAGAAAACAGAAATCTTAGTGATTGGCAAAAATGGATATAATGAGGGTATTAGAAATAAACTTAATCCTTTAGGCTTAAAAGTCAGGACAGAGGTCAAGAATTTAGGGGTAATTATTGACTCTGACCTACATTTTAAATTACACATTAATCAGATCACAAGGACAAAATTTTGCAAGATGCTGAAAAATTAGTTCACACTTTTGTTTTCAGACGGCTAGATTACTGTAACGCACTCCTCTCAAGACTACTGAAAAAAGACATCAATCGATTGCAACGAGTACAGAATGCAGCTGCTAGAATCTTAACTAGGAAAAGAAAATCCGAGCACATCTCTCTGGTTCTGATGTTACTACACTGGTTACTTGTGTCATTTAGAATTGACTTTAAAATACTGCTTATGGTTTAAAAATACCTTAAATAATCTCACTCCATCCTATATTTCACAACGTCTTTCACCTTACACTTCAAATCGTAACCTTAGATAGTCAAATGAGTGTCTGCTTAGAATTCCAAGAGCTAAACTTAAAAGAAGTGGTGAGGCAGCCTTCTGCTATTATGCACCTAAAATCTGGAGTTGGCTACTGATATAAATTCACCAGGCTAATACAGTGAAGTACTTTAAAAAAGTTGCTAAACACTCATTATTTTAACATGGCTTTATCATAGCTTAATTTCAGCGTAAACCTGATATTTTGTATATACATTTACATTATCATTTTTTTCATGGCTCCAAAATCCATACTAATCCCTACTTTCTCTGCTTTTCTCTTTCCAGTTTTCGGTGGTGGCGATCTGCGCCACCACCACCTGATCAAAGCACCGTGCAGTCCCTACATTGATGGATTGAAGGCAAGAAGTCCATATGACCATCATCGTCTAATTTTTCCACATGAAGCCTGAAAACCATGAGGACTAATTGAGATCATTTATGTTAGGTAGAATACCCAGTGGGGGCTGGGTGGTCTCATGGTCTCGAAACCCCTGCTGATTTTGTTTTTTTTTTTACAGCCCTGTGAAAATGTGTTATATATAAATAAATGTTGTAGTTGTTCTTATTCCACTAGAAATCATTTTTTAAGTACTAAATGACCAGCAGATACACGCAGAACTAATGTATATAAAATGCTTCAAGATAGGAACTAAAAATGCTTCTTCTTGTGTGAATGACACACATTTTGTTGAAAATGAAACACAATTTTTTGAGAATTTGTATGTGAAGTTATGAGTTTTGCTCAAGTTCAGTTTTGCATTAATTATTTTGCTCCTCTTTGCTACTTACTTATGGCAACTCTCCCCTGGATACCTGTCAGTAATCATTTACTTACTCTCCACACTCTACTCTTGATTGACTCTGTCTAACAGCAGCCAGTGGCATACTGCAATAAGGAAAGACAGTTAATATACTGGCACAGGCATTGGCTTTGTAGGTAAGGAGTAGAGATCTGAAGTTGGATCTTAAACCGTCAAGAAAACCAGTGCACTGCAGACAGTTTGGTGGTTACCCTGTAGGCTTGGTGCTGATTTATGGGGCATAATTTGTACATAATTGGGAATGAGTTGCCGATGATGTTGCAATAAGTCTGGCATGATTCATGCGCTTAAAAGGTCATGCTCATGGAGCTTAGTATAAGGTTCACAGTTATGGAACTGTGAGGCTTGGCACTTATCAGACTCTGCAGCAAGTACAGTCTGCTATGACTTTTTGGACAAATAATTAATTTATGTTAAAGACAGAAATAGAAGCATTGCTCTGTAAAATGCTAAAACATTTAAAATTACAGGTGGAAATAATGTTAAAATAGAGCAAGAAAGAGAAACCACAACCAAAAAGTTCTTTTAGTCCATTTGGGAGGTTCTACATATCAGTGCTCCGGAAAAATAAAGGAGAAATGACTTACTAAATTAACTGAATATATTTCCATAGCTAAGCATGTACCAAAGAGAAGCCTAAAATTATGCCAGAGGCAGAATCATGAACAAGCTTCACATCAAAGTTCCATCAGTGAGACAAGACTGAAGTGTTCCAGGCACTAGGGGCATTCCTAATTTACATTAAAGACACAGATTGAACTAAAGTGAACACCAAAGAGGGAAGAAGAAATCAAATAAAATTCCCAAAGTCAAACCAGCTGCAACAGTGAAAAATAGCAGACAGCGCCACCAGCTGGAGACACAGAGAAAGAGCATTCATCACAGGAAACACAGAAGAAAGAATGAAACCTGCTAGCCTTTCGAGGGATCAAGGGGAGAGAAAAAAAAAGATACTGGAACACGACAGGTAATTGGTAAGCAAAAACAAAATATTTGCTCAAGCTTTCGTTATTTTTGACAAGATCCAAAATTATTCGCCATTTTTGGTTTTAAAAAAATATATTAACATTTATTATTCTTGCCCACCATTTTTTAATTCAGCACCGGCTGTTTAAATACAGTATATTAACCTTCAGCCTCTTTGTCTCATTATTCTCTTCCACCCTCAAGTGCCTTTTTGCTCCAGAGTTTCTTCTCTTTAATGGTGTCCACAATTTTTAACTTCTCATTAATGATCTTCAAATGATCTTTCAGTTGTTCTGTTGCAGCCAGGGTTTCTACCTAGACTTTAGTATATTTTTTTTTGTCATAATTTGTGTTGTTTTTTGATTATTATTTCTCATGCTGTCATTTTGTAATGTTTCTTAGTGTTGTTTTGTTTGTGTATTATTTAGTAATTTTCTATTCAGTACATTTGTTTTATGGTTAATGAGTTTTATGGGTCACCATGACATAAATACTAAGGGACCACCCGCAGCCTTTACATTGATGCTGAGGAATTCAGTTGCTCAGAGGGTCATTGATTGGTGGTGAATTTGGAGTGTTTGTAAGTACTATTTCATTATGTCATGGGAATGGATTTTTTTGCTTTGTCTTTGGGTTCCAAATACTGGATTATGAACTGGACTTGTTACACCTGAGTTGACTATTATTTTCCCTGGGCTCGTCATTTGTTGTGCTTTATTTTCCTATTTAATAAATTCTTTATTATTTAAGGAACATTATTTTGTTTTGCCATTCAAGCCAGAAAGGTTACGGACATCATCTCCCTCCAAGGGCATTTTTGTGATTTTAATGTGCTTTTTGAACTTTTTTTTAAGCTTGAGCTCAATTTTGGGCCTTTGTAGGCCTTGAGGCCTGTTTATTGAATTTGGAGCAAGGCTACCTGGGTTGAGACCTGTTTTCGAGGCAGCCAAGTAAGGTCCAGGTCTGTTTTTGTTAATATTAAGACTTATTCACCCATTTATGCAATTTTATGATGCAGTATTAGAAGGCCTGTGTTCACATAATAGTCCTAGAAATAAATAAAAGTGCCAGAGTGATTCTTCAGATTGATGACATAGTGGAACCATTTTTGGTTCACAAAGATCCATCCACATAAAGGTTCCAGACAAACCTTAAATAGATGGTAACAGATTTGTGAAATACCAATGATTACTGATTTTAAAAGGACGCTTGCTGCATACAATAATACAGACTAAATCCAAATTTTCTTAACCTGTTATTGTTCTGCTAGGTAGCCTGCCATACACTAAAAATGTCATTTTTTTCTACGTAGCAGAAAGTTTTTCAAAGCACAAAGAACCAACTTCATATGCAAAGAATCCTTCCCAGAATAAAAAGGTGCTTTTTCAAGCAATGGCTCTATGAGGAACCACACAACCCAGTAAAGAAACAAAAAATCACAATAAAGAACCAGGATTTTTAAGAGTGAATGATTATTCTACTTAATTCTTTGCATGTTTCTCGATCTTTACATTTTTAAATTTGCTCCTATTACTTTCTTCCTTCTTCACAAAATGACAATGTGTCTGAAGCTTTTAACTCTCTCATGTCAGAGAATCTATTTTTAGCCATGGAGATGCTGGTCTTTATCTCTGCTTTATATTTCAGCCAAGGATACATCCCTGTTTTAAGTATGTTTTTATTTATTTAATCTTTCTGTTATCATTTAAATTTAATTTGGTACATTGTATAATTAATCATGTTTTTGGTTTTGCTCTGTCATTGTGTAATTTTTCAGTGTTGTACTGTTCATTCATTCATCTGGTTGCTCTTCTGTTTTCTGTATTATTTGCCATGCCTCCTGTATGTGGAGTTTAAGGAGCCGGGGCCACCTGATGAAGCTGTGCAGTACTCCCTTCAGTTTCAGCATTGTGTCTTTGTTTAAATATTGGTGTTTTGACTAATAATTTTCATTATTGGATGTTCTGGCTGTTCACTCTTTCTGTCAGTACTGTTCTTTGTTTTGTGATTTTTTTTGTGTTTTGTTCACCTTTTTGCTCTTTTTTGACCTGATTTTCCAATCTTAGCTCTTTTTGAATTCTTTAATAAATTCTTGAAATATATGGAACTTTTTTTTGTCATTTAGACCAGAGGTTTTTCCCCTAATCCCCAGTTTAGTGCAGTTTTCAACTTTTTCCTGTGTAAAACCTTTATGCCCATTTTGGGCCTGTGCAGGTCAGATACCTGCCACTTGAGTTTGCAGCTAACCTGCTTGGAGTGAGACCTATTCAGTGAACCATGTCCTGTTTTGAGGGTAGGTCTGGATTTCTGTGATTTTTGTAAAGTTTCTGCCCACCTTTTGAGAGTTATGTGCAACAGGATTAACAAAAGTGAAACACTAAGCTAGTTTGCTTAGGTTATACAACATTTATGGTGTTACTGCATTTATCAGTAATTTCACTGTCCTTTTTCAGTATCTAGCAGCACTGCATGGAGTTCCGTTGTTGTTGAGTTTGTTGGCATCATTTGCTTTCCCTCACCCTTTCCTTGACATTATGAATCACCTCGGTGTTCACTATTTCCAATCCTCACACTCTCCTTGATAACCAGCATCAATTTGATCTTTATCATTTTCTACCCTTACACATTGCTTGACCTCCTTTATCTCAACCTAAGTAATTTCCCAAACTCACACCTTTACTGATATCCTTCATCACCCATAATTTTCATCATTTTGTTCTTGGTATTCTCCATCACTTCAACGTTTGCTCTCCTTAAGTTAATTTACAATCTTAATGTCTTTTTTTACCCTCACTCCATTCTTGTCGTTCTTCTTGTCTTGTGATTTCATTAATTCCCTACTGTGGCCCATTCTATGATTTTCTATAGTAGGTTACTCCTCATTTATTACATTTTCTTGCTCATACAATGAAATCTTCCATCACCATGATCTTCATGATTTTCTACCCTTTTTCTTTTCTTAACATTCATCACTGCAGTCTCATAGATTTCTGTTATCACTTTTTCATTGACATCATTACCCTAGTGTTCATGTTTTCCTGTTCTTAGTCCCACCTTGTGATTATTCATTAACTCAAACTTCATTTTCTGCTCTTATTCCTTTCTTGTTACTCATCCTTCATCACCACAATCTTAATTATTCCTTATCCTTGACCACTCCTGAACATCCTCTATCACCTAACTTCACATCATTACATTATGTCTTCCCCTCTACAGAAATCACCATCTTATTAATTTCCTACTCTCAGTATTTCAATGCTATTCTCTCTGAACTATTTTTTCTTCATTTCCAACTCTCATTCATTTTGTGTCATCCTCCATTGTACTAATTTTTATAGTCTTCCACCACCATTCGTTCTTTGATATATTTCTTCACCTAAACTTTCATCATTATTGTGTCTTGATTTTCCCCTTCATTGTTATTTTCCCTCAGTTCTTCATTGACATCCTGCCTCATTTCATTCCTCTTCATTACCTGCTCTCAATCTACCATTGAAATCTTCTATCATCTTGATCTTCTTCCTTTCTAAAACAAACTCTTTCCTTCACATAATCCCTGTTTTTAGTCTTTGTACATTCCCACCCTTGGTCTTTCTGCAACATTCCACTTCACCTTAGACCTCCTAATTGCCTGACCAAAGAAGCCTGAAAGCAGGTAACTGACTCCACCATCTGACATATGTGATTTGAGATTTAATTTTCTGGATTTATAAGAAGACCTGAGATTATTTTGAGGATAATCAGAATTGAGTTCTAGAATTCTGTAGTAGCTCACTGATACATTTGATTATAACCAGGATTTGACAATGACAACTACTGATGGTGATCAATACAGACACATCTTCATCTTTAGTGCAAAAACTAGAAAAAATGGAATCTTTCATCTTGGTTTTTGTTATTCTGAAAATTGAGTTCTGAAACGTTTCTGTTCTAACCTAAAATATGTCATACTTTAGGCTTACATTTGGAAATCGTCAGATTAGTTTTAGAAGGACAAAATGAAAATGTTCATTATATTACTGCTCTATTGTCAAAATAGTGAAAGACATACTTACAGGTAAGTTTGCTATCTGCAGACAAATGAGACAAACTATATCACTTTGGTTATGTATCTCACTTCTCCATGATTACATCAGAACATTAGAATAATCTAGATGATAGCAGGCCATGCAGCCCAAAAAAGCTGACTCAGCTCTTAATCTTTCCTCAGAATTCATTCCCTTTAGGCCTTGAATCAGCTTAGTCACTCTTCTGTAGACTTTTTCCAGCTCTGATATGTTCTTTTTGTAGGCCAAATCTGCACACAGTACTCCAGATGAGGCCTCATCAGTACATTATAAAGCTTGAGCATAGCCTCCTTGCACCTGTACTCCACACAGCAGGGCGCTATATAGCCTGACATTCGGTTTGCCTTCTTAATGGCTTCTGAACACTGTCTGGCAGTTGATATTGTCGAGTCCACTACGACTCCTAAATCCTTCTCATAAATTGTACCTTTGATTTCCAGACCTCCCATTGTGTATTCAAACCTAACATTTTGACTTCCTACATATAATACTTTACATTTACTTACATTAAGTTTCATCTGTCACAAATCTACCAAAGTCTGTATGCTGTCCAAGTCCCTCTGTAAAGATTCAGTGAATTCTAGACCACTTATCTACTTAAGCTACCCTGTATACCAGAAAACTGGCTGTAAGAAAAGGCAAAGATTTGAGCAATGGTCTTTACAGACATTAGTCCAAAACAGAACTGTAGTGACAGACAAAACATGGAGGTTTTAAAGCCAAACAGGGGAAATAACATTGTCTGGGCAGAAACCGGAAGTGGTGTCATTGGGCCCAGGCGGAATTTTCCGTGTTTGGTCTGCAGAGGAAGAAGAGAAAGGATCAGTGCACTCTGCCACCCCCTGGTGTGGCATGGAATTATCCTCTTTTGAGCTCTTTAGCTGCCTCCCATGTGTACGTGTGTGACAATATATGTGTGTATTAAAAATAGCAACAGCCCTAGCATGGATCCCTGTGGAACACCACTCTTAATATCACCCAATTCTGAAAGGGTTCCTTGTACTATAACCCTGTGTTTTAACCAATTCTGTACTCACCTACACACAACACCCTGAACTCCCACTTATTTTAGTTTGATGCACAACCTCTCATGTGGCTCCTTATCAATTTTTTTCAGAAAGTCAAGATAAACAATATCATATGCTCCACTCTGATTGTATCCTTGTGTTTCATCCTCATAGAATTCCAGTATGCTGGTATAATATGGCCTCCCTCTTTTGAACCCATGCTGACTGTTCAGTAAAACTCTTGTTCTTGACATGTGTTGATCAATCTTTCCCATAATAATTCCTTTCATTAATTTACCTGTGATGCAAATTAAACTTACTATTGCTTGAATCTGACCAATCACCCTTTTTCATATGACAGAATAATATTTGCTATTTTCCAGTTCTTTGGAATTTCCCCAGTGCGCAGTGACTTCCTAAAAATTGATCCTGTTCCTGCCTTTACTTGAACATGTTGCAATTAAAAGCAACAAAATGGCTTACCACAGGTTAACTAGCTGCAGCAGTTTGAGGGCTGCGGTTGAGAGAAGTGTTGGTTGGGAGCTCCCTTGGGTGGTTGCTAGAAGGGATCCTAGTGAATGGTGACATTGTGTACGTGTTGCAACCTGCTGTCACATTGTATGCTCCCACAGTTGACATGACACTCCTAGTTCAGCAAAATTATATGCCTAATTACTACTTTTGCTTTGGCAGTTACTTGCTGCATTTCTTGCTTCAGGTGTTACAGTAACTGCCCTCATAGCTCATCTACCACTTGGTCTTCATGTCAGTTCTCCAAAATTCAAAAACTATTAGCCTGTTATGGTGTCTTAAGCTGAGCAGAGCAGCAAAACCAAGAAGTAATTTGTAATTTTTTCCCTTGCGTTACTGGAAAGTTCATATCTCATGTTTGTTAGAATGCTGCATCTTTACTGTCTTCGAGAAATCAAATTTAACTTTTTTTTTCATAAATTGTACTCTCTTTGAAGTAGCAAGAGAAAATGTCAAACTGTATAGCCAATCAATTTGGGCAGTATTGAGTGAGATGGCAATACCACATTCACTCTAACAACTTACTGAATATATCTTCAAGGTGTTAAAACCATTTTATGAAAAACTGGTGGGAATTTCTTTTCATGATGCATTATTCTCTGTAGTAAAGTGGCTCCTATTATTACAATTTTGCTCACTTGGCTGAGTTAAATGGCTATGAGCTGTCATTTGTGTACTGTTATGAATTGCCCTTTTGATGCCTTATATTGTAATAGGACTGCTGAATGCTCAGTTCAAAGATGTATGCTTCACAATTAAAGTGAAAGTGGCTGCTATTTTCAAGGTTATCAGGTTTTTGAAACTGTTTTACATAAAGGCACTGCATTTAAAATCAGAGCAATGACTTTCTGGAAGCTTAGGCAGATATTCAATCTGATTTTATAGCTGTAATGTTTAATTGGAGCCTTGCTCCAAACCTGGCTTATTCTCCTTTATGATTGCACCCTGGATTGGTGAAGTGTTGTGCTGAAGAGGTGAAGGCACACCACAAGGGAAAGGTAAACAGGACTGAGAGAACAACCAGTGTCAAATGTAGCCTTACCAGGGAGCTTTAATATAAATCGTCAAACCTCAAACAGCTTTGGAGGACAAAGTCAAAAAAATTACAGCCAAGACATAACAAAAAAAATGACACTAGATATGAAGCATCGGTGAAAAGTTTTGAAGTTTTAGAAACTTTATCCATAAATGCTGATAAATCAAAGGTAATGGTAGTCCTCTTTTATGCATAATTCTTCTTGACATTACTTCATGGCAACCACACAGCAATCAGTACACAAGCTCATAGAAAATGGCGATACCACAAATTCAATATGGTGTGGGAAAACACAAAAATAATTTAACATCATTAGTACAGTTGAATCCATAAAAACCAATGGTAAGAATGGATTCAGTGACATTGGAAACTGTTATAGGAAAAGAAACAAGTGCACAAACAAGTGCCGAACCCCACAGGTATAGTGACAATAATAGTGGACTTTTGAGGAACTTTGAAAGAACTTTAAGATGATTTTTAACATTGTCTCCTGGCTTCTGGTTTTGGGATTGAGGTTTGTTTGGATCGATTCATTTAATTTGATTTACATATATACTGTAGTATATAGAACCTTTTTCTTTAGTTATTTCTTTGACTTTTTTTCTCATTCTCTGATTTAGTTTAAATATGATTCATTTTGTAAAGAAAGACGCATCTAATTTCTGTTAAATTTCATTAATCATTCTTTGATTTATTAATTACTTTCATGATTAGGAAATGTATTTGTGGCTAATTAGGGTTGGGTGATGCCTGTTGATCTCTTTGGAGGTGGATCTTAAGTTTAGATCTTGTTATAACCAAGGGTCCAGTCGTAACACCAACAAGCTCACTAAACGAGTCCCCCAATCTCCTGGAGCATCATGTTAATGCAGAAATTTCAGTGCGGACCGAGAATAGACTGACAAAGCTATGAGTGAACTGGTGGAGTATCTTGAACAGCAATACACCCCACTGTCCAGCCATGTTCTTCCATTTTAGCATTGGAATCAATTTCCATTATTTGGAGCTGATGTGAGAAAACAGCTTTCAGCTCTACCCAGCAGGATGGCATTTGAAGAGTGGCACAGCTCTGCTGGAAAAATTTACAGATAGACAGATTAACAGAGGGAGAAATGTGCTATATAATATAGTTATGTATAAAAAGTGGCAGATAGATAGATAGATGGGTGGAGTGGTGGCTCTGAGGCTAGGGATCTGCACTGGCAATCGGAAGGTTGCCAGTTTGAATCCCGTAAATGCCAAAAGAGACTCTGCTCTGTTGGGCCCTTGAGCAAGGCCCTTAACCTGCAATTGCTGAGTGCTCTGAGTAGTGAGGAAAACCGCAATACAATTGCAAAGGTTATTACTATTATACTGTAGATAGATAGATAGATTCATGCATACGCATTTGTGAACTGTTCTCTGGGCTAATTGGGTCAAGATGGGCGCTCACCCTGGCGCTAACCTTCTCCTCTCTTGTTTCCACTGCAGCACAGAGAAAACACCCAGTGAGGAAACAACTATGACCCTTCTGGTCTTCCACCTATCAATCCCGCTGCTACTGGAAGGAAGTGTTCAGTGTTTTGCTGAATTTACCGGAGGACAAAGATTCTTTCCTAGCAGTGCAAATCCTACTAAGACTGATGGTAATCCTGATTTTGCAACTCTGTTATATTAGAGAGCATAACAGCCCTATTGTTCCTTTACTTTACATTTATTTTTGTCAGAATTAAATGGGGATGACGGCATACAAAGTGTAGATATTTACAAAGTGTAAACTTATTTATAAGTTACAGTTTCACAGTACAGGATGGCATTGGCACAGTATATTACACATACAATCATTGTTAAGATCTCTGCTAAACTTAGCTCAGTACCATTCAGCACATGGGGAACAAGACCACCTCGGCTGAGGGGAGACTCATTATAGAGGCTGATGGCTGAGGGTAGAATGACCTCACATAGCCATTCTTGAAGCAACATAGTTGTATCAGTCTGTTACCAAATGTGTTCATCTGTTTAGCCAAAATCACATACAGGGGGAAGAGTTATTGTCCAGGATAGTAAGCAGCTTCATGTGTGGCTCTCTGATCTACCACTGTCTCCAATGTGTCCAGCCTGACTTCCACTTGAATCATTTTTATTTCATCTGCTGGTATCACCTAAACTAATGCCATTTCCACAATACTCAGTGTAGGGGTAAGACACTAATGGCTGCCTTCCTCATGTCAGCACCATATGCACAACACACAAGAACAATGCAGAACGTTACTTTCTGTGTTTGTTGTCATCTGCCCTTTGGCTAGATAAGGGGAATTTCTTGAATACATTCCCTAACCTATTAAATGCAGTCATGCTCTCATTTTTTCTGGGTACATTTCCGTGTCTAATTTGGATCTAAATGTACTATTTGCCGTTTTAGAAACTACTAATTTTCAGAAAGCACACACGTGCCATCTCTGTTCATTGAATCTGTTGCTTTTTCTATCTCATTTGTGTCCAAACCCAACAAGGCAACTTATTTTTCGATTCTTTGATTTTTTACTCTGTGTTTTTAAAATTGTTCCATTTTTTCATGTCAAATACACTTATGGACATTTCTTCCAGTTAATCTTAGTGGCCCAGTACATCACAGGTGTCACCTGTCCTCCTCCCTGTCTTGTTCGTGCAGCTGACTGAGCCGCTCTGCACACTGCTAAATGTGCTCTTTAATGATGTACAGGATCAGAACATACTCCAGCTGGCATTAAGAGAAAGTTGCCATGGCAACAGCATCACTTGCAAAGGCTGAAAGAAACAAACAAACAAACAAGGAAAGAAAGAAATCCTGGTGTTATTAAAAAAAATGGAGAAAGCAATTACAAGACCCAGGGGGTGCATGTATATGAAGCCAAGTAATCTGGTGCTGAAGCAGACATGAAAAGATGAGAAACTGTGAGATGCAGAAGTGGTGAGGCATTTCTGGCATAATGAGGACAAATTGAGGTGTAAGTGCTCAGCATTTTTTTTGATTCATTTAAAGCAGTACAGTGAATAAATTATACCAGAAACACTAAAAGGAAAGAAACATCTGCTTCTGTTCACATTTCATAATACTAAAAAGACACATTGCTAGTGTACGTTAGGAAAATACAGACATTTTTTGAAAATATTTTGGTAGGCTGTTCTATCAGCACTGTGTTCAATTCAATTCAGAACTGAACTGTGAGGCACACACCATACAGAGACCCATATAGGGCCAATTACCGTTAGCACAAATAAACCTGATTATTTAGGGAAACCCGTACTGACAAGCTCCACACAAAGCCGAGGCTATGAATTTAACCCAGGTTCTAAGAGTTGTGAGGCAGCTGTGAGCCAATGAGGTGAACTTAATTTCATCATTTTATCGTATTTTTACAGCACTATGATAGGATAAAAATGATGCAAGAAAGCCGCTTAAATAAGGCAGCAGCCAAAGCGACTGAAACTGTGTTACACTAATATTTTTATCTTGTAACACATAGAGTTCCCGTTTTGGAATTTTGTCTCACATACAGTACGAGGCAACAGCTAAACAGTCTGTATGACTTCAATGAATACCTGCTGAGAACAGCGTTAGGAATTTACATCTGGGTCTCCAGATCTACGCAAAATCCTACTGCAGAATGGCTTGAGTTTCCCATGAACCTGAAAAGAAAGTGCCGGTCTGAAAAGAATGCAGTGACGACTGTGGAAGGTTTCTGCAGTATCTCTCCTGCAGCTCTTGTCTCGTTCAATTGATTGCTTGCGCAGTGACAGCTCGATCTGCTGACAGTACTGAAATCTGCAGCACTGGCGGTGTTACCCAAAGGTCTCTTCTGACACTTAGCAGTAGTTCTTAATGGCAACATGGAGAAGAAAACAAAGTTAATATTGAAAACATAATGTTAAGGTTGACATGACTCATGATTATCTATCTATCTATCTTATATAGTACCATCTTACTCTAAGTATTTATGTAAGTGTCTGTTAATCTTACGTAATACCTTTCTTTCCATCTGTTGTGACCCTAGATGGATTCTCTAATAAAACACAGCACAAGGTCACAAATGACTAGGATCACTTTCAGTCTCTGAAAAGACGTCTCTATCTTGTGTTGTAAATTACATTTTAATGTCTTCTGATGAAGGAAATACTACAGTTATTATGTTGTTAGATTTAAGTGCAACTTTTGACACCATTGACCACTTTATTGTATTATGTGGACTGGAACATTATGTTGGGCTATTAGTCATTGTTCTTACATGATTTAGTTTGTATTTATTCAAATCAATTCAATTCTGTATGCAAAATGTGTTGACCATACTCTGTCATTATCTTTAGAAGCTGGATATGGTCAGGACTTAGTGCTTGGATCTTTGCAATTTTCATTTTACATTCGTCTGCTTGGTAATACCATTAAGAAAGCATAACAGTGGCATTCACTCATACACAGATGCACCTTGCTTTTAAACCAAATGTTGACTCTCCTATATCGTCCTTAATTATTATTTCAGTGAGGCAAAATAATGGATGGTTAATGTCCAGTCTTTAAAGAGAAAAAAATTCAAAAATCTTATTTATTAGGGGTAAATATGCAGAGTACAACAATGCCCTACCATTATATTATTCAGTAGATCTAAATGTTACTTTTGCTGCATCTTGAAGCAATTTATTGTGGGAATGTGCCTACTCAGGAATTACCAAACAAGGAGAAAAAAACTTTTTAAGAATCTGCCTGTTTCAATGGAAGGAGAACAGAAAAGGAAGAGCGGCATTTACCTCTCTTGTTTAGCAAAAGACAAAGCAAGATGATGTTTTCGCTACCATTTCAACACTGCTTCAGCAGTGCAGTGTGGCAGGGTGCTGGCAGTCCGGGCTGAAGTAAATGAAAAGATTTGAAAAGCCATGGAAATAAACCGTGGAAAGTAAAAGGGATTCCAGAGGTTAATCTAATAATAATATTAGAAGGAGAAGTTTTACCTACAGATAGTGCTCAAGCTTCATTTCCGTGTGTGTGTGTGTGTGCAAGGCTGTCATCATTTTAATAAAGGCAGATACGACATGATGTAAGAACATACCCACGTCACACGCAATTGGTTAGAGGTTGACGCAATGCTCTACAATTGGTCAGCAAAACAGCACTTCCTGCCTGCAGGGGTCGTCTTTTGACCGAGTCGTGGTGGTGAATGAGTGTTTGGTGTACTTCTGTCTAAAAAGTACATTAAGCATAGCAGCTTATGCCTTATTTTTGTATATATTTTCTTTTTGCACATTGTGATAAATGAAGATCACAAAACAATCTTAAAAAGTTGGGGAATAATTGAAGATCAAATATTTCGGTCAATAATGCAATTTTAGTATCATACATCAGACAGCAAACAGTGTTGGCAGGAAGTGACATCATCAGTCTGAGCCGGAAGTAACGTCATCATTGCGAGACCAGACATGACGCCATCCATCTGGGCCGAAAGTGACGTCATCATTGCGGAGCTGGAAGTGACGTCATCAGAATCTAACAGAAGTGACACCATCATTATGGGACCGGAAGTGCTGTCATCTATGGGTGTCGGAAGTGAGGTTGTTTTGTAGGAGGATGTTGTGGAGCCAGTTTCTGATATTGGAGTTATTGTTAGTGAGTGTGGTTTATTTTTCTTCCTTGGCTCTGAAAAGGTAGAAAGAGAGATATCAGTACCATAATTCAACCCTTCGTCGGACAATAAATTGCTCACCTTCCGGACTTGTCGACTGCCTCCTAAGCGCATGTGTGTGACAACATATAGGTTTAAATTTCTCCTTGATATACTATAATTTTGGTAGAGGTATTTATATGAACTGGGTTTGTGGTGCATGTTTTGTCTTTTGGTAGATACACTGATTTTTCTCTTTATAAATACTTTTTGTTGATCTTATAATATGAAGGTCTGTGTTTTTAGTGTCTGCATTTTTATTTAGGAAGACTGTCAAATTTCTGAGGATATACATTTATTGTTTTTGTTTCTTTTACATCATTACAAGAACTATGAAGTATGAATGCCCAACTACACTTCTTGAGTCTTTACACTGGCGTCCAGTTAAACGTAGAGCTGATTTCTAAATCCACCTTCTTATATATAAAGCCTTAAATATATAAGGCACTCATTACTTACCTAAAAGCATCATTGCATACTGACCAGAGCATGCTTTAAGATCTGAAGATGGTGGCCTACTTATGATTCTAAGGATTAATAAAATAATGGTGAGAGGTCGAATTTTAGGTTACGGGGCCCTGAAAATGTGGAATGATCTGCCTGCTAATATAAGAGATGACCATAAGTGACCATAAGAGTCACAATTCATCTTCTGTCCAACCTCTTTGGTGGAGTTTTTTCTTTGCAGCTATAATAGAACTGACCAACTTTGTCCTTGACCCTCCTTTTTAGTAGCCCCTGATTAGAATGAGCAGTACTTCTGTTCCAGACATCTCTTCTTCTTGAGCTGGACAGCTTGAGCTGGATTCATCCTTACTGTGATGCCTGCTTCGAAGCAGCTGGAGATCCTCATCTTTTCCCACTGTCTTTCCTATTCTATCTGTCTATCTGTTTATGCTTAGTTACTTCATACCAATGATGGTTGACTGCTGTGTAATTTCATAGTTGACTCCATCGTAAAAAGATTGGCAGCTTAAGGAAAGCAGAGATATGCTTGGAGAGACCAAGACCACTACAAAAAAACAAATGTTAGTAAGAGCAGTGAGGGTGGCACAATGGTTGGTCCTGGCTCCTGGCTTTAGGTCCTGGTCTTTATGGAATTTACATATACATCTCCCAATGTTTGGTGAGAGCATGGGAACTTTTTCTGGTTGTCCTAGTTTTCTTCCCACAGCCCAAAGGCATGTGTGTTAGTTTAATCAGTGCCATTAAACCAAACATGTGTGATGTGTGTATGTGTGTGCCCAGAAATGGACTAGAACCCTTCTTCTACTCAATTTTGCCAATAAAAACTCCCTGTGAATGCATTAGGTGGCTGATGAAAACAGACAGGTAGAGCAATTTCTTTATGCAATTCGATAAAAAATAGCAAATCAAACATGCAGGCTCTTTTGCTTTTAATCTCACTAATAAATCATCACGCTGGATGTTCTGATGGAATAAAGTAGGTGACTGTCAGGAGCGTCCATGCTTGTCAGTAGGTTGATTTAGACTTTTGACTTCTTTCAAAGCTAATGTGTTATACAGCAGACTAGAAACAAATAATATGAACAGGGAGTTATTGAATCATTAGGAATACCAAGCCTGTCGCTGGCATCTATTAAATGTGTGGCAAGCTGTGCTGTTATTTTCTCCACCCATTGCAGCAGAAAGCATATTTCCAGTATTCAGCTCATTTAGCTGATGTAGGTTTAACAATTTGCAACGTATTCATACTGATAGGTTTTGCTTTACAGATTATGCACAGTAGACTGGTATTATTTTACCCAGTTTCCTTTGTAAAATGTGAGATTTTGTTGAAATAGCTTACTGTATTACAAGCAACCTTCCTGCTAGCTGAGTGTGTTATCTTTATGCCATCACATGTTTCACCATTGGAATGGTATAGTGCAGGGGCCTCATGTATAAACGGTACGTACACACAAAAATGTTGCATACGCCCGTTTCCATGCTCACATTGTGATGTATAAAAACTAAACTTGGCGTAAAGCCATGCACATTTTCACGGTAGCTCAATCCATGGCGTACGCAAGTTCTCCGCTCGGTTTTGCAAACTGGTGGCACCCAGCGTCAAAGCAGTGCTACTGTTCCTGTGTGGTTTCCCTTTCTTTTTTAGATCCACATCCCTGATGTGGCTTTATCAGATACACTGAAATTAACCACATATGTTTTATTAGTTTAAGGCATCTGATTGTAATTAACTTGTAACAATATAATGATCCACGGAATGGCCAAACTATTCCAAATACCATGGCTGCTTTAGCGTTGTTACTCTCAAGTATTTATCCCACTGTATCTGAGTGTGGAATCACAGCTCTACAGCAGCTGATCGGAAAGAGAATTATCGGTACACTGCATCAAGCACACGCTGCCTCAGCCATGCTGTCTATTGACATTCAGTATCCTCCTTTGGGTTTGCAGGTATCTGGTAACCCTAACCACAGATGGACTCCAAAGAAGGTCTAGAAATATCTCAATGATGATCAATAGAACGGGATGCACTTGAGTCAGAATTGAGTCTCGCAACAAAGGGTCTGAATACTTATGTCAGTATTTCAGTTTTTTACTTTGAACAAATCTGCAAAAAATTCTAAATCCCTGTTTTTGCTGTGTCATTTTGAGATAGTGAGATTGCTTGATGAGGAAAAAAAATGAATGAAAAATGATTTAAGCATAAGGTTGCAACATAAGAAAATATGAAAAAAGTACAGTGGTCTGAATACTTTCTGAATGATCTGCATTTCCTAAGTATCACACTTGTGGGTCTTACACTAAAGTAGTTGCACTCTTTTAGCCTTCAGTATTACTTGCCACAGTGTCTAACCTGCTTATCATTTATTATCATTGTTAATGGAGGAGAAAAAAAGTAAACTAACTTAAGACTGTATCGAGTCAAGTCAAGTTGGGGAGCATGCACTGGTACAGTGCGTTACCCCACCCGCTACAAGACGAAATAACTCGGGATCCCGGTTTGCAACTCCCCAGGCAAACATGCGGTCCAGTCCCACCCTCCGGAATGGTCCCTCTATCTGCCGCAGCCAGGTGTTACGTGGGTGACCCCTTTGTCTGGTCCAGCCACTCGGGTCCCCAACAATGAAGATCTTATGAACCGGATCACCCTCAGGAAAATGTGCCACATGGCCATAGTGCCATAACTGATGCTCCCTCACAATGAAGGTAATGTGCCTCATTTGGGACTCCATGAGCAACCGCTCATTCGACACGAAGTCAAACCAACGGTACCCAAAGATTTTCCGGAGAGACACAGTACCAAAGGAGTCCAGTCTTCGTCTCAGGTCACTGGATAGCGTCCATGTCTCACAACCATATAGCAAGACAGGAAGCAACAGGACTCTAAAGACTTGGACCTTCGTCCTTTTGCATAGATATCAGGAGCGCCACACACCCCTTTCCAGAGACCTCATGACCCCGCATGCTCTCCCAATCTGTCTTCTGACTTCATAGGAAGAGTCACCTGATACAAATGTCACTGCAAAGGTAAATAAACCTCTCAATCTTGGTTTTTATCCAGGGCACTCGCAAGCCCAAACACTCAGACTCTGTGCTCAGTCTCTCGAGAGACCCGATGAGAGCCTCCATTGACTCCACGAAGATCACAGCTTCGTCAGTAAAGTCAAGATCCATGAAACTTTCCTCACCTACAGATGCCCCAAAGCTGCTGGACCCCATGATCCTGTCTGACACTCATTCCATGCAAGCATTGAACAAGCAGGAGCAAGAGCACACCCCTGATGAACCCCAGAATCAACTGGGAAAAACGCAGAGGTCCTGCCTCGACTCTGCACAGCACTCACAGTACCAGTGTACAGGCCGGCCATGATATCCATTAACCTCGAGGGGATCCCGCGAACCCTCAAGATGTCCCACAGGGCAGCTCAATCAACTGAGTCGAACGCTTTGCGAAAATCGACAAACGCTGCAAAGAAACTCTGCCGATATTCGCATTTGCACTCCATGAGAATCCTCAGTGCCAGGATGCAATCGATGGTAGACTTCTTAGGCGTAAAACCAGACTGTTCCGGTCACTGGTAGGTTAGCAAGTGATCACGGACCCTATTGTGGACGACCCTGGCAAGGACCTTACCCGGCACCGAGAGCAGTGTTATCCTCCTGTAGTTGCTGCAATCCAGGCGATCACCCTTCCCTTACCAGATAGGGATGACAAGTCCTGTTTTCCAGTCAGTTGGGATGATGCCAGTCTCCCAAATGGAAGCAAAGATTGCTTGCAATGCCAGGAGGACAGCCTTACTACCAGCCTGGAGTAGTTCACCCTGTATACCACAGATCCCTGCTGCCTTTCCCTCCCCTCAGCTGGTTCACCACCTGTGCAATCTCAGTGGAGGATTGGAGGATCAGCCTCAAGAATCATGAGAGATATCCAGCGTCCTAGCTGGAGGATCAGCTTTGAACAACTGCTCAAAGTAGCCAGCCCAGCAAGTCACAACTGCAGTGTCATCCATAAGGACCATTCCATCAGCTGCCCTGACTGCGACTCTGCAAGGAACAGATTCGGATGAGCGTAATGCTTCGATTCCTCTGTAAGCAGGACGTGGGTCACTAGACCACAGATGGTGTGTCACTTGCTCACAGATTCCTCTAACAAACACCTCTTTATCTGACCTCAGAGCCCTCACAGCCATCCCTCTCAGTTCCTGGTACAGACCAGAGTTGCCATTGATCGTGTGTATCCAGGGTGCCCTGCGAGATGAAACACCTCCTTCTGGGAACACCGGTAACACCAACACAACCCTCAGCAACCTTCAGTGTCTCATCATGGAAGGTCTCCCATGTCACATTAGGATCGGCAGTCATACCCAAATCGGCAAGTTCAACCCTAAGTGGGCTTGAAAAACACAAGTAATCCTACACCTGAAACTCAAGAAGCTGGCTTTGTTGCCCACACACCCAAAAAAGGGAATCGTATAAAACCCCTGGCCTAAATGAGAAAACTGAATTCCTTAATAGTTATAGAAGTGCTTAACAAAAGGTTCAAACAACTAATTACTATGGGTTGCCTTTTATTTTAGTTTAATTGGTTTTCCAAAGAGTCTTAAAATTTTGTTTACTAACAATGGAGATGTACAAAATAAAGCCTGAATGGCTAATACTCCACCTCATTATTTTTTACTGCCTTGTACTGTTTCCTTTGTTGCTTTTTAAAGTGCTTGAAATAATGAGGTTGGAAAAAATGGCATTTAAAATAACGATTAATAGACTAGTATTTTGACTCATTATCCATTGTTGCCTTTTATTGTCTTCTTTTGATGTTACTTGCTGGAGAAATTAATATAGATTAGCATTCTCAAATCTGCTAAAATCCAATTCATGGTCACAGTGGGTTGTAGCTTATACTGTCAATACTGGAATCAAGGAAGGAAAACATTTCTGGACAGGAGGCCCAACCATCACAGGAGCCACTCAGGTACAGCTTCAGGAGAAGACTTAGTTTCGAATTTGCCCAAAACCGACATCACATTATGCAACATTTAATCATAGGATATGTCATATTTGCCAACCGCAGTTGCTGATCTTGTCGTTGGCCATGTCAATTTAAATGAGTGAAAATCTCTTCTCATGTTTTTAGTCCTCATTTCTACATTATATGCATTATTATTCCAGATGAGCATTTATTTGTTGTTAGTTCTCATGCACACAGAGCCTGCCCATATGGCTAAAGATAAAATTGATTTTATCTGAGCGAGCTGTGACTAGTTGGAGTGAGTTTCTGGGTGCATCACATTATGTGACCAGTTTCATGGAGGCGTCATGTCAACTGCCTCCGAATTACAAAGATTATGTAAACAAGGCTATAGTGAAAATCACTGGAAGAGTCGT
This sequence comes from Polypterus bichir lapradei, assembly GCA_026402145.1. NCBI lineage: Eukaryota > Metazoa > Chordata > Cladistia > Polypteriformes > Polypteridae > Polypterus > Polypterus bichir. The sequence goes on along the minus strand of JANRMT010062791.1, from coordinate 238,253,762 downwards.
TTAATGTGATATAGCCTTAATGGGTGAATAGGGCCGAAAATGCAGTGATAAAGATGAAGGGTTAATATGGAAACTCCACACCTACGCAACACTCAAACTCAGGATGGTGTTTCATGAGTAAGCAGCACTAAACACTGAACCACTGTGAGGTTCTACTGGTAAAGTTCATATCCGAAATAAAAATTGATATTCTGACTCATTTACTTATGTAAAATCTTAACTTCTTTTCCAAATATATTGGTGTGCAGACAAAATTTATAGTTCAAGGATGACCCTGTTAAATAATTCAGACAAGCGACTGAATTGCAATTCATGTGTCTTCCTTAACCAGTCAAAGGAAGTTTTAAAGGAATTTGGGGTTAGTTGACATATCTTTAATAAAATATTCACATCTTAAATAAATTGCAGTCCCGGTTTTCTAATAACTAAACAAAAGATATTAAATTTGTTATGTAACCTGAAATTATAATGCAAAAAAATATGTCTTTCTAAATTGCAGCTCTTATTAATGCTTGAATAGAGGAATGTGCACTTTGCAGTGCTGAAGTAGCAGCTCCTCATTAATTTAATCCACCTTCATTATAACAGATTTTTCACAACTTGTAAAAAATAGTAAAATGAAATGTGCAGCTTATGATTAAGTTTATTTAAAAAATCACCGGCTGTTAAGATGTGCAGTAAAGAGCAGCAGTTAAGTGAGGCTAATGTCTGTAATTACACTTTCACTGTCATAGCCCCGTAGATTAAAGTTTTATGTAAGTAAATGTTTCACTAAATTGAATTGAAATATATTTTATTTATAGGCATGGTTCTGCTCACAGGTTTTCTTTTCTTCATTTAATACTGGACAGAAGAAGCCGTGCATGCTCAATAATTAATGATTTGAGATCTCAAGAAGACTTAAAGGCCAGGCCTGATTTTAATCTTGAACTCTTGAAATTTGGACTTTACTGACTTTTTGGTAAAACTGCAACTGGCTAACTTTTTTTTTTTACTTTGAATTCATGCACTTAATTAATTTATCAAATTTTCCACAATAAATTCTTAAAAATAGATTTGGATCATACAAATCAATATGAGTGCAGATATCAGAATCCATCCATTTCCTTAAACCTGCTCATGTCCCGTTCAGGGTTGTGGATGCATATCTCATGAGCATCAAATGTACAGTCAATACAAAAGCCAGCAGCAGGGCATAATTGCTTACACCAGAGCCACTGCCAAATACAATACAATACAATACAGTTTATTTTTATATAGCCCAAAATCACACAAGGACTGCCACAATGGGCTTTAACAGGCCCTGCCTTTTGACAGCCCCCCAGCTTTGACTCTCTAAGAAGACAAGGAAAAACTCTCAAAAAACCCTTGTAGGGAAGAAAATGGAAGAAACCTTGGGAAAGGCAGTTCAAAGAGAGACCCCTTTCCAGGTAGATTGGGTGTGCAGTGGGTGTCAAAAAAGGGGGTAAATGCAATACAATACACAAAAAGCAGTGGAAAACACACATATTTAGGATGAGGGAGTGAAACCAAAATAACGTGGAGTAAAATTACACAGATATTCAGGAAGAAGCAGGCATTATCGGGTTCTGAAGGTACAAAATAGAAACACTAAACACCTCTGCTCAGTGGAGATTGCCTTATATTAATCTATTGCTGAAGCCAATTAATGTACCTCAGTGTAGTGGTAGATCTAGAACCAATTCTGTCCGCACTGGGTGCAAAGCAGGAAACAACCCTTGGCGAGACACACAAACAATGACTTCCAACTCTTATGACTGTAGGATTTTGGAAAGCTTGGTATACCCAGCGACAAAAAAACTCACACAAGTGCAGACTCCACACAGACAGAGACCATGCCCAGCTGGGACGCTGCTGGGATTAAACAACTGGCTGAAAGGCTTCTGCGAGAATGAAGACATCGGGTTCATTGACAACTGGGACTTCTTTTGGGAAAGGCCGCGTTTCTTCAAGCGGGATGTCCTGCGTCCAAATAGATTTGGCGCCCGGGTCCTCTCCGAAAACATTGCTAAGGTAATTAATTCGTCTATCTTGACTATCTATTTCTACTCTTAACCCACTCTGTAATGCTACTGCTTTGCCAGGACATGATAAATGCTTAACAAAGTCTTCCGTAAAAGTGCACAACATTAATATTCTAATAACCAATCTTAATGCATGTAAAAAATCTAGGCAGTGCGGCATAAACACCAATAATTTAATTGCAATTACTACCTTAGATGAGCAATGTATTAAAACTATAAAAACAGATTATAGATTACATAAAAAATACACACATAGCGGCGCTAACAAAAATAACCTAGTTTCTGTTCCAAATATCAGTAACGCACATGGAATTCAGCTCTGCCCCTCCGAAACATTAAATATGGCACTATTAAATGTTAGAGCTTTAACTAACAAGACTTTTTTTTTTATCAACGATCTTATTAGTGATAGAAAAATTGATTTAATTGCACTAAGTGAAAAGTGGCTTAGCTCAGACGGTCCGGCTGTTCTAGTCGAATCTGCGCCTCCGGATTACAGTTTTACTTGTGTGGATCGCCAGGGAAAGAAGAGTGGTGGCTTTACAAACATCTACTTGTGTTGGTTAAAGTGTAAAGATGTCAGTTTTGGTAAATTCAAGTCCTTTGAGTATCTCGCCGTTGTTATTCATGGAGATTCTCACGTTCTAGTATTATCCATGTATAGATCTCCTAGATTTAATACGTCTTTCTTTGAGGAATTCTGACTTAATGTCAATTTTAATTACAAACTATGACACACTCTTAATAGTTGGCGACTTTAACTTTCATATCGAGAATCAGTGTGACCTAAAAGTAAAGGAATTCATGAACCTCCTGGACTCTTTTGATTTGAGACAGCTTGTTAATCAACCTACACATAAAGCAGGTCATACGTTAGACTTAGTAATTACCAAAGGACTAAAAGTTGATGTAAAGCAGGTCATTGATACGGGTCTATCAGACCATTTTCTTCTACTATTTAATATAGAAATAATGATAAAAAACATTCATGAGAAGCATATTGTTGAAAAAACACTTCTTTGACTCATCAACAGCTTTAAAACTTACAAACATTCTAAGCAATCAATCCGTTTATAGTGCCAACTATAATAGCAAGGATAATGTAAATAGTAAGGTGGAAAGATTTAATACTAAAGTGAGAGCTGCTGTTGACATAGTTGCACCTGAAAAGACAGTTAAAAAATCTTCTAGCATTGTTATACCATGGAAGACCCAAAGAGTGTCTGATTTAAAGAGAACATGTCGTAGAGCTGAGCGTAAACGGAGGAAAACTAAACTGATTATCCACTATGAGATATTGAAGGTTAAAATAACAGAATACAATAACACTGTCCGTCTTGAGAGGCGCTGCTATTTCTCTAAGATTATAAATAACAATGCTAGTAATCCCAGAGTCTTATTTTCTACGATTGATCGTCTGCTAAACCCAGGTAATGCAAAGGAATGCCTCCAAAATACTTCCAGTGAAACCTGTGAGGCTATTGCTGTATTTTTCAATCAAAAAATTAATGATATTAGAAATAACATAGTATATCTCCCCAACAAATTCTTTTACCAGGATAGATTTACCTGATTTACATAGAATAATCTCTCAACTATCTCAAGTATCAGGCATGCTAATCTATACTAATAAACGGCAAAGCCCTCACTCACTCACTCACTCACTGACTGACTGACTGACTGACTCATCACTAATTCTCCAACTTCCCGTGTAGGTAGAAGGCTGAAATTTGGCAGG
>JANRMT010062791.1:238218670-238239054 GCA_026402145.1 Polypterus bichir lapradei | reverse complement strand
TATATATATATATATATATATATATATATATATATATATATATATATATATATATACAGGTATATATATTAGTGTGAATAAATTGCTCCTGCAAGCAAACTTAGCAATACTTAGTGTGATGAGAGAAGTCACAAAATCTACCGGAATGTTCAAGCAAATTATAGAAAAAAACCCAATCTAAATTTGTTAAGTAGTTCTCTTATGAAAAGCGGACAGACATGTTACATTTACACCCCCAAATTAGAAAAGGTTGAGATGGTATGGAAAATGCAAATTAATTTTATTATATAATTTTCAATATTATATATCATAATAATATATATATTATATATAATTTTAATATATTATATTTTATTACAGACAGTATGAACCCAAGATATTTAATGTTTTGTCTGGTCAACTTCATTTCATTAGTTAGTATAAAGGCCATGCAATATATTCCAAAAAAAGTTAGAACGCTAAAGCATGGATGTCTTTGTAATGTCACCATTCTTTCTCGCTACAATTAAAAGACGTTTTGGCACTGAGGATAAGAAGCGATGAAGTGTTTCTGGTGTTTTTTTGTCCCATTCTTCCTGCAAACATGTCTTAAGGTGTGCAGCAGTACAGAATTGTCATTGTTTAATTTTTGTTTCTAAATTCTCTATGTAAATATGAAACAGTAAACTGATCCATAGTTGAAGTCACACAACATGTTCCTCTGTTTTACTATAAAATGCAACAATTCATGAATGCCTTTCAATGGGAGTTTTTGAAATTGCAAAAAAATGTACAGTGCACTCTACTTGAGATATCGTAACAAAAACTGAAGTTTTCTGATAAATTTCTATGTAGAATAAGTGTGCTACAGTTCAACAAAATCAATCCACTTAGAGGTGATGGAGGTGACTTGTTTTTACCAACTAACAGACATGACCAGGGCTTTCCATGTCACACGTATTATAATAATAATAATAATAATAATAATAATACTGCGGTGGGCTGGTGCCCTGCCCGGGGTTTGTTTCCTTCCTTGCACCCTGTGTTGGCTGGAATTGACTCCAGCAGACCCCCGTGACCCTGTAGTTAGGATATAGCGGTTGGAAACTGGATGGATGGATAATAATAATAATAATAAACAAACAACAACAAATAATAATAAACAAACAACCTTACAAACACACTTCTGGCTTGGATTATGAAAAAGCTACTGCTGTAAATAACAGACTGTAAGTTGGTGAGACCTGTAAGGTGACAGCAAGATGGAGAGACGTGTCCAGATGGACCACAGGTTTACTTTTAAAGGCATTAACATTTAAATACAGCAGGTCCAGCCTGCTGTGTCCACCAAAGGAACATACAGAATGACTACTGTTTGGTCTGGATCGCACATTTAAGCTTTAATTATAATATACTCACTTCATTTAAGAATATCTTATTATGGAAGAAGATGATTTGCTGTGGTAACCCCTAACGGGAGCAGCCAAAAGAAGAAGAAGATTTTAGAATATCTTATTCACATAAGACTCCAGATGTCATGATCAGGGCTGGATTTTATGGTCTTATGGCCTTTTCTTTATTAAATTCCATTATGTGTAACCATCGTTAGAGTCTCATCCCACGTTTCTAGGGTTGTGCTCTCCAGGGTCATGACCTTGAGTTCATCAGTACGATGGGATAAAAGGTCAGCATTTGCACCAAATCGGCAGATAAATCCTTTAATCACAAAAAGAAACACTCTTTTTACTATTTGCTAACCTCTTGTCTAGGTTTTGGTTACTTTGTTTATATTTTATTTGTTTTGTTTCACCTTTTGCACGCATTTAACGGCTCGTCTCAAAAAATTATCTGTTTCCTGCTGAGCCAGGACACCAGACACCTTTCCACTTGTATCCCATCCAGCATTAAATAGCATCTGAAATTTAAAGTTTAAGCTGGTTCTCCTCAATACCCAAAATGCCACAATGACTGAACTCATCATAACTTGCCATGAGATTGCCAAGCAATCTAGGAGCTCTTTAAACTTAGAAAGCATTTGAGCCTGTCCAGTTGATAGCTCCTTTCATGGTAGTGATCACAGTGCTACCAACTGACTACAGGAATATTTAATATATCCTACTTTACTTTCCTCTAAGTCTTTTACTTTCACAGATTTTGTGGATGTAAGACAGCCTTTCGATTCTCAGTGCTCACCATGAGACATCTCTCAAGTTCACAGCTTGTCCGAAAGGCAATGGAGACGAATCAAAGCTCAGGTACGCAATGACAGCAGTGTAACCTCAATTTAAAAATCCATAATATAGTAACTTATAGTAACAAGCCACATGCCAAGTCTTAACATTAATAATTAATAACAAAAAATGAGTCTATCAAAGGAAAACAAAAGAAAAGAGAGAGATTCTGTAAAAAGGATGTCACATAGCATACAGCCCGGAAGTACATTGAAATACATTTTAAAGAAATAAAACATGGAAAATAGGATAGAACAAGACTCAATTGCTTGCAACCTGCTGAAGATTCTGATATCTCTGACTCCAGATGTTACAAATATAAGTTGCTTCAAGACAAGGGTATAAATGGCCTCATCGGCTCGGAACGATACAAACTCATTGCGTGGGAGGCAGAGGTGACAGTGACCACACCGTACTTTGTGGTTGAGATTTCCAAGTTAAAGGTGAAAGATAAAAATGTCACAGTCTGAGGGGGAAACTGGATCTTATGTGGCCATTAATAACAGGTTCTGTGCAGTAAGGCCCAAATGGAGTGTTCAGAAATTCTAATATTTTTATTGCTTAAGTAACTCTTATTTTTATGCCTCAGGTGTTTTTGGTGTACGAGTTCAGTAAAGTCTACAGGCCTGGCTTACACTCCATGTTGCACTTGTATCTTATAGGCTTGATTACATAACCCAGGCCCTCTGGTGGTACTTGGCACCAATTCTTAAGAATCTGACTAAAATATCAGTACATATGGTCGAGAAGCGGAGAGCTCACAGACGCATTTGAGATTACCTTTTTCTCACTATCTCTTCATTGCTAGTACCCTGAAAACCTCTCAATAAAAAAAGAAAAACCAAAGCCCTGCTATAACGTCTTGACCTTCATGCAGATGGCTCCAAATCAGCCTTTTGTAGAAACTTCTTCAGCCCCAGGAGTCCTTCCTTTTCCAGCGTGAAATGTGACCCTTTTTTTAACATTCACAATGTATAAGTTTGGCAAATATCATCCCCAACCCCAGGCTGTGCCTTTAGATCAGAGGCGAAGAAAGAAAAGTCAAAACAGGCAAGGAGCATGTCAGATCTTGCCCACTGCTCAAGAAAGATTTATTGTCATCTGATAACAGAATCCAAGCTTCAAGTATTACATTTCGTACTCTCACTGTTTCAAAGCCGGAAGCTCCCAAATTTGGTCTTTCCTTTCTTACATTGTTCCTTTCATTTAATTATTTCTGTAATCCTGAGCTAACAGGATTTTCTTTTGAGATAAAATATTGAGACAGCCTTTCCTGGCTTCAATGGAGTCCCTAGTGGATAGCGGCTCCAGTCACAAAACCAACTGACAATACACAGGGATGAATTTTCCAACCTGCCGCCACATTTCTGCAATCTAAATATGATCAGGTTACAGAATGGCACTTGAGTGTCTTGCACAGCGGGTAGATTCCAGTGATTTGATCCCAAAATCAAGGCCTGACCTTCTGCGGGGAATATATAAGTAGAGGACAGTCCTTGGGCTGAGATGTCACAGACGCCCCCACCAAACGAAACTCCACATAAAGGGGACAGGACATATAACTAAACACATTAATATAATAAACAACATAAAACAAAGTGTTATTCAAAACACATTCACCAAAAACATTATTAACAACATAATACAAAATAATACTTACAAAAAATTAAAACAACAAATTAAATAGAAATTTGCCTAAGCCAGGGATAAAACCCTGGCTAAACCATGACATACAAGCATCATTTTAGTATTCTTTTGAGTAGGTGTTGCTTAATAATTTTCCTTGCTGATAATAACTTAATACATTTGATGCCCTTCAGGTTATCCCAAACATTCGACCTCTGATATTTTTACATAAAAACATATGACATATATATTGGGTTAGTCACATGGGATAGCTGGTGGCAGTCAGGTTTTAGATGCGGAGCAATCCCTGGCTTTGGTTTTGTTAAATATTTTCTTTTTGCTAATTATTTTACCTGCATTGTTAATGTTTATTACCTTCTATTCACTCCTACTTTTGTAAGTGGGATTGTTCCTTTCTTTCGTTTAATGGAACCCAATTGCCCAGGTGTAATCTTTTGGGGGACTCAGCTTAGGCTACTTATATAAGGCTTACCTTTCATCAGTCATCAGGTTTTCATTATTGCTAAACTGTTTATGATGTTATTTGTTTAATTATTCCTCGTAATCAGTTTGGACTAGTATTCTTAATAAAATCTTCATGTGCTAATCATTTACTAAGGTATGGTTTCTTCTTTATTGTTTGTTCTTCCAGAGAGCTTCATTTTCATTCATAACAATTGTAACATGCTTATGAAGTTCAGCCCAAATTTGTTAAGTTTAAGCCATGGTTCCTCCCAGGTTTTTTTTAATTCTTTTTTTTAGGTCTTTTTCATTCAGTTTTTAATTTTTTAATTATTATTGTTTATAGTAATGGGTATTAATGGGTAAGGGGTTCCATGGAAAGGACTAAAAGTATGGCATCACAGGGCAGGGAATTGTTCTAAAGTAAACTTTTTGTCAGGTTCTAATCTGTGCCTTGCTCCACTATTTTTGCTCTATTTGTTTTTCCTTCTTTTTTAAAATTATTAATTATTTCCAATTCGATGTGGAGCAAATAGTGTTAGGGTCTAATATGAAATCATGACACTCAGGTCTTGCAGTTTTTAGGGCTGCAGTTACCAGAGGAATATAAAATAGTCTCTATTACTATATCACCTTCGTTCTGACATTAATTTGCCTCTATATGTTGCAGAGTAAGTCCATGAAATATTTTCTTAAGCTTTGCTTTTTTCATGGTTAACATTAAATGATTTGTACTTTAGTTACATGCCACACAGTGGGTTTTCATTTAGACATTGTGACAGTAAAGGGCGCTGTTGCTCCTCCAAACCCACAGTCAACCAGACACCAGGTAAAAAGCACTAAAAAATATTTTAATTTCTTTTCTTCTTAATAAAGTGCCCCAAAGCACCTCCACCACCATGAATAATACACAAATCAATAACACAATAAATCCTCTTCTCCACCCAGCAGCTCCATCACACTTCCTCCCAACCCCGGCTCAGCTTGCTGCGTTTCCCACAGTCCTTTAAATACTCCTTGACCCGGAAGTGCTCCTGTCCTTCAGTCCATGTGATTCACTAGCACTTCCGGGTCGGTTGAAGATTCATATTTTTCTCGGGCTATAGGGAAAATAGAAATCCCAGTGTCTCCCTGCAACGTCCTCCGATTGCACCCACGGCACCCAGCAAGGTTGTGAAGTCGCACTCCATCTCCTATGATGCTTATACTGCAGGAGGACTCCATCTAGTGGCCTGAATAATACAGTAGAGCACTTTAAAACACTGCTGAAAACACATTACTTTAACATGGCCTTCTCATAACTTCACTTTAACTTAATCCGATACTCTGTATGCTCAATTCATCATAATAACTATTCATGGTGGCTGTAAAATCCGTACTGACCCCTACTCTCTCTTCTGTTTCTTTTTCCGGTTTCTTTGTGGTGGCGGCCTGTGCCACCACCACCTACTCAAAGCATCATGATGCTCCAACATTGATGGACTAAAAGCCAGAAGTCTGCATGACCATCATCATCAAGTCCTTCCATGAGAACCCTAAATCCAAAGAGGACTGTTTCATTTATGTGAGGTAGATTGCCCAGAGGGGACTGGGCGGTCTCATGGTCTGGAATCCCTGCAGATTTTATTTTTTTTCTCCAGCCGTCTGGAGTTTTTTTTTTGTTTTTTCTGTCCACCCTGGCCATCGGACCTTACTCTTTTTCTATGTTAATTAATGTTGACTTATTTTAATTTCTTACTGTGTCTTTTATTTTTCTATTCTTCATTTTGTAAAGCACTTTGAGCTACATTTTTTTGTATGAAAATGTGCTATACAAATAAATGTTGTTGTTGTTGTTGGATGTACTGGCTGGGATAAGCTGCCGGCCATCTCTCACACCATTTAACTTGATTAGTTTTTTACTATGTAGCTGCTTCCGCTGTATGTTTTTCCTTTCTTTTGTATTTCTCTGTAAAAGTTCAGACCTAGATTTTGTTCAATATTGTTTAATTAAGTCTGTATATGTCTTAAATTTAACTTTTTAATTAACCCTGAGCATGACTTGGGCTTGGATGTCTATGTAAATATGGTTAATCCTGAGCTAGACTCAGGGTGAAGTGTAATGATATACTTTACAGTGTTAAGCTTGAATTACTCTCTAGACAGTATTCTTCTGCAATCTAGTGGATGAAATAACATCACGTTGCAAAAAGTCATGAATATTTTTATGTGTTCTGCCACTTTATTGTATGATACCTCATCAATATTTATGAGTGGAGAAGGGCTTTCAACCAAAAACACAACTGCAAACAAAAAACTGTAAATCCAGTTTTTGAACAAAGCAATACTGATGATTATGCAAACTGACATGGACAGTGAAATTGACATCCTTTTTGGCAGATTCTGAACTTCCAAGTTTCAGTAATGCTCGTATTTGGTATCGACTTCATACTTCTTCTTCTTCTTCTTCTTTTGGCTGCTTCCATTAGGGGATATACTAAATCCTTCACCTCCTTGTTGAATAGACAATCTAAAGATGTCTGTTGCTCATGATTATCTGGATTATTTATGATTTGTTGACAGTCTGCTATGCCTAGCAGTGTCAGAAAAGTCACAGTAAACCATTTGTTTGTTGTAGTTACTGCAGATGACATGTGGGTGTTTTTCAGTCTCCTGATACTGCAAGACATGGTGGGAAAATCAATCCAGAGAGGATGCTGGTTCACAAAGTAGTTTTATTAGACACCTATTTTTCACTCATTATGAAACACCTGCTTATCACTAATAATGATGACTATGATGAAGCCTATCACCAAGCACAAAAACTGTACAAATTATGGAATGTGTATCAGGTGACAATCAAAAATATTCAGATGGTGAATGTTCCAATTGTGACATAAGTATTGACAAAAGTATTATGGTTACAAGTGAAAGCTGGCATGGATACAGTATATTGCATCCAAATAGGCATGGTTTGGTATCAAGTTCTATATGCTGGGCAAAGTAAGTGCTGGGTACCTGGAAATGTATGCAAACAACACTGCCTTGAGGTTTGGGGCAGCCACCCCATATACTTGAAAAGTTGGCTGAAAAAAGGCTAACGTTGAAACAATGTTCTTTATGGACATTAGTCCAAAACAAAACTGGCATGACAGACAAAACATAGCGGATTTAAAGCCAGACGGGGAAAATGACGTCATCTGGGCAGGAACCGAAAATGATGTAATCAGGCCAGGAACCAGAACTGATGTCATCAGGTCCAGACAGAATTCCCATGGTTGGTCTGCAGAGAAAAAAGAGAAAGGATCAGTGTACTCTGCCACCCCCTGGTCTGGCATGGAATTATCCTCTTTTGAGCCTTTCAGCTACTTTCCATGCGCACATGTGTGATAGTATATATAGTACATAGTACAGATAGTACATGGAGCTCAGCAACAAGTAGGATGGCAATTACAGTCAATACAGCATTGCTACATCATCTGGACTGTCACTGGTGGATCCTTTACTTGACCAAGGTTGTTGTATAATGATGGACATTTTCTACACCTCACCTGAATTGTTTGAGATTTTACTTCAGATAAAAACTGATGCATATGGCACTGTACAACTGAACCGTTGTGATATGCCTGGCGACTCAGGTTGCGTGAACATGTCAAGCTGCAATGCGGTGCAGTAGCTGTGCATAAAAAAGGCAAAATGATTGTGATCAAATGGGAGGACAAGCAAGAAGCTATCCTCCTAAGCATTGTTCACAATGCAGTAAAGTAATTGTCAAAGTCTGTGTCAAAGGAAATGTGGATGTCACTAAGCCTTGCGCTGTGGTGGGCTACAATAACAGAATGGGCAGTGTTAATTGTGCAGGTCAAGCACTGACATTCTACCCTGTCATGCACAAACAACAGGAAAAATATTACATAAAAATCTCTCAACACCTGCACAAACAGGGCCTATGTGCATTGCTCCTGTTTTAAGATGTATCACATTAAACGCATACACTAAAGCTGCATCAGCACAGCAGTGGATGCTAGACATACCATTCCCACTAAACGTATATTGACGTTTTGGTATTTGCATGTTTCTGTTACACATAATGAAGCAATTTTGTGCTGTTGAAAAAAAAAATTAGTGCTTTTGGCTTTTTTTTCCAGGAGTAAACATAATGCAACAGAAGCTCCTAGCTCTTATATATTTATTGATGGTTTGGTTGTGTGGTGCTGGCCTTTTCATTTAATAATATCTTAACATCTGAAGGGAGGGAGAGCCACAACAGCAGTGAGAGTTTACCTTGGTACACCAGTTTGGGACAGCAGCTTTCAGGATATCCCTGGTAATATTTATTATTCAGCAATCATGTGACGGGGCAGTACGAAGATGTTTTTATATTGCCCATAATTAATAGGAATGCTCAACGGTTAAGAAACAAAAAAGGGGCAAACATGTCAAAAATTATGAAACACATAAAGGCAGATAAAAAAAATTGTGAAGATTTCAAAAGGCAATAGGCTACTGAAAAAAATAAACTGATAAAATAAAAAAATGAAAAGTTAATAACTGAAGTCTGACCTAGTAGCCTGGAGGCAAAGTGCTGAAGCACTGTGAAAATTCACATTGTTCCTTTTCTAATTTCCCCCAGTCTACTGCTATCACATGAATACATCATGGTTTACTCAAGCCTGGAAACTCAGTAATAGACGAGAATAGGGACAAACAGCATTTGAAGGAAGGGGGCCAGGGACCTAACACCATAGAACACCTGTTTTAACACCTATGATTCTGCGCGTTTCAAAATTATTTTTGGGTTTCCTGGTTAGTTTCACTTACTCTATTTTGTTTTTTGGGTTGATTTAAGTTTGTATATTTTGCATTTTGTTTATGTGGCTCCATCTAGACTTCATGTGACCATAACAACCACAATGATGACGTAATGTTTGGTTGTATTATACATAAATACCATGGTGCTGACACACAGAATTATCCTTCAGTGGATAAGAAAAACTTTCTTCCAGTTTCATGGTAGGTTAGCCTGAAATGTTCAAGCAGTGTCGTTCATCTTCAGTTTATGACTATCCTTTTCAAGTTGTCCTTTCAGACTTGATACTCTTATTTCCTTTCAGCGTAGGCTCTGCCTTTTATTTTATATTTTTACATAGTTAACATCTCACAAATATTCTTTCACACAATATTCTTCAAGTACTCGTATTTGTGATCACAAAACCTGCACACTTCCCCAAATGAAACAAACACATATGCTAGGTTCTGACTCTGCACCAAATATCCTTTCAACAATTATTCGCCATTCATATAGAAGCTTTAATTCTTTATAGATTAAAAATTAATTTCAACAAAAATGTTGTATGTCCAATTCATAGGGACAAAAGAGTTAATGTCAGAGCTGTGTGAACTGTAATTGTAAGATCTAATGTGTGTTTCACTCTTTATGAGAATGAAAACTAAAGAGTGTTAAGTGAAGACGAGTGAACAAAAGACTCTGTGGGCTGTTTTGTAACCATAGACTCTCTAGAACTGAATATTGATGGCTCAGATATGTGCTTCTCTTTTATGTACAATACATTGTATAGAAACAGCTCAGAAAGAAACATTCATGAACTCTGTTATCTGAAGCCATTAATTCCTAGTCAGGATTGTAACTCCATTTGTTCCAGTTGCAGTGATTTAAAGTTATTAAAACCAATCCAAGAAGCAGCTGCTATACTTAAAAAGAGAATCAATCACAAGATCATAAACTTTTATTGCCTCAGATAGGATCATCTGGAATTCATCATCTTAGAATCAGCCAGTCAACAGCAACTCTTTAAACTGTGAGAGGAATGAGTTTTCACCATATCCAGTCTATTATATCTAGCCCATTCATTTGTTGACTTTCCTCTGTACAATTCTTTTATTAGGCCACGGGCCTACACACACTCATGTGTTATATCACAACATATCTCCACCCCCCAATTTTTATTTTTTCATGTCTTATGTTACCAGTGTGGATTATTTACTTTCCATATGTCAAGGTGTATTAAGCAATGCTCCTTGAATTTTGTGGGTGGTTCCCCCAAGGGGACAAACCCTCGGCCCTATAAAAGCTGAGGAAAACCCACAGTCCCTTGTGGTTCATTGTGAATGCGCTTGTGGACTTGGTGAGTTTTTGCTATGATTTTTCTGGTGTTTTCATGTTTTGAGGCATTGTTTGCCTTGGCAACTCCTTTTGCCTTTTGTGCTCTTTGGGAGCTTTGATTATTACAGAGCTTTTTTTTTTAAAATAAATCATTTTATCTGTGGTGGGCTAGCACCCTGCCCGGGGTTTGTTTCCTGTCTTGTGCCTTGTGTTGGCTGGGATTGGCTCCAGCAGACCCCCGTGACCCTGTAGTTAGGATATAGCAGGTTGGATAATGGATGGATGATTGGATCATTTTATTCATAAAAATTTCCCTTTTTTTGTGACTAGCCAAGGTTGGCAGTTTCCTCCCTCTAGCTGGTATTTTTGAGTCATTGTTTGGATTTTTATACTTGGGAACATTCTAGTAAATAACACCATGCTCACACCAGGTGCCTGAGTTGCCCAATTTTAGAGGCTTACTTCAGCATTTTTTTCCTCACGAGTTTTCCCTTTTTTGCACGTTCCTGAAATGAAGATTTGAATCAGTTAGTTAATATCATTATGGATTACTTATGGAATGAGAAAAAATAATTATTGTTTATTTTTATTTCACTGTAGCACCTTTTAGTTTTTTGTTATGGGTGCCGTCATTTTGTGAATTACAGATTGCCAGGTAATGGACTCCAGAAGTCACATTGAGGTGATGTCATTAGAGTGATAGTTAATAAGCTATACTTAGATTATATTCACTTCCCATGTCTGATTACTTCTTAGTGTAATATAAAGGGTTTCAAGTTTTGATTTCAAGGCAGTAAATTCACAATGGTGTACTGACTTGAATTTTGATCAAGCCCCATGTTTTGACATCTGCTAGGTTTAATTCTCTGTTTTTAACTGCTTTCGTTTCTCGGCTTATGGTTCATTTTGCCATTTTGAATTTCTTGACAGGACACAGGAAGACAAAAAATAAGGTGGACCACACATGGTACAAAACCTAACAGGCCCTACTGCCAATTAGAAGAATATAATAAGATAGAGGCAAAACTTGTAGAGCCTTCAAGAGCTTGTATCATCAAACTAGGTACTTAATCAGGTCCTAAAGGAGAATTAAAACAGTTTGAAGTTGGGAGGCTTGCTGCTGGGTCTTATTACTTAAATATGTAATGTATTTGGAGATAAAGGACCAACATTACCCAATCAACCATATTAAGTTGTAAACTCAGAGATATGCAGGTGTATGAGCCTATGGTGTCCTGAATAAAGGAGTATCTATCGGGCATACCACAGTTTATGAGACTTAAGGACTGTGTGAGCAACACTGGAGCACCATAAGAAACAGTCCCTTCTCCTTTTCTCTTAACTCAGTACTCCTCAGACTATGTATATAACACCAATTCATGTCGCTTGCAGAAATTCTCAGATGATTCTGCATTTATGGGGGGTGTATGACAAGGGGAGGAGGAGAGTCAGGTGAAGAAATGTGTTTATTGCTGCAGAAATAATCATCTGCATCTTAAAATCAACAAAACCAAGGAACTTGCTATTGACATTCACCGCACCAAAGAATCTCTATGTCTGATCACTATTCAAGAAGTGGATTTAAAGGTGGTGTACTCCTACAGGTACTTGGGTGTCGACATTACTGACAGGTTGAACTCATCTCAGAACACAGTGGGACCACTTAAGAAAGGACAGAGCAGGGTATTTGCCTTAGCAAACTGGCATCCTTCACATCTTCTATACCTCTGTGATGGTCAATGCAGTGTGGTGTGCTGATCTGGTAACATCACTTCAAGAGACACCCACCAAAACAATAAGCTATTTAAAAGGGCAAGTTCAGTTTTAGGGTGCACTCTGGACCCCCTGGAGGTAGTAGCGAAAGAGAGATTTAAAGTAAAACTGAATGCCATTATGAACAATGTTGCACGTCCCCTCTCCCCCACATTAACACTTAGGACTTTCAGGCAACGAATCATTCAGCAATAGTGTGTGAAGAAATGCTACTGGAGCTCCTATAAACCAACTGCAAAATGCCTCATATCTATTTATCTAAAGGCAAAGTCTGTACACCAGCTACACAAATCACAAAACAATGGCAAAAATTGTAGACAAAAAAACAAAATAAAGTCTAATTTCCTTTCTCTGTGTCTCTAGAATCTAGAAAATGTTGTTCATTATTTATGTAAGGATATAGGCATGTGGTAGTGATGTCACATGCCACAACGTCAATTAATCGGGCGACTGGCAGCAGCAATGTGGCAATAACCATACGCAAACACAAGAAATTGTTGTTGCCAGTAAGAAACAAAATGGTGAAGTGTCAAGTAATTACAAAACTGTTAATAATACTGTATCTGTTTTGTACAAAATACATATTAGGCAATATTTCACAACATAAACAAAAACGCTTAACTCCTGGCATGTGATCTTAACATGCAGTGATGAAGTTGTAAAGGCCGACAGACTTAAACAATTGAAAGTAAACAGGAACGCTAAACAAAAAAGTACTCAGAAAAATAAAGCAAAACAATGGAAAAGCACAGGCATGAATGGAAATTTTGCTATAAATACAGGCGAAAACAATAGATAAAGTCTAGTAGTTCCACAGAAAATTAAATAAAAAAACATACTTCAGTGTGCTTTTGTAGCATTTTATAATGGATCAGATGACCACTCCTAATTATGTTACTACCAGTAACGGTGTACTGCACGATAACGTGCAGTGAATACCCTTGACTTGAACGTTGAGTTTTCATCCTCTTTCTCTGTCTCTGTTTAGCTATCGTTTGCTCTGAGGTTGCTGCGCTTGCTGCTTCCTGAGCAGCTCTTCTTTTCTCCACCCTAGCGGCCCGCTGCTTCTCCTCTTTCATCTGCATCTTTTCGTGTTAAAACTGATTAAGTTAGTTTTTGTGTTGCAATTACTTGCAGTACGTTTTCTTTAATGCCAAAAAGTGCCAATCTGCCTCAAGAATGATTAGCGAAGCCTCCCTGCTGCTTGCTGCCGAGAGTTGATTCTACAATAAAATAAAATAAAAATAAAAAATATAATAAAAATTATCACCCCGAAAGCGAATAGTAGACATCACGTAGTATATGGAAACCAAATTTCAAGTCAATCGGTGAAATGGTTTGTGAGCTACAGGTGATTTAAAATCCTGGACAGACAAACAGACAGCCACGGTAGCGTATTATATAAGAAGACGTGGTGGCCATCTTGGGAAATCGTCAGTAAATAAAGCAAAAACAAAGGATAAAAATAAATCAAACATCACAGAAATTAGCACTGAATGATTATAGAACCTGGCAGTGATCAACTTAATATATACAGTAGTTCATATCTGGGAAGTTGAAGGAGGTGTAGGCCTTTAAAGTTGTTTTGCATTATGGTCATTTTTTTCCATATTGATTTTTGTGTTAGTTTGACTAGGCGTGTGGGAACTAGTTTGAGTAGGCAGTTACTCAGTTTAACCATGCAGAATGAGGTGAGTGTGTCAAGATCTTACCAGCTTGACACAGGGTTGCCATTTGTAACTTTTATGGAGCTAACATTGGAGTTTATTTGGCTGTTTTCTCAGTATTTATGCAAAATCTTGCACTTTATCTGACTCCTATAGTTAGGCTCAAATCCAGAACAAAGCGTAATGAGAAAGTAGATTGACTAAAGGGTTCATGTGGTGGGTTGGTGGTGATTCCGAGGTTACTTAAACCTTAAACGTCTAGGTGTGTTCAAACTAATGATTCCAAGCCAGTATTCCTCCCTGGTAACACATTCCCAAGACAAGCTGGTGCTATTTGACGCCCCACCCATGTGCGTCAAAAGATCAGCTTTCGCACTTCTAAAAGGCTGCTTGGGGTGGCTGTCAATCTGGCAAATGTTCAATTTCCTTTAACACATATCAAATATAAGGTAGATAGTTCCCAGTTATACCTTATTTACTACTTTGTTTTGTTTCAAAGAGCTGCATAATGCAAAACACTGACTCGGGGTACATTTCTGAATAGTATGAAATGTACATGGCACAGTGCCACCACCCACTAACCTTTGATGCTGAGTGAGTGATTGACTTTAGACTTAATGGCTAAGAAGCATCTCTGATTAGTAAAGCCTGAAAGCTGCACTTCTTTGAGCTCAGCCTAATTTAGTTTTAGAGACAATACAGTACCAGTAGCATCATGCAAATGAGAGAAGCCAACCATAAATGGGCTACCAGTTCACAGCAGGGCATACTCACAAGCCACCCTCCTTTATACACAGCCATTTATAGACACTAATCAACTGTAACAGCACATCTTTTGAACCTAACAAAAATACCCAAAAACAAAAATCCACATAAGCACGTAGAGAACACGATTTGACTTGGATTATGGTATAGTAGTGCATGTCCATAAAGACGCGTATTTTAGGTTATACAATTATGCTGAATTGGCTAGGTGTGAATCAGCGTGGAAGTGTGAGTGGGCCCAGCAAAGGAGGGTGCTGGTTGTTATCTTACACCTAAAGTTCTTTCACCTGGCTTCAATCCACCATAAAACTGAACTGGTAAGCACTGAGAATAGTTGTTTGAATGAATGCTACATTATTAAATTACACATTGTAAATAATGCGTGACAACCCTGAATCTTGTTGATCAAATTTTACTCTACGTAACATCTTAGAGCAGTGCATGGAATGGCAGAGACAGTTATATATCACCTTTATTGGTTTATTGATACACATCAAAGAGTTCTCCTCAGCAAAAGTTTTAATGACAACTTGCCTGCAAGGTAAGCAGCAGTGAACATAGCTTCCAAGTCAGGGCTGGAATGAGACAGGGATGCGTAATGTCAGCATTGCTCTTTAACCTGGTCATTGGCTGAGTGGTGTGACAAACAACAGAAGATCAAGTGAAAGGAATCAGATGGACCTTCTTCTCTACATTTGGAGGACCTTAACTATGCAGATAGATCACTTTGATCGCTCACATACGCCAGAGCATGCAGGAAAAGACATCTCACCTTAACATCACCAGCATGTACAGAAAGCAGACTTGAAATTTAATATAACTTTTATTACAATAAAGTACCTTAAAAAAGACTTTGAAAATAACAAAACATGTGTGCTGTCCTCCATCTGTTTTCACTGTTCACTTAGACTCCATCAGGTAAAATTTGTATTTTGTAATTCTTCCACCCGACTCCAACTCACCTGGATGAGGTCAGGCAACTTCTTTAATCTTAGATCCACGAGTACCTCCTGTGTTAGGACTGAGTGGAAGTCCCACAAGCTAGGGATTATGGATCCTTGTAGCATACTATGGCAGCACCCATGGAACCTGAAAACACTGCCCTATGGGACTACAGTTCCCAGCATGCTTTGTGGATGTCTGCACAGGTAGCGTTGCCTATGGAGGCTGTCACCTAGCATGTTAGGAGAGCATGTAGCCATGACTGATTGTCTCTTCCTGTCCTTCCACCACACTGGCCTCCTAGCCTCGTATTGTTCTTCGTTCCAGCCCTGCCACAATGGCAGTGTACCCGAAATCATTTGCCTGTCTCCCGGCTGATGCAGAATGAACTTTGCCCTCCTTCTTGTGCCATTGATTGGGCTAGCCTTCCGTCCAGGAAAGGAGCTTTGTCCTATCCTGGCCAGGATGCCTGCCCATGGGCGCTGTCCATCACACTAGGCAGTACTGAAAGACATGATGGGAGGGCAAATCATAACATCAAGAGCAGAGCAAACAAAGACAATAATGCCTTTAGGATTCTACACAATGTGTGGTGGTCATCTCAGTATAGCAGCAACATCAAGCTAAGGCTTAATCAGAGCTGCATTATGTCCAGACTTTTGTATGGATCAGAATGCTGGCCGATAACGGGAGGAAACAAAATGTCAGCATTCCATACCAGTAGGGTGAGAAGAATCCTTCACATTTCTTGACCACAAAACATCTCAAATCAGGAGCAGCTCACCAGATGCAAGCAAGAGAACACGGACATCATCTTCCTCAGAAAAAATGGTAATGGGTTGGAAACATCATCATAGGAAAACAGCATTTCATCACTGGACCCCAGAAGGCAAATGTAAGAAAGGCAGGATAAAGAACACCTGGAGGCAAACTGCAGAGAAATAACTGAAAACCATGAATCACAGCATACGTAAACTTGCCCAAGACAGACAGAAGTGGAAAAATGTTATTGCTGCCCTACATACTAGCCAACATAGTGGGCAATAGTATCCCTGAATCTCAGAATAATGCCAACATAGCCAAAGTGTCTAAATAAGAGGTTAATTAAATAAATAATATTAGGGTGAATAAGATTCAAGGTATGAAGCATAGAGAGGGGGATAACAAAGCTTGATCCAAATTACTAAGTCTTGCACCTAGTCTGCCTTGTAGAGTGGCCTACCCACTTGTTCACCTCAAAGTGTTGTGTCCCAGACACCAAATATTCTCTCCTAATCTCTCTCCTTCTGTTTCTTTTGCCAATGGTGCTCTTGTCAACACCCTATAATAACACACTCAAAACCCAACTGGTCACGAATCAAATGTCAGTACCATTCTTGGGTCATTTCTAGTCAAGCCCTATTATTGTCCATCAGCAACCTCCCTGCATGCCTTAGTCTACCATTGGCCTTAAAAGACTAAACCTCTAAGAAGGCTCCCCAGCTGAAATCACCATTTAAGTACCATATGTTCCCTCCTGGTTAACTGCGTGACCTCTAGTGGCCAGAAGGGGTTGGCATTCCTTACTTGTCCTCATTCTGTCTCTCTTTCTTAGGCAACATTGGCAACCTTCAGGTACTTAACCTCTAGTGTCCTGCTTCCCTCACGGTTTCTTCTATCCTGACAAAAGATGATTGCTCCTTCAGGGCACTCAACTCACTTTGGCTGGTGTCCATCATATCACACTGGCATAGTGATATACATTGCCTGCCATCATCTGTTCCATGAAGGGAGAAAAAGAATAGGCATTAGGTAACAGCACCAACCCCTGACTCAGAGTATAACAACCAACCGATGAGCTCTGAAGTTGTCTACCATGCAAATGTCTGTGACAATAGATAGATATGAGATAGATAGATAGATAGATAGATAGATAGATAGAGGACCAATGTTCAGAATCTATAAATGTTCTGATTTGTATTAATCACCTTGATTCTGGTATAGTTAGAGAACTTGTGAAATTTGCAAGGGAAGGAATGGCAGACATTGCGGAGGCAGCAAATAGAATTGAAAAAGATCTGGAGAAACTTCAAAACTGGGCAAACACCTGGAAAATACATTATAATGTAAAAAAGTGCAAAGTGCTACACATGGGCAAAGGGAGCATAAGTTATAGACGGGAGACACTGTCCTACAGGAAGCAACTTCTGAAAAGGATTTAGGAGTTTATGTTGACACATTTTTGTCAACTAAACAATGTACATGAGCAATAAAACAGACAAATAAAATGTTAAATTATATCATAAAAACTGTTAAATATAAATAAAGGGACGTTATGCTAAGACCTTATGACACACTAGTGACACTGCATTTGGAGTATTGTGTGTAATTCTGCTCACCACACTACAATAAAGACACAGCAGCACTTGAAGCTGTGTAGAGGGGAACAACCAAGTGCATTGTGGGTCTTAAGGACATGTCCTCCTGTGACAGACTCAGAGAATTAAACCCGTTTAGTCTCAAGCTGCGAGGAGACTGTGTGTGGACCTAATCCAGGTCAAAATGCTCAAAGGCACTGATAAAGTAGATCAAGCAGAATTCTTACAACTTAATTGTGAATCCCATACATAAGAACACCAGTGGAAATTAAGGGGAAGTGCATTTGAGAATGAAGCCAGGAAAAGCTTTTTTATTTGGAGAATCTGTAACAAACTACCGAGCGATGTAGCTGAAACTTTGACAACTTTGAATAAGCATCTTGGATGAGTTATTCTGTCAACGTAGCTATTAGCGAAACAAACAGACTTGATGGGCTGAATTAATTTTTCTCCTTTGTCTGATTTTGTATGTTCTGAAGTTCTAATCAGACTTACCCAAGAAAAGACATTAGTTAAAAATTTGTTTAGTTCAAAGTTGAATTGCGTTTTGTTATGGAATGCTCTGTTTGATTTGATTTGTGTTATTACATCTGATAACATCTGTGGAAATAAAAAAATTAACTGAAAACCAAGAGGCATTGAGTTTCAATCCCAATATTGAAGCTTTGTCTAATCTTGAGCATGAATGTGAATGTTTTTACTGTAGACTGTGTGCTAGAAAGGCCTTGGGAGAGTGTTCATTAAGAAATGCTCCAAAGTGAAATAAATGATCATACGATCATTTCAGTAACTGAAATGCATAAACTAATTTTATCATAAACTAGCTGTCCTCCGTGGCTCTGCCCGCATACTAGTGAAACAGTACAAACTTTAAA
Source organism: Polypterus bichir lapradei (assembly GCA_026402145.1). Lineage (NCBI taxonomy): Eukaryota > Metazoa > Chordata > Cladistia > Polypteriformes > Polypteridae > Polypterus > Polypterus bichir. The sequence continues at coordinate 238,220,274 of JANRMT010062791.1, read as the reverse complement.
AATCAATAAACAATCAGGTATCGTTAGCTAAGCGAAGGCAAGGTATACTCCAAAATGTGGCGACAGGTAGAGCGACTTGAACGGAGGCTGGCATGTGAGTGAGGAGAGCCCCATCTGGCTCCCCACTCCTGTTGTCAAGCTTCCCCCTCCCCTCGGCCCGCAGCCTCTGTCTCGGATTAACGCAAATAGATCACTCCTGCAAGTGAACTATGATTCTTAGCGCAATAAGAGAAGTCGCAGAATCATAAGCAAATTATAGAAAAAAAACCGATCTACAGTTAGGTCCATAAATGTTTGGACAGAAATGTTTTTCTAATTTTGGTTGTTCTGTACATTACCACAATGAATTTTAAATGAAACAACTCCAATGCAGTTGAAGTGCAGACTTTCAGCTTTAATTCAGTGGGGTGAACAAAAAGATTGCATAAAAATGTGAGGCAACTAAAGCATTTTTTTAACACAGTCCCTTTATTTTAGGGGCTCAAAAGTAATTGGACAATTGACTCAAAGGCTATTTCATGGGCAGGTGTGGGCAAGTCCGTCGTTATGTCATTATCAATTAAGCAGATAAAAGGCCTGGAGTTGATTTGAGGTGTGGTGCTTGCATGTGGAAGATTTTGCTGTGAACAGACAACATGTGGTCAAAGGAGCTCTCCATGCAGGTGAAAGAAGCCATCCTTAAGCTGCGAAAACAGAAAAAACCCATCCGAGAAATTACTACAATATTATGAGTGGCAAAATCTACAGTTTGGTACATCCTGAGAAAGAAAGCAAGCACTGGTGAACTCAGCAACGCAAAAAGACCTGGACGTCCACGGAAGACAACAGTGGTGGATGATCACAGAATCATTTCCATGGTGAATTGAAACCCCTTCACAACAGCCAACCAAGTGAACAACACTCTCCAGAGGGCAGGCGTATCGATATCCAAGTCTACCATAAAGAGAAGACTGCATGAAAGTAAATACAGAGGGTGCACTGCAAGGTGCAAGCAACTCATAAGCCTCAAGAATTGAAAGGCTAGATTGGGCTTTGCTAAAGAACATCTAAAAAAGCCAGCACAGTTCTGGAAAAACATTCTTTGGACAGATGAAACCAAGATCAACCTCTACCAGAATGAGGGCAAGAAAAAAGTATGGAGAAGGCGTGAAACAGCTCATTTATCCAAAGCATACCACATCATCTGTAAAACACGGTGGTGGCAGTGTGATGGCCTGGGCATGCATGGCTGCCAGTGGCACTGGGACACTAGTGTTTATTGATGATGTGAAACAGGACAGAAGCAGCCGAATGAATTCTGAGGTGTTCAGAGACATACTGTCTGCTCAAATCCAGCTAAATGCAGTCAAATTGATTGGGCGGCGTTTCATGATACAGATAGACAATGACCCAAAACATACAGCCAAAGCAACCCAGGAGTTTATTAAAGCAAAGAAGTGGAAAATTCTTGAATGGCCAAGACAGTCACCTGATCTTAACCAATTGAGCATGCATTTCACTTTTTGAAGACTAAACTTCAGACAGAAAGGCCCACAAACAAACAGCAACTGAAAGTCACTGCAGTAAAGGCCTGGCAGAGCATTAAAAAGGAGGAAACCCAGCAT
>JANRMT010062791.1:238195688-238207609 GCA_026402145.1 Polypterus bichir lapradei | reverse complement strand
AAAAGAAAAGGGAACATTTTAAAAATAACGTAACATGATTGTCAATATACAGTAATTGCTTTGTGAGTGTTGCTGTGATCAAGGATTCGATTATCATTATTTGTTTCAATCAGGGTCGTATTTGTACGATGTGTTGTGTTCAAGTTACATTCTGTGTTTGTCAGTCGTTGTAAAGATTAAATTCTGTAATTACAGCCACATTAGCTCCACAAATGAGACACACGGGTTTACCGGCAATGTCAGTAAACATATACTCAGCCTCCCATCGGTTTTTAAAGGCTCTATTTTCAGAATCAACTTTTCTCTTCGGCATCGTGTGGGCTAGCTTCGCAATAACTTGCAGCAACGCGGTAAATGTTCGGCAAGGCAGCTGAATCGCTGCATTATGGGATCTGTAGTTTATTGTGTTACCAGCGCTTCATATACCCGGGCCATTAATAGCAATAATACAGTATATAAAATGATCTCGCGGGCCGGATATAATTACACGCCGGGCCGGATGTGGCCCGTGGGCTTTGAGTTTGACTCATATGGACTAAATTGAACTTGGAAAGAAATATTTTTTGGAATGTGATCGCGCAAGTCAGTACATCGAGCCCGCGTGCTATTGTGGTTTTGCTTGTGTGCTTCAGTAAGTTACCGTCCCCTCGCTCTTACTTTTTTACCGTTCATCTAATGAATACACTGAGTATGGCTTTACCAAAACAATCATTGATCGCGAATAAAGTATCCATTATTCATGAAGCTTCAACAGGTGAATAGGTGATCTGTCTTTCTGCGTTAACCGCATGCGTTTTCATACGTCTCAAACTAAGGGGATGCGAGGTTAAAATAAATCGAGAAGCGCGCGTACATACCTAGTGCATCCCCTCTCGGGAATCGAACCTCGGACGTGGGCGCTACAGACGAATGCTTTACCATCGCGCCACTGCGTGTGGTTTATCTGTTCGAGCGTAGCAGTGTAATTAGGTTTTTGTTCATCTGCGCACTGCGTCAGTTCACGTGAGCTGCTGAATATGGTTTTATATATATGTCACTCGCTCGCTTCTAATTGTTTCGCTGCCTTCTTAATTATATAATGCATGTTTTCTAAAGCGCGTTTTGTAGCTCTTCCTGGCTTTCTACGTAATGCGTGATTACGTGAGAGGCGTGATGATGTCATACGAACTCCGCCCCTCCAGCTGAACTCCATTACAGTAAATGGGGAAAAACAGCTTCCAGTTATGACCATTACGCGTAGAATTTCGAAATGAAACCTGCCCAACTTTTGTAAGGAAGCTGTAAGGAATAAGCCTGCCAAATTTCAGCCTTCTACCTACACGGGAAGTTGGAGAATTAGTGATGAGTGAGTGAGTGAGTGAGTGAGTGAATGAGTGAGTGAGTGAGGGCTTTGCCTTTTATTAGTATAGATATAAAATTACATAAGAGTAAAGAAATTTGAATGTTTGTTCTTTTAACGTTTACTTTATTTCTAACTTGTATAATTTAGACAGGATATATTTTTATGGAGAGCAAAATATTATAAGTTGTTTAAGGTTTGAGTTGATTTATTCAGGAATAATATTCCTGTCTGTTTTTACCATTCCTACCAAAGATATTTCTCTCGACTAAATAAAAATTCCTTCTATTTAAAATTTAAATAGAACTTGAACAAATACGATAGTTCATAATATCCACGCAGACTTGCACGTAAGAGCGGGAGTTATCCATTTTAACAAGCAGCGTCTTGCACTGATACGAAATAGCTGTGTGTGTATATATGTAGATATGTATGTATATGTATATTTGTGTTTGTGTGTGTGTGTATATATATATATATATATATATATATATATATATATATATATATATGACAGCAACACTCATCACTCACAACAGTGACAAAACAATTACATTGACAATCATGTTATGTTATTTTCAAAATGTTTCCTTTTCTTTTTCATTGCTTCTTTAACACACTACTTCTCTGCTGCGAAGCGCGGGTATTTTGCTAGTTTTCAATAAACATTATCTTACAAAACCTTACTTTCTCTTGTTTGCTCCTCTAATAATGATTTTATTTTATTATCCCTGCATTCCTCTAAACCTGACAAAGTCTGGACTACTTTCCATATAACGGAAAGCAAGAAAATAACAAGCAGGAATGCTGGACATTGCGATGGTGGTGTGCTTCCTCTTTTTCATTTTGCACTGAATTCCTTTGTCATATACAGTAAGTTGGTTATCAGCAGGATTAGAGAAGAAGCCATTCAAACAGATGCTGCCTGTCACTGTGTAATCTTCACCTACAGCAACGTGTTGGAAAAGCCAGCAAGGATTTTCTCAGCTCTCTCCTCACCTTTTACAAACCAAATGATCCAAGCATGGGGCTATGAAACATTTCACCATGGCTTGTTTTTAAAGTGTTTTCAAAGACATTGGCAATGCAGCAAACTCCAATATCTGTCAATATCCAGATTTGAACAGTTTGACTGCCCATTGCAGACTTTGGCGTCTAAAAATAATTTGATGGTCATGTCCCCCATAATAAATGTGGCAATTTAAAAACATCAATCTTGAAAGCAGGGTGAAAATGGTAAAAGAATTCTCTTGACTTTCATTTAATCATTCTTTACTGTGCCCTTGCACCTTGTAAATCAGGAATATATACAATTCAAAGAAACACAACAAGATAGTGAGAACCAACGCAAAAAATATGTGATCAGTCTCAGGGCAAAGACTGCCTCAAGTCAGAATTAAAGAAAACAATGAAATGATTGACAGCAAGTAATGATAGGCACAAAAGTCTCTAAAGATGTATTTCATGTCCTATCCCTAACCCTAACATCAGAGCTTTTCCTGCTTTTGCTTGCAATCTGTGTCATTTATTTGTCTAATAAGTGCATTAAAGCAACTGTAAGATTTAGAATGCAATATATGTCATGGCAGGGGCGATGTAATAGCTGTGAAGCTCTTGTGAGCCGTCCCGAATGATGCCAAGGAGGCCAAAATCTGCAAGAGCTGATGCATTTATTGCAAATGTGAGGCTGGGATAATAAGAGAAATGAAGTGCAAAACAACCAGAAGCAAACAAGAGTTCTGCTGCCTTCCTCTGTGGGCCCTGAAACCTGCATATCAGAGGAGTCGGCTCACCTACTTTTCCATCTCTTTGATACCACAAATAAGCACTCCCATTCTCATCTCTTTCACTTGTCTTTACCGCCAGGCTCAAATCGCTCTACCTCCTGACACTCAAATGTTGTTACTTCTCACAGCTAGGCACTCATTTAGCTTCTGGCACAGAAGTGTCTTCAAGCTCTCCTGGGGTCACTCCTTGGCAAATTCCAGAATCATGTACATGGATATTAGCTTGTCATAAACATTGGAAATTATAGAATGCAAGGTAAATAATAATCAAATGACAATAATAGTAATTAATCATCATCATCATCATCATCATCATCATAAAAATAATAACAGTAATTCAAGCTAGCATAGCATAGGAGACACACAGGCAGAAAAATAAAGGTAAACAGTCATCATGGCCACAGGACTTCAGCTCTTGTCTTTGAATGCATTGCTGGCCTTACATTAAAATGTGCAGTTAAACTCCAGAAATACTGCCCCCCATTGTTCATCACCATCTGCAATTCATTACATTCTTCACATTCCATTCCTGTGTTTGGTAAAAACAAAAAAAATGATCCACAGTCATTCTCTTACTGGAAAAACTCTGATTTTGTGTATTGACTGGATGGTGAGACTATGTTCTTTGAATACATTGACCAGGGTACAGTAAACAGGATTCACAAGTAAATGTTTAAGGATAATCATTTGTAACCACAAGAGGGTGCCACTGAGCCCCAAACCACAGACACAATAACTCCCCAGATACCCTTATGCTCCAATAAAGGGTTTTATTGAGCCCCAACACCTTCTCTTCAAGAATAATAATGAAAAACCAAGCACAATCCTCATTCTTTCTCCTTCAATAGCATAGCCACAGCCTCTTTTGGTCTGAGTCAAAGTCGCGAGGCAGTGTCGGAAGTTTTCTTTTAATCCTGACCTAGGAATTGCTTCCTGTCTCTTGTCCTAGTCAACCGGAGCATTTCTAGGTTGTGCAGAAACCAGGGCAGTCTTCCCCTGACAGCACCCTCTGGCTGACCTCAAAGACACCGACAGGGCTGTTTTTCTGAACTCCATTTCCCATGCGGCCCTACAGGTGTCCTAATCGGGTTAATTCCTGAGGAACACTGCCACCTGCCACGTGGAGTAATGAGCTGCTCCTGGTGAGCCCATTCTCCCGATCTTTCTATTATGCCCTCCTGGCTTAGTATGAAACCTTCCTATATACTGGGCAGCCACACATTATACCTTTATTTCCAGGACCTATATTCAGTTTATATGTTTGTGGGAATGCACGGTAAGATTATATTTCACCAATACTGACCTTGCTTCATTGGCTTCCAGTCCACTTCAGAATTGATTTTAAAATTCTGTTACTTGTTTTTAAATTTTTGAGTATAGCATCAAATCAATGAAACCTCTGGGCTATTGATCTGGTTGGTTAGGTAGCAGAGGGGGTTGTTAATCATTTTCATCTGCTTTGGTGTTAATGAAATTAACAACAGGTGCACTAGAGGGGCAAAAATGAGACAACCCCAGAACAGGAATGGTTTACAGGTGGAGGCCACTGACATTTTTCCCTCCTCATCTTTTCTGTTTTTTCACCAGTTTTGCATTTGGCTACAGTTAGTGTCACTACTGGTACCATGAGGCCATACCTGCACCCTACAGAGGTTGCATAGGTAGTCCAACTTCTCCAGGAGGGCAGGCACATCAATACATGCCATTGCCAGAAGGTTTGCTATGTCTCCCAGCACAGTCTCGGGGCAAAGAGGAGATTCCAGGAGACAGGCAGTTACTCTAGGAGAGTTGGACAGGGCCGTAGAAGGTCCTTAACCCATCAGCAGGACCAGTATCTGCTCCTTTGGGCAAGGAGGAACAGGATGAGCAATGCCAGAGCCCTACAAAATGACCTCCAGCAGGCCACTGGTGTGAATGTCTCTGACCAAACAATCAGAAACAGACTTCATGAGGGTAGCCTGAGGGCCCGCCGTCCTCTAGTGTGCCCTATGCTCGCTGCCCGGCATCATGGAGGTTAATTGGCATTTGCCATAGAATACCAGAATTGGCGGGTCCACCACTGGCACCCTGGCTTTTCACAGATGAGAGCAGGTTCACCCTGAGCACATGTGACAGGGTCTAACCTCTCTCTCATTATTTCCTAGGGCATGAAGCGGAAGCAGACAAAGGTCGACAGTGAGATGAATCGTGTCGTCGAAACACTCCAGGCTCTCGACAACCAGACCCAGAAACTCCTGTCCAGACGAAGGTACCTGAGGGATCTGAAGGCATCCCCGACATCTGAAATTGATGCAACACATTGAGTTTTAGTAACATCGACTCCATGATGTGCCGCTCACCTCCAAGGCCAAGTGAGCTTTTCCCGTGCACCTCGGAGCGATGACGTCAACGATGAAGACCTTGGCTTGTTTAAGCTATGCAGGCGGTGGTTTAAGGCTAGAACACCTCCATCGACACAGGCAAGCATCTCCACCCAGAACCGGTTCAACCCTCTCCACGCCCCAGTTTGCCTTCAACCCTGGGTGATGTATTTGTGATAGGAGATTCAATTGTACAAAACCTAAACATCTCATGCCCTAATCAGAATCTTTTGTCTCTCGTTTTCCCGGTGCTCGTGTCTGAGATGTTATGAGACGTGCGCCGACAGTCTTCGAGAGGCACAAGAACAGGGCAGTGGGATCCATTGTAATACACGCCATGGTAAATAACGTGAGACACCGACAGTCAGAGATTCTCAAGGCGGACTTCACAGTACTAATCAAAGCCATGAAGGAGAGGACCCCGAATGCAAGAATCTTCATCTCGGGTCCCCTAACTCTCGTTAGAAGATCAAACAAGTATTACAGTCGTCTGCTGGGATTAAACATCTGGCTGAAAGGTTTCTGTGAGATTTAAAACATCAGGTTCATAGACAACTGGGACCTCTTCTGGAAGAGGCCATGTTTCTTCAAGCGGGATGGTCTGCATCCAAATAGATTTGGTGCCCGGGTCCTCTCTGAAAACATCGCTAAGGTAATTCGTCTCTCTTGACTCTTTATTTCTACTCCTAACCCTTTCCATAATGCTTTGCTAGGACATGATAATTCTTTAACAAAATCTTCCTCAAAAGTGCACTGCATTACCACTCTAATAACTAACCTCAATGCATGTAAAAAATCTAGGCAGTCCGGCATAAATAGTCAGTCAGTCATCATCCAACCCGCTGTATCCTAACACAGGGACATGGGGGTCTGCTGGAGCCAATCCCAGCCAACACGAATAATTTATTTACAATTACACCTTTAGATGAACAATGTATTAAATCTATAAAAACAGATTATAGATTAAATAAAAAATCTGCACAGAGCGGCACTAATAAAAATAACTTAATTTCTATCTCGAATACCCATAACGCACATACAATTCAGTTCTGCTCATTAAATATGGCTTTATTAAATGATAGAGCATTAACCAACAAGACTTTTTCCATCAACAATCTTATTGCACTATGTGAAACGTGGCTTAGCTCTGATGGTGCGGCTGTTTTAATCGAATCTGCGCCTCCAAATTACAGCTTTGCTTGTGCGGATCGGTAAGGTAAGAAAGGCGGCGGTTTAACAAACATTTACTCGAGCCAGTTAAAGTGTAAAGATGTTGGCTTTGGCAAATTCAAGTCCTTTGAGTATCTTGCCATTGTTATTCATGGAGTTTTTTCAGTTTCTAGTATTATAGTATTATGTCTAGTATTATGTATAGACCTCCTAAATACTGTGCGTCTTTCTTTGAGGTTTTCTCAGACTTGGTGTCAATTATAATTACGAACTATGACATGTTCCTAATAGTCGGTGACTTTAACTTTCATATCGATAATCAGTGTGGTTCCCGAAAGTAACAGAATTTATGAACCTCCTGGACTCTTTTGATTTGAGACAGCGCGTTAGTCAGCCTACACATAAAGCAGGCCATACGTTGGACTTAGTAATTACCAAAGGACTAAAAGTTGATGTGAAGCAGATCATTGATATTGGTCTATCAGACCATTTTCTTTTACTATTTAATGTAGAAATAATGATAGAAAACATTCACGAGAAGCATATTGTTAAAAAACGCTTCTTTGATTCATCATCAGCTTTAAAATTTGCAAACATTCTAAGCAACCAGTCCATTTGTAGTGCTTACTACAATAGTGGGGATAATGTAAATAGTAAGGTGGAAAAATTTAATACTAAGGTGAGAGTTGCTGCTGACATACAGTAGTCGCACCTGACAAGATAGTTAAAAAATCTTCTAGCAATAATATACCATGGACGACCCAATGAGTGTCTGATTTAAAGAGAACATGCTGGAGAGCTGAGCGTAAATGGAGAAAAACTAAACTAACTATCCACTATGAGATACTGAAGGTTAAAATAACAGAATACAATAACACAGCCCGTCTTGAGAGGGGCTATTTCTCTGGAATTATAAATAACAATTCTAGTAATCCCAGAGTCTTCTTTTCTATGATTGATCATCTGCTAAACCCACGTAACTCAATGGAATGCCACCAGAATATTTCCAGTGAAACTTGTGAGGCTATTGCTGTATTTTTCAATCAAAAAATGAATGATATTAGAAATAATATGGTATGTCTCCCCAACACTGATCCTCTTAAGCCCCAGTACTCCATTATAAACAAATTAAATTCTTTCACCGGGATAGATTTACCTGATTTATATAACATAATTTCTCAACTGAGACCCTCCACCTGCATCCTTGACCCAATACCAACAAGTTTTTTCAAAGAAGTATCGGGCGTGCTAATTGATAGTATTCTTGACATTGTAAACTCGTCATTAGATAGATAGATAGATAGATACGGGGGTCTTCCCAGACTGTTTTAAGAATGCTGTAGTTAAACCCCTGCTCAAGAAAAATCTTGACGACTCTGTTTTTGAAAATTTTAGACCCATTTCTAACCTACCGTTCTTAAGTAAAATTATAGAGAAGGCAGTCATTATGCAGCTAAATGACCACCTCAATAAACATGCTATTCTTGATAAGTTTCAGTCAGGTTTCAGAACAAATCACAGCACAGAAACTGCACTCGTTAAAGTAGTAAATGACTTGCGGGTAAATGCAGACAGAGGCCATTTATCTGTTCTCATCCTCTTAGATCTGAGTGCTGCATTTGACACCATTGATCACAATATTCTTTGAAATCACCTTAGTCAATGAGTGGGCCTCTCTGGCAGTGTCTTAAATTGGTTTGAATCCTACCTGCCAGGTAGAAAATTCTTTGTTAGCTCTGTTAATTATACTTCAAAGACACATGATATTCTATATAGTGTTCCACAAGGCTCTATCCTGGGTCCGCTGCTCTTTTCGATCTAAATGCTTCCGTTAGGTCAGATTATCTCGGGGCATAACGTGACCTACCACAGCTATGCTGATGACATGCAGCTATATTTATCAATAGCACCCCGACTCTGTTGTTTCACTAACACAATGTCTTACTTGTGTTTCTGAATGGATGAGTAGTAATTTTCTCAAGCTAAATAAAGAGAAAACAGAAATTTTAGTGATTGGCAATAATGGATATAATGAGGTTATTAGAAATAAACTTGATGCATTAGGATTAAAAGTCAAGACAGAGGTAAAGAATTTAGGGGTAACTGTTGACTGTGACCTGAATTTTAAATCACATATTAATCAGATCACTAGGACAGCATTTTTTCACTTAAGAAATAAAGCAAAAGTTAAACCTCTTATACTGTATCATTGAAAGATGCTGAGAAATTAGTTCACAATTTTGTTTTTAGTCGACTAGATTACTGTAACGCACTACCCTCAGGACTACCCAAAAAAGACATAAATCGATTGCAACTAGTGCAGAATGCAGCTGCTAGAATCCTAACTAGGAAAAGAAAATCCAAGCACATCTCTCCAGTTTTGATGTCACTACATTGGTTACCTGTGTCATTCAGAATTGACTTTAAAATACTGCTTATGGTTTACAAAGCCTTAAATAATGTCGATCCATCTTATATATCAGAATGTCTGACATCTTATATTCCAAATTGTAACCTTAGATCTTCAAATTAGCGTCTGCTTAGAATTCCAAGAGCTAAACTTAAAAGAAGTGGTGAGGCAGCCTTTCTGCTGTTATGCACCTAAAATCTGGAATAGCCTGCCAATAGGAATTTGCCAGGCTAATACAGTGGAGCACTTTAAAAAGCTGCTAAAAACACATTACTTTTACATGACTTTCTCATAACTTCATTTTAGTTTAATCTTGATGCTCTGTATATTCAATTAATTATCATTACTATTCATGGTGGCTCCAAAATCCGTACTAGCCCCTACTCTCTCTTCTGTTCTTTTTCTGGTTTTCTGTGGTGGTGACCTGCACCACCTAATCAAAGCACCGTGATGTCCCTACATTGATGGATTAAAGGCCAGAAGTCCACGTGACTGTCATCATCAAGTCCTTCCATGAGAACCCTGAATACCATGAGGACTGATCATTTATGTTAGGTAGAATGCCTAGAGGGGGCTGGGCCGTCTCATGGCCTGGAACCCCTGCAGATTTTTTGTTTTTCTCCAGCCATCTGGAGTTTTTTTTTTTTGTTTCATTCTGTCCTCCCTGGCCATCGGACCTTTAGTGTTCTCTTATTTTAATTCTTACTTTGTCTTTTATTCTCTTTCTTCATCATGTAAAGCACTTTGAGCTACATTATTTGTATGAAAATGTTCTATATAAATAAATGTTGTTGTTGGAGAAGAGCGTGGAGGACGTTATGCTGCCTGTAACATCGTTCAGCATGACCGGTTTGGTGGTGGGTCTGTGATGGTCTGGGGAGGCATATCTGTGGAAGGACGCACAGATCTCTACAGGCTAGACAACGGTACCTTGACTGCCATTAGGTATTGGGATGAAATTCTTGGACCCATTGTCAGACCCCATGCTGGTGCAATGGATCCTGGGTTCCTACTGGTGCACGGCAATGCCAGGCCTCATGTGGTGAGAGTATGCAGGCAGTTCCTGGAGTATTTAGGAATTGATACCATTGACTGGCCCCCACACGCCTGACCTAAGTCCAATAGAACACCTCTGGGACATTATGTTTTGGTCAATCCAACACCACCAGGTTGCACCTCAGACAGTCCAGGAGCTCAGTGATGCCCTGGTCCAGATCTTGGAGGAGATCCCCCAGGACACCATCATCGTCTCACTAGGAGCATGCCCCGATGTTGTCGGGCATGCATACAAGCACGTCTGGGCCATACAATCTACTGAGTATGATTTTGAGTTGGTGCAATGAAATTTCGGCAAAATGGACTCCCTGCCGCCTCATTTTTTCACTTTGATTTTTGGGGTGTCTTTGAATTCAGCCCCTTGTAGGCTGATAATTTTCATTTCCATCAAACAATGTGGCATCCTTTTGTTCCTAAAACATTACCCAGTCCATATCAGTATAGATATCCAGCATGTTTTTTTTTCGCATTGAGATCTTATGTGCTTTCAAAGTGTTCCTTTCATTTTTTTGAGCCAACCCCCAGGCCGGCACTACGCGCAAGCCACTTTGGTTGAGCAAAACTTCAGTAAAAACAATTGTTTTAATTAAATTTTCATCAATATAACATTGAATTTTGATTCTGTGTTTGGACTTACATAGTGACAACGCAACATATAACTGCCCATGAGAGAATTTTGTTTCTTTCTCTCTAATAAATAAAACAACTTTTTCGAATGTTTGTCTCTGTGATTGTTATTTGTCTATGCAAAATCTATTCTAAGGAGAAACTGTTAACGTGTTAATATGAATGGCATATCAAGATCTCCTTTGTTGTCTAATGTTATCCAGGGAATATGTACTACATTACCTTTCTTGAAGATATCCTTCTTTCAACAGTAATTAGGACGATGTTAACGGTTGTAGTTATTCTTCAGAATATTGTAAGTTGTTTTCATCTTCTGCCAACTGTTTCAGCATAGTCTATTGATACGCATTTAACCAATTTACCGTGTAAACCATCAACAATTTTCATGTTTATTCATTTGACTTCATCGTTTCTCAGTACTAATAAGCCAAGCATTCACATGAATGAGATGTGAGAGGACCGTGTTTGTGGTTGAATATGGTTGAGAAGAGGGCGTGACTTGAAAAAATCTAATGCCAAAAGTCTTGTCTTGCAGGACTTGAAAAAATCTCTTTAAAAAAGTCTTGTCTCATCACAGTATTTTTTTTTATTATATAATATATATATTGTCGGAGATGGCTGGGGGGGCGACCTGGCTGGGACGCCCAGGAGGATCAGAGGAGGGCTTACGTCTTCCCTAGACCATGTGGGGGCGACTGCCCTGGTACCTTTGGGGGCCACGGGTACAGAGCTTTGAAGCTCAACCCTGTAGGGGCCCGTGGTCACCGCCTAGGGTGCCCCTGTGCCTTTGGAGCCCTGGACCTCAGCACTTCCGCCACACCTGGAAGTGCTGGGGGGAAGAGGAGCAGGGACACACGGAGTGCTTCCGGGGATGCAGCCGGCACTTCCGCCACACTAGGGCATGTCGGTGGAAGATTGCCGGGACCCTTCATATGGGGGCTAGAGTCGGTGGAAGAGGATGAGGTCTCTGGAGGAGGCAAGGAGGCGGCCTGAAGGAAGAGAAGGCATAGTGTGTTGGCTAGGACTTTTGGGGACTTAAGGGTTGTGTGCACTTTGTAAATATGATAAATAAACGTGTTGTGGGTGACATGAAAGTGTCTGCCTGTCTGTGTCCGGGTCACCTACCACTATATATATATATATATATATACACAGTGGTGTGAAAAACTATT
>JANRMT010062791.1:238184852-238195588 GCA_026402145.1 Polypterus bichir lapradei | reverse complement strand
AGAATAAGAAATCAGGAAGGGGGCAAATAGTTTTTCACACCACTGTACGTATATACGTATATACGTACTGTATATTTTTTTAAAACTACTTCTTTTACCTTTACCTTAAATTAAGCTTTGGCTGTTGTGAATGTGCTTTTTAAAGAAAGTCTGACTTGACTTGATTTGATTATGATTATGTTGTCACCATCACCGTAAACACCTCTTATGATAGCAGTTTAAATAGAGAACTGCATTTTCAATAAATAATTTACACTGCAGCTGAATTGCAATATATGATGAGAAACATTTGTGGGACTGCACATTTTTGAATTAAATAATTTTGAGTATGCAGGCTCCGAATTATTACAGGTGCACGTGAAAACTTGCACAGGCATCTCCAATTGTGATTGGGGTGCTTGGCTGATTGCACATCTAGATAGATTAAAAGGGACTCTGGGAGAGGGATAAGAAGAAAACAATGAACAGAGGTGAAGAAAGAAGAGAGAGGCAGCATTGGGAGAGCCCATGTTGATTAGAGTGGAGGCAGGTGGTTGGGACAATGTACCCTTGAGGGTCAAATATGGGCTGAAGAGGGTGCCCATTGTGTGATGTTTCTTGAAGATGCTAAATGGCTGATGGTGGGGGAAATTTGTGCTGCTCAACGCAGCACCCCATGGATGCTGAAGGACTGGCAATGGGGACCTGAGCCAGGTTTAATGGCTGACTGTACATCTTGATGCAAGGCCCTGAAGGGATAAGCAGAGGAGATGCCAGATTTTAGAAAGAAGCAATGGGGATCAGGGTTGTAGTAGAGGAGAAGATCTGCCTTTGGTTTTAAGCTTGCTTTAAGGATTAATTATTAATTATTTATTTGACCTTTTAACCTCCTCATTTCACCTTGCTTTTATTGGATTATTTATTTATGTGTAGGTTTGCACTACATTTTTTGAATGCTTTATGTTTTATTTTTGTTGGACGAAAGCACGCATCACCTTGCACCAATTCTTGATGATTGTTTGTGTCATCATTTGCCTGGCTCGTCCTTGGTTAACACTATCGACAGCTCTGGGTTCAAGCTGCCAAAGGACAGAGAGCCAACCTGGATTGTCACAAAATAGCTTTTTCACTGATGCGACACAGATTCCATTTGTTTGGAGAGACTGCTATGTGCTTCAATGTCGTATTTTTCCGACACAGTCTTGTCAGATGGCTCCTCTCTCGTGTCCACAGGTTACCACTCAAAGCATCTTTAGGCACCTGCCTTTATCAGCTGATGAAATTGCAGATGTTCTTCTCTCTATACCTGTCAGCATGTCAGCAGTCTGCATGTAGCCACTTATCTATTAGTTTGCATGCGTCTGATGAACTGATTATTCATTTTGCAGATTCAGGATAGATATCAGTACACAGTCATATTAATTTGAACAGTCAAACAAAAAAATGTTTTTTTTAATTGCAGTCTGAATTCAATTTTAATAGCCTGAAGCAACAAATGGGCTTTTCAAATTGTTTTTACTATTTACCCAGATTTAGGGTTGGAAGGTCAGTTGTCCCATGTCACACCTATAGACAGCGCCTATGATCGCTTACACAATCAGGGCCACATTCCATTTGATCCATGGACAGCAGGTTAGAAAAATTCCAGTGAGTCTTCCATGGGCCTTAAAGTGTTGGCACTCCCCCATAGACTTGGAACGAGTAGGACTCTTTAAGGACTGCATGGCCCCATTAAATAGCGTACCTTCTAGTGGTCAGGAGGTGTTGCATCTTTATGTGTTTTCTTCTCGGTAGGGAGATGTTTCCAGGATGTAGAAAATGTGCCCCGTAAGAGAGATGTTCTCTAGAAGGAGAAATACTACAGAAACAAAGCAGGTGTGTCTAGTGCAGAGAGACTATGCAGCAAAAAAACAAGTCAAGATATGAGCAAGAGCAAAGAGTAATTAAAGCAGAACAATGGTGTAGAGTGAGACATGGCTTCTCTATGGGAAAGAAAATGTGTGGTATAGGAAAATGGAAGGAAGTGATGGTGTGACCAAGAGAAGAAAATAGTTGTACGCCAAAAAGAAGAAAGTTCAGGGTAGAGAAAAATTCACGTAAATTGGTTTTGGAAATAGGAAAGGGGTAGAACACAAGGAGATGTGTTCAAGTTGGAGAAAAAGTGTAAAGCAAGAGCAGATGTATTCAGAGGAGAGAACTGGTGCAACAAAAGGGAGACCTGTTCAAGGAAGAGACACTGAAATTATACAAGGCCCATCTTGTAGTGTATTTAAGTTCCTTTTGCCTGAAATGTTCTTGTCAGATGGAGGTGCTGGGCTCTGCATTCTCTGTTTAAATCACATTGTCCACTGAAAGCAATCTGTCACAGGGTTGACATAAAGTGCATGCAATCACAAGATTGTTGATTGGGTCGCCCCAGACCCGTTGTTGTGAACCAGAATTAGGGGTCTGTACTCATCAAATCGAACTGTTTGTGACGTATCCATGAATAATATTTTAATGTGGAAAAAAAACACTATTTGTATAAAATACACATACTTGTAGATTCACAAAGAACAGAATACGTGATTTCTTTATGGATAAGTGAGCTCCTAGCAAGTATTACTGCTTCATTCCCAGCCAAACTAGCTGAATGACTCTGATGGTAACTGTTACCTTTGGCAGGAGCTTATGTGTGGTACATTGTAGACTGCTCATAAATGCAAAGCAGATCCCACCATTTTCTAAATAGAGAGAGTCCTCGGGTTACAACTTTTCGACATACAACGTTTCGAGTTTACATCGCTCACTCCCATAAAAACTTTGAAATTGAGACATGAGTGTTTTGCCTTACGCCATTAGCTTCGTACTTACAGACTATGTGGGTGAACTAGTTTGGTTGCGCACAGTGGAAGAATACACAGTAACGCAGCGTGAGTGAGGGAGTGGTGAACTAGTTTTGTTGCACGCGGAGGAAGTGTTCCATTTGTGGGGCTTTGTTTGCCGACTATGTGGCCCTTATCATGGCTCCTAAACGAAAGCCAGAGTCTTCAGATGGTAGTGCTTCGAAGAAGAGGAAAGTCATCACGATGGAAGTGAAATTAGACATTGTAAAGAGATCAGAAGGAATAAAGGTAGGGAATTTTTTTAGACTCAATTTTTCTGTTACTACAGTACACAGTACAATATATTTATATCCTCTTCCTTTTTATGTGGCATAGTTGTATTTTTATGTTCTAGAATATGATTTTGCAAATGTGTTAGGATAGGTAAGTGACTTAGGCTAGGGTGTGTTTCGACTTACACCAAAATTCGGGTTACATCACTGTTGTAGGAACGGAACTGTGTCGTAACCCGAGGACACCCTGTAAATTACATTGCAGATATTTGAAAATGCCTGGAATTGCCTCCATAACATGACTCTCTATCTGATATTGCACTGGAAGAGCCCTGCATTGCCTATAGAATTCAGCCAATAAGTGGTAAGAGTGGGACTTGCATTGGCATGAGCTGCAAAGAATGTGCCAAGTTTGATCACTGTGGATGACTTGGGCACAGACATTTCTAACCAGGTGGTACTGAATAAATGTCAAGGAGACTCAATATGGGGCAAACTTTTTCTTTGGTCTCTTTCTGTGTAGCGTTCTTATTGTTTTATATGTATGTATGTATGTGTGCTGTGCAGCATGGTGATGTGCTCTTCTGGTGTTGACTTTTCATTAAAATGCTTACTCTGTAGCAATTGATTAATATATATGTAATGTCTGATTGATATAGTTGAGCTGCAGCACTTGTCATGGCGTTCAAAGCCTGCAACGCATTTATTGGCTGGTTGCATTTTTGTTTTGATGGCATTGTGCTGTTCTTCGGTTAACTCTAAAGGGTGGCATCTGAGCGAGAGATCTGAACTGTTGAGGTCTTCTGGTCCTGATGGCACTGACCTCTTGTTACAACTCATCTCTTCAGACTAGCACTTGATTGATTAGCAGGGTCTGCATCTTTGCCGTTTATTATATTTCAAATTAAATTGACATCGTTTGTTAAAATTATTATTACTTTTAAACTGGATATTCATATTGACTAATGGGTGTCCACAGAAATGCAATAGTCCAGTTTAAGATTTGATTTGAGTGAAGGGTCTGGGTCACCTATCTGCTATGAATTGAGCAGTTGTGATCAGTGATTAAAAATAATGCAGCAGTGTAAAGCTATGTAATGTCCATATTATGTTCTGCAAAGACAAATGAGCAATGACTAAAACACAGCACAAATCAAGATTTTTGAGGAATAACTTGGGATGCCTAAATTGGGATTGATATATGGGAGTGTAATGCGACATATGTCACATCTGGCCATCTTATATAGAATGCCATGGTAGTAACTGCTTCACAGGAATAAAATTAGGAGAAGGGCAAAGGTGGACGACAGGTAGTTAGACAGGAGTTCCACAGTCTGACAAGGAGTTCCATTGCAGTGTACTGTGTACAGAATCCTACTATTTGGTATACTGGACAACAGCCCCTTAAATGGGATTTGGGGCTCAGGACCACAGGACCATCTGGAGCTATTAGTGGGAGCTCTTAGGGGAAGACAACATGAATTCCAAAGTGCATTCCTAAGCCTGGATGCGGTCACCATCTGTGACATAAAAGTTCCTTTGGCCAGACATGGATCCTTGAGGTAAGAAAAGGCAGGAGGACATGAGGTGAGAAAGGAAAAGACAAAGGAATGTTTGGTGTGCTACTTAGGTGGGAAGTACAATAAATCAGCTAACCAATTTACTAGCTGGCTTGAAGGATTTGTACAGAAAGCATGTTGTCTTGTGTTACTCCTTTTGTTTATTTCCACCCAGTGAAGTTTATGTTCAAAAAAGACACCAATTCTGGCATTCATGACATTTAGCTGGGCTTCAGAAATGGCTCTCAAGAGTGCTCCCTTTGTCTTACTCAGTTTACAGTGGGAGCACAGACAGGTTCACTGATTTGTACAGGTCACACAGTGTCAGAGGTGGGAATTGAACCAGCCGTCTTGTGGATAAAAGTGCTAAGTCTGAGCCAATACACCTTAGTACCGGACTGGAAAAAATCCAGTGTTATTGGTATAGATATTTTGAAACAGGGTTTCTCTAGCCTCTTGGTCTTCATTTAAAACAGAAGCTTAAGTGGGCTAAAAGAATAACTGATGGTCTTAAAGTGTTTCATAGTCAAATGAAAGAATATTAAGCAGCTAGGTTTAAAATAATGGTTACTGCATTATATTTTGTCTTCTATGAATAATACACCTGCTGGGTCATGCCTGTCTACAGCAAAAATGTAAATTCACCCTGGATAGACTACAACAATGGTGCCACCAGCAGGCTAACTAGAAAACTGTAGTTTTGGGAGCAGCTGGGTTAAAACAGGGGTCTGCTCTTTTAATAATAATAATAATTCTTTGCATTTATATAGTGCTTTTCTCACTACTCAAAGCACTCTGCAAATGCAGGTCAAGGGCCCAACAGAGCAGAGTCCCTTTTTTAACATTTTTACGGGATTCGAACTGGCAACCTGCCGATTGCCAGTGTAGATCCCTAGCCTCAGAGCCACCACTCCGCCTTTTAGCTGCTCTCCACTGGATACTGTAGTTTTAAATGTTTCAGATTATGTTTAAAGATGTGTTTCATAACTCACTTTCTCATTCAAAATCTATTGGTTGACCCAAACATGAAGTTACATTCTAAGGAGAATGGTGCCACCATCATTTCATGTACACACTTGAGCAGCACGCTTGCCAGGCTGATAAGGGGTCTCCTTTGCAATAAGTCACTTTCAAAGGCCCTTCACTACATACAGTACTGGCTTTGATGGCACTCACTGTAAAAAGGCACTGTGTTGTCTTAGCAGTATGTTTGGGATTATTATCTTCCTGTTGATGTGAAGTGCCGTCCAATGAATCTGGAGGCATTTACTGGAACTTGAGTAGATAAAATGTTTCCATACACCTCAGAATCCATTGTGTGATGCCGTTCTACCATCAGTGAAGAGAAATGTGCCAGTACCTGTGACAGCCATACATGCCCAAGCCATAACACCCCCACCACCATGTTTAACAGAGGAGGTGGTCTGCTTTGGATCTTAGGTCGTTCCTTTTGGTCTGCACACTTTGCTCTTGCCATCACTCTGACAGGTTCATCTTTGTCTCGTCTCTCAACACCTTTTTCTAGAATTCTGCCGGCTCTTTTCAGTCCTTTTTCACAAACTGTAATCTGCCCATTCTGTTTTTATGACACACTAGTAATCTGCATCTTGATGGCCTCTGTATTTCTGTTCATGAAGTCTTCTGCAGATAGTTGTCTCTGACACACACACACACACCTGCCTCCTGAAGACTGTTTCTGATCTGTCGGACAGGCATTTGGGGCTTTTTCTTTGCCACAGTGAGGATTCTTCTGTCATCATCAGTGGGGGTCTTTCTTGGCCTACCAGTCCCATCGTGATTACTCAGCTCATAAGTGTGTTCTTTTTTCTTAATGATAATGACAGTTGATATAGATAAGGTTTTACTCATGTCTCTAATGGTTTTATTCTTGTTTTTCAGCCTTATAATGGCTTATTTGACTTTCATTGGCACAGCTCTTGTCCTCATGTTGAACAGTGGCATCTACAGAATCCAAAATGTAGAAGCAAGCCGAGGAATCTTATGAGGCAATGAATCACACCTGCAATGCCAAACATTATGATGCCCTGAAATGGGAGGACAACATATAAATAGTGCTGTCATTTCTATATGCTGTGAACGAAATGCCTGCCAATACCCTTAAATGAAAGTCTGCAATGTGCACTTTATGTTTGAATTGTTTGATTTGAGATTTTAAATTAAAGCAGAGGAGAAAATCAAGGAGAAATTGTGGCTTTGCTCAAATATTATGGAGGACACTGAAAGTGGTGGACAGTGTCTAGATGCGGGTCTGGAGGGATACCATGGTTATCTGTCACTCTTTTCCAGGCTAAGGGGTGAGAGATGTGGAAGCAATGGTGACCTTAGGGCCCTTTATGATTCACTCTGCAGTTCCAGATTTCTGTTTATGACCTGGTGTGAATATTTTAGCAAGTTTGGTTACCTGTTGCAGGCCATTGTCTCCCAGACCTGTAGTTAACATCACTAACTCTGCTTAGCCCTTCAGTGAGACCCCAAAGGTGACACCCCCTGACACTAGAAACTATGAGACCCAAAAGATATAACAATTTCAATCAAATTAATTTTAAAAAACATTTAGCATATGTATTAAAGCACAAGAATAAAATGCAAAATTAAAAAGATTAAATTTAAGATATAAGTAATATAAAATTATATTCTTATAGCAGTTTAGCAGCGATGCCACAGATTCAGTCCTTCCATTTTGTCTTCAAGATGATTTTCTATTGTAAATCTCATTCTGTTTATATAGTGTAAGAAATATTTTGCATCCCAGTGTCCAGACCCTTCCATTTCTTGATTAATTTTTGTCCCACCCTGGACTTTCCCTTCTGAGATGGTGTAATACTTCTTCTTTTTAAACTAAACAGCTTCTTCTTAAATCCCTACCACATGATTAAAATATATGATCCTTTACATAAGCAATCTTTCCTTATTTCTATTTGCTCTAAGTTTAATCCTCTTTAATAAAAGCCCTGTGTGCGTCCAGGTCTCTGTGTGTGTGTTGTGGTACATGGCCGGCCGTTCATCCCGGCCAATACCCCCAGGCCGCCAGATGGAGCCCTCCTTGCAGCATAGAGGTGTCCCGAATGCCAGCAGGGAATTATGAACAATGGACTTTTAATGCACAGCCCTGCTGGATACCATGGGGGCCGCCAGGAGTCGCTGCAGGGAGGCCCAGAGACTATTTGCCTTACGCCCAGAAAGTACGTCATAGTCACGTGGACAAAGGGAATGATGTGCTTCCTGGGTGAAGAAAAGAAGGATTTTTATCTGACCCGGAAGTGTTCCAGGTCACATGGACAGAGAGGGTGAAATGCTTCCGGGTCAAGGAGTATAAAGGACTGTGGGAAATCCCAGATGGACGAGCTGAGTTGGGAGGCAGGGTGGCTAAGCGTCTGGGAGATTTGGAGGATTGGAGTATTGTATTATTTAATTGTTTATTGAGAATTGTGGAGAGGAGCGTGCTTTGTGCACTTTATTATTATAATAAATCCTATTATTGGACTTTTATCTGGTGTCTGACGTGGTGTCTGAGGGTACAAGGGTGCGAGAAAACCCTAATCTGTCACAGTGTCTTCTGGTGAAGTGCGCATGCGCGGGGCTGCGACGCACATCGCACCGTGCCCCGTCCATGCACACGGCACCGTGGACGCGCACACACTGGAAGCTGGGCACAGAGTGAATGGCCTAGCCGCGGCAGCTCATGATAAGCAAATAAAAGACACCATTGCTGGGGAGAGTGCTGATTAGGTAGTCACGGCCGTGCACATAAAATCCGTTGCTGGGGAGACGCCACACATACAATAATCAGCTGCACGCCAGCACAGATTAAAATACTTGCTGGGGAACTAAACAATACTTGCTGGGGAGACAAGTTCAAAAAGTGAATTGAATTGAATTACTTAAATTGTGTAGGTAGATTCACTGTGTCAGAAAGCAGTGAATACTCTGTGAATGTGTCAGGCATGCAAATAAGAATTTCAATTTATTTTGTATACATGACAGGAAGGCTTTCCTTACTGACCACAATACATGTTTGTCAGATCAAAACCTTACGATTTTTTTTGGCCACCTGCATGTAGTTATTAAGTGTGCAAAACCAATCAACACTCAGTGGTATGCTCTTTCTGTGCTTTGGGATGTGCCCGCATGATAAGAAAAATTCGGTGGAAATGAAATACAAAATTGCAGATTATGCGACAGAGCTCAGCTATGTGAAAGTAGAAAGAAGTGCCACAAACCAATTACTGAATATTTTTTGACATACATGCTGGGTAACTCTTGCTGAGAATAGTAGAGAGAATTACACAGGATTGTGAACAGTGTGTTTAAGTCAGTGAGAAAAATTATTAACTTTTACTATTTCTTGGAGGTAGCAATTTGTTTATGTCTATGATATGATGAAGCAATTCTATATATAATTTGTAACAATTTGCAGCAAATCTGAATGATTTTCAATTACCTTTACAACGAAACCAAATGCTGCTTTTATGTCTGTCTCCTATAGTCCGGAAGCCTGTTGCAGTGAATCAGACCCCCATCCGCACCTCTGGAGTGCTGTGCAGCCCCCAGCTGTAATAATAATTAATAATGTAATAAGGGCCCAACCGAGCAGAGTCCCTATTGGCATTTAAGGGATTCGAACCGGCAACCTTAAAATTGCCATTGCAGATCCCTTAGCCTTAGAGCCACCACTCCACCTTAGATACACTATATGGACAAAAGTATTGAGATGCCTGATCATTACACAAACAAGGGCTTTAATGACATTGCATTCAATTATATAGGCACTTTAATATGTTGGTTGACCCCCCCCAATTGCAGCTATAATAGCTTCCACTTTTCTTGGAAGACTTTCCATAAGATTTTGGAGTATTTATGTGTGTATTTGTGCCCATTCATTCTGTAGAGCATTTATGACGTAAGGCACTGATGTTGGACGAGAAGGCCCAGCTTGCAATCTCTGTTCCAGTTCATCCCAAAGGTGTTTGATGGGGTTGAGGTCAGGGCTCTGTGTGGGCCAGTCGAGTTCTTCCACACCAAACTCATCCAACCATATCTTTATGGACCTTGCTTTGTGTGCTGGGGCACTGGAATAGAAAAGGGCCTTCCCTAAAATTGGAAGCACAACATGTCCAAAATGGCTTGGTATACTGAAGCATTAAGTTTGCCCTTCACTGGAAGTAAGGGGCCTAACTCAAACCCTGAAAGACTGCCCCACATCATTGTCCCTTCTCCACCAACATCACAGTTGGCACAATGCAGTCAGGCAGGTTACATACACCTGCTATCAGCCAAACCAAGACTTGCCCATCTGACTACCAAACAGGGAAACGTGGTTCTTCACTCCATAAAACACATTTCCACCACTCGATCTGATGCTTGGCATTGGACTTGGTCATGTGAGGCTTGCATGCAGCTGCTTGGCCAATGAAAACAATTACATGAAGCTCATGCTGCACGGTGGAAGTTTGTTACTCCTCAGCTATGGAATCAGCAAAGCATTGGTAACTTTTATGCACCATGCACCTTAGCAGTCATTTGTTGACCCTGCTCTGTGACTTTATTTGGTCTTCCACTGTTGTTCACTGTTGTTCCTAAATGTTTCCACTTTCCAGTAATACCACTTACAGCTGACCGTGGAATATCCTGCATGGATGAAATTTCACAAACCGTCTTATTGCAAAAGTGGCATCCTATCAGAGTACCAAGCTTGAAGTCACTGAGCTCTTCAGAACAACCCACTTTGTTTCACAAATGTTTGTAAATGGAGACTGCACGGCTAGATGTGTCAATAGGTCTGACTGAAACACCTGAATTCAATAATTAAGAGGTGTGTCCCAATACTTTTGTTCATTTAATGTACCTTCCATAGTCAATGATTGAGTCAATACTGTATAGAAAAAAAAAACAGTGTGCCATTTGACCATAGGGCTAATTCTTTTTATTAACCATTTTCTGAACCAGTTTAATCCATTTCAGATGCTGTGGGGCACCTAAGCCTGTCCTGTAAGACGGGAAAGAAAATTACTGTATGTAGTGTATTAGTCTACTTTATTATTATTATTATTATTATTATTATTATTATTATTATTATTATT
>JANRMT010062791.1:238166184-238184842 GCA_026402145.1 Polypterus bichir lapradei | reverse complement strand
TTATTATTATTATTATTATTATTATTATTATTATTATTATTATTATTATTATTATTCACTATTCACAACCTTTACGTTGGTCATTGCAAAGTAACCAGGTCTCAGCTAGAGCCCTCGGTGTAACCTTAAGAAACATTCCCAGAGTGTATGATGTTTCTAAGAGTATCATTTTTTGCAGGTCTTTTGCAAAAGGTTTTACTGGTAGCAGCCCAAATTAGTTATTAGATTAGATTATACTAGATTAGATTAAATTAACTTTATTATTCCCAAGGGAAAATTCAGATGCATACAGCAGCAGAAAAAATAAAAAAAACAAGGATAAAGACTCACAGGACAAATATCGAAGTCCTCTTTCCTGATACTGAATGTCTCAATGACAACTAACATTGTTCTCATTTTTACTTTTCATTTTCATTTGATTTCAGTCTTCAGATCTCGATATTTGCTAATCTTCTTTTGCTTCTTTTGTTTTGTAAATTAACATTGTCTGGGATCACAAAGTCAATTAGACACGTTTTGACCTTCCTATCATGAACCAATATGTTTGCTATAATGGTTGTAGAAAAAGAGAAGGGGAACTTGGCTTATCCCAGCACTACAGAGAATGAATTATGAGGAAAGAGTAAAAGAGCTGTTTAAGAAAAAGAAGCTTAATAAGAGTACATGACCGAAGTGTTTAAAATTATGAGGGGAATTAGAACAGTGGATTGAGAATGTTACTATTAGTTCATAAAGAACACGGGGACAAAGCTGAAAACTGCTTACGGGTAAATTTCGCACAAACATTAGGAAGTTTTAGACACTTGGAATAAGCTACCAAGATGTGTGGTAGACAGTAGGGCTTACAAAACTAGACTTAATGCTTTTTCAGAAAAATTAAGTGGATAGGACTGGTGAGATTTCTTGGGCTGAATGGCCTTGCTTTTGTCTCGATTGTTCTAATGGCTCTATTGGTGTTAATAGTCATATCACCAATAGATTGTAATTATCATTGTATATAAGTCACTGATTTTTGTGATTGTGGGTTACGAACAATTTGCCGTTTCGACGAGTTTGTGCACCAATGCAAAGAGTTGGAAGTGGTCACTGGGGACAGAGACTTTGAAGGGAGGGCTATGCAAAGGAGCTGGACAACTTACATCAGACAGGGGATGAGTCACTAAAAGAAGGAGATGGCATTACATCATCAATAACAGGATCACCTATAAGAAATGGCAACTCTGTAGAGTCGCACATGCTTTTCCAACTAATGAGGCAAAAAGCAAGCAGTCCTTTAAAGGATAGTGAGCCACCTCAAAGAGCCATGTAAAGAGCAGAGAATTCATTCATTGTGACACTTGGCATTGACAATACTATATATCTATCTATATATGTGTGTGTGTGTGTGTGAATGTGTAAAACTTAACATAAAGATTAAATGTTCGTAGGATATCTACCTTTCTAGCACACAGTACCAAGGTTGGTTTGATACAATTAGAGTTAAATTGGAGCTCAGCTCATATTACTGAATTTGATGAAACTTTGAAATCGTTATTTATATTCTTGGCAATTTTCATAAAAATATCTGAAAAGGCAAATATTTTTTGGGAAGAAGCCTTCTTTCCTTCCAGGCTGAGGAGACTGTGCCATTTAAATGTAGGTCACAGCGGCTCAAAGTGCCTCCTGTTTTCTCCTGCTTGGCTGTTTCTTGTGGGTGTGAAGCGACTATTGCTTGGGTGTTGCTAACTAATTTGCATGATCGGGAGGATGTTTGCTTTTTTTAATTTTATTTCACATCTGAAGGCTACAGAAACCCGTTGATTGCACTGCTTGAAGCAGAGCCTGTGTGATTAAGTATGAATCTGAATAAAAAGAAAAGTATTTCCTGATGAACCTGGAGAGAGAGAAGTGGTTAGAACATAAGATGGAATTTCTAGATCATGTTATGGTCAAGTGTGTAGTCATTCATAGACCTGTTAATGGCCAGTGCACTCATCCAAACCATGCAATTTACATTTTCATTTAGTACAACTGCTGCTGGTGTTCAAGAAAATATGAATACTAAATTAATGAATGCATTGCTCCAAGTATGGAAATGAATGAACGTGCGAGGTGTCAGAGTTGTCACATTCTGCTCCAGAGCTCCTCAAGTGAGGGATGCATATGAATATGGGGAAGAAAATAACTGGCATTAATTAATGTAATTTATGGGCAGGCTGAATATGGAAGTAGTAAACATGGGAACGAGCGAAGAGTGGGAAGGGAAGTAAGGAGGGGAGACCCTCTGGTTTTATTTCGGTAATCAGAACTAAAGAAACAAACTACAAAGGGCTGTCAGATAAATAATCCACTGCATTGTGCTTTGTCTACTGAGTGAGTGTCCACTGCAAAAGGTGCATTGCTTGGTTTTTGTCATTCCTGGAACCACATCAAAGCTGCCATTTCAGGAAAGTCATTTGCTTTCAACCTAAATCATAATTATTGACTATTAAACATTTTATGTTTTGTTTATCAAAGTCTATACTTTGTTACAGAGTTTAGAAGAAAGATTTAGTAGATTTACTTAGTAGACTTACTTGCTGCTTTACAAAGTTTTACAGTAGTAGTATTACATATTGTCATGTTCATAGAATACAGTGACATTCTTACTTGCATAATTGACCAAAATGCCACACGTCGCTACTCTCTGACATCAGGATAAACAAGAATGTGTCAATGGCACATATTTCTAGGGGAGTGAAATACAATTTATTTCAAAAATTCTTTTGTGAAGCAAAACACTGGGTTTCACTTGGAATACAATATTGTGTGAATCATTTCGCTAATCACTAGTGACAACATATGACAAACCATTTTCAGACATCAAATGAAATTGTCATTGTTTGCTTATGGAGCAAACATTGTTGTGATAGTGTGTGTTGTGATATCATTAGATAGATACAGGTAGAACTTTGTTTGTGCCCAGTGGGAAATTTGGTTCTATATAAATTAAAACTTACTATCCAATTTAGCGGATTAGCTCCACTACTAACTACTGCTGCCACCATTGTCCCCAGTATTGTGGTCAAATCGCAACCTAGTCTACTGTGTGAAGTTTATTCACTTTCATCCATATCTATCGGTGTTTTACTGGTATACAGTTTTCTTTCCACATCCCAAGAGACATGCATGCTAGGTTAATTGATGACTCTTATTTGACCATGTTTGCCTAGTCCCTGCCTTGTAGTTGTTGTTGCTTCCAGGTAAGTCTCTGACTATCCACCATGCCTTGCATGATTTGGGCAGGTTCAAAAAGTGAATTAATGGACACACTTGAGCTTTTGAAAAAGACTGAAGGATTTGCTGAGTGTTCTCTAGTGCCTCCATTAATGAATACACTGAACTGCAATACTCCTCCTGTACCACACACCAAGGTCCTATTAGGTAACACTACAAATTAAAAAAGATTGTTAAAAATGATAATTGAAGTTATTAGCGATTTAAAAATATTACAGATATGAATTAGGTCTTTTTTTTGGAATTCTTACAGTGTTATTGGAAATATTATAATAAGTCACATCTATACAATATAATTGTGTCCAGTCCTTATAGATTTAATTTATTCTTAGAATTATTTGAGCCAGTAGCACCATTAATTCTAGCGGCAGATAGCTTAAGAAATATAAGGTTGCAGAATGAGGATTTCCAGAAGGTACATGATAGAGAGTCAGGAGATTTCCAACTTTTTGCAGTGACAGTGCCTAAACAGAACAATCTCCACTAGAAAGAGGAAAGAGAAAGAGCAGAAAGATTGAAAAGAAGAAAAGGGTGAAGGTCAGGAACAATTCCATTGGGGTGACAGATAAGAGAAGGGGGATCCAGGCATACCAAGCTGGGCAATAGAAACTGGCTCCTCAGACATGGAACACGGAGAAAGAGCTGTAAATCACGTAGGAAGTGGAAACATATCAGCTAGAAATAGTGAGGCTCACATCCATGCGCAACATTGTTTCTTGAGTCAAGAATTAAGCAAGAATGAACTCTCACAGCCAGTGTAAGGATGCTCATAACCTGGGCCAGTTCTAGACAGGCATATATGAGGGGGCAGACAGAAATGTGAAGGGGGCACATGGTGGCGAGGCAGGAAAGGGGTGGGGGTTCTCTGGATAACTATTTTTGTCATGTAATTGGATTGCACTTTGTCAGGCCTCTACCCTAAGACCTGTCCAACTTGGGTGTCCCACCTGAAGGCTAAGCTTCTGCTGGTGTAGCTCTTAGGGTCACTGAGGCACGCAAACCCCCTGACCACGATAAGGTGTCAATCCCTCAGGAGGAAAACTGAAAAATAAAACAACAAAAAATAAAATATTCCTCAACAGATTATAACAACTAAAAACATGACATTACCTTAATTGGATGGCCTATATCAAATATATTCGAACCCAACAATAACACTTCTCACTATTACCAATATTAACAAAACTAAAAAGGATAGGCCAAGTTATAAAAAAAAATCAATTCAGCAAGTCTTGAAAAATAAAACTGAAAAATTGAATTAAAAAAAATAAAATAAAATAAAGAATAAAATAAGATATCTATCCAGATCTTTACAACCAACAACATAAAATTTATCTTAATTGGATGGCCTAATTCTCAAATAAATTTGCAAAATAAAGCAAGAATAAAATAAGACCTCTCAATATAGCCAATATTTACAAAATTAAAAAAGGTTGGCATAGTAATTTAAAAAAAACAATTCACCATGTCTTTTCCTACAATTCTCAAACTAATTTGTAGAACACAACAGATTTAGAACAGAACATTTGAACTTTTTTCTTCTTTTTTTGTCTTGTCTTGTTTTCAGCTTCTTTATTTTGCAAGCAACTGAACTCTCTGTTTGCAACTGAACAGCTCCACTCTCCTTTCTCCTCAATTCACTCTACAACTCTGCACTCCCTTTGCAAAAACTCTTACAAATTCATCCATATCCAAGTTATTTGTTATGGACTTCTCATGGGCCAAGATCACCAAATTCATTCCTCTTTCTTTATGTAACATGGTGCGACGATAGGGGGTTAGGACCCGTGACAAAGTGGAGAAGGAACTCTCACACGATGCTGAAGACACACCAGTTACCAGGGCTGTTACATACAATTTATGCAACTCAGGAAAGGCTTCCTTGTACTCCTGCAGGAGTTTACACACAGTGGACAGGTCTGTTTCCTTTGAACATTTTTTGAGCAGCATCTGTTTTGCCACAAGAACTTCATTTTTCAGTCTTACAACATCTGCTACAGTGCCAGCCATCACAACCAGAGGGTACAACAGGGTGGGATCTAGAAATGCGCTAGATTTGGGTGCAAGACTAGATATGGATTTCATCAGGTGAATATTCTTGTGTGAAAATCTAGTTTCCATTTCTGAAATGGCCCTGTCAAGGATGTTGAGCAGGGATCTTTTCAGAGACTGATGGGGGGAAATGGTAGGGTCACCAGAGTCTGTATGGCCCAAAGTTGAGACACTTTGACCCAGGTGTTTGCTCATTGTTCTCCTTCTCTTTGTTGGATGTGACTCATCCTCAGCCTTGAGATGACACTCCCCAACAGTCATCCTCACGGATATTTTTTAAGGAGTCCAGTGCTGCACTAACAACCTCAAAAACACTGTACAGATCAACTGACTGAGACTGTAGAATAGCATTTGCTGGTTTCAAGACACCAAGCACCCACACTAGGAACTTTCCAATCTCAAAGAAGTGATGTGTCTTAATTTGGCATAGCAGGCCTGATGCCTCGGTGCACAGGTCAACTGCAGCATCATCATCCTCTGTCATCTCAGATAGGATACTCTTGTCCACAGTGCACCTTGTCACCTCATAGTGGCTTGTCCATCAGATCTCAAGCAGCCTTTTTAGACAAGGTGCATCGTGTTTATTGAGCACATAGTGGTGGTGAAAAAAGTTGTAGTGTGAACTAGATAGGCTAAAAAATCTTTTTGCACACGGCTCACTCTGCATGGCATGCACAACCACTAAGTGCAGTTGGTGGTTGTAGCAGTGGATGTATGGGACTTTGGAGCAGAGCTTGTACACCACCTCTAACCCCACTCATCACAGAAGCCCCATCATAACACTGGCTGAGTATACTGTCAGCACTGTAGCCAGCATCAGAAAGGTGTAACAGTATCTCAGAGGTGATGTACTCTGCATCAAGTTGTTGCAAGTCAAGCAACCCAATAAGATGCTCCTCTGGCATGGAATTTCTGACAAACCGTATTATCACAGACAAAGTTTCCACATTGCACCTATCCCTGGTCCCATCACTTTTGAGGCAAAACCCTGCAGAATCAGCACTTTCATATTTTTTCCTGACCTCTCCAAGCACCATGTCAGCCAGTGTTTGGATAATTTCATTTTGGATATCCTTAGATATGTATTTTGCATTTTTTGGGATACCCTTAGCAATGCTTGCTAGCTTCTTATCCTTCTCTAAGGTATATTCCATCAGTTTTAGAAAAATACCTGAAGCAATGTCATCATCATTACCAGCTGCATCATGTCTCAAGGTTTCTGCAGTCCCACAGAGCCCCAACTCATTTACACAGAGAAACCTTATAGCACTACCGATACTCTTGACATAGTAATGGTTTTTTTCAAGTTGTGTTTTACCAGCCAACATTGAATCCACTGTCCCCCCTGTGGCCTCTCTGCTTTTATGCTCAGTCCAGATGGTTGAAGCATGCACATGGTTGTGGCTGGACACATGCCCCTGTAGCCCCTTGTCTCGATCAAGTGCTGCTTTCCAGTTGTTAAAACCAGTTAAGGTAAAAACTACATCCCTCTCATTAACAGTGCTGCCATATTTCTGACAGGGGAAACAGAAGCATGCGTCCCGCACAACAGAGTACTCCAGCCATGGTCATGTGCGGTACCAGGCAGGATTGAATGATTTTAATGTTGAACCACCAAATACACGTTTGGGATAACTACCCAGTATTGGCTGGGATGGTGTATTGCCATTTAAGTCACTGGGTAGCTGAGCGGGTTGCTTTGGGGCAGCAATTGTTGGCAGAGGTACAGGAGAAGCAGTACCAGTTGATGCCACAGGAGTAGACGTGCTAGCTTCTGTCTCTGATGTACCAGCAGCAGCATCATTGCTACTGCTATTGGTACAGGTAGGAGCAGCGCCACACTTTTTAATAGTTTGGAAAAAAGGATGCATCTCACAGCATTAACTTTCCCTTTGTGAGCTGCTGGGAGCTGGGGTGGAAAATAGGGAATCCATTCCCGGACGGTTTTATCCATTCCCAGGAATATGGGTATCCTGCATGTCATTCCCGGGAATCCCGGGCTCCCGGGGATGACACAGTGCATGGGCATCTCACATGTGAACGGTTTTAGAATGACCGACACTTATTTTTAATAACACTACTGCAATATGTTGACACCAATAAAAGACTAACCTTATCTACAAGCAGTTCATGCTGTCATATAAGTACATGTATCTAGTTCAGGGGTGCCCAATACGTCGATCGCGATCGACCGGTAGATCACAAAGGCAGTGCAGGTAGATCGCGTTGAATTCAAAACGTTAGTCTATCATATATCCTCCCTATGGCATTTGCCACTTGATTGACATACAGGACGGCCAGTCTGAGATCTGTTCTCTTCTAACACACTGGTCATCCCGCACGTACAATCAAACACGCAAGCTACTGCAGAACCCCGGCTGTGATCTAGTTAGCCTTCCAATTTATATCGACTAAAGAAGGGATTTAAAAAAAATTGTTTGGGGAGGGTATGGGCTGGATGTGGAATTGGAAAAGAATTTTTTTCCTCACAATGTCACAGTCGAAGTGTGTTTGTCTGATCTGTCAATCTATCATCGCTATTCCAAAGAAGGAAAATGTGGAAAGGCATTTTCGAACTGTTCATAAAAACTACGAAACTGACGTCCTTCCAAAAAGCAATCTGAGAAAGAGAAAGGAGAGGGAACTAAAATCACAGTTAATCGGACAGCTGTCATTTTTCAGCACCTTGATTTGGGGAACATCCAAAACCTCGTGTCAGAGCTGGAGACGCAGTGGAAGGCAGGTGCGCAACTTGACAGCATACGCTACACAGAGCAGATTAAAAATTGTCTGTCAGACTTTGACAGACGGTTTCAAGACTCAGCTTTACTTGAGCCAATCGCTACATTTAAGTGCTATCCATTTAGGGAAGATGTTGAGGGTGATTCACTCGCATCAGAAATGGCAAAGCTGTTTCACCGTGAGTCAAAAAACCGTGCCACATTATTATTTTCAACTATAACTCTGTTATTTCTTGATCGATTTTTACACTTTTACACGCTATATATGCGAGCTTGGCCGTTCCCGGTTTCCCGGGAATTACAGCAGTTTAATTCCCGGGAATGTGGGAATGAAAAATGTCCGGGAATGGATTCCCTAGTGGAAAGTGAATAAGTTTTACTAAAATCGCTGTGATTACATCAGTATATGAAACGAGAAAACTGTTGAGTGCAGAGTTGAAAGCTGTTGCGGGGCTTTGTGTTGGGGTCTGACAGACAGACACAGGTCCTCTAGTTGGCTCTATGCAGCAGACAGGCTCACAGTGGTACTTGTGGGATCGAGAAAGAAACCCTTCTCTACCAGACTGAAACTGTGAAAAGAACAATGGACTAGTCCCCCATTGACTGTACAAATATAGACGTATTTTTTAGTTGTTGTTAATTATCTCACGAGTCGTTATGACTTTGACGACAGAGATTTGCTGCTTCCGCAAAGCCTCCCGCTGTTACGCAGCCCTACCTACTGAGAAACCTGACACCGGGTCATTTGCATACTAACAGTGATTGGATGTTTAGCTGGGGGGAGGGTGAGTGGGGGATCTCTGCCGAGTGCTGTGTGAGCTGCGCACAAACAGAGCACGGAGGGAAAGAGCGAACAAGAGGTGAAACCTATCATGTCATTTGTGCCTTTTCCAGTGGATTTTTCAGCTACTGTAGTAAATCTTGTCCATATTCAGTTTGTGGGTAATCTATTATTTTCTTTCTCAACTTCTAAAAGTTTGATTTAAGGGGGCAGGACGTTTGTTTAAGGGGGCATTACCCCTCTTGCCCCAGCGTAGAGTCG
Source organism: Polypterus bichir lapradei (assembly GCA_026402145.1). Lineage (NCBI taxonomy): Eukaryota > Metazoa > Chordata > Cladistia > Polypteriformes > Polypteridae > Polypterus > Polypterus bichir. Next base: position 238,175,752 of record JANRMT010062791.1, on the reverse strand, counting down.
GCCCCACTTATAAACCTCCTTTATGAGGGCCATATTGTCTTTTCCAGAGGGCAATATTTTTGTAAGTGAATAATCCCACCCATCCAGTTCCTCAAATACCAACTGACTATGGAAAGTTTACAAAAGAACAGACAGAATTTTGACCATGCTTCTGAAACTCAGTCATTAAAACCTTTGAAAAATGGCATTAAAATGTCCCAGTTAGTTTGTCCTATGGTCACTTTTCATGAACGTTATTTGCTTAGAAGTAAGGCAGTCAGATAAATCAGATGTACTCATATTTAAAATAAGATTGAACTGTATTTGAATATATCTTAATATAGCTCAAACATTATACTGCATATGTTGCAGTAAGTAAAACTTTGACAATTTTTTCAAGTATAGATAGATAGATACTGTAGATAGATAGATAGATAATGCATGTTGTAAATAACATTCTTGTATCCTTTGGTAAAGAAAATTCCACAGAAGTTATGCTGTTAGATTTAGGTGCAACGTTTGAAATTCAAAATTATGTTCTTAGATTTAGATGCAGTTTTTGACACCTTTAAATATTCAATTTTATTACCCAGGCTGGAATATTACATTGGCCTTATTGATGCAGTTCTTGTCTGATTTATGTCTTATTTATCAAATGATTCCAGTAGGTAAAGAAATGTGCTAAAATACTCCAGCATTATACTTCTGAGTATACTCATACTCAAGTTAAATATGATGTCCCGCAGGGCTCAGTACTCGGACATTTACTATTTCAACTTTACATGCTTCCATTGGGAACTATCATTAGAAAACATAACACTCATATGAAGATGACCTACCTTTTTTCAGAATGAATGATGTTTCTCTGATGCTGTCCTTAATTAGGTGCATCAGTCAGTTAAATGAGTGGATGGATGAGAAATAGTTGTCTAGATATACAGAAGAAACATTAAACCTGTTACAGTTGGAATCACCATTAGGTTTACTGAATCAGCTCACAAATTACGTGTTACCTTTGACACTAGCATGTCATTTAAAACACACATTACAAAACTATCCAAAACATGTTTTTTCATTTTAAAAATGTTGGAAAATGAAGACCTTTTCTAAATATGCAGGATACTGAGAAATTAATTTATGCATTCATTTCTGGCTGGATTGACCCTTGGTGTTCACTGGCTACTCAAACTGTTCTGAATACAGATTTCAGTTCATTCAAAATGCTGCTGCAAGATTTATTTCAAGATCCAGAAAGTACGATCACATAACTCTAGTTCTCAAGTCCTTATACTGGCTCCCAGTTAAGTTTAGAGCAGAGCTCAAAATCCTAACTTTAACTTGTAAATTCTTAAATTGCCAAGTCCCTCCTTACGTATCTGAGCTTATCATTACTTACAAACCTGAGTGCACATTTAGGGCTCATTTATACTTCACGCTCAGAATGCATACGCACATGCATCATGGCTGGCACGTGTTACCCAGCGTTCATTTGACGCGTCCTCAGAGCAGGTCCTCAGAAATGAATGCAACGCATGTGCAAGTTGCAGTACCAGCAAAAAGTCAGGGGGAGCAGTGTGATAAAAGTTGGAATGTGACGTCAGAGTCTCTGTTTACTATCTACTTGTGACAGAAAGCCTCTATGCGGATCCTACGGGATCGGTGTGCCTGCTTCGATGTTTGATGGATGATTCGATGTGGTGAAGCAAAACGCTAACATACAACTGCATTTGTGGTGCTTTTATATTCAAGCATCACATATTCCCGATTGTAATGACACGATACATTTTAAAAGTCTCACATACCATCTTTTGTGTCGTCTTTTTCTTTTTTTTGCAACTTCACAACAGCAACATAATGCACAGCGCTGTATTTCAGCCACAGAGAAAAAAAATTAAGGACATGGTGAAAACATGTATTTTGTGATTAAAGTGGAAATTTCGCCATTAATCTCGAAATGTCCACTTTAACATCGTAGTTTACTTTATCATTAAAGCATACTGTCATAAACGTCATCCCAGTTTTTAATTGCTATGAGCTTCTTGGACCTGACAGTAGCGGAAAGCAGCAATAGACCACCACACAGAACACATTAAATGTCTGATAGTCCAACTCTCTGCAAATTTAGAACCTTTAGATTTATACTTGATATCACTTTCGTGATGAAATGCATTAAAGTATGTATGTTACATTTTAAAGATAAATCATTAATTTAGTTTAAATAATGAATACTGTTAATAATTACACACATGGGGATGACACGGTGGCGGAGCGATAGCACTGCTGTCTCACAGGGAGTCATGTCGCTGGTGTTTCCTGCCTGGAGTTTGCATATTTTCCTGCTGGGTTTCCACGTTGTGCTCCGGTTTCCTTCCAAAGATATACAAATTTGGGGATTTGGTGCCGCTAAAATGACTCCAGTGTATGTGTGTGCTGGTATTCACCTTGCAATGAGCTGGGGCCCCATCCAGGGATTGTTTCTGCCTCGTGCCCAATGCTTGCTGGAATAGACACATCCCTGGATTGATGGATTTAATCATTAAATATCCTTTTCAGCGATATTGCGGAAAAATGTCATCGGAATTTAATGGGTGTTCCAGGCAATTCACAACACAGAGAAGCCAAACCTGTTCTCACCATGATAATATCTCGCACTGCCACCCATGGTTATTATAGTTAACGAAAACTAAAATCAAAACTGAAACTACTATTAAAAAAACATTTTCGTAAACTGAAATAAAATAATTAACAAAACCGAAATGAAAAACTAAAACTAAACAAAACTATTAAAGTAGCTGGAAAGACTAACTGAAATAAAATAATAATTTACTAAAATATTTTTAGTTTTCATTTTTGAATGAATATTCTTGCCGTTAGTCTTTAACCCTTGTAAGTTTTAACTATAAAACAGAAAATGATCCACCACGATGGAGGGCGGCTGTTCACACAGCATTTGCAGTGACAAAGCAAGCTGAGTGCGGGTGCGTAAAGCGTGAGAAATAGAAAGCAATTTGCGTGCAGCCTTTCATTGTGCTTGTTGTACATCAAGATGTAATTCAAACGGCTGAAATTAGAATTTGTTAGTCAACAAAACTACCATATGGACAGAAAAATCACAAGCGAGTAACGTTTCAGTTTATTTCTCAGATGTCTGCTTTTTGTTGACAGCAGTTCACCAGCTGCTTCGTACACGAGAAATCGTTTTTACTTTCTCATATACGAAGTACAGAAAGTATAGTAATCATTAAAAAATTCAACCTCAATATTTTGTTGAATCTTGACGTTATAGACTAACTAGTGTCCAACAATACTGTTTGTTGGAATTGAGTGTGTACGTGCGCGCGTTTGAGTGTGTGTCTGTGTGTAAACACGGTAACTCAAAAACACAATTAGATAGATGGATGAAATTCGGCATGTGGTTGTTACACAACAATTGTAGATCTGTATTAGCTTTTGGGCCAAATCCATCACCTGGAAGTGGTACTCTACCTGAACACATACTCGATTTTTTTTTATTTATACAGCTGCAGAGTCCGATTTATTCAACTTTACTTTTAGATAGATAGATAGATAGATAGATAGATAGATAGATAGATAGATAGATAGATATGAAAGGCACTATATAATAGATAGATAGATAGATAGATAGATAGATAGATAGATGCTTGTTGTTCTTTGTTTCCCTCAATACAGCTAGGTGGGGTCTGTACACTGATTCAAGTCTAAGAATCTGCCCTGTTCTTCCTAAGCCCCTGTGATTTTCTTGAGAAAATGTTTATAAAATTATTAAAATTGTGTAAAATTGTTCATATTCAGTGTCTAGTTTTGATTATGCTTGTTTTTATCAGACAAAAACAAAACAAGATAGTAAACCATGTAGTGTAGTAAGTTTCCACTAACATTAAACTCATATCAAAATCTGTTAAGTGTACAGTTCTGCCTGATTGTGACACAAAACTAACTCCGTAGGCACTCCATGCCATAATTACTAAAACTAAAACTGAAACTAAAATATATAAAAATAAAATAGAAATGCCTTTGTAAAATAAAAACTAAACTAAAACTAAAAATACACGATGAAGGAAAACTAAAACGAAACAAAATTTCCAAGTTAGGTCAGAAAAAATATAGAAATAAAAACTAATATAAAAAGGTAAAACTATAATAACCTTGCTGCCACCTGCTGGATTCCTCCAGATTCACGTAAAGTACACGCAGAAGTATAAACAGTAAAATGCTTGCGTAGCAGGAGTGTCCGCTGCAGCATGCGTCACGTCGCGTGAAGTATAAACCCAGCCCAAGACCTCAAGATGCCGGTCTGTTTGTCATTCCAAGGATTAACAAAATAACAGTGGGTGGATGAACTTTTAATTACTGGGCCACAAAACTGTGCAATGATCTGTTTACTAATGCAAGCTTTTCAATCCAGGGTGAAGACTTACTACTTTAGCCTGGCATACTCCAGCTAGAGCTGCTGATTACCTGCGCATACTGCTTTTCTGGTTTTTAATCATTTGTACAAAAATATAAATAATACAATATTTATAAGCTGTTACTAATGCTCCTCTATTCAGTTTTACTTCTTGGTATCTTGATGTGGCATTTAGTGCCACTGCTCTACTGCCAGGCTGCTCTTCTGAGTATGGAAAAGTCATCTCGGATAAAGGAACTTTCGAATTATTGGATGGAAAGATTTTCTCATCAGATTGGATGGTCAGCATAGACTCCACTATTGAATGCCTAGCCCAGGATATGCAGCCAGTTGGCAGAGGTCTCCAAAACTGTGACATTACCTGACTTTGACTTTCTGTTTTATAATGTTTTAACAAATTATCTTTATGTATTTTAATCCTATATTTAGTAGTTATTATAATCTACTAGGCTGACCCACCTTTTAAGGCGACCGACTTTTAAGTTGACCACTTCTTAAGGCAATTCAATATGTAGATCAATTTGATATTTTATACAAACTCATTAATTTGGTTATATTGCATTTGAGCGGTATTACTTTAATACTCTTAGTTTCTGTTATTTTTGTGATGAAATTTAAACTTTTTTTCTATATTGAGGTCGCCCTTTTGAACCCCCCTGATATTTACTACGCGGTGAGGCATTTGTACTCCATCAACATTAATTATTTCCAGAGACATAATTTTGTCTATTTTTCCAGTGCATCGCGCACAAAAGCAAGGGAACGATGGGAGCACCAGAACTCTGCTCACATCATGTCGCTTCGTACCGCAAGCTGCAAGTAGTAAGTCTGTGATAAGCGGAATACCGCTATGCTTTCCCCTCACGGGACGGAAGGACAATCCCGACCGCTTTTATATAGTAAGAAAGAAGAAGAAGATATTGCACAGTCTGGAGAAGAAAATCATCTTTTACCTGGAAAAACGAAACTACAAATCCCATCGTGCATTGCAAAATGGACGGGGCGTGTGTGAAACTCCGCGCCTGCGTAGCACTCACGGGATGGAAGGACAATCCCGACTGCTTTTATATAGAAGGATACTTGCATGAGGATTTGTTCACTGCACTCTCTAGATGCACTCAGTAAAGAGTTCTACATAAAAATAAGTTGCATTGTTTTGTATGGAAAGGTTTGAATTTTAATAAGCAATCAGAAATAGGCAAACAATTTGAAAAGCTGAAAGCTAGTTTGGCAGATAGTATTGTAATTGTAAATTGCGAGAATGAAGGTCCTTAATATTTAAAAGATGAGTAAATGTGACTAATGACATAGGAGCTTGACACTAAAGTAAAAATCAAGTCATAAACCACCAAAAAGGGTTAACTTTTGCAGTGAAATAATTCTTTTTCACTTCCCAAGACATATCCAAGGTGTTGTCAATCCCAATCGACATGACTCTGCTCTAATAGGTCAGCCTGCTGTCAGCTTAAAGCTGTAAATTAAAGAGGCTAAGAAAGAGGCAGAGTTGGAGAGTGGCAGTGACCTTTACAGACTGATTGACAACCTCTGACCGGCCGTCTCTCCAAAGACATGCTGTTGGACAGTCAAGGATTGTCACAACTCTGCTTATTCCATGAAACCCTGTTATAACGTGGGCATCTAGATGATGCTATATTTAGTTTGCAGACTTATCTCTCCAATTTAATATCTCCTGGAAGCCCACGTCTAAATGAATTTAATTGAAGTACTCTGCTGGGAGCGCTGGCACTTCATATTGATTAGAACTGCTGGGGCTCTTGAGCAATGATATTCAATAAAGTCGGCTGCGTTGTATTGAACAATGACAGCAAACATAATGGGAAAGAAAAAATTCTTTGGGGGCAGTGGAGCGTGCGGAGGAGTATATATGTATATACTGTTACTGCAGCAGTGTAGTGCACAGCATAAAATAATGTTTGAAGCTGCAAAATAAATTTTAATGAGTGTTGCTCCAGCCGCAGAACAGAAAGGACACAGAGCATGAATGGTTTTACACAATGTCTTAAATGAAATGAAAATAATTTTTATCCTTATTTAAAGGCCTTAGGGTAAGCAAGGAGTTTCACATTAGACGTACAGTCAGCAAGAAATGCACCTTATTTTAAATTGCATAATTTCAAGGTGCTACATAGGTGCTATACTTTTAAGTCTGTATTTCTCAGGATCAGAAATATCAAAAGGTTTACTCAGTCTGGATTAACTCTCTCTGAGGTGAGACATCTGTATTTCTCCTGTTTATGACACCCTCTGTAAGATGGGTGGGTGCACTGCAGGACTAAGACAACATACTGTATCATGAACACATTGACCATCGCAGTGTCACATTGCTTTAAAACAACATTGCTTTAAAGACTGATTCAGATTATTAAGAGGGGCAATAAAATGATATAAAAAAAAAACAAAAAAAGGCAATCATATTCAGAAGAGCCCATGGTCAGCCTCAAAAACAGGCCTCAAGCCAGATAGCCTATTTCCAAACTCAACAGGCTTCAGTGCCTACCTAGGCCTAAAAATGCTGCACAGATTTTTAATAGTTTTAAATATACAAAATACCCTTCAACCAAGAGGGAAAATTATAAAGCCTCTGGCTTAAAAGACAAAGGAAAATGATGCTCCTCAAATATGAGGAATTCATTAAAGAAAAAAATGCCAAAAGGTAACACAAAGAAAATAAGAAGCAAAATGATTTATCAAAAAAGGTTATCTAAAGGGAACAAGTCCAAATGAAATCCAGAGAATAAATAAAAGAAAAAACTGAAAAATCATAAAAACCATAAAATCTAATAATCCTCACAGTAATTATCCTTTCTCCACCAGTCCTAGTGACATTCTACACCTAAACCTCAATATAAAGAGTGAGGGAAGCCCCAAAGTAGTGATATCATGATGATCCCACAGATGCTGAAGCAGTGATCCCATGGAAGGAATAGGGTTAGGTTCTGGTGGGATACCATCTTGGTAAGACAACTAGCAGAAGGAGACAGGATCAGGCAGGTACACTGGCCCTCTGTTCTCACCCCTCAGGGCTCAGTAGTGATCCTTCTACAGGTTCACCTACAGAAACCTTGTTATGACTTTTACTTCCTCTGTAGTCAAGTTTGATCATCTTCTAGATATTCTACCAGAGGCAATGAGCAACGTCAGCAGGGCGGATTGAGGACCTTACTAAATCAGGAAAACCACACCTCTCACATCACATGACTTTCTCTAGTTTCCCTATCACCTCAACCGTTCCACTGAAGATGTCATATTATCCACTATCTACTGTATATAGCCGTGCCCCAGCTGGTCAGAAAAGAGACTTAAGCTAAAATGCTTTTCATTGACTTCAGTTCAGCTTTCAACACCATCACCCCGCAAAGGGTCATAGGGAAGCTTAATATGTTAGGCTAATCATATGCAACTGCATGCTGGTCTTCCTGACAGAGAGACTACAGACAATATCTCCAGTACTATCATGCTGAGCACTGGTGCCCCTCAGAGCTATGTACTCAGCCCACTTCTTTTCACTCTGTCAATTCACGATTGTTTGGCTGCATACAGCTCTAAACCATCAACAAATTTCCAGATGAAGAAATGGTGATGGGTCTCATCGATCATGGGGATGAATCAGCTTCCAGAATGAAGATACAATGACTAGCAGACTGGCATAAGTGCAACAATCTGTCTCTTAATATGGACAACATGAAAGAGATGATTTTTGACTTCAGGAAGGCCTATGCTGTCTACACCCCACAGCACATCAAGGGTTATGTGGTTGAATCGGTCAAGAGCACCAAATTCCTTGGTGTGCACCTGATAGCTAATCTTACTTGGTCAATTAACACCACCTCCATTGCCAAGAAGGCACAGCAACGTCACCACTTCCTGAAGAAGGCAAGCCTACCTCCCCCAATTCTGCCCACATTCTACAGGGGTACCACTGAGAGTGTTCTAACCAGCTGCATCACTGTCTGGTTTGGGAACTGCAGTGTCTCTGACCGTAAGGTCCTACAACGAATAGAGCACGCAGAAGAAAAGAACATTGGGACTTTTCTGCCCTTTATTAAAGATATCTTTATAAAGCAATGAATCTGCAAAACCTATAGCATTGTGGAGGAGCACTCCCACCCGTCTTACAGTCCCTTTACCCCACTATGGTCAGGTAGAAGGTACTGTAACATTCAAACCAGATTTACTAAGATCTGCAACAGCTTTTACCCCTCGGCTGTCCAGACTCTGAACTCTGTGCTGCTCTCCTGCTCTGAGATCTGCTCCTTCTAGCTTATTTATATGCAGTGCATGTGTTACACGTGTTACTACTGTTGTTTTTTATTATTAGTTGCCATTAGTCATTATTATTAATTTCAAATTATTATTTTTATTCAATTGCGTATTATTTATTAACTAATTAATGAATGCATTTATCTATTATAGTATTGTATTGTCCAGTGTTTATCTTTATATTGCACTGCAGTCCAGTAGAATGTTATTTTGTGCCACTGTATGCTGCAATAATACTGTGCATAGATGGAATGACAATAAAGCCACCTAACTTGACCTGACTTGACAATTAGTAGTAGTGAATCAGGAGGAGAGTTTTGGTTTTGCCAAAGAGTGACATTATTAAAGGAAAACATGAAAAAGGAAATGCCCTCACATTTTTATAGCACGTAAACACGTCTGCAATATGTTAAAGGGTCAAAAGGTGGTGGCACTGGCATTCTAAACACAAGTAAGGCACATCTTAAGAGGATAAAGCAGCCCAAAAGCTACTTGTTCATCCCACCAGTTTTATGGAGAGACTTTAAAATTACATTTCAGTAAATCAATCATTATATTTCTCAGTGTCTATGTGACTCTTTTCTGCTTTCCATCTTCATCCTAAAGACATTTAGTTTAAATGGCCTGGCGTTAGTATGAATTAAACTGATATATTTTGGTCTTCAGGGTAATTGACACTTGCCTCTAATGTAATGAATATTCATTAGTTTTCATATGAAAAATGTGATCAATTTAAACATCTTTGTTTTTTTTATTAAACTTCTTAGTAAAGATTTTAAGCAGTTGAACAGTTACTGTTTCTTTTCCATCATTGTAAAAAAGAAGAAACTGAATAGATAGATAGATAGATAGATAGATAGATAGATAGATAGATAGATA
>JANRMT010062791.1:238138068-238166174 GCA_026402145.1 Polypterus bichir lapradei | reverse complement strand
ATAGATAGATAGATAGATAGATAGATAGATAGATAGATAGATAGATAGATAGATAGATAGATAGATAGATAGGACTTTATTTTTCACAAGGGGGAAATTTGGCTTTTACAAATATTCTTTATATAAATAAATGCATGAATAGTTAGATAAGTAAGTAAATAAATAAATATTCACACAAACATATGAACACACATCTGAATGTGTGTAAGTTAAGAAAATTCAAAAGAAAGAAAATCTCTAAGTTGGCTGTCCCAGTCATACCGAGACATTATGCAGATGTATTGCTGTTGGTATAAATAAGCCCCACTAAATATAGCCCCATTTTAATCTTTATTTTTTTTCTTTAAACACAATGAAAGTCTTAATATTTCAGGAAAAAAAATGAAGACAGTTACTCATTGGTAGGAAAATGGTCAGTTTTAATGAAACAGCTTTAAACGTAATGAAAAATTTTAAACATTGTTATTTTTCATGGTCATAAAAACCACACACTTTTTAAAAAATGTTAGTTTATTTTTGCATACCACTCTGCACTGAGTTCAGGCTCAAAGTGTTGTAATAAGTTCACAAGTAAAATACAATTACTTTCACAATTACAATTACTTTGCTAATTCCGTTTTGTTTGTACAGAAATTTACAGATTAGGTCAAATACACAGGAAGACAAAGCCACCCCAAACTGATTAATATAAATGGACCCTAATAATGTGTATACATTAATTGATTGCTGAACTATTATCAGTTGATAATGGAGAAGATGAAAATAAAAATTCCAGTCAGCAGCACCAGTGGAGAAAATAAACCTCTGGGGGGTACGCAGTCAGATATACATGACAAAGACAAACACATTCACAGTACTGGAGACTTTAGTCATCTAGTTACCCGACCCCTTCTGGGCATTCTAAAGTAGGATCTGTGCTCAGAAATCTCACATTTATTAAAGGCATAAAGAATTGGATGTTTTTAAATTTTGTTCAACTAAATTCAGATAAAAAAAGAAGTGTTAATTATGGGCGATTGACAAAATACTAATCTGGTTAAAGCTTTCATGGGAAACCTAGCTCTTAATTTCAAAACAGTATCCAGAAACTTAGGTGTTCTTTTCAACTCTAGGTTAAACTTTGAGTTCCATGTCAAAAACTAATTCAGTCTTGTTTTTATCAATTAAGGATTATTGCTAAAATCAGACAAATGCTGGGCTTTAGGGACACTGAAAAATTAATTTATGATTTTATTACTTCACGGCTGGGTTATTGTAACTCCTTATTCTCAGCTCTCAATAAAACAAGTCTGCCTAGGCTGCAACTGGTGCAAAATGCTGCTGCAAGACTCCTCGCCAGGTCTACAGTAAGTCCTCTGCTCATATCACCCCATTTTAGCTTCATTACATTGGCTGCCAGTTAGTTATAGCACGGGTGTCAAACTCCGGTCCTGTAGGGCCGCAGTGGCTGCAGGTTTTCATTCTAACCATCTTCTTCATTAGGGACCAGTTTGTGTTGCTAATTAACTTCTTTTTCTTTAGTTTTAATTAACTTGACTCAGACCCCTTAGTTGTCTCATTTTTGCTTAATTAGCAGCCAAACAATAATGAGACACAAAACACATGACCAGCTCACCTTTGCCCATCACACAATATCTGAAAATAAAGAAAGGTGGTGGTTGTCAGTAAGATTGATATCTCAGCTCACCAAAACATCTTGACGGTTTTCTTAGAAAAAACAGAAAAATCAACAGTTTTGGAAATGTCTGCTGTAGCAGAATGAGAGCAGCAACAAGCTGTGGAATTAAATAACGGGTTTAATTAACAGCAAGAATCGGCTTCTCATTAAGAGATTGGTTGAAGTGAAATTGGTTGGAGTTTGAAATCCCAATTTAGCTGGTCATCTGTCAGCTACGTTTCACATCTCATTTCTGTTTGGCTGTCATTTAATGAAGAAAGGAATAAATTCAGAGGATCGAATCCTTAAAAACAAGGCTATTAAAATGAAGGGAAAAGAAGTTAATTAGCAGTGAAAACCTGTCACTGATCAGGAAAAGGGTTAGAATGAAAACCTGCAGCCACTGCGGCCCTCCAGGCCCGGAGTTCGACACCCCTGAGTTATAGCATCCAGTTTAAGATCCTACATTTAACTTATAAAGCTCTGAATGGTCTGGCTCCAGTATATGTTAAAGATGTTGAGTTTTTATCATGCAGGTAGACCTCTTAAACATCTGACCAGTGTTTACTTGTTATTCCATGCCCTAGATTAAAAACAAAAGGGGATAGAGCCTTCTCTGTTATGGCCCCCAAACTCTGGAAATGTCTCCCCCTTGATATTAGAGGAACTAATTCTGTAATTACATTTAAAACTCGATTAAAACATTATTTTAGACAGACATTTCTTTCTTGTTAGGTTGTGTTTATATCTTATGTACTTAATCGATTTATTTGTTTTTAACTATGAAGTCTTGTTAATTTTTTTTTGCAATTTTATATGAAATATTGTAATGATTCTTTCTTTCATTCTTTTTATGCCTTTTTGTTTTGCTGTTGGAAAGCATTTTCTGAGTATTGCTTGAAAAGTGCTCTATAAATAAATGAAAAAAAATGAAAATATGATTACAGAATCTTTTCATCTTTTGACACACAAGCCCTTTTCATCCAATAGATTTTTCATTAATCTTTAACTATCGTGATGCCTAATCACGTGAAGCTGGAAACAACCTTAGTTGTAGTGGCAGCATTTTCATTTTTACCTGGTGTGCCTTCTTTGCTGGAGTTCTCTTCCTTTGTAGAGTGGACATATACTTTCAGGTCAGTAGCACCTTTGTTTGCTTCTGTCAGGTATGTGTAACAGGTATGTGTTCTGTCATGGACTGGCGTTCTGTCCAGGATGGTTCAAGGTCTCTTACTCAGCCAGGAGGCCAGTTTATTGGAAGTACAGAGAGAGACTAATCATATGGACTATTTGTTCCCCTGCTACAATAGGTGACAGTCTTCCTGGACTACAGTGTCTGCATGGATACCTGCAAGTTGGGAGCATACCTGCAGGGCATGCTGGGAATTGCTGTCCCGTGAGACAACCCTGTCATGGTCCATGGGTGCCACCAGGGAGAGCTGCAGGAACAGACCATCCCCACTTTAAGAACCTGCCTGACTTGAAAGTGCTTCACGGATGCAACGTGGCAGAACTGGAAGCACTTCCTCGGATCAGCATAAAAGAAGCAGAGTCTCCTGTGTGGATGAGACTACGTGGGAGCTGTGGAAGGAGACAAGAAGATTTGTATTAGTGGAAGAAGTGCATTATACTATTGTGAAAAAAGATTTGGAGGTACTGTAAAATTAAAAATCATCTTCTGTTTGAACCCAGGACTGTGTTGTGCAGTTCTGTTTGGGGATTTGGGATGCTCCTACACCCCCTTCTGGTCACAGTACCTTAATAGCAAAAGTGTGCAAGGCAGACATTAACACACTGACCAGACCCACAAACTTACTCACACCAAGCCCAGCCAGTAGATGTGAACATGCTCACCATTCCAGGTCCAGAGGATTACTTATGCCAAGCCCATCCAGCAGAAATGAACAAAGTCATTAGGTCCACAAACTTACTAACAGCAAGCCCACCCACCGGACATGAACACACTCACCAGATCCACAAACTTACTCACACTAAGCCCAGCCAGTAGATGTGAACACGCTCACCATTCCAGGTCCAGAGGATTACTTATGCCAAGCCCACCCAGCAGACACAAACACTCACCAGGCCCATTCAACAGCACATTTTGCACTGTGCAAGAGTCACCAGAGGATAACTGTACTTCCTATCCAGGATTCAAAGATGGTGAGGCAGAAATGCTATTTACTGGGCAAGTTTTTGATGCTAAAGTCAGTAATAAATATTTTCATGGGTTATCTTTTTAACATGTTTAACAATTCATTCATTCATTCATTCATTTAATATAAACCCAAACAGGTGGCACAGTGCTAGCACTACTGCTTTGCAGTCAGGCGATCACGGGTTCAGGTCCCAGGTCCTCCTTGTGTTGACTGCTCTTTGAATAGTGAGAAAAGCGATCTATAAATGTAAAGAATTATTATTAAAGATTAGTAACAGCCATGTCACAGCCTGCTTGGCCACACAGCCGGGGGATATAGCACAGAGATGGAGTCTGCTACGGAAGGAAGGAAGGAAAAGAGCAGGTGCCCTAAAAGACAACCGTTATTTACAATCTACAGGAAACCCGAGACAAGAAAGAAAGCTTTGTGTGTGTACCGAAGAGTCTGCGGAGTCCAGAAACCAACCAAATAAGTGGGACGGAGGGGAGGGGGGGATAATAAAATGGTTGAGTTAGTCTTTTGTATGTCACAAGTGTTAAAACATCTGTTGTCAGATTCAAACCAGCTCACAAGATAAGAAATGGATTAGAAGTAAGCAAAGAAAATTAAACATTAAATGTGTCAAGATATAAGAGTGAAATAGTGCATTTGAAGGGTGAGAGAATTTTTTGGATGCAACAGAACAGCACAGATGGTTTATAACAGAAAGAGCTGCTACGTGATTTTAAAACATTACTTTAAAAATGGCCTCTGTTCACAGCTTTCATTCTAATTCAATACTGGAGTCTTGCTGTTTTTTTTCAGGATTTTGAGAAAGTGCTTGCTGTGAAAGGGGCTATATGCAATAAATATTTTTTGATCTTTTGATAGAGTGATCAATTCACTCAGCCATCAGTAAGCGTTGCATTCCAACTGGTCTATTGGAGACACAACATGACTATTGGTAGCAGTGAAAAGCCTAAATATGATGGGGTAAGACAGTCTGAAGATTTGTAGCTTCATTATCAGGCTGTATTATGACTTTTGTTGAAGGAGCCAGCCAGCCAGTTGCCACATAAAGATGTATAATCTCAGGTAACTAAAGAATTATTGATTCATGCATTGGATGCTGTAATATGGCTGGCCTGCAATCAGCACAGAAGCACAGTGATGTAGGCTGCTTTTTAATTTGTATTAATTCATAGTTTGATAAAAGAATGTGAAATTGCTGGACTGAAGTGGGCAGAGGAAGATTCCTAATCTGAAAGATTTATTGATTCATTCTTTCATTATTTCTCTGAAAGCTGTAATATACTTGGCTGGAAAGGGCAGTGCAGCCAAGCGCAGTAAGCAGCTTTATGATTTCTATTAACCAAAGGTAAATTGATTCATTCATTCATTAATGGTGGTACCACATCTGTCCTGCACAATGCACTGGGCAGCTTTAGAGCTTATTTTAACTGACCGATAAATTGATTCATACAATACAGACTACAATGGGCCTGCCTAGCTGGGTGTTGTTGAGACCTTATAATATATATTGGCTCATCCATTCATTCATGACAAACTGCAAACTGTGTGTTAGTGTGTGTGTGTGTGTGTGTGTGTGCATGTTCTCACTTTGTCAGTGTGGGTATTCCTTCTATGTTTATACCAATGTGCAGGTTATGTTATTTGTTTATCCCTAGTGGTGTGGGCATTGTGGTGAAGTGGCGCCCTCTGCAAGGCTCTTGGTTAAGGCTTTGGTCTTACGTGACTCTGAATGAGATGAGCAGGCTGGTGAATATAAACTGATGAAAAACAATTAAGTAGTTATTATAATATTGCTGATAAGCATGGTCAAGTATTGTATGCTGCATTTTAATTTTTTTTTTCTTGTAACAGTGGTAAATCATAATTCCCACCCCACCCCTCCCCTTCTCATCACTGCTTGCCTTCCAGTGGTCTGCGGCTTTTCATTTTTTATGATGCTTTTATCCAAGGTGATTTATAAAGACATGCTAATTTGCTGTGAGGCATTCCCTTCAATCACATTGCGCTACACTAAAACCCGTTCCATTTGAGTGGCACAGTGTACCTCGGCAGCAGAGCTCATTTGCATTTAGCTGGAGTGATGTGAACTCCATCTTGCTCGTTATGGTACATTTTTCTTTATGGGTGCTACTGTATGAGTTCAAGGTGTTCTACACTTTGCAAAGAGCTGCATTTCTTTGAATTGTCTTTCGGTAGAAATACTTCAAAAAGACCGTCTTGCAATGAGATAAGGAGCATATGACATATACGGTTCTGCTGCTCATCCGTAACTTCTGTAAAATCACATTTATTATTTAGGTTATAATTTTCTTGCTCCTGATTCCATTCAATCATCAAGGGAAAGAACAGAAGATACCCAATGGTTACACAGGACAGTACTAATACAGTACTAATTTCAAAATCCTCCTTTTAACATATAAAGCCTTAAATGGCCAAGGTCCGGTTTACTTATGTGAATTTATCATGACTTACAAACCAGAGTGCACATTAAGATCTCAAGATACCGGTCTGCTTATGATTCCAAGAATTCATGAAATAACAGTGGGAGGTCGAGCTTTTAATTACAGGGCCCCTAAACCGTGGAATGGTCTGCCTGCTACTATAAGAGATACCCCTTCAGTCTCAGCTTTTAGACTCACTACTTCAATTTAGCATATCCTGACTAGAGCTGCTGATTAATTGTACAGACTGCATCTCTGTAGTTAGTCATTAGCACTAAAACATAAGTAACATGATAGTTAGAATTTGTTACTAACCCTCAGCTATTCTGTTTCTCTTCTTGGTACTCAAATATGGCACTCGGAGCCATGGCCCACCTGCAAAGTTGTTTTGCCTGCCTAATGTAAAGTCATCTCTGATGGAGGATCGCAGGAATTGTGGGGTAGTGGGGTCCTTTCATCGGATTGGCTGACCCAGCGCTGTCTCAGCTGTGGAATGGCCAATAGGGGGAGGGAGCTTGATGGCCGAGGTCTCCAGGACTCTAAACAAATCCAAATCATATTATATGATATCATCTACTATTAAATTCTGCTCCGTACTTGTAATATTTTTATTTTTATACTGTATTGAGGATTACTTGTGTTCTGTTCTGTGATGGTATTGTATTGTATTGACCACTTTCCTTTTGACACCAACTGCATGCCCAGCCTACCTGGAAAGGGGTCTCTCTTTGAACTGCCTTTCCCAATTTTTCTTCCATTTTTTCCCTACTAGGGTTTTCTTTGGGAGTTTTTCTTTGTCTTCTTAGAGAGTCAAGGCTGGAGGGCAGTCAAGAGGCAGGGCCTGTTAAAGCCCATTGCGGCACTTCTTGTATGATTTTGGGCTATACAAAAATAAATTGTATTGTGTATTGTATTGTACTAATACAATATATGACCAAAAGTATATGGGCAGCCCACCAAATTGTTGAATTCTGGTGTTTCAGTCACAGCCATTGTTAACAGGTGGCAATCAGGCGCATAGTCATGGAATCTCCACTGGCAGTGCATGG
Source organism: Polypterus bichir lapradei (assembly GCA_026402145.1). Classification (NCBI taxonomy): domain Eukaryota; kingdom Metazoa; phylum Chordata; class Cladistia; order Polypteriformes; family Polypteridae; genus Polypterus; species Polypterus bichir. The sequence continues at coordinate 238,158,856 of JANRMT010062791.1, read as the reverse complement.
GTCATACTGAAGAGCTCAATGACTTAATGTAGCACTGTCATAGTATGCTACTGTCGCAAATCAGTAAGTTCTTGAAAATTCTGCTCTGCTAGATCTGCCCCGGTCAACCGTAAGTGTTGTTATTATTGTGAAGTGGAAGTGTCTAAGAGCAACAACAGCCCATTCATGAAGTGGTAGATCATGTAAACTCACAGAGTGCGGCTGCTGAGTGTTGAAGCACATAGTATGTAAAAATCGCCTATCCTCTGTTACATCACTCACAAAACAGTTTGACGCTACCTCTGGAAGCAACATCGGCACAAGAACTTGGCACCAAGAGCTTATGAAATGGGTGTGCATGGCTGAGCAGCTGCTCACAAAGCTAAAATCTCTACATGCCAGGCATTGGCTGGAGTGGTGTAAAGCATGTCGCCATTGAACCCTAGAGCAGTGGAAGTGTGTTCTGTGGAGTCAAGCATCTAGTCAAGTCAAGTCAGACTTTATTTGTCACATACAATTATACATACATTATAATAATTATCCATGCTTTCAGACACAAGCCATGTGTTGTACACAGTAATGCACTCATTCAGTGAATCCCAAATGGTTTTATCCACCCATGGTTTCTGGTTTGGGTAAGTCCTGATGATGACTTTCAGGACTATTTTGTTCAGGAAATATTTAATAACACATATTACAACTTCTTTAAACAAACTGATTTTATCATCAGAAATGTGTCTGAACATTTCCTAGTCAGCAAGCATCTCTCTGCACGTCCTGGAGAATGGCTGCTGATTGGTTTGTCCAACGCACAACTTCACATGTGATTGGAGCTTCCAGCTTTAGCTTTTGTCTATCTGAGCATAAGAAAGCTGTTGGCATGGTCGGATATGCCGAATGGAGGGAGTGACTGTGCTCTATATCCGTGTTTATGTAGAGTTTTGCAATGATCCACTGTGCTGTCCCCTCTGGTAGAACATGTACTGATAAAAGTTCAGCATTATCATTTTGAGTCTACCCTTGTTGAAATTGCCCGCCACTATGAGGGCAGCATCCAGGTTATCATTCTGATGGCGATCAAGTGTGTCATATAGTTCCAGGCAGTGTCAGTTGTCTGCTTGCGATGGCGGAAGATAAAATGGTCTTCATTTAATCATCAAAGTTCCAGATCATGCAAGCAGTGACATGACAAAACAGTTACATTCCAGTTGTCGCACTGGTTTTTGTTGTCCCTCAATATATTGGATTCCTCTGTTCTGTCCATTCAGTAAACAGAAAGAGATTCAGCACACCAAATCGCATAATCTGGCACTGGCGGAGTCAGTCATGTCTCTGTGAGACAAAAGATCTTAGTCCAAAATGTCCCACTTGCTCTGAAGTCGTCCAACTTGTTCTCCTGCGACTGGATATTGGCTAGTAAGACATTATTAAGCTCTCAGCCTGTTGTGCCCCCCTCCGGTGCATTTCCATTTCTATTTCTTTCTTGGTTCACCTGCTGTCATTTTTCTGAATGATCTCCTTAGGCCAAGCTGACTCATTTACATTTACTTATCCAAGGCAACATACAACATTTATTATACAATCGGTTATATTTCTTTTTGGTTTGTTAATTGAAACACAGTGATAGTAGCAGGATTTGAACCCACAACCTTAGGGTTTGAAATCAAAAGCCTTAACCACTACACCACACTGCCCTAGCGACCACCATTCAGTGAACATGGAGTCAGAAAGCTAGGGAATGAACCATGATGCTATGTTTATGAGATTCTGCCAATCATAACTTATATTAACTAAAGTAGCAGATATCAAAAACAACGTAAATAAAATAAAACATTACACAAAGTAAACACACAGACTGATCAAAGCTGGCAGAGCAGGAATTGTACTCAGAGGTGCCTTCTTGAAAGTCATGCTTCACTATCTGGCAGTCTGATAGAAGAATCAGTTCAATGGATGTCAGGAGAATGCTACCTTCTGGACTGCAGAGTGCCTATGGAGAAGTTTAGTGATAATGGTCTGGGGCTGTCTTTCATGGTGTGGGCTAGGCCCTATCAGTCCATTTAAGGGTACTGTTAATGCAACAGCATATAAAGGACTTCCGTTCATGTGTCAACAGTTTCGGAACAGCCCTTTTGTGTTCCAACCTGACTGGGCTCCTGTGCTCCACAAGACATGGAGAAACTCGAGTGGCCAGCTCATAGCCCTGACCTCGACCCTAGTGAAAACTTTTGGGATGAATTGGAATTTCCTTGTTGTTGTGCTGTTCCATCATTTTGATATTCTTCCTTCACTACTATAGTAATTGTAATGTTATTTGGTGTCTTCCTTCCGCACTGTTAATGTTTCAGACTCCTAGAACATTACATCCAACACTAACTAGTATATTGCATCTCTCAAAATACCTCTGTAAAAACTTACTCGTTCAATATACAAGGGGGTATCCAAAAATATTTCAACCAGAATTGAAAAAAAATATAGTTTTAATAATTTTTACTTACTCAAACTTTAGTCTCCTTCAAAGTACTCTCCATGTGAATGAATGCACTTGTTCCAAAGTTTTTCCCACTGGTGGAAACATTTTTGGAATTGCTGAAGAGGAATGTTGTCCAATGCCTGCAGCGATTTTTCTTTGACTTCCTCCATGGTACAAAAACACTTCCTTTTCAGTTCTTTTTTCATATGTGGGAACAAGAAAATGTTGCTCGGAGCAAGATCAGGCGAGCAGGGAAGGTGGCAAGAACTCCAAGATGCACAAGTCAATACAGAAATCTCTTCAATAGTCTGATGAGGATCTCTGTAAAATTGCAATGTGAACTTCTTCAAGATTTTCGTCATTCCTAATTGTGGAAGGTCGGCCAGCTCTTGATAGGTCTTCAAGTGACATTTCCCCTCATTTGAAATGTGAAAACCACCCGTTTTACTTAAAGCTTCCTCTTTAAAGGCAGTTTCAAGCAACACTATAGTTTCAGCAGCTGTTTTCCCTAAGAGAAAACAATATTTATGATCAACCATCGCAAAAATCGCAGAACATGTTAAATAAGCACCAAGAAAAACTGACACGGAATGCTGTACGAACAATACAGAGCAACACCACTTGGCAGAATGTGACAGAATAATGTAAGTACATTACACCTAGCAGTGAAATTCACAGCTAAGTCTAGATTCCATGCCAGGTACAGATTCCGGTTATTTTTTGTACCCCCTCATATGTATTAATATGTGTAAGTGTGGATGGAGATCCAAATCATGAAAATTTATTAAAACATCCTTCCATTTTTCAGAGCTTGCTTACTTAACTACCAAAGATAATGGGAGACACAGCCTAATTTAGCAGCACTGAATTTAAGACATAAATCAGAACTGGATGGGATATTGTACTTCACACAGTGCATAGATTCACTTATACCAAATTTCATACATACACAATTTTTTAAAATATTTTGAATAGCTGTTAAAAAATTGTTATCACAATGTACAAGTGCCCCTTCTACTCATATAAATAACTAAAATCAAGGCAAACTTTTGCAGATTCTTGTGTCAGATGCAATGCAATACTGTTAACCACTGATTCTTTCTTCTCTAAATTAACACTACAAGGAGTTCATACACTGTCTATGGACATTACCTGTGGCTCCTTCAGCTCAAGGGAGCCATCCAAATAAACAGCCACAATGCATCACAAAGTAAACACAGGCACATCTAGGGGGTGGTTAATCTTAAACCTGCATTGTCAGCAATTCATACAACTTCTGGATATACACAGGTCAGTATGAAGTGAACCCAGCTATACTGGCCAGTAATTGGCTGCAGGGTCATATATATTTAATAATAAAATACCCAGAGATTTGACTTCAGGTAGGTTTTGAGAACTGCCAGACTTCTTCCACGCCACTGAGTAGACTGGTGAACTAGAAAAGCGATTGATGTCAAACCATTGAATTGAGATTTCTTCTTAACCGGTCACTCAACCTCAGTTAGAGGTCATTATACACAGTGTATTAATAAAAGTTTGCTTTGTATTAATTTATCAAATTTCAGGTATTCAACATTTTATTTTTCCAAATACTGTATTTCCACATGGAGGCAGCTATGAACACATGTATTGGGGTTCTATCACTGACACCAAAGTCACTATGGAGGTCTAAGCACTCCATGGTGAAAAGGCCGCTGGGATGAATGAAATCCGACCGGTTATGTTGAAAGCCTTGGATATTGTTGGGATATTGTGGGTGACATGTCTATTCAGTGTTGTGCGGAAGGCAGGTAAATCACCCTTGGAATGGCACACTGGTATGGTGGTCCCTATATTTTACAAGGATGGCCAGAAGCTGTGATTCAACAACTGAGAAAGATGCTGGTGGGAAGAAGCCATCCAAAAGTTTGAAGGCAAAAGCACAGGATGAACAATATGGATTCTGTCCTGGCAGTGGACCAGTTGACTAGCTCTTCTCTTTGGCATGTGTGCTGTATGATGCATGTGAGTATGCGAATCTAGCCTACATATGTTTTGTAGATTTGAAAAAAGTGTATGACCGTGTTTCTCAGGACGTGTTGTGGGAAGTGCTCCAGGAATATGTGGTAGCAGGGCCTCTCTTTCATGTCACTTTTTCCTTGCATGAATGCAGTGAGAGCTGTGCCCAAATAATTGGTGTTAAGTCACTATGGGTATCAGACTCCCAGACTGTGTTCTGTCACCACTCCTGCTTGTGGTTTTCATTGATCAGATAGCAAAGCACAACAAAGGATGTGAGAATGTCGAATCAGAGAAACTAGTGTTGTTGTTTTATGTAGACAATGTTGTCCTCTTGATGGTGACCTTCGGCACCCACTTGAGCAGTTTGCTGCCAAGTGTGTAAAGAGGCTGGGATTTGGATCAGTACCTTCAAAACCTGAGGTTTTGCTTCTCTCTTGGAAAAAAGTTGATTTCTCTCTCCTGGTGAGTGGGAACCAACTGTCCTTCATGAAGGAGTATCTCAGGATCTTGTTTATGAATGAGGGGTGGTGGAATAGACAAGCTGTTCTGTGGGTGCTGTACCGCTTCATAGTAGTGAAGTGGGAGCTAAGTCTAAAGACAAAATTTTCAGCTTACTAGTCTCTCTGTATCCCTATCTTCACCTTCGGTCATGAGTTGTGAGTAATGACCGAAAAAAAAAGATCACGAATACAAGTGGCAGAAATGAGGTTTCTTCACAGGGTGGGTAGGATGATACTGTAAGATTGGGTGAGAAACGGGAAAGCCTCAGGATAGAGCTGCTGCTCCACTGGATCAAGAGGAGTGAGCTGAGGTGGTTGGGCATAACCATCATTAGGATGTATCTTCCTAGAGCTGCCCTGGGTGGAGATCCTTCCATCTTTAGGGTGATCACACTCCTCAGACTTTCTGGGTTCTGGAAAGAAGAAACTGAATGTTGGTTGAGTCTAAGATTCATGAAGAACAATGCAGGCATGGAACACTTAGCCAGCTTTTTACCCTCAAAAGGATCTGGAATGTTCATGAGAATATGATCAACCCATCCTCCTGTGTTTTGTGGATTGGCAAAAGGCACATGACCACATCCCTCAGGGTGTCCTATGGGGGTTGCTTCTGGAGTATGGGGTCCCAGGCCAGCTGTTTCCGGGTATTCGACCTCTGAATATCCAGAGCAAAAGCTTGATTTGCATTGGCGGCATTAATTCAGACTTGTTGCCATTGGTTTTGGGATTCTGCCAGTATTGCCCTTTGCAACCGACTTTGTTCATAATTTTTATGGACAGAATTTCTAGGTGCAGCCAAGGAATGGAGAGTGTCTTTGGTGAATTCAGGATCACATGTTTTCTTTTTGTGGGAAATGTGGTACTGCTGGTTTCATTTTGCTGTGACCTTAGATACACAATTGGGTTGTTTACAGCTGAGTGTGAAGCGCTGGATAAGGATCATCAGCTTCAAATCTGATTCCATGGTTCTTGGCCAGAAAGGGGTGGAGTGGGGTGAGTTCTCTTGATTAATCTACATTCCTACTCTCATTTATGGCCAGAGGCTTTGAGGAGTGACTGAAATAACTAGATCACGAATATAAGTGGCAAAAATAAGTTTTGCCTTCTCAGGGTGTCTGGGCTCAGCCTTAGAGATAGAGTGAGAAGCACTGATATTCAGGAGGAGCTCAGATTAAAGCCACTGTTTCTTCGTATTGAAAGGAGCCAGCTGGAGTTGTTCAGGCATCTGATTAGGATGACTCCTGGAGGCCTCCCTGGGGTGATGTTTTGGACATCCAACTGGAAGGAGACCTTGGGACAGTCCCAGGACACACTGGAGAGATTGTATCTCTTGGATGGCCTGGGAATGCCTTGGTGTCCCCCCGAAGTGGTTGGTGGGGAAAAGGGATGTCTAGGCACCTTTGCTTAATCTGCAGCCTTTGCATGGATGGAAGCATGCATTGGGTTTTTCGGGGAATTGTTTCTTTTCTTAGAGAGTCAAGGTTGGGGTCTGTTAATAAAAGAGGGACTGTAAAAGCCCACTGAGGCATTCTTTGTGTGATAATGGGCTATGCAAAAATAAATTGTTGTTGTTTCAGAATTCATTACAGTTGAGCCAATTGACTACAGCCTTAGATAATCAGAAAGTGAAGAGACAAACAAGCAAATAATTCATAAACATAATAATAAAGAACAGAGTCGTTTTAGGGGTGCTTCAACAATTTGTATAATTGAAATGATTGATTTATTGATTGACTGGTGGGGCTGCAAACGTCATAACCTGGACCAGTTTCCATCTGATTGTGAAACCATTTATTGTGAAAATCAGACTGGGCCCTCTCCAACTGTGGTTGCTATAGTGACAAAGCCATGTTTGCTTGGTCCGTTGCCATGGCAACAACTTAAGGTTGTTTTCACCTCGTTTGATTTTCTTGTTCTGAATGACTTGGATGCTATTTCTGCTCCTCCATGTTTTCTACACGCTTAAATGGCCTATTTATTTTTTTCCTTGACATGTTTGTTTCTGACATTGTTATTTTGTCCATTGGGATTGAGGCCATAACCTTACAATTTTCCATTTGTTCATGCAGCCCTTTATGTTCCAGTTTTTACCTGCGGTTATTACTCTATTCTTTAGGAGATGGGATAGGAGGTCCAGTTGGGTCAGGATTTACAAATATTGCTATAGAGTACACGACAGATGTCAGGCCATTGGGAGTCCTACTGGTGTGAACACTAACAGTGACAACTTATTTAGCTTTGCCACGTACCCCCCTGCAGTGGTTGTGCTATAATTCCTGATTATAAAATTCCATTTAAAGACACTTTTAAAAGGTGGGTCAATAGGTGGCAGCAGAGAGACTTTATAAATTAAATGTGGCTCCCTGCTAATCACTGCAGAGGCAACTCACAAGGTGGGACTCAGGTCAGCAGCCTGGAATCACCAGAGGGAACTCTACAGGAACTGTCTCAGGGGTTTCAAACGCATATCCTCACCCTATTCTGGACTATTCTGGAATATACCTGCTGCGTAAATACTTAGTACATAACAAGGGAGTCTTGAGCCATTGTCATATATGAACTCCAAACAAGGATGTCCTTCATTTACACTTACTGGTGGAGTCCAACATGCTGTTGTAAATGCAGCATGACAGACTGAAGAAATCTTCTTCTTTTTTGGGGTTTTTCTGGTGGTTGGCAGACCAATATAAAGGTGTATTATCACTACCTACTGAACTGGAGTGTGGAGCAGAGACTCAGTTAGCATACCTTAACTTGGGGGGGGGGGGCTATATAAAAAATAAACCTTACATAATATTAAAAAGTTCAACACTTTTTAAAATTCAAACAGTCTGATCCAATTTGTTGTCAATATGGCCCTCCTGTCCCAAAGATTTCTATTTTTCAGAAAGATGTTTTCTTTGCACCTCATATGCAGTACCTTCTGAATAAAGAAATGTAACAGAAAGCTTTCTTTAATCAGCTAGGTTCATTTACATTGTAAGAAAAACCACAAACAGTCATAAAGAGTTGGGGCACCTGTAGGGAAATCCTGTATAACTGGAAACAAAATGCAGGTTATGAATGCAAAAAAGAAAACAAATGTCTTCATAGTTGCAAGTCTCAAGATTGTGGAACTTTCCGATGATAAAGACTTCCAGAAGGAAGAGGTGGGTCCAGGTGAATGGACACCAAAGTGATGTCAAGGGTGGTAAACCCATCAATCCTCCGGTCTGTATAGGTAGGAAGAGACAAGTGCCATCCTGTTTACAATCACCCTGGTGTTATGTAGTTCCCACTGTGCATTATAAAGTATTTCAAACACACCCATCAATTTACAGATAAATGGTATGTTCCAGAAAAACCACCTCTATTATTAAGTAAATATACTACTCAAAAAAAGAACAGGAACACTTTTTTTTTTTATTATTAATTTTATTGCAATCCATAAAAATCAATCAAGTTTTTACAAAAAGAAAAATTGAGTTAAGGACAAATCGATCCCCACCCCTGAGAGAGAGAGCAAACGGCATGAAATTTAAGGCTTGTAAACATAACTAAATTAATAAATTCTCTGTGCTTTATGAGCTTATTTTAAAATATGACTGATCAGATCCTGCCATGTTTTGAAAAAAGTCTGTACCGATCCTCTAACTGAGTATTTGATTTTTTCCAATTTCAAATAGTATAAAACATCGGTTTCACACTGACTTAAAAGAGGAGAGTTTGGGTTCTTCCAGTTTAGCAAAATAAGTCTGCATGCCAAAAGTGTAGTGAATGCAATCACAATTTGTTTGTCTTTCTCCACTTTAAGCCCCTCTGGAAGAACCCTAAACACAGCTGTTAATGGGTTAGGAGGGATTGTGACACCAAGGCTGTCTGAAAGGTAATTAAAAATTTTGGTCCAGAATGATGTTAATTTGGTGCAGGCCCAGAACATGTGACCCAGTGAGGCTGGGACTTGATTGCAGCGTTGGCAGGTTGGATCTTGCCCAGGAAACATTTTGGAGAGTTTTAGACGAGACAGATGTGCTCGATATATAATTTTGAGTTGTATAATTGTATGCTTTGCGCATATGGAGCTTGAGTGAATTCTCTGCATTGCTACTTTCCACTCCTTTTCTGATATATTAATTGAGAGATCTTTTTCCCAGTGTCCTCTTGGATCTTTGAAAGGGAGGGATTGTAAAATGATTTTATATATTGTAGAGATGGTGTTTAAGTCCTTGAGATTGAGCAATATTTTTTCCAGCATGGATGAGGGTGCAAGATGAGGAAAATCAGGAAGGTTCTGTTTAACAAAGTTCCTGATTTGAAGATAGTGAAAGAAATGTGTAGCTCGAATGTGCGAACAGGAACACTTTTTAATCCGAGAATAGCATCAAGTGGCCCTGCATCGGTCTGTCGTGGTGAAAAAGGAGCTGAGCCGTAAGGCAAAGCTCTCAATTTACTGGTCAATCTACGTTTCCTACCCTCACCTATGGTCATGAGCTGTGGGTAGTGACTGAAAGAATGAGATTGCGAATACAAATGGCTGAAATGAGTTTCCTCCGCAGGGTGTCTGGGCTTTCCCTTAAAGATAGGGTGAAAAGCTCGGTTATCCGGGAGGAGCTCAGAGTAGAGCCGCTGCTCCTCCGCATTGAGAGGAGTTAGATGAGGTGGCTCGGGCAATTGATCAGGATGCCTCCTGGACGCCTCCCTGGAGAGGTATTCTGGGCATGTCTAACTAGGAGGAGGCCCCGGGGAAGACCCAGGACATGCTGGAGGGACTATATCTCTTGGCAGACCTGGGAACGCCTCGGAATTCCCCTGGAAGAGCTAGTAGAAGTGGCCACGGAGACGGAAGTCTGGGCATCTCTGTCCAAGCTGCTGCCCCTGCGACCCGATCTCGGATAAGCGGAAGAGAATAGATGAATGGATGGTATAGCATCAAGTCAATGAAACTTCTGAGATATTGATCAGGTCAGTTAAGTAGCAGAGGGGGTTGTTAATCAGTTTCAGCTGCTTTGGTGTAAATGAAATTAACAACAGGTGCACTAGAGGGGCAACAATGAGACGACCCTGAAAACAGGAATGGTTTAACAGATGGAGGCCACTGACATTTTTCTCTCCTCATCTTTTCTGACTGTTTTTTCACTAGTTTTGCCTTTGGTTACGGTCCGTGTCACTACTGGTAGCATGAGGCGATACCTGGACCCTACAGAGGTTGCACAAGTAGTCCAACTTCTCCAGGATGGCACATCAATACGTGCCATTGTCAAAATGTTTGCTGTGTCAAGGGCATGGAGGAGATTCCAGGAGACAGGCAGTTACTCTAGGAGAGCTGGACAGGGCCCCTTGTAGAAGGTCCTTAACCCATCAGCAGGACCGGTGTCTGCTCCTTTGGGCAAGGAGGAACAGGATGAGCACTGCCAGAGCTCTACAAAATGACCTCCAGCAGGTTGGCCACTAGTATGAATGTCTCTGACCAAACAATCAGAAACAGACTTCATGAGGGTGGACTGAGGGTCCAATGTCCTCTAGTGGGCCCTGTGCTCACTGCCCGGCATCGTGGAGCTTGATTGGCATTTGCCATAGAATAACAGAATTGACATATCCACCACTGGCGCCCTGTGCTTTTCACAGATGAGAGCAGGTTCACCCTGAGCACATATGACAGACGTGAAAGGGTCAGGAGAAGCCGTGGAGAATGTTATGCTGCCTGTAACATCATTCAGCATGTTCCTTTAAACCTGGACTAATTTCCTTCATGATTTGTAACACTTTAATCATTTTTTCCTCTTAATCTTCTTTTGCTCTTTTAATCTTTCTTCATAACTCATCCCCTTTAGCCCAGGAATAAGCCCAGTAACTCTTCTTTGGACTTTTTCTAGTGCTGCTATGTCCTTTTTGTAGCCTGGAGACCAAAACTGCACACAGTACTCCAGATGAGGCCTCATCAGTGTATTATAAAGCTTGAGCAGAACCTCCTTGTACTTGTACTCCACAAATCGTGCTTTATAACCTGACATTCTGATAGCCTTCTTAATGGCTTCTGAACACTTCTGAACAACTTGATAGTGTAGAGTCTACTACGACTTCGAATCCTCCACATAAATTGTACATTTTCTATTCAAATCTAACATTTTTACCTCCTATTTGTAATACTTTACATATACTGACATTAGATTTCATCTGTCACAAATCTGCCCAAGCCTGTGTGCTGTCCAAGTCCTTCTGTAATGATTTAATGGATTATCTGCCAATCCACCTATCTTGGTATCATCTGCAAACTTAACCAGCTTGTTTCTTATATTCCTATTCAAATCAACCATAACCCTCTGCTTTCTGTGTTTGATACAATGTTGCACCCACCTACAAACAATCCCCTGAACTCCCACTTCTTTTAGTTTGATGCCCAACCTCTCATGTGGCACCTAATCAAATGCTTTCTGAAAGTCAAGATAAATAATATCTTCTCCAATTTGATCATTTTCTTTGGTTGCTTCCTCATAGAATTCCATCATGTTAGTAAAACACGACCTCCCTCTTCTGAACCCATGCTGACTGTTCAGAATAACTCCTGTCCTTGCCATGTGTTGCTCAATCTTATCCTTAATAATTCCTTCCATTCATTTTCCTGTGATGCAAGTTAAGCTTACTGGCCTATAGTTGCTTGGATCTGCCTGGTCACCCTTTTTATATAATGGGATAATATTTGCCATTTTCCAGTCCTTCGGAATCTCTCCAGTGTGTAGTGACTTTCTAGGGTTTATAGGGTTTATATACGTACTTGCTAACCTCATTAAGAACTAGAGGGTAAATATTATCTGGTCCTGGTGATTTGTTTGATTTCAGATTAATTAATCTGAGCAGCACTTCTCCCTCTTCAATTTCCAAATCCCTCAGTACCTCCTTCGTAGTCCCGTTTACCTCTGGGAGGTTATCCACTTGCTCTCTTGTAAACACCTTAGAAAAATGTAAGTTTAGAGCATCCGCTATTTCACTACCTCTATTTTTTAATTTTCTTTTACTATTCCTGATGCACTTGACCTCCTCCTTGACTGTTCTTTTACTACTAAAATACTGAAAGAATCTCTTAGGGTCTTCTTTCACCTTATCTGCTATATTCCTCTTTAACTGTCTTTTAGCCTCCCTAATATCTTTCTTAATGGTTGCCCTCATGTACTCATACCCTCTACGATTCACACTGGAGTTATTCGTCTTGTATGACTTATATATGTTTTGTTTTTCCTTTGCAGCTTCTTTCTCAAAGGAAAAACCCACTGTGGAGTTTTCGAAATTTCCTACTAATTCCAAATTTTAGGTATGTATCTGTCCTGTGTTACATGTAAACCATTTTTAAATCTGTTCCCGTGTTCCTCAGTTGTCTCTACACTTAAAAGCTTATCCCAGTTTCTCCTACTTAGACTTAGACCACATCTCTTCAAAATTCATCCTACCAAAGTTAAACTACAAAGTTAAACGAAGTTAAACAGTTTTAGTTTTTGCATCTGCACTCTTACAAAACACAGAGAATTATATACTGATTACAAAATGCTAAATCCAGATAAAGTTCACCCCATGTTGGTGCTTTAACATACTGAGCTAAAAAGCAGTCGCTGGTTACTTCTAAACACTCCTACTCTTGTGCTCTGCTATTTGCAAGGTTGCCCCAGTTAATATTCAGATAGTTAAAGTCCCCCGTGACTATAATATCCCCCCTGTAAACTTGTCTTTTTAATATTTGTGCATTCAAATTACTATCTGCATTGGGTGGTCTATAATACACTCCTAAAATAAGGCCTCTTTCTCTAATGCTTTCCAGATGAAACCACATGTCCTCACTAAGATGGGGCTCATCAACCAACTGAAAAGGACTTGTGTTTAAATTCTGTTTGACATAAACAGCAACGCTCACCCCCGTTTTTCTGTTCTGTCTCTCCTTCCTAAAAAATATGTATCCCACTTTGTGATACTCATCCCCATCTTAGTTATTTTGCCAGACTAACCAACAAGAACTAATGTTTTTCTTTTAAAAACTTTTAATTTAGGTCTGGCTGAAGAAGGTCTAATTATAATTGTGTGAATCAAAGTGGGGTAGGGATGGGTGCTGTATAGCAGATTGCTATAAGTGCCTGTTCTGTTCTTCTTATTAGGCATTTTTAAAAGACCCATTTTCAAGTAGGGCCCCGGGGTGTGGCACCAAGTCACCCTGATGGTAGATATGCCCATACATATAATAGTCTTCTTTATTCAACCTCACAATCTTGGACTTTATCAGTTTATTGGTATATACTAGCTGTGCCAGCCACTTGAGATGAGTTGAAATCTAAATAATCAACATATTACACCATGCAATTAATATGTTTCTGTTATATGCCATTTGGTAGGGGGTTTGTAAAAGCAGTGTTAATACTTGTGATGTGCTATCTGTCGGAATTATAAGTGCAGTGAGTGAAAATTTTTGTGAGGCACCATTTTTTGGCATGTCACAGACATCAACCAGACAGAAACATAGACATCTATCCTTTCATTTAGATGGATAATATCACCAACTGATATGCTTACTCTAAAAAAGGGGTAATTTTCATGTTATTTGTAATTCATTTTCTAATATTGCCATTTTATATCACTCAAAAAAAGAATTTGTTGTAGGAACTTAATTCAATTACGTGTACAACTTTCACTCAAATTTAAACTCATTTAAAATTAGCTAATCTAATTGGAAAAGAAGTAGTGGAATGAATTAGGTGAACATAGCTTAATTGAGTTACTTATTTAAACCGACTACTGTGTTTTGTTAAACCAAATTAGTGAATGTTAAAATTTAAATTTGTTGATTGCACACTCGAGTACTGCATGATAATTTCCAGTCAATTAAACAAACCCTCCAAAAATAAGACCAAAATCTTTATTCTTAGAAATTTTATTTTCACATTTGAATGCAGATGCATAGTCATCTAATCACTACCCACAACCACATCATTAATGAATGACATTTCCAAGGAGCCAATCACACCTAGATAATTAACATATTAAATCAGCGCCCGTGGCCACAAGAAGTAAAGCCTGCTCATGTGGTTTAGGGTGTGCAACAGATTTGCCAGACAATTAAAGACAAACACACTCAAAGCCACCTTCATAGCTGCACAAATCTTTGGCACTTAAATTACTGTTATGTCCAATCTTTATCTTTATCTAATGTCTGTAATATTTTTAAAAAAGGGGTGTTCCTGTAATGCAAATTAACTCAGTTTATGCTAATAAACCATTTTTTTTGGCACCAAAAATAACTAAAAACTGGTTAAGCATTCTGGAAAACTTAAAAGAAATACTTTTATGTGAAATAATCTTGGGAGTAAATCATCAGGTCGCAGGTTGATTAGCACACACAAATACAAATTCCACTGCACACTGTACATCTGACAAGAAAGACTCCTGTAAATCTAAAGTTCTAATATAATCTTTAGTTATAACTATAATAATATATAGTTACGAGCGGGCTAAACCCCTGGTGCCTTCGGAGCCCATACCTCTCCTCAGAACCTTTGGTGCCTCGACCTTCAGCTAACTAACAAACCTAAATACAAACATTGGTGTTATGAATAGATAATTTTTTTAATAGTTTGTTCCTGTGAAAGCAAGTTTAGTTGATCCAAAATAAAAACTATGACTTTCTTGATATTAAAAACCATGACTTTTTAATATCAGAAAGTAAAAGTCAATAGATGGAAAGCACAGAGTGAAAATATGTGTGTCTGTTAAAAAAATCCAATAGTTATGGCTAAAGTCGATTCAAGATACTATCCAAAGAGAGAGGGAGAGGACGGATATTAGTGTGGACTGTGACATCGACATGCTTTCACAGTTACGCTTGGAGCTACAAAGATGAATGAACGTTCTTTTTTTTTTTTGTTTGTGATTATTAGCATTTTGTATGTTTTGTTTTATAAAATTAACCATTATTTGTTCTGCTTATTTACTTTACAAATTTGATAGCTGCCTTTCTTATATTAGTAGTTTCACCACTGTGATCCAGCAGATATCACACAGCCATCCTATCTGAGGATGAGAACTGCCGTATTTTTTTGCATTGTATTTTCGAATTCCTGCACCGCCAGTTTGGTTCATGTTGACGCTGCCATGCTGTGCTTCAGAAGGGTTCCTGTACATCGTGACAGCTGGTAATTGTAACACATGATGTCATCACCATGACAATATGAATGTTGTTGTTGCAAATTGTAGATTTTGTTGAAAATTGTTTTGTGGTGTACTACCTATTAAATCTTTATGTATTTTTCACTAAGATTTTTGGGTGAGATATTGGGCTTTAGCAAGTAAGATTTTTTTTACTTTTTGTTCAAACCTTTACTAGGTTTTTTTGTTTATGATTTCTCTCTTTAATTTTTGGGGCCTTTTTTCTCTTGCTCCTGTTTCTTTCACTTGTGGCGGAGCAGTTAGTTTTAGCTTGAATAAGCAGAAAATCAAACCTGTCAAAATCTCTTCACACATTGTCACGCATACAAGCCAGAGGGTTGACTTCCTGACCCACCTAAGGTACGTGGTACCTCCCCGGGACGAGAGGCGGTACCATCGCTAAGAGTCATAGCCTTGAGAATACACCCCTTGAGGGCAATGAAGCCAAGGAAGCCCAGCCTTTTCTGGGCTGCTGAGTATAAAAAGATGACGTCTCATTTCAGACCTGATGACTACTGAGAGTGACAGAGAAAGAGCTCATCCTGTATAAAAAAAACACTTTCTCAAGGGAATTGTCCCAGCACACATATTTTATTTAATCATTTTTTCTTTTGTTGCAATTAAATGAGGTTTGAATTTTTCCCTGCTTCATCATTAGCCCCGCTACACACATCTACCAGAAAAAAAATACATTAAATGGAAATTGCAGCAATTCATGCAATTTATGATTGACAGATTATTTCAACTTTGAAAGGAGGAGGAGGCTGGTCTTGAACTCTAGTTTTGTTAGTGATAAAAATACTCGTTCTAAACTAAAAGCTGAAATTCAAAAGTCAGAATCGTCTTTAACCTTAACTTTAAAGCTAGTAAAAGATGATGATAGAATAGTCGGCAGGATCTGAGATCCAGTGAAAAAGAAGTCAACCTTCTTGAAGAGAGTTGACTATCCCATGAAAATAATTCAGATTTGTTAATTTCCATTTCTCATGTACCGATGGCACTGAAGCAGGCAGTAAGTTTGTCTTTGGAAAATGTGCATCCAAGTGTGATAT
The DNA here is from genome assembly GCA_026402145.1 of Polypterus bichir lapradei. NCBI lineage: Eukaryota > Metazoa > Chordata > Cladistia > Polypteriformes > Polypteridae > Polypterus > Polypterus bichir. Next base: position 238,142,693 of record JANRMT010062791.1, on the reverse strand, counting down.
TCATAATGAGGTGGTTATCAACAGCATTCTGTTCGAACATCAGGCCATGCTGACAAGCTGCATATCCCAGTAGTAATAGGCTAATCAACAGCAATTTAAAGCTAAATGCACACGAAAGAAAAATGCTGTATTCACTACCTAGAAACAACTGACTATGTACAATTGAAATGGTAGAGGATCCCAGCTCTTGAATAATATATCAGCTCTATTACTTTAGTACTAGCACTCTAGCTCTTTGGTACTGTTTCTCTCCAGAAAATCCTTGGGTACCATTGGTTTGACTTTGTGTCGAATGAGCGGTTGCTCATGAAGTCCTAAATGAGGCATATTACCTGCATTGTGAGGGAGCATCATTTACAGTATTACGGCCATGTGGCTGGATTTCCCAGAGGGTGATCCGGCTCACAGGATCCTCATTGCTGAGAACCCGAATGGCTGCACAAGGCCAAGGGGACACCCACGTAACACCTGCTGCAGCAGATCGGGACTGGACTGCATGTCTGCCTGGGGGGATTGTCAACCAGGATCCCAAGCTGTTTCATTGTGTGGTGGGTGCGGCAATGCCAGTACCAGTGCATGCTCCCCAAATTGACTTGACTTGACTTCTAGTATTACTGCTTTGTTTTTAGTTGCTAAGTTTGTTTTTGGCTGCCATTATGAAATCATTTGTTGAACTCAAAATGGACACTAATGAGAGTACGTTTTTCATGCCACTGGATCTTTTCAAACTCACTTTGGTTTACTCATTATAAAAACATTTAATGAATCGGGCGAATTATCAGGTACCTTAATGGGTAAGAAAGCACAAGGTTTTTGGGAAAGAAAAGAATGAAGCTGGGATATCCTAGTAAGGCTAACCAGATCACCAATGAATATGGCCTCCCGTCCCAACCTTTTTTGAATGCACATACAATCACTCAACATGAACTACTCAACTATGTGACATCAAAGACAGCAGTGTAGAATATGGATAGTTTTTAGTGTATAAAACATGTATAATTATCCATCCATTTGTTTTACAATCTCACCTAATCAATGTTTAGGATTATAGGGGACATTGCACAAATATATATATTTTTTGTTCTTTATTTCACCTTATACTATTTCTTATATTAGGAACTTGTTAGTTTTCACATACCCCTTGGGGTCAAAGCACAGGGTCAGCCATTGTACAGCGCCCCTGGAGCAATTACAGGTTAAGGGCCTTGCTCAAGGGCCCAGCAGACTAGGATCTCTTTTGGCAGTGATGGGGATTCGAACCGGCAACCTTCTGGATACCAGCACAGATCCTTAGCCTCAGAGCCACCTCTCCACCCCGAAAATTTGCAATCCTTTCAAGTCGATCACTCAGCCAGTGCTTGGGTAATGGTAGATAAAATTATTAATGAATTCAGGGAATTCTAATCTGTGATTTGTTAACAGCAATGAACATAAAGCTGCAGTCAGATGTCATTATATTATTTGATTCAGTTTATTTTTTGTATTAGCCAGTTTGAATTTATATGTTGTGAGGCCCAGGACGAATACAGCCACCTCAACCTGACATGCAGAGAGATGAGTTTTGCACACAAAACCCATTTTATATACATAAATCCAGCACAGCCAGTAAGCACAGTCCCTTCTTTGCCATCAGTCCTTCCGCCTCCGCTCCTCCTCAGGCTTTGTCCTCTTACTCCCAGTTCTGGCCATTCACCCCTTTTTAGAGGGCACCCACAAGGACTCCAGGTGCCCAACAAGCTTCTAGGAGTGGCAGAAGTGTTGCCAAATAGGGCCCTGCAAATGTCCATGCACACCCTGGGCTGGGCTGCCATCTGTCGGTCCGAACGGAGAAATTGTTCTGGAAATACACTCTCCCCCCGTCCTTCCATAATCAGGACATCCTGACCGGGTAAGTATAAACGTATAAACAACATTTAAATCTAAGCATAGCTTTAACAAGGTCATACAAGACAACATCCAGCATGCCAGATGCCTACTAACGCCATTGGATCAAAGCTACTGTAGTGAACTGGGGCTTATCAAATCTTGCATATGCTTGTTTCAAACTATAGCTGCTTTTGTAAATGTAGGTTAACCAAGAAATGTACTAATACATTACTGGATCAAGAGCCTGTGTTAAGAACACTTTTGTAAAAACAGTCCATTATAACTGAGCCAGAAAAAAAAAAAAAAACTTTATGTAATTTTGGGAACTTTAGTAGCACTGTATATGATAAGAAAACCTTAAATGTCAGGCTGATGTAGACAAAGTATCACGACAGCCTTACATAAGACGCACTGACGTTAACACAAGTGATCTTATCATCAAACACATTTGTAAGTCCATGACTAACTCACAAATTAGGATGCAGGTGCTTTTGTTTATCAAGATAAGAGATATAAAATGTTTGGAAACTTAATGGATATCAACTTCAGGAAATTACTCACTGTCCAAGCAGAACAAAAACTTCTAGACCCAGTTACTACTCATTGTGGCTAGGCATTGTTCTTTATTTTTTACGACATTTTCCAGTACAAGGTGGTATTGCAGCCATAACAAAATGAAAGATCTCTTCTCAGGTGGACAGCACCTTTTGTAAGAGTAAAGGATGTGGTGTTCTTCATTTTGTTTTGAACATGAATATACACCTTTTATTTTTCATATAATTTGTATTGCAGGCAAGATGCCTACAGGCGCCCATTAAGCCCATCACCCACTCTTTAGCTTAGCTGGACTTTTATTATTGTCTGACCCTTGGGGAGTCACCCACACCCAGAGGTAGTCATGATATGCAAATATGGACAGAGCTCCCCAGCTAGGATATATCTGAATGAAGCCATCAAAAAAATATGGCTAAGAGTGACCCTTAACAAGCACTTAAGAGTGTTTTGTTCTTGAGTGTGAAGCGGCTGGGATGAGGATCAGCACCTCCTAGTCTGAGGACATGGTTCTCTCTCAGAAAAGAGTGCATTGCTGTCTCCAGGTGAGGGGGAAACAAATGGCCTTAGTGGCGGAATTAAAGTATCTTGGGATTTTGTTCATGAGAGATGGAAAAGGAGAATGTGAGATGAACAAGTGCATTGGAGTGGCAGCAGCAGTACTGGTTCATAGTGGTGAAGTGGGTGATGAGTCTAAAGACAAACATCTCAGTTTACTAGTCAGTCTACATCCCTGTCCTCACCTATTGTATGTTTATGAGCTAAGGGAAATGACTGAAACAATGAGTTCACAAGTATAAGCAGCAGAAATGAGGTTTCTTCACACCATGGATGGCTGGGCTGAAGCTCAGAGATTCAAGAGAACCTCAAGGTAGAGTTACTTCTTCATGGGATGAAGAGGAGCCAGTTGATGTGGTTTGGGCATGTTGTAAGCATGCCACCAGGGCAGTTCCCCCTAGAGCTTCTTCAGGTATGTTGTAGCAGGGTGAGTGTAAGAGCCAATCTTAGAAAGTAATGGTTTAAATTAAGTTAAATTCATATTAATGTTTGCTTAGTCATAGCCATAGACAATGGTATAGCCTTTAACCCTTTGTAAGTTAGTAAGAGATGGAACTGTCCTGCTATAACTATGATGCAGTGTGTTAATTGAGTCAGTTGTTGTTTAGAGTAGATCACAGTTCAGAGGGACTTAAAAGACCCATTTTCAACATAGAAATGGGATAGACTGCAGTTTTCTGACCGTTTAGAAATGATTCAGAAACACTTGATTTGTAAAGTGATTTGTAATAATTAGAAATTAAACAAGATTTAAGCTTTGAACAGGACTTTTCTTAACAAGAACTTTTTATATATCAATTTTCTCTTGTGTGAACTGTTTGAGTTTGAACTTTTACTAAAGCTTTTAAAAAATGAAGATATTTTGTCTGTGGCATCAATTCGACATGTCAGACTTTTGTTGAATCCCATTTACAAGCTGAAACTGCAGAATTTTGGTAATTTTGGGTAAACGCGACTACAGCCACATAAGGGGTTTTATTTATGTGCACACTAGGGGGCTTCGCCCCCTGCTCGCTTTGCTTGCTAACCCCCCTGCCTGCACTACGTGCCAGCAACTTTACATCTCTGTGGCTCACAAACAACAAAACTTTTAATTCTTGCGGATACACCTCTTCATTGAGAAGAAACACAACTTTTCCCTGATGGCAACATGAATTAGACGATCTATAAGTTTAAAGCCAAACAATATCTACATACTTCTGTCATATCACCTATGTCCATATATTCGATCTTTTTTTGCTTTTAACTTTTCATCAATATCGCATTGAATTTTGATTCCGTGATTCCGAATTACATCGTGACAACGCAACGTATAACTGCCTGTGAGTGAATATCGTTTCTTTCTCTCTACATGAACTGTGTCTGACAACAGCATTCACACAAATGAGAAATGATTGAACTGTATGCGTGGTTGTAAATGTTTTAGATGTGGGCAGGACTTTTCCAAATCTCTTTGCATAACATCTTGTCTCACTTTCACCAAACAAAACTTTTTAAATTCTTGCAGATAGGCCTCTTCATTGGGAAGAAACACTACTTTTCCTTGATAGCAACATGAATTAGACGATCTACATGTCTCTGATCTTTTTTCAATCTTTTTTCTCTGTTCCGTTATTTCACCGAGTAATAATTTCCATTTGTTTGCGCTA
>JANRMT010062791.1:238111794-238131004 GCA_026402145.1 Polypterus bichir lapradei | reverse complement strand
TATATATATATATATTTAAAGCAAATTTTCAAATTATCCAGCTCTTACAATAGTGAAATGGAATTTTAAAATATTATTATGAATACTTAGGGGGCTTTGTCCCCTGCTCACCCAACACTCCCCCCTCCCCTCCCCCACCTGCGCTATATGCCAACCACTTCATGTCTCTGCCACTCGCGTTGTGAAGAGGAGGACTGAAAACACCCCAAGGAGATGCGATCACTCCTCTGACACCCCCTCTTAAACGGTGATACAATGGGAAACAAAAACAGTTTTTTTTTACATCCTCTTTGCTCAATCAGCTGCTGCCTTACTGCTGTTGCCGTGCCGTGTGATCTGCATTTCGCGCGGCACACTTCTGTCATATCACCTATGTCCATATATTTGATTTCTTTTCGCTTTTACATTTTCATCAATATCGTATTGAATTTTGATTCCATGTTTGGAATTACATTGTGACAACGCAACATATAACTGCCCGCGAGCTAATATTGTTTCTTTCTCTCTACAAGAAATGTGTCTGACATAACCACGCAGGACTTTTCCAAATCTCTTTGCATAAGCTCTTGTCTCACGGGGCTTCTGGCCCCAGGCGTTGTTACATTGCATGAAGACTCATCTCGCGGGACGTGAAAGTGTCTCTGAGACAATTACATCTCATCTCCTGCCAAGATTTTTTTTATAATAGAGATATGAAATATTTTGATAAAATATTTTGAAATAAATTTTGAAATAAATTAAGATGGTATAACTAGGCTTTTGATATGGCAGAAGGAGTTAATCCATTTTAGGGTTCAATGGATCATAGGGTGCAGGGCAGTAACCAGCCCTCCAAGTAAGCCTGCTCATTGAAGCACCCACTTATCCATACACACAAGGAGCCAATCAACATTCGGGGATATGGCAGGAGTACAGGAGCTCGAAAAGAGGAACAAATACAGGCACAGGGAAGGAAGGCAAGCAGACTCCTCACAATCAAATTCCAATCCCAGAATTCAAAGCCAGAGTGCTGGATCCATGAAGCATAGGATTGTGCAACTCCCTACCATGCCATGAGGTGGAAGTACCCTTTCTTAATAAATTATCCAGGTTGTTAGTAAAAAGATTTTATGTAAGTAGCTACAGATGCATCAAAATACCCATTAAGCAACATCATATCTTGTATATTTTAAGGTAAAAATATGAATAAACATAGTGCTGTCAGAATGTCTGGTGAGTTATTGGTTGTCACTGCTGAAATTATGTCAGTTGTTCTACTTGTACTCTCTGAATAGGCAACTGACACCTACTGTTAATAAGGTTCTTGTTAAATAGATTCATTATTATGCTAAGTCACAGAAAAATATCGATCCATCCTCTTCTGCTTATCCGGGATCGGGTCGCGGGGGTAGCAGCTTAAGCAGAGAGGCCCAGACTTCCCTCTCCCCGGCCACTTCTTCTAGCTCTTCCAGGAGAATCCCAAGGCGTTCACAGGCCAGCCGGGAGACATAGTCCCTCCAGCGTGTCCTGGGTCTTCCCCAGGTCCTTCTTCCGGTTGGACGTGCCCGGAACAACTCACCAGGGAGGTGTCCAGGAGGCATCCTGATCAGATGCCGAGCCACCTCATCTGACTCTTCTCGATGCGGAGGTGCAGCGGCTCTACTCTGAGCCCCTCCCGGATGACTGAGTTTCTCACCCTATCTTTAAGGGAAAGCCTAGACACCCTGCGTAGGGAACTCATTTCAGCCGCTTGTATTCGCGATCTTGTTCTTTAGGTCACTACTCATACTCATGACCATAGGTGAGGGTAGGAACATAGATCGACTGGTAAATTGAGAGCTTTGCCTTATGGCTCAGCTCTTTTTTCACCACGACAGACCGATGCAGAGCCCGCATCACTGCGGATGCCGCACCGATCCGTCTGTCAATCTCACGGTCCATTCTTCCCTCACTCGTGAACAAGACCCAGAGATACTTGAACTCCTACACTTGGGGCAGGATCTCTCCCCCAACCCTGAGAGGGCACTCCACCCTTTTCCGGCTGAGGACCATGGTCTCGGATTTGGAGGTGCTGATTCTCATCCCAGCCGCTTCACACTCAGCTGTGAACCGCTCCAGAGAGAGCTGAAGATCACGGCCTGATGAAGCAAACAGGACAACATCATCTGCAAAAAGCAGTGACCCAATCCTGAGTCCACCAAACCGGACCCCTTCAACACCCTGGCTGCGCCTAGAAATTCTGTCCATAAAAGTCATGAACAGAATTGGTGACAAAGGGCAGCCCTGGCGGAGTCCAACTCTCACTGGAAACAGGCTCGACTTACTGCCGGAAATGCGGACCAAGCTCTGACACCGGTTGTACAGGGACTGAACAGCTCTTATCAGGGGGTCCAGTACCCCATACTCCCGGAGCACCCCCCACAGGACTCCCCGAGGGACACGGTCGAACGCCTTTTCCAAGTCCAAAAAACACTTGTAGACTGGTTGGGCAAACTCCCATGCACCCTCCAGGAATCTGCTAAAGGTGTAGAGCTGTTCCACTGTTCTGCGACCAGGACGAAAACCACACTGTTCCTCCTGAATCCGAAGTTCGACTATCCAACGGACCCTCCTCTCCAGAACCCCCGCATAGACTTTTCCAGGGAGGCTGAGGAGTGTGATCCCTCTGTAGCTGGAACACACCCTCCGGTCCCCCTTTTTAGAGAGGGGGACCACCACCCCAGTCTGCCAATCCAGAGGCACTGTCCCTGATGTCCATGCGATGTTGCAGAGACATGTCAACCAAGACAGTCCTACAACATCCAGAGCCTTAAGAATCTCCGGGCGTATCTCATCCACCCCCTGGGCCCTGCCACCAAGGAGTTTTTTGACCACCTCAGTGACTTCAGTCCCAGAGATGGGAGAGCCCACCTCAGAGTCCCCAGGCTCTGCTTCCTCATTGGAAGGCATGTCAGTGGGATTGAGGAGGTCTTCGAAGTACTCCCCCCCACTGACCCACAATGTCCCGAGTCGAGGTCAGCAGCGCACCATCCCCATTATATACGGTGTTGACACTGCACTGCTTCCCCCTCCTGAGACGCCGGACGGTGGACCAGAATCTCCTCGAAGCCGTCCGAAAGTCGTTCTCCATGGCCTCCAAACTCCTCCCATGCCCAAGTTTTTGCCTCAGCAACAACCGAAGCCGCATTCCGCTTGGCCTGCCGGTACATATCAGCTGCTTCCAAAGACCACCTTGCGGCCACAGCTCTAGTCAGCCGCCTCAACAATAGAGGCACGGAACATGGCCCATTCGGACTCAATGTCCCCCACCTCCCTCGGGACGTGGTTGAAGTTCTGCCATAGGTGGGAGTTGAAGCCACTTCTGACAGGGGACTCTGCCAGCCGTTCCCAGCAGACCCTCACAACACGTTTGGGCCTACCAGGTCTGACCGGCATCTTCCCCCACCATCGAAGCCAACTCACCACTAGGTGGTGATCAGTTGACAGCTCGCCCCTCTCTTCACCCGAGTGTCCAAGACATATGGCCGCAAGTCCGACGACACGACCACAAAGTCGATCATCGAACTGAGGCCTAGGGTGTCCTGGTGCCAAGTGCACATATGAACACCCTTATGCTTGAACATGGTGTTCGTTATGGACAATCCGTGACGAGCACAGAAGTCCAATAACAAAACACCGCTCGGGTTCAGATCGGGGGGGACAGTCCTCCCAATCACGCCCTTCCAGGTCTCACTGTCATTGCCCACGTGAGCATTGAAGTCTCCCAGCAAAACAAGGGAATCCCCAGAAGGTATGCCATCTAGCACCCCCTCCAGAGACTCCAAAAAGGGTGGATACTCCAAACTGCTGTTCGGCGCATACGCACAAACAACAGTCAGGACCCTTCCCCCCACCCGAAGGCGGAGGGAGGCCACCCTCTTGTCCACCGGGGTAAACCCCAATGCACAGGCTCCAATTCGGGGGGCAATAAGTATGCCCACACCTGCTCGGCGCCTCTCACCGGGGGCAACTCCAGAGTGGTAGAGAGTCCAGCCCCTCTCAAGGAGATTGGTTCCAGAGTCCAAGTTGGGCGTCGAGGTGAGTCCGACTATATCTAGCCGGAACCTCTCGGCCTCGCGCACTAGTTCAGGCTCCTTCCCCTTCAGAGAGGTGACATTCCACGTCCCAAGTGCCAGTTTCTGTAGCCGAGGATCAGACCGCCAAGGTCCCCGCCTTCGGCCACCAACCAACTCACACTGCACCCAACCTCCTTGGAGGACCCACGTTACCTCTTCGGGCTGTGCCCGGCCGAGCCCCATGGGTGCAGGCCCGGCCACCAGGCGCTCGCCATCGAGCCCCACCTTCAGGCCTGGCTCCAGACGGGGGCCACGGTGACCCGCGTCCGGGCAAGGGAAAATGTCGTCCAAGATTTTTGTTCTTCATCGGAGATTTGTTGAACCGCTCTTTGTCTCATCCCTCACCTAGGACCAGTTTGCCTTGGGTGGCCCTACCAGGGGCATAAAGCCCCGGACAGCATAGCTCCTAGGATCATTGGGACACGCAAACCCCTCCACCACGATAAGGTGACGGTTCAAGGAGGGGCACAGAAAAATATTCACAATAAAATTCTTCTTCTTCTTCTTTCGGCTGTTAGTTAGGGGTTGCCACAGCGGATCATCTTCTTCCATATCTTTCTGTCCTCTGCATTTTGTTCTGTTACGCCCATCACCTGCATGTCCTCTCTCACCATATCCATAAACCTTCGGTTAGGCCTTCCTCTATTCCTCTTACCTGGCAGCTCTATCCTTAGTATCCTTTTCCCAATATACCCAGCATCTCTCCTCTGCACATGTCCAAACCAGCAAAATCTCGCCTCTCTGACTTTGTCTCCAAACTGTCCAACTTGAGCTAACCCTCTAATGTACTCATTTCTAATCCTATCCATCCTCGTCACACCTAGTGAAAATCTTAGCATCTTTAACTCTGCTACCTCCAGCTCTGTCTCCTGCTTTCAGGTCAGTGCCACCATCTCCAACCCATATAACATAGCCGGTCACACTACCGTCCTGTTGACCTTCCCTTTCACTCTTGCTGATACCCGTCTGTCACAAATTACTCCTGACACTCTTCTCCACCCATTCCATCGTGCCTGCACTCTTTTTTTCACCTCTCTTCCACAATCCCCATTACTCTGTACTGTAGATCCCAAGTATTTAATCTCATCCACCTTGACCAACTCTACTCCCTGCATCCTCACCATTCCACTAACCTCCCTCTCATTTACACACATGTATTATATCTTGTTCCTATTGACTTTCATTCCTCTCCTCTCGAGCATATCTCCACCTCTCCAGGGTCTCTTCAACCTGCTCCCTAATATCGCTACAGATCACAATGTCATCAGCAAACATCATAGTCCATGGGGACTCCTGCCTAATCTTGTATGTCAACCAGTCCATCACCATTACAAATAACAAAGGGCTCAGAGCTGATCCCGGATGTAATGCCACCTCCAGATTGAATGCATCCGTCACTCCTACTGCAGACCTCACCACTGTCACACTTCCCTCGTACATATCCTGTACAACTCTTACATACTTCTCTGCCACTCCCGACTTCCTCATACAATACCACAGCTCCTCTCGAGGCACCCTGTCATATGCTTTTTCCAGGTCCACAAAGATGCAATGCAACTCCTTCTGGCCTTCTCTAAACTTCTCTATCAACATCCTCAGAGCAAACATTGCATCTGTGGTGCTCTTTCTTGGCATGAAACCATACTGCTGCTCACTAATCATCACCTCACTTCTTAACCTAGCTACCACTACTCTTTCTCATAACTTCATGCTGTGGCTCATCAATTTTTTTCCCCTGTAGTTAATGCAGTCCTGCACACCCCCCTTATTCTTAAATATCGGCACCAGTACACTTCTTCTCCAATCCTAAGCATCCTTTCACTTTACAAGATTCCATTAAACAATCTGGTTAAATACTCCACTGCCATCTCTCCTAAACGTCTCCATGTTTCCATAGGTATGTCATCTGAACCAATGGCCTTTCCATTTTTCATCCTCTTCATAGCTGTCCCTACTTCCTCCTTGCTAATCCATTGCACTTCCTGAGTCACTATCTTCACATCATCCAACCTCTTCTCTCTCTCTTTCTCTTCATTCATCAGCCTCTCAAAGTACTCTTTCCATCTGCTCAACACACTCTCCTTGCTTGTGAATGCGTTTCCATCTTTAACCTTTATCACCCTAACCTGCTGCACATCTTTCCCAGCTCGGCCCCTCTGTCTAGCCAATCGGTACAGGTCCTTTTCTCCCTCCTTTGTGTCCAACCTCTCATACAATTCATCATACGTCTTTTACTTAGACTTCACCACCTCTCTCTTCACCTTGCCCCTTACCTCCTTGTACTCTTGTCTACTTTCTGCATCTCTCTGACTGTCCCACTTCTTCTTTGCCATCCTCTTCCTCTGTATACTATCCTGTATTTCCTCATTCCACCACCAGGTTTCCTTTTCCTCCTTCCTCTTTCCAGAGCACCCTTCTTGCTGTCACCCTTACTACATCTGTTGTAGTTTCCCAGCTGTCTGGTAACTCTTCACTGCCACCCAGTGCCTGTCTCACCTCCTTCCTAAATTCAACCTTGCAGTCTTCCTTTTTCAACTTCCACCATTTGATCCTTGGCTCTGCCCTCACTCTCTTCCTCTTCTTGATCTCCAATATCATCCTACAGACCACCATCCTATGCTGCTTAACTACACTTTCCCCTGCCACCACTTTGCAATCTCCTTCAGATCAACTCTTCTGCCTAGGATGTAATCTACCTGTGTGCATCTTCCTCCACTCTTGTACGTAATCCTATGTTCCTCCCTCGTCTTAAAATACGTATTCACCACAGCCATGTCCATCTTTTTGGCAAAATCCACTGTCCTCTGACCTTCTTCATTCCTCCCCTTGACACCATACCTACCCATCACCTCCTCGTCTCCACTGTTCCTTTCACCAACATGCCCATTGAAATCCGCTCCAATCACCACTTTCTGTCCCTTGGGTACACTGTTCATCACTTCATCCAACTCACTCCAAAAATCTTCTTTCTCACCCATTGCAAATCCAACTTGTGGTGCATATGCACTAACAACATTCACTATCACACCTCCAATTTCCAGCTTCATAATCATTACTCTGTCTCCACCTGGCCTTATTCCCCTTCCATTTAGTCTCTTGCACGCACAATATATCAACCTTCCTTCTCTACATCATATCTACTAACTCTCTCCCCTTACCAGTCATACTGCAAACATTCAAAGTTCCTACCCTCAGTTCCACTCTCTTTACTTTCCTCCTCTCCTCCTGCCTCCAGACACGTCTCCCCCTCTTCTTCTCCTTCTTCATCTTCGGCCAACAGTAGCCCAATTTCTGCTAGCACCCTGTTGGCTAAGAGTACTGGTGGTGGTCGTTGTTAACCTGGGGCTATTGATCTTGGTAAAATACACTAACTGAATTGTCCATATATAATTTATATGTAAAGGGACGGTAGTCTTTTTCACATATTTTTTGAGTATTTAAAAGATACAGAAATTTCTGTTTATTTTTTTGTAATGGATATTAAAATTTGAAACATCTGAATAGCCTCCATCCAGCAGATGGCAGCAATGGCTCATCGAGAGAGGGATGCCAGGCTGACATAAATCAAAAAGAAGGTGGTCTGGGCTTACTGAGCCTCAGTGAATCGATAATTCTCTCATTGATAAAATCCACTCAGGGAATTATGCAAGTGAAACCGTTTGTCCTTGATACATATTAAGGCATGGTTTATTTTACATATATATTTTTCAAACATTTTAAGATATTTATGTGTTTATTTTTTGAAGGCATAATGGCGTCTGGTTCCTCATGTCCTCCCACATTCCTAAAGTTGAACGATTCGGTTTATCTCAGTGCTGCCAAGATAGGCTCCAGCATACTGCTTTGCTGATTAGATTAGATAAACTTTATTGATCCCAGTGGGAAATTCAGATGCATACAGAAGTAGAAGAATAAAAATAGAACACAGATTCATAGGACAGATAATACAGCCAGTCAATTAATAAATACAAATAAACTTAATGTTTACATAGGGTGGAAGAATTGAACTTCCTGATAGATGCTGACAAGATGTCTGAATTTCACACCCTCAACTATATAATGAGAAAAACAGGAAACAAAAATGAAAGCCAAGCGAGTGACAGCACTAAGAAATCTGCCATGGATTGACAACACACACAGCACACACAAATGCTGTTGTTCCTGAAAGCAGACTACATCAGGCCCATCACTTCTTTCTCACTGTTTATGATAATTTTGTTAAACTCCTATACTGTTCTCTTCCATCTGCTAAGTTGGTTCACAGAACTTCAGTGAGTTACTTTCAGTTCAATTTTGTAAATCCCCTAAATTTTCTAAATCACCACAAAGCAACTACTATTTAATATTTTATATAGTACCCATTTTCTGCGGTGGGTTGGCACCCTGCCCAGGATTGGTCCCTGCCTTGTGCCCTGTGTTGGCTGGGATTGGCTCCAGCAGACCCCCGTGACCCTGTGTTTGGATTCAGCGGGTTGGATAATGGATGGATGGATATAGTATTTTAGGTTGCACACCATAGATTATTATATGTGACCACAAAACAAACAACTAAATGAGTCTACAATGGTGTAAGCCTCTCACCTGGTATTTTCACAACTGGATGATAACAGAGGAGAGGAAAAACCAAATTTCAGTAGAGGATATAAACCTTCAACTTTGGTCCTGAATGGAAGAACAGATTCTAAATTTCCTTGGTCCGAGTTCCCAAGGTCATATTGATGTCATTTGACTAGTAGTGGTTCTGTGTTTGCTAACTTTACAGGGCTAGAACCAATAGTCACCATGAGCCATAAATAGACAAAACAACAAAAGAGACTGGTGTCAGTTTACTTTGATGCACTTTCTCTCTGTGGCTTATGACTTGGCGATGTCATTTTCTAACAGAGGAAGTGGCTAATGAAATATCGATGTTGCAATGATAGTTGGGTAAGTAGCAGTTTTTGTAATAAGGCTTAAGACATAAGATGATATCAGAAGCCTGTGGCTGGGAGGCATATAGTCCTCCTGTGACTGGCTACCTCTTCTGTTTTCTTTCAGTAATTCCTTATTTCAAGTTCTTATGGAAGGGCTGGGTTATTTATGTGGCTCATAGCAAGATACCAGCTGGTGCCCATCACGTTAGTGAGAAAGTGCAGTATCTGTGAAGAGAGTGATACTATCGTTTCTGGTGAATTTTAATCATACTTCATTATGTTGTCCATTGGCCAATAACAATTTAAAACATTAGTGCCATGAAATGCAGTGCACTTATTTGAACACTAGAAACATTTGAGGATCCTTTCTTGTGTGATTTACTATTGTGCCCTTTTTAATGAAACTCCAGTGAGATACTTTTCAGTTCAGAGCCGACATCCCTAAAACTTTAAAAGCTTTGTTATTAGAGATATATTGTGAGCAGATATTTACAGCAATGGGTGGACGAGCACCATGCCTGCAGTCCAACATAGAGTGCTTATTAAAAGTATTCACGCCCCTTGAGATTTTATTGTTATACAACATTGAATCACAGTGGATTTAATTTGGCTCTTAAACACTGATCAACAGTAAAATACTCTTTAATCTCAAAGTGAAAACAGATCTCTAACACATAAGATAATTGAACCATTAAGTATTCAGACATTTTTAAAATGACATGCCTAAATCATCACTGGAGTTGCCAATTGGTTTTAGGGGAGATCACTTGTCTGGGAATTCAGTTGATTATAGTCGAGATGCTTCTGTATGTAGAAGGACAACTTGTGGTGAGTCAGTACTGTATGATGGTTTAACATACTCAATGAAGATACAAGAACACTCCAAGCAACTCGGTGATTGAAATGCAGAAGTCAGGGGATGGAGACAAGAAAATATCCAAGTCACTAAGTGTCCCTTGTAGTCCAGTTAAGTAAAATCATGAAGAGATGGAAAAGAATGGTGCAACTGTAAATCTACCTAGAGCAGGCCATCCACAAAAATTGAGTGATCGTGCAAAAAGAAGACAAGTGAGAAAGGCCACCAAGAGGCCTACGACAGAAGTAGCTACAGGCTACAGTGGCTAAGGATGGGATGGAGTAATAACTGACTGGGTGTTTCACCAGTTGTAGTTTATGGGAGAGTGGAAAATAGAAAAACACTTTAAAAAATGCAGAGTTTTTGCCAAAAGGGAGACTCTGAAGTCAGCTGTGACATGAGAATGGTGTGATTTATACACAGTACGATATTTTGATAAAAGTAATTAGAAGAAAAAAACTTTCAGAAACGTTTCTAGTAAGATGTTCTTGCCCTTGCCACATACCAGACAGATCTTCAGAGGAACCTGTTATATTCAGATAAAGGTAAAGATCTTGCTAACAATTTTTGGTCCTAAAAAAACCTGTTATACTGACACAACCTGTGTAAGCCAGTGCTGTTAAAACCCCAGGCTCCTAGAAACCATGGGTTCTGGCACTTCAATCAATCAATCGCATCGGTTGTGCATTACTAGCTAAGCAAGGTTTCATTTTGCTGATGTTCTCGCTTCTGTTTTCTATCAGTGGCTAAGCGAGTTTTTCTCTCCTTGGAGGTTTCGTTTTGCCGATATACTCACCTTGCTTGTGTATTAGCAGCTAAGCAAATTTCTCTTTTGTCGGTGGTTTCACTTTGCTGATAGAGTCACTTTCTTTGAGCGTCATGCAGTAGCCTCGTCATGCAGTAGCCTTTCGGGCCGGACATATATATGTGTTCTACTCGAAGAATACAAAATCAGAATCGTCATAAACTAAACATGCAGGGACAAAGGTAGGTTTGACCTACATTAGGGGCTGTGGCTAAGGGATGGATTTGTAGAAGTTTTCAAAAATAAGTCATGACTTTGCAGGATTGGTCAAAAGGCATAAGGTCTGAAGGAGGTCCTATGTGCAATATTACTGTCAATTGACATAATTTGAAACTTTGTCAGAGTAGGATCTCTATGTGTATGTGTGTGAGAGTTAATCTTAATGACTAACTTAGCAACATCATGATAATACCATTCTATAATAGCAATACTAACTAGCAGGCATTCTAATGAAATAACAATTGTAACTGAAAGCTTTCACCATATCTATAACAAAAATAAAAAAAAAGCCACAGTAGTGTGAAAAATATTTTTCCCCTCCCTAATTAGGTTAAAACCTAATATTAGAAAAAAGGACATCTGACTGAACAAATAATACATTTTTTACTTATGTAATTACTGAATAAAAAAGTCATCCAACACTACTTGTGGAAAAGTAACCCTAACCCTAAGCCAAACTTTCATTCCCTTAATTGGTTGCCCACTTTAACCTGCTATGGCTGCAATCAAATATTTCCCATAATTCAATATCAGTCACATTTATTGCTCTAGAGTAGAGATTCTTAAACTTTTTATTTCATGACCCAGAATTGCCACAGACAATAATTCCCTTATCCCGAATCGCAGATGACAGTCATTCCACAGGGGAATCGCCAACTCAAGTTATAGAGGAGCTGTGAGACTTGCTTGAACTACCCACAGCAACCCATCGAAGGACGCTCTGCAAACACTATAACCCTACCCCATTGATTGCAATTGCGAATCATGGCTCTGTATGACCCAAAAAGGGTTGTGACATACAGCTATAGTGGAACGTCTGCCAATTCTTCCTTGCAGAAGTGCTTTCCTTCAGCAAAAGAACCAGTTTTCATGCATGAACTGCTCATTGTAGGTTCTGCCAAAGCATCTCAATTGGGTTTAGGTATAGACTTTGACAAAGCCAATCCAAAAACTTTGATTTTGCTTCATTACTGCAATTTTCATGTGGGTTTGCTGTTATGTTATGGACTGTTGTCATACTGCATGACCCAGCTCATCAAGCAATAAAGCATTCAGGTCAACTCAAGTGGCTTTATCTTCCAGTGTTAAGCTTCCAACAGGCAATCCAAAAGGGAACAAAATCAAAAAGACAAAAAAAAAAAATCAGAAACCAGGAACAATGCAAAAACCAAGCAAAATTTCCAAAAACCAAATATACTAAAAATTAAAAGTTAAAAATCTTTAAAAAGACAAACCCAAGATAGGGGAGCTGAACAACACAAAAAGTAACAAATACCTCAGCATTAGATGGTGGCTTTGTTAGGTATACCATATGTCCCGGTTTCCTTGGAAAAATTCTCTCTTTGGGTGCTTATCTGGGCATTTTACAACACTGTCAGTTTGTCTGGGTTTTTCACACTGCAGCTTATTGATTCCAACCAAGTTTACTTATTTTCAATTCACAAAGTTTGTTTTTTTTTACATTTTACCTATCATATCATTCTTAACAAACCAGAAGAACCTGGAAAGGAGATGCTGTAGATAAGTGGTTATCACACATTAGGGAAGTAATTACAAACACACCCCATCCCCAGTCTTAGAAGGAGAGAAACTCCAAGTGGGACCCCAACCCCCTTGCCACTTTCTTAAAATCCATCCAGCCCCGCTCTGACATAGAGAAAAACTCCAAGGTGGACCAAGCAATCTTTATTTTATTTTAGTGTTCTCTTTTTTGGCTCAGGAAATACGGTAACCCTATGCATCACTGGTGTTTAAATAGGCCTAGGGAAGTAACCACAGCTGTAGCATCGGGTAGGCAACACCTCCTTGAGATCAACATACAAATGACAGAATAAATAACAAATAACACAGATCTTAAAAATAAAAATAACAGAGAATAACAAATAAATACATCAAAATTATTAAAAAAAAAACTTAACCAAACATAACAACAACCAAAGAAATTAAAGCCATGTAGAAAAGCCTAGCTAAACCATTGCACCCACACATCATATCACCACCCACATTTGACTGCTGGTTTAATGTTCTGACTGTGGAGTCCTGCGTTTGCTATAAGCGTGACATAACCCACATACTCCAAAAATGTCGACTTTTATGTCAAATAAATGGTATGGTAAATAAGAGACACATATTTTATGTTCTTCTCAATTAGCTGTGGTTTCTGCCTGGTTACTCTTCAATGAAACCCATTTTTACTTAATGTTTTTGAAATTGTGAAGTCATGAATACTGACCTTGGCTGAGTCAAAAAACAGTCTGCTTTTCTTCTGATGTTTTTAAAATACTTTAGGACTTCCTGCATGATTTTTATACTGTACCCTTGGATTAATTTTGGCATTCTGGCCACTCCTGGAAAGATATTCTGCTGTTTAAAGTTTTTCTATCTGGAAAAAATGACTTTTACTGGTGTTTGGTGGAGTCAGAGAGCTTTAGAAACACATTTTGTAGGCCTTTGCAGGCTGATAACATCAAAATGTTCTTCTGATCTGTTTGGAAATTTCCTTTCATTGTGGCAATATGTACTTGTTAAATTTTTGTGCTATTAATTTTAAGCGTCAAAATAAGTGACGCTTGGCTGTGTCCAATCATCTGGCTCTAATTAACCCTTTAATGGGATTAATTTAACTGCGAAAGTGACTGTTTTTCACACAGTACGAGTCAGTGTTGGATACCTAAATTCAGTTAATGATACTGGACAATGAAGATTTTGCTCATGAACACTTTTGGGTGTATCTTATGGCCTGCTAATCACACAAATTACCTTTTAATTTTCCTGTCGTACCATATTATAGCAATTTCCTTTCATAGTACAAGTATACAAATACCATAGAACAACTATAACTGGAACATTTGTAGAGCTCTGATAGACAGAGTGCTATTGTTTAATTTGCAAGTGGGACAGCCATGACAAATTTATATTAAAAAGAAATGGCTGCTTCATAATTTTATTTCAGGGCACATAAATCACTTGTTGACCTAACAGAGTTTTGCCTTTCCTTCATATAAAACTTGGGCAGATGAAACACATTGAGAAAGCGATGTACAAGGAAGGTGAAGGATTTCGATATTTGAGGCAGATGTCTCCTTGAATAATGATTCCAAGATGAGAGAAGGCATTTTTTAGGTCCACAAATCAAACACATCACCAGTGACAAGTAGTTTGAAGATCTGTTAGTAGGGCTAGAGGAAATCACTTGGAAGGCATTCAGCGATGTTGTTGAGAATTTTCTTGCCAACTACAGAGCCCCAGAGTACAAACAGCAGGTTGGCAACATACTTCATGCATAGAGACCATGAAGTGCAACAGGTTGCTAAAGATTCATTTTCTGCATTCACACTTGGATTTCTTCCCTACTTATCTTAATGCAGTCAATGATGAACACAATGGTTTTATCAGGACATTGTAGCTATAGAAAAGTAGTATCAGGGCAAGTGGAATCCATCATTGTTGGATGGCTGTTGTTAGGCATTGAAATGAGAAGCATCGGAGGCCGAGTACAACCTAAAATTAGTAGCAAAACATTTTTAGTCCAGTTGAACTAATGCAATACATCAGTTTATGCGATTAAAGACGATAAATTCAACAAAAGTTACTTTATTGTTTCTCCACATTTGATACACCACATGATACTGCCAATCCAAGATTACATTTATATTAAGCTTTAAGATTTAACAGGAAGCAAAACATTTGGAAATTCTTTTGTCCAGTCTAAGCAACATAAGTAATTTGCTATTTGTTCACTCATGTATCCTTTTATCTAATCTTATCTTCTGGATGAAGACCTGAAAACATTCAGCATGTGAAATTTGCAATAATAGGATAATTTAAAAAAAAAAACACTTTTTCATATCACTTTATGTAATAGAAACTCCATTTTATCATGTCATCTGTGCCAAAGCAAAAGAATGATGCTAAATAACAGAGGTAAGCTAAGGTCTTCACTGCACCAGGATG
This sequence comes from Polypterus bichir lapradei, assembly GCA_026402145.1. NCBI lineage: Eukaryota > Metazoa > Chordata > Cladistia > Polypteriformes > Polypteridae > Polypterus > Polypterus bichir. The sequence continues at coordinate 238,116,163 of JANRMT010062791.1, read as the reverse complement.
TACTGCAGCCAGAGTAGCCCCCCAGGATCAGAGTAAGACAAGTTCCTGCAATAAAGAGACAGATTCAGGAAAATAAACCTATTTTGTCTTGAGCTGTGGAGACTACGTATGGACCTAACCCAGGTCTTCAAAATCCTCAAAAGGCATTGATTAATGCAGGCAGAATTCTTTCAGCTTAACTGCGATTCACATACTTGAGGACATCATTAGGTTTTAAGGGGAAGTGCATTCAAGAGTTAAGGCCGAAAGAATGAATCCCGAGTATCCTTAAGTGTTCAAAGAGATTCCCATGCTTCCCCAGGTCCCTGACCTAGATGAGTGTCCAACTCTCCAGGAGGTTAAAACTGCTATCCAAGCACTGAAGAACAAGAATGCTCCTGGTGAAGACACTGTACCCACCAAAATATATACATATGGGGACTTGATTGTCTTGTCAAGTTGACTGATTTATTTATTTTTTTACCCAGTGTTGGAAGCTTAACAGGATTCTACCATTATGGCAATATGCAAGTAGACTGACTGGACTGTGGCAGCAGCTGTGGTATTTCACTGTTGGATATTGGTGGGAAAGTCCTTGCCTGTGTCATTCCTTTTGTGACTCTGTCACATTGGAAACAGAGTACTTCTAGAGTTGCAAGGTGGCTTTCAGCCCAAATGAAGCATAATCAATAAGATCTTTGTCACCCACCAGCTCCTGGAGAAGGCTCAGGAACACACATTAGCTTCACCTTCATTGACCTGGGGAAAGCATTTGACACTGTCATCTGTAAAATGCTTTGGGAGGTACTCTGTAAGATCACATGTCCCCTGAAATTCCTCACTATGCTCTGTCACTTCCATGGTGGAATGAGGGTGAAGGTCTTTGTTGGAGGGAAAACATCTGCTCCCTTCGAAATCACTCCAGTGCTCTTCAAAATTTGCTTGACCCCATCACTTTTCTCTCCAGAAATGCATTGGACACTACTGATGTAGTACAGATCCAGTACCAGCCGGATGGCAATATTTCCAGCCTTGAGAGTTTGTCAGCCCACTTGAAAACCTCCTCTACAAATATCTCTGCGCTCCAGTATGTGGACAATGTTGCCGGCATAGCTCTTCACCCAGGTAGTCTTTAGAGGACTTTTGAGTCCTTACATGTGTCAGGAAATTAGAACTTCCAAGACGCTAACCCTTTAGACTGCCTTCCAGCACACAGATCCTCCAATTAACATCAAAACTGGCAACACAACACTGGGCTACACTCAATCATTCCCCTACCATGGAAGCATAACCTCTAGAGATACCTCTGTGACTGAGGAGATTGCAAACTGCCTCCAATAAACTTCCTCTGTATTAGGCTGCCTATGCAAGTGTGTCAAATCCACATCCTTGACTCATTCCCACATCCTCTGCCTCCAGAAGATCCTGGGCATCACTTGGAAGGGCACGAATTTACACACTAAAATTCTGAAATGCTGCTCATCAACCAGTATTAAGGTAATGCTGCTCAGCCATGCCTTCCACTTTAAAGGGCATGCTATCCACATTAATGGATCCGTATGAAACCCCAGGTAAGGACCCTGTTATACAATTCCAGACTTAGGGTGTCAGTAGACAAGAATGAGCAGCCAGGGGATGGACTAAGAGAGACTAAAACTAAAAAAAAAAGGTCTATTCAAAAACAGGAATCTGTTTTACATACTATTTTACAAAGAAATGTCTTGCAAAAAATATTTACAAAGTCCAATGGAAAGACACTTCCAAAAAGATAAATGAGTGCAGGTGTTATAATATTGTAGCGACCTGCGCACCAGGCTCGAAAAAATAAAAAGACGTAGAAAGTCTCTCAAAAGTTTTACTTGAACGGTCAAGAAGAAAACGCCGACCTCGAAAATCCCCAAAACCCAACCTTCTAGCACCCTTTCCCCCCGGGTCCCGCCCCCCTTTACTACATCGATCAATACCCCCGCTGTCAGACTTCCGTGCTGTACTCCGCCCTCCCTGAGTCGGACCTAACAGTCACACACACAAAAAAAGAAAAGGCTTCAACCTGGCTGGGACGCTACAATATAATAAATAATAAAGTGACTTCCAAATCAAAAGCGTAGAAAAGACCAAAACAGAAAAAAACTCTTCCACCTCCTTCATTCAGCTACAAAACAGATCACAAAGATTAAGCTAAACAATAACCAAAACAAAATTAATAAACTAAGCACCTACTATATACACAAAGAACAGTACGTATCCCCACTACTCAGTTAACTAAATCAGTAGCACAGCTCTACATTAAAGCCTGAAGACTTGGTCAAAAGACGACCCCTGGCATTCGGACCCTGGTTTTATATCGCAAGCCCTTTTGACCATCCAATCCGCCTTTACGTTTTCCACGAACTTCTAATAATCAGACACGTCGGGACGTGCACCATTCAACAACACCTGCTCATTAACAGTTCATCCGATTTAAATGTTCTTGCTCTCTCACGCGCACGTATCCGTCTGTCATGGTGACTTGCGGGGCTCCATGTTCAGTCTCTGTTAAGTTAGTACTATTTTACTTTCTCCTGCTTTCACTTCTATACTTTGCCACAAGTGTGAATTCCCTTTTGCCGGCTGCTTTAAAACTGAGCTTTCTATCCTTCAGACCTGTTCCTCTGATTTTTAAATATACAGGGTGACACAGAAAAACGGGAACTTTTGAAAAACCCAATAAAAATAGAAGAAATCCAACAAAAAAAAATTATTGACGGCAATTGAACCACTACAACTTGACTTTTAAGAGACAGTAATCCAAATTATCAATGTCTGAAAATTACGTCCTGTAGATGGCGTCCTCCTGTACGTATGCATTCTTCCAATCTGCTGTTGAGGTTCCCCATTGATCGCTGCAACATCTCAGTTGGGATACCACGAATTTCGGCTTGAATTCTTTGTTTCAATTCATGTAGTGTCCAGTGTTGACCCGACTCATAGGTAGCCCCACAAGAAAAAAATCACAAACGGACAAATCCGGTGATCTTGAGGGCCAGGGAATGTCACCGAATCTTGAGATGACACGGTTACCGAACAATTCTCGCACAGCTGCCATTGATTGCCTTGCAATTGATTACTAAATTACTAAATGGTGAGATTGTTTTCAGCTCAAGGTCCCTGTTCCGCAGCGCTGCCAACTGTAGATGGCTGCCACTACACATTTCAAAAGTTCCCGTTTTTCTGTGTCACCCTGTACCAATTTCGCCCTCTCTCCTCCAGCTGTTATGGATGCGCGCCTCCGCACTTGACCACAGGAAACCGTGAGTGCGCTCGAAAAACTGCCTCAGCGTTAGCAAGTTTGAGCCCCATGGCTTGCTCTCGGAGCTCCTGTAGGCCTCCTGGCAGCCCTTCGAACACCCCGGCGATCAAACCGCTGCTAAAACTTTCTTCTGCTGCCATGTTAATCTGTGTAGGGGCGCTAAAACTGGTAAATGAAAACTTTATTTCTTTTACATAACCCCAAACCCCCCCCCAACCACGTCATAAGCCAAGCGGCTGCCTCTTTATTTGCATTTATTTATTGAACCTGGCTTACCCGGATGGTGAACTCGCCAATGGATCCCGACCTTGGGCTGGCCTGTACAAATGCTAAAGGACTATTTAAAGCATTCTCTTAAGGCCTATGCCATTCCACATAGACAGCTCCAGATACTTGCTGGGAATTGCAAGTTTTGGAGACGGACTGTCATTGAAGGAGTCTGTCACTTTGAACTGTAAAGTATATTCATCAAGCAGCAAAAAGACACAAAGGTACTTCCCAAATCGTCACAAAATATGCTTTGTCCTACATCCCTCTTGAAACTGTTGTGCCTCTTTATTGGCATTTCCAGTGCAGGATTTACGTATAAGTAACACAAGCTATAGCTTAGGGCCCCCGCCTTCTTGGGGGCCCCCAAAACAAATTGTCCGAGTGAGCAATTGTCATACATACTTAAATATACTACAGCATATCTGGACTTATAAAGGGCCCCATGTCTCAAATAGCTTAGGGCCTTATCAAGTCTAAATCCGGCCCTGGGCATTTCTCATACAAGGATAGCAAATTAATGCGGCAGCCAAACTGTTATCATGTGATTAGAAAGTGATTGTGTCAGTGAAGTAACGGTCTGACAAATGAAAGGCCTGCTGGAAGTTGTTGTTGATTTGTGGTGTTACCCTTTTTTTTTTGTTTTGTTTTTGTATCAGTATACTGATACAAGTATACTGCTGCTGGATTATGTGAATTTCCCCTTGGGATTAATAAAGTATCTATCTATCTATCTATCTATCTAACTATCTATCTATCTATCTATCTATTATATAGTGCCTTCCACATCTATCTATCTATCTATCTATCTATCTATCTATCTATCTATCTATC
>JANRMT010062791.1:238080861-238111784 GCA_026402145.1 Polypterus bichir lapradei | reverse complement strand
ATCTATCTATCTATCTATCTATCTATCTATCTATCTATCTATCTATCTTATCCAGCTGTACAGATTGATCTCTTAACTAAACTACAATGGAAATGATCACAGCTCACCAATATTACATGAATTAGGCAAATGCTATCGCTGCCTTGAAGACCACTTCAGAGAGACTGAGGAGGAGTTTCTGTCCACAGTCCATCCATGTCCTAAATGAGGACATGATGCCTTCTTTTGCTATGTTTTTTCTTTTACATTATTTATTTATTATATATGTCTAATGCACTTCAGCAACTAAGATTTTCTCTGCATATTGTGTACAATTGCTTATGACAAATAAAATTTGATTTGATTTTAATGAGGTAACAGGCAGTATCTGGTATATTCTAGATAATTATGTAGTAGGTTATAAATAGCCTACAAGCCTTTGAGCGTGGCACCAAACGTGTAGTGGGAATCCTGATAAGGGATTTTAATTTTAGACTTACCTTGATCAATCGGTTAATCAGTCAATCAATGTGAAGCAAATTAGGAAAAGGTAAGCACATTGAAGTTAGTCTCGTTCTTAACAAAGTACCTGTAGACTTATTCAGTTGAAGAAAAATAATTGTGAAGTCTTCTCCTTGTGGTTAGTGATGGAAAATATCCAATTGAGGTGCAGAAACTTGGTGGAGGTTATTTGCAGATAGCAACAACTCTGCACTTATGGGGGGGGTGTATTGGTAAGGGGGGGGTGAGACAGGAGTTAACTGGAGAAATTTGTTTCTTGGCGAAGAAAGAATTGTCTACAGTTAGCATCAGCAAAAACAAGGAACTGTTTATTGACTTTTGCCAAACCAATGAGCCTTTATGTCCGATCACTATTCAGGGAGTGGATGTGAAGGTGGTACACTCCTACAAGTAGCTGGGGGTCCACATTAATAATGACAGGTTGAACTTGTCTCGGAACACAGAGGAAGTATATAAGAAAGGGCAGAGAAGGCTCTTTTTATCTTAGGAGAAGGGTAAAGACATCCTTTCACATCTTCTACAACTCTATGATGGCCAGTAACACACTGTGGTGTGTTAGGCTGGTAACATCACTTCAAGATAGGCCCACCAAATCAATAAGCAAATTAAATGAGCATACTCAGTTATGGGACATGTTCTGGCCCTCCTGGAGATTGTAGCAGAAGGGAGAATAAAAACAAAACCCAGTGCCATTATGAACATCCTCTATGTGACACACTAACACTGAGGACTTTCAGATAGTGAGTTATTCAGCAGAAGTGTGTCAAGAAATATGACTGGGGCTCGTTTATACCAACTGCAATATGAACACATAATGCCTCACTGAGAATGCCAAGTCAGAAGGTTTCTTTCTTTTTATTTTTTTCCTTCTTAGTCATTCTGGTGTGTGTTCAGACTATAGTGTATCTATCTCATATGGTGCCTTTTCATATCTGTCTATCTATTTTTCTAAAAGGAAAGGTAAGGACAATACTGCAGCTTTCACTGCCTCAGCACTTGCTGTTTGTGAAATAAAGCTGCCAGTTAAATAATTGAAGTCACTGGATGTTTGAAATACAGAGCAGCTGAAGTTCACCCTTCACCACACTTTCTTTTGTTCTCAAACTTTGGAGGCAGCCAAACACTCAGGTGGGTGTGGGTGAGCTCCTGACTTCTGACATTGCTTCCCAGATGTCCAACCTTTCATTTTCAGCCCTTACTATTTCAAAATCTGTACGTGGGATTGTAATCCCCAAGATAAGAATCAGCAATCTTCATAAATAGGCTCATTTGAGAGTCTCTTACTTTAACACTCTCAGTTGAAGTAACAGCAGGAAACAATAGGGCAACATGCAAAAAAAAAAATTAAGCTCATCACTACTTCCTGTTTCTGAAAGTATTGCCTGCAAATGAGAGAGTTTGTCATAAAGGAAGTTGACTGAGAGCTGTGACAGGAGCGGTTGCTTTTCATTTTGCTCCTGACTACTGCAGATGGAGCCTTTGGGTATGCCTCAGCCCGCAGGATATCTGCTTGTTTCTGTACTCGCACTGAGTTTACCTGCAGTTCATGCACTTCCAGATATTAATGATCAGAGTTTCATTGATGAGTATATCAAGGCTCACAATTACTACCGTTCACAAGTGAAACCTGTAGCAAGTGATATGAAGCGCATGGTAATGTATGCTTACTTTTATGGGATTTTTTAAAAGTCTATAATAACTAAAATAAGCAGTTGTTACTGTTGCCATTGAAAATGAGAGCAGTGGATGACATTAAATCAGCATATAGCCTATGTAATATGGGGTAATGGAATTATTGATTTAAATAAAGATTATAATGTAGGTATTGTATTATACCTTTATCATTAATGGACAAAACAGTGTTCATCAATCAAGGGGAGAATTGTTTAATATTATTAACATTTTATAACTATTGTGAAGTATGATAAAGGATAGCTATGTTTATCTAAATAATAACAGTAGACAACAGGGAAAGTATTCAAATAATTTTATTATTTATGTATTACTAGGAGACTTCGACCCCTGCTCGCTTTACTCGCCAACCCCTGTTTTTGTTTTCCGGATACACACTTTTAAGATTTTTTTTTTTCTTTAAATTGTTGCTGTTTCAATCGTTTCACTTTTATTTCAGAACTTCTGTAAAAACAATATTTGTAATCTTTCGAGTCCCAATGTGCTGAATCTTTTTAAGGAGGTCAGTGAGACATGTGTTTAATGACTTTGTACCATAATTCAGGATAGGTTTCTATGTTTGTAATTTCAGCACAGACAAAACGATCTACATCATCATCAGCAGTTAATTTTTTTGGCAAAGTAAGCAATAAATGCATGTGAGGTAAACTCCATTTTTGAAATTCTCTTGACTTAAACTTCAAAGCCTTAACATATTTACGTACTTCTGACATATCACCTATGTCCATATATTCAATCTCTATTCGCCATTTCGGTATTTCTCCAAGCAATAATTTCTCTTTCTTTGCGCTAATACGATGTTTACTTTCTTTTTTTTGACACTGTCATTGTTTGCTGCTTTCATATTCTGTATCTTGCTCTGTATGTGTTTCGCGCCTACGTTTTTTTTTTTTTAATCTTTTGAATTCCAGTTTTCATTATCTCTAACCTGCTCTGCATGTGTTTGGCCCCCTTGTTTTCTAACCTCTTTATGATGTTTTACTTTGTTTTCTACTCTGTCTTTTATTTCTGACATTGCTTTATCCTGCTTTTGTTTCAATGACACCTGGTCTGTAGTGATTATTTTCCCTTTTTGAGTAATAATTTCCATTTGTTTGCGCTACTGCGATCTTTACTTTCTTTTTTTTTATACTTTCTAATTTTCCTACTTTCATATTCTTTAATTTTCTCCACAAGTGTATCGTGCCAATGTTGGTTTTTTTTTTTTGAGCCTTTCGAATTCCACTGCTTTCATAATCTCTAACCTGCTCTGCATGTGTATAGCGCCAATGTCCGGATTTGACATGCTTTTTTTTTCAATTCCACTTGTTTCGGACTGATAATTACTTTCCTTATTTTCTGAATTTGCACCTAGATTATTCTTTTTCTTTTTTGTCTCTCCAATGCTTTTGAGTCCGTTTTCTCCGCGCTGCTTTCTTCTTCGCTTAGTCGTCTACATTTATAACATATTGTCCTTATACGCTTTATATGCACTGAGAGCCCTGAATCTGTGTGTGCTCAAAGCCAAAAGACACCTGAGTGTGTTGCTGCCCATGCTCTTATTTATTTGTAAGCAGGGCGTGTCTTGCAAGAATCTCATGTTCTGCGTCATCGCAAGACAGTCCTGGGTCAAACTCTTGGCACAAAGTCTCATGTTTAAGGTCCCCGCGAGACGCTCCGTAGCCAGTCTCTTTAGTCTCGTGGGTCTTTTAAGTGTCTTCCTTGATCTTAACATGAAGATCATGTCTCGTCGCCCTATTGTTTCTCTCCGGGATTTTTTTTTTATAATAGAGAGATGTATTTTATTAATTATTTCCTTTATTGAAGACATCATGTTTCTTTCCTTACTTGCAAATTTAATGGAGTAATTCAATGCATATGAGTAAGCCTTAAGAAGTTTAAAATTTCTTTCTGTTATCATCATTAATCTATCCATCCCTCCAAACCACCCATCTATTTTCCAAAACCACTTTATCTTGAGTAGTGTAATGGGGAAACTGGAGCCTATCCCAGCGAGCATTGGGCTCAATGCAGGACATGGTCCATCATAGGACGAGCACACACATACTCCAGGGGTCAATGTGGCATCGGGAGTCCTCCTAACCTGCATGTTTTTGAACTGGCACCTTAGCATCTGAGGAGAATATGCATAGTCCATGCAGGGAGGACCTGTAATGTGAACACTGGGCTCCTTACTGCAAGGTGCTGTGCAACTGTGCTTCATTCCATCATTATTTATTTATTCTGTAATTTTCTAAACATGCTTAGTTACTATTCTGGCTTATTGGAGGTTAGAATCAATTCCTAAATCATTATTTGCAGGGTGGTGTGAGGCATTTGAACTAATCACTGCACAATATTATTATTATGTATCAGCTTTCTTGAAAATGTAAAAGAATTGTGTTACTATCCATTCATTAGGAAAAGACAGAGTGGGGTAGAATGGTAGCACAAGGCAGGGACATGGTGCTGCAAAATGAATGTTATGCAGCTAGATAACACAAGTGGCATGACGTACCCCTCTGTGCAATCGCACTCTCATGTGCAACCTATAGGGGAGAGAGGGGGGTGGCCAATGTATTGGGGGTGGTGAGTATTGCTGGGAGCATGACAGTGCCCTGTGATGGATGGGTGCCCACTCTAGTGTTCACCCCTGCTGTCTTAATTTGACTGTTTAAATTTTTTTGTATTTATTTCTTAGGCTCAAAAAATCATTAAGCTGACATTTTGACATGGGCTTCTGTAGTCAAGGAGTTTAGTAGTTTTATTCATTATTCATTTTTTATTATTTTTTTTTGTTTTGATGCATGTTAGTGAATGTTTCTTTTTCAATTCTTTTTCCACCTGACGCCATATTGCCACTAGAAGTAACAACTGGGGGTGTGCATTGCATGATGTCATTGTTATGACAGATAAAGGTTGTGTTATGTTTAAGCCATGCTTCCTCCCTGACTTAAGCTCTTTTTTATGTCTCTTTTGTTTATTTTTGATTCATTTATTACAGTCATTTCTGTTAAATGTATTTTGTCTACTAGCCAAAGTACCCCATGTTGCCCAGGTGTATTTGTAGTATGGGTTAAGGAAAGAAAAGGATTATATGTTTTTTAAGTGGTGACCCTCTTGTTATTGCTAGCTGTCCCACCAATCATCCATACTGCCTCTCCATCAATGCCTCTGCTCTCGTGAGTCGAGAATTAGTTCCTTTTTTGGGATTGATTGGATTCCTGGAATTGGGGTACCTCCTCACTGGGTTGTAATCATGAATGCAGTCATGTCAGACTCATCATTTTAGTTCATGATGGACAGTTAGTGCTTAAAGTTTAAAGAAAAGCCGACAAAGCAGGAGTTTAACAGTAACATTTCAGTTCACCTTTGTGATGCACTGCACTTCCACTCTCGATGAAGCCTCACCCAACACCCCTCTGTAAAAGCACACAATACTTTTTAAATTATAGTAGACCAGTAATGGCGCACTGCACGATAACATGCAGTGAATACACTTGAAATTCATAGTTTTAATACTCTTTCTCTGTACGTTTAGCATTCGTTTGCTCAGAGGTTGATGCCTGTGCTGCTTTCTGAGCAGCTCTTCTTTTGTTCATCCTAGCGCCCCACTTCTTCCCTTCCTTCGTCTGCATCTTTTTGTGTTAAAACTGATTAAGTCAGTGTTTGTGTTGTAAATACTTAGTACGTTTTCTTTAATTTTTCACTTAAGCTGGCACTTAAGTCTTCAATCTGCCTCAAGAATGAATTAAGGTATGAAGAGGTAGGGGAAGTTAGGCAAAGGTGGTAGGAATGAGAACGGCACCCGTACGCATGCGCTGTACGGCCGCCCTGCTGGCCGCTGCCGAGAGTTGATTCTAAAATAAAAAGAGGAATAACCTTGCAGGTCAATCATCACCCCGAAAAAGTGAATAGTAGACGTCACATAGTATATGTGTACCAAAATTCAGGTCAATAGGTCAAATGGTTTGCGAGCTACAGGTGATTTAAAAACCTGAACAGACAAACAGACATCCACGGTAGCATATTATACATAAAAATAGAAGCATCATGTGGTGTTACTGGAGTGAGTAATGTTAAGCTCTGTGGCATGTCTCCTCCAGGCTTTCCTCCCTGGCTAGGGTTCAAATATGTGTGTGATGTCTCCCTTGTTTTGTAGCTGGTACCCCAAGAGGAAGGGGCACCTGGCAATCACCACTAGGAACCTCCCTCTGACCTATAAACATGGAGGTTCTCCCACAGTTCCTGGTGGTTCTTTTCAAATGTGCTAAGGAGTTGACGAGTTATTGTTTTGGTTTTTTTTTTGTTTGTTTTTTTTTGTGCTCATGTGCTGGATTTTTGAACCCATTCTCTGTTTTTTGAATAATTATATTAGTGCTTGATTTTTGAGGAATAAACCTTTTTATTCTTATAATGATTCTATGTTTTCCTTATATCTATCCAGGGTTTGGCAGTATACTTCCCTTTAGTGTGCATCTTTGGAAGTGAGTTTGGAACTTATTGGGTTTTATGTTCTTTGGAACTCTTAGTCCACAAAACTGTGGTCATTTTGTCTGCTTCAGTCTATTCAAAGGTTTCACTTGCTCTGAGCCAGCAGGTGGTACTGGTGTGCAAACTGCAGCATACAGGGAAAAATAAAACCCAGGGTCAAAACTTCAAAATGTAGTCTATCTTGTCCATATGGTCCTGCAAAATTTAGTCCAGATCTGTCAAAAGATGTAGTATTAAAAAAAGAATACACAGATAGACAGACATTCTATTTCATATTTATAGATTGTTTCTACGTGGTTAATCGTGTTCTACTGTATCCCTTCTATTCTGTTAGTGAAACCCCAAGATGCGGGACCACCCTTTGCATCAGTCTTGGTGCAGGACTAAAGGATAAACACTATGAAATTTTCCCAATCTTACTTAACTCAATAACTTTAAAAATGCATTCAATTTATTATGATAAATTGGTTATTAAACACAAATAGGAAAACAGTAAAAATTAGATGACACTGCTATGATCTGAGGTTCTTTCCAATATTTCTTGGGTTTCCCTTAATTTAGAAAATCCATCTTGGTGTCGGATACAGTCTCTCGTATCTGAGATTGGACTAAACCTAGTGACTCACTTTCTTTCATATTTTCAAGTCATGTTGCTTTATTATCATGCCATCCATGCACAGTATTGCACACATTTTGATTATCATCTATTGAAACAAAGCTCTGTATTTGACTTTCATATGTTCTCTTTGGACTTTCAGTTTTGACCCTCACTTTGCCTTAACTCCATTTTTCCTCCTGTGTTTCAGTCCTATTTTCTGGACTGACTGCCTTTTTTGCAGTTTGTATAGAAACAAAACTTACACTATAATAGAAAAAATAAGAAAGATTAATAATACAATGATAAAAGGGAAAGGAATACAAAACAAGCAGCAAGATTCTAATCCTCTAAGAAATCATTTTTGAACAAAAGCTCTGTCAAAATACATATAAAAAGAATGGACAATTCTTCAAAAAATGGCACAACTCAAAATTTGTAAACAAACTTATATTTATCTTAAAAAGAGAAGAATTACACTGACAACAATAATAAACAGAGGGATGGGGCTAATTAAAAGAAGGGGAGCCACAGAAAAATGAAGAAAAAAATTCTGTGCCCCAGCACTAAGCCGAGGCCTAAAAACACCTTCAATAGTGCAACGTCAATCACACACCCAGCTGAATTATCAGGAAAAGGTTTTGACATGTATAAAGTCAAATAAAAAGAAAGTTATAGCAAGCGCTTTACACAAATGAATTCTGTACTAAAAGGAAGTGTTGTTTTTTATGATGTAAAAAATCTAAACCAAGGGACAGAGCCCCAGTAAGAACTTGACAAGCATGAGTTTTCGCCTAAGTAACTAGTTCCTCAAGAGCAAACAAAAGCACTTTTATGCTGAATAACAAAGAGGCAAAATGTACTGTACATGCACAAAGTACAAGAATATAAAATCACAAAAAAGAAATTCAAGTCACCTAAAACAAAGTGAGGAAACACACTTTATTGAATCCATTTAGTAGAGTTCAGGGTTACTGGGGTCAAGCTTATGACAGCAGCAGCGAACACAAGGCAGGAGGCAACCTTGGGTGGGGTGCCATTGATCACAGGCACAGAAATGTACCCTTTAAGCATATGTTTCAGCAAACAGCAGACCACAAAAACACCACAGAGGTGGTGTCTAATGATCTAAGGCTTGTCTGAAAGGCTGGCAGCTTTCTCAGTCATATGGTATGTATGACTGGTGACTTTCCACAGAATGCAGCTATTAATATACATAGTCAGCACAAGTACCACAGTGACATCATAAAAGCTTGGCCATCTTGAGATTGTAACAGGCATTTCCTAGTTACATAAGAATTATAAATGTTTTACTAACCCCCATCAGTTGAATAGAATTGGTATATTCTAACTATTTCTAACTTCTCTTACTAGACATTATTCTCAGTTAGTGATCAGCCTTGCCCATGTGTAAGGTGTAGAGGGCACATGGTTTTAAACCGTGCCTTTTGAGCATTGCGTACCTTGTGTGCATGTTTTGTGTGCTAAGAATCATGTAAGACAAAGCACTTAATTGAAAGTGTTGTGCCGTATGTTTAAAGCGTACAGAAGAAGAAATTAAGAATTTTTAAGTATAGAAGAAGTTAAGAACTTTTAAGTATGGAAATAACTAAAGTTTTACAAGAAACGCTAAGTTTAGAGAAGATACGTTTTTCCTTTTTTTTGCCTTTTATTCTACGTGTATAACAACTTTTTTCTTTATTCTTGTGTGGATTGTTTGCTTTGAATTTCACTAAATATTTTAAAATGAACTTTTGGACTGAGAGATTTCTTTCGGCACACATTTTACCCGTGCTTGAACTCTCCTTACACTCCGGCGGCTACAGAGATGATAAGCAGCAAATAGTGAGAAATTAATACAAATACTAGCTAAAATGGCATGAAAACTCTGTTGTAGAAACATGGGAGAGCAAACCAAAACTCACTCATTATGACCATTTCGTATTGTAGCACGCCAATCCCCAGAAATAATTGCACAGACGCAAGTCCCGGTTTAAATAAAAGGTTTATTGGCACAATAAATATTTTTCTTTCTCCTTCCACTCCTTCAGGTGAGCTATGTTCTCTTTCACTCGATTCCGACTTATCTGGATGAGCTAAAGCAACTTCTTTTTTCTTGGACCCAGGAGTACCTCTGGTATTAGGGCATAGCCTGTTGGAAGCACTTCTAAATCAAACAGAAACCCCACAAAGTAAGGATTGCTAATCTTGGCAGCTCTCCATGGTGGCACCAACAGAACCCAACAGGAATGCCTCATAGGACAGCTCCCAGCATGCCCTGAAGATGTCACTATGGGAATTCTAGCCCAGGGATGCTGCCATCTAGCGTATCAGGGGGAGCATGTAGTCCTGAAAGATTGTCTCCCTCTGTCCCTGCATCACACTGGCCACCCAGCTGGGTATTAATTCTTGCCCCATCCCAGCTGGGATCCATGTGTGCCATCCAATACAATGTTTATATACTACTGAGGTCCGAATCCAGAGAAAAATACACAGAAAACTTCCTTTCAGCAAACTGTACAGTTTTAAAATTGAACACAAATGTGCTGCTGTTAGACGATTGACCATGAGATTTTAAAATTCGGAGGGCCAAACGCGTATGCTGTGGAGTAGAAATCCGACAATCCATTTTGTAAATTATGTTTATTCATTATGTTTAAAATTAAAATGAAGTGGTCGAAGGCAAGTAGCTTCGCAAGATGCAATTCACAGATAATTCTAGTAAACTGTGATTGTCGTGGCATGATTGTCACTGTGCAGTACACTATCCTTTATTGTATAATGTATACATTCTGAGTTATATTGTACTGGTAAAACCATTCCCATTTTTAATTGCTGCTTATACTTTCACTTTTTATTTAATGCTGTACTGTTTTTCTGTTATTTAAGCAGGTAAATAGAAGTGAAATTGTACTTGAGCAAAAAACAAGAAAAGAACTAAAAATAAGTTAAAGGGTTGGGCAACTAGGGTGGAAAAACCCTGTTTAATTTCTATGGAAAATAAGAACTCTGCTGGCAGCAAGTTAAATACTTTGTCATCACTTCTTATCATCCTCCCTGAACTGCAGACTGAATTGTTGGTAACACATGAAACCGTTTTGAACTTGTGCCGACAGGCAAAGCCATGTTGAGGTGCAAAGGTCGTTTTCTGCACTGAAGTGGAGACAGACAAAAACATCATGCTTCTGGCTTTGGTCCCCTTATTCCAGTCCCCATGAAGTCAGTGGCTCTGTAACACACGGGACACTTGTTACATTCAATAGAGCAATGAACTGAAAGTAAACTTTTGTATTTGACAAGAAGTAGCTTTTCTACTGCTGGGACAACCTCTTGTGATCAACAGTTCTTTTTTTCTCTCCATGTTTCCATTAAAACAGTTCAATTTACTTTATTTTTCTATTGTGGTCTTCACTAGGTGTAGACTCAAACCATTGTAACAAATTTACAAGCAAATTTAAATAATAATAATTAAATTACAAATTTCATTAATATTTACTGCATACAAATAAAATTTAGTTTGAACACACAGTAAATCTGTTCCAAAATGTTCATTTTTGTTATTGTTGAGATATGGTCAGTTGGCAACAGATGTGAGTTAAACAAAAACTTCAGTCAGCAGTATTTCTGAATAAAATGCAACTCTGAGGAGAGTCTATGGTCCGTTATAACACAAAATCACAGTCCTGAAGATCCCAGTCAATAGGCTGCCCACCCAAAAATGGTTATTCTATAGTAAAGTCTATAGAATGGGCCATTCAATCTGATCTTTATGTCCGTTGCTTCCAAAGCTCCCAGTATCTTAAATGCATTTCAATGGGCAGGAACACAGCTTGGAAGTAGAGCAGTGGCACCAAATGTCACAGCAGGACACCAAGAAGAGAAACAGAAAATGGGAAGGGTTAGTAATAGTCCATAGTAATTGTAATGCTTATATTTTTGTACAAATGATTAACAATCGGAGCTGTGATCTGAACAGTTAATCAGCAACTCTAGTCAGGGTATGCTAGAGAAAAGTAGTGAGGCTGAGACTGAAGGGACAAATCTTATATTATCAGACAAATCATTCCACAGCTTCAGGACCCTGTAACTAAAAGCTCCATCTCCCATTGTTACATTGTTAATTCTGGAATATTCCAGCATTCTGAGATCTTAAAGTTTGCTTTGATTAGTAAGTAATAATAAGTTCAGACAAGTAAGTATGGCCTTTGGACATTTAAGGTTTTATATGTAAGAGAGAGAGAATTTAAAAATCAGCCCTAAACTTAACTGGAAGCCAGTGTAAGAACTTGAGTTAAATGTTCTTACTTTTTAGTTCTTGCAGCAGCATTTTGAATTCACTGAAAGCTGCATAAAGAACAATTTGAACAGCCAGAGAATAACACATTGCAGCATGGAATGATTTTCCTTTGTCTATTCAAAATGCACCCAATTTACTAATGTTTAGTCACCTTTTCTATGAATATCTTAGAACTGCTTAGTACATCTTGCACAGAATGTCTACTGTTGTACTAACAGAATTTAGGGACTGATATTTGTTTTAGTCTAGTTCTATTACAAATTATATAGTAGTCCGACTCCCTCTTGCCACTGTTTTTTGTTTTAATCTTTTTCTGTGTTGCTTTTGACACTTGCACTTTTATATCATTCTTTAATTATAACTTGCTTTGTAAGTCACCTTGGATAATGCCTTACGCTAAGAAAAGCAATAATAATATCTCAGCATCCTTCATATTTACAAACCAACTTAATCTTCCAGTATTCTTAAGATGGAAGTAAAGGTACAGATAGTGTTGTAATGTGTGAAATTGATGTCAAAGATAGCATTAATGTTGCTTGCTGATTCAGTAAAACTAATATTTAAATCTACTGAATTAAAAAAAAAAATAAATATAGGATGTTGTTGCAGTTGACATCAATCCTCCTAATAAACAGCATTTCTGTTTTTAATGCATTCAAAAATATATATATATATATATATATTTTTTATTTTTTTTTTATTAAAGTGAAAGGTGAAATAAGGTTTGACACTGTGTGGGAACAACAGGTGTTCCTGCTGGGATGGATCCTGCTCCCTTACCTAGCCAGGAGGCCATAGGAAAGGAAAGAAGCTGGGGAGTGATGATATTGCCATGCCATACCAGGACATGGATACAGGAAGATAGTGTGGCAGTAGCTACAGCGGGGTTGACATCCCAGCAACCTCAGAAGGATGCTCTGATTGGGTTTGGTTGCCCTGCCAGAATCTGCTGGGTCCGCCGGGGGAGCTGTTTGATACTGAAAGCACAAGGGCCATTGGGGTGCTGCCTGACCACAGAAATGCTTCCTAGGGGCAGTAGATTAAGCACTGAAGTCCTCCCGGGTGTGGAGTTAAAAGCAAGCCCTCCACCTGATGCAGGGAGAGCTACAGTCTGGTGTGGAGGAGGAGAAAAAGGAAGAGAAGGAAAACAAAGACAAAGGATTGTGCTGTATTACTGAGTTGTGCTGAAGGTATTATTTAAATTAAACGCACTTTAATTGAACTGGGACTGTTGTGGTGCAGTTGTCTCTGGGGGGTTGGGGTGTTGGTACACAACACGGTGAGTCTTGATTTCAATCTTCAAAAAAGTAAGGATGCATAGAACTTAGTAAGTGTCTCTAACTGAGAACCCAAATTACTTCTCTCTAAAGCTGAAGCAGGCAAACCATGCTTTTGTCATTTGTTGACGAAATGAGACACAATTCCAGTAAATTGGTGGTGGAGACTAATCTATAAACACAGGAGGAAACTGGTTGACTTTTTAACAGATTTCTGAATCTAATTAGTCCATGATGTAATCACAAAGGAACTTTGGATATCTGATGATTCCATTTATGACATACTGTACATGGAATAAAAATACAACCCTGGGGATTTTAATTTACTTTTAATCCCTACATCTGTGTATAGGATTTAGATGAAGATCAAAAATACTAAACTTAATTCAAGACATATTAAAAAGAACGCAAATACTAGAATATACTAAGAACTGCTTTTTTGCTATGTTAAAATAATACTGGTGGTGGGGCAGCAGATTGTTGCAGTCTGAATTCCTACCCTAATCGCTACATTTGTGGAACTGGCGTGTTTTCCCGGGTGCTCCATTTTTTCACATACATGCTGGTTTGGCTGGGCTGGCATGTATACATTGGCTCAGTGTGGCCTTCAAGAAAATGGCTTCCTATCCAAAGCTGATCCTACCCTACACCCAATGAATGTTGTGTTAAGGCTGTGCCTTCTATTGTTGTTATTGAAATTCATGAATTAAAATATTAATAATGATAAAATCAGGTCTTTCTGAATTTTAATTATTAAACATAACAGCAGATCCTAAAGCTCAATCTAATGAACAGACCTTAAGGGTAATTTGTGGCTTATTTTTTCTTTTCTCTTTCCTTAGAATCAAAATACATACACACACACACACACACACTAAAACCTTGCTCTATTCCCCAAAGAAATCTATTGAATTCTCAAAAAAGCCTTTCACTATCTTGAAAACTGCTATATTTGGCAACAGGCATGGGTGGTGTTTCCTTGTTCTGTTTGTCTTTCTTTTAATTGACATGTCCCTTTTTTCCATCAGTTACATCAATATTAGCCATTATCAACAGTAACATTCACATGAAGTTTCATCTTTTAAAATGTGTGATTTGCTGCTTTCTTGCATTTCTTTAGATGTAATGCTAATCTGAAATTGAATTTTTTATCCATTGTGTGGGGCTTGCACATTTAGCAAGAGCTTTCATGAATGAATTCTGGCAGCAGCTGGCACTGAACAGTGTAAGGCCCAGGCTTGAGCCCACTAGAGAAATGTGATGGCTATTGGCAATTCTAAATTGAAAGTGGATGTGTGTGCCATCTTAAGCAGTGGTCCTCAAAGTGTGGTCAAGTTGACAGTCATCAGGCAAAGTGACTTCTAAATCACTCACATGTGTTAGTCTGTACTTTCTTAAGCATTAATTTGTAACATCAAGGCAGCTGGTTGAAATTGATACTACTAAATTAATACTTTCAGATACATTTCAAATGGGTTTATGGGGTTCACTGCTTAACTTCTCTCGTTGTCTCTCTCTGTCTCGCATGCACTGCTTCTTCAACCTCCATCTCTCTCCAGTCCAGCCATTGTGCTGGTCTCCTCTAAACTCACTTTGATGTCAGCCTGGAAAGGCCACATCTGGTCAAGGCAATCTATTAACTCCACGGGGCTGTTAATGTGCACATCAGTGCCGAGAGGCTGTCTGCAGTGAATCGATCTTCATGGCTACATTGATATTATTGGTCACTGGTTGAAGTCTGGAACTTTGAAATGCAAATCCAGACACATTTTTCATATAAATAAATTTTGAAAATGTAACACACATTTATGCTGACTACTAGACTCAAGTAGTCTACTTGGTCCATACCACTTTGAGTACCAGTGCTGTAGAGGATGGGGGACCCTGTGCAGGTTTGGTTCCTCACTTATGCCTGAAGCTTCCCCATTACCCTCAACTTCATTAAGCAGGTTTGAATATATTAGGTATTATTACTTAATGCACATTTTCAAAAACACGCCATCCCCACCGTGAAGCATGGTGATGGCTACATTATGATGTGTGGATGCTTCTCTGGAGCAGACACTAAAGGGCTTGTGAAGGTAAAAGAGTTGTTGAATGCAGCAAAATATCGAGAAATCCTGCAGGAAATATGTACCTTAGAAGGTCTGTTTTCCAGTGTCACACACATGTGCATGGGAGGCAGCTAAAGGGTCTAAATAAGAGTAATTCCACGCCTGACCATGGGGTGGCGGAGTGCACTGACCATTTTTCTCGCTTTCCTGCAGTCTGTTCACAGGAAATTCTGCCTGGCCCTGATGACGTCACTTGTGGGTTCTGGGCCTTCTGATGATGTCACTTCCGGCCCCAAACCCATGGACGAGGACCCTTCCAGTTCCAGCCCTTTTAATGACGTCACTTCTGGGTCCGAGCGTATGGAGGAAGATCCTTCCGGATCTGGCCCTTGTTGACATCATATCCTATTTTGGCCTTTAAAACCAGCATTTAAGAAATAGTTGATCAGTTCTGTTTTGGACTCCATTCTGAGCACATCAGTGCTAGTAATTTACCCTTTTGCAGCCAGGGAATATTATACGGGTGGCTGCCCCAAACCATTTTATGACTCTTGCTTCTGCTTTTTGTGACACCAGCAAGACCAGAATGGCTTCAGAAAAACAATGTTAATGTCCTGGTGTGGCCAAGTCAGAGTCCAGATCTCAGTCCAATTGAGAATCTATGGCTGGACTTAGGGATGGCTACTCCCTCACAATTCCCATGTAACCTGACAGGTCTTGATCAGTTTTTCAGTGAAGAATGGGGAAAAACTGCAGTGTTTAAAGCTTGTGCTTGTGGACATAGTGTTTGTATAAGATGTCTTGCAGAGAAGGAAACTCTTGGAGTGCCACCGCTGTAGAGGTCTGGCACCCTGTTCAGGGTTGGTTCCTCCCTTATGCCTGAAGCTGCCCCATTACCCTTCCTCAAGCTGATTAAGCAGGTTTGAACATATTGGGCATTTGTAAAATGAAATCACACTTGGCTTTTATTATCCACTGTATGCTAGGATGACCATTGCTCAGTATCTGCTGGGCTCTTTGAATAGATGACTATACTTAAAGATGAACTACATAATGAAAAGAATTGCAAAATGAAGTTGATGTATACTGCAAGATTTACTTTGAGCATTTGGATTTTGGATGTTTCAGTGTAATGTTGTTTTCTATTTTCACAGTCATGGGATGAAGCCCTGGCCAAAACAGCAAGAGCTTGGGCCCGGAAATGCACCTTTAACCACAACAATTACCTGGAAGAAAAAGGCAAAGTCCATCCTGTTTTTTCACCAGTTGGTGAGAACATTTGGGTTGGACGTCCACCAAATTACTTCAATGCGAGTAAAGCAATACAAAGCTGGTACAATGAAGTGACAGCCTATTCATATCAGGCTAACAGTTGCACGTCTGTCTGTGGACATTACACTCAGGTATGCTTCCTCACAGTAGTGATACAATGCCATGGAAGAATTTATGTCTTTAGAGTCTGAATTTAGGCTTAGGTGAAAAGAGATTAGTGCAGTGTACTGATACTTTGGTTCTGAAATCAAATTCTGACTTGAGCTCAAACCGTTTGCATGTTTTCCTCAGCCTGGCGTGGCTTTTTACTGGCCATTCTGGTTTCTTTCCACCTTCCAAAGACATGATAGAAACTCTAAATTTTCTCTGTGTGTGAGTGTACCCTATGATGGACTAGACTGGTCAATATAAGCAGGTTAAAAAAAAGTGAGAATAATAGGAGAAGAAAAGAGTAGTTTTTAAATGAATCAACAAAAAAGTGATTTTTTTTTTTAAAGTTGTCACAGATGTGTTTCTATCTGAAGGTTGTTTGGATTTAGATCAGCTTTGTGCCCATGCAAGGTACTTTCTGATATGATAAGCCCTAGTACATACATCTATGTGAATCATGATTTTTTGACACTGATCAACAGTGTCTTTAATGTGAAACTGAAAACAGACCTCTGCAAAGTGGTCTAAAATAATTACAAACATAAAACACAATACGTCACTCCAATAAGCATTCACTTTAATTTGACACCCCTGAATCATCACTGGTGCTTTCAATTGGTTTTATAAATAACATCATTGGTTCAATGGAGATCACCTGTCTGGGGTTTCATTTGGTTGTAGCATAAATTACCCTGAATGTTTCTGAAACAGCCAGAATGGTGCCCTAACCTACACAAGAAAGACAAAAAAACACTCCAAGCAACTCCATGAAAATGGGTTTGAAAAGCCCAAGTCAGGGGATGGAGACAAGAAAATATCCAAGTCATTGAATATCCAATTAAATGATTCATGAAGAAATGGAACAAGCATGGCACAACCATAAATCTACCTAGGGTAGGCCGTCCACAAAAGTTCTGTGCGTTAGACTGGTGAGGAAGGATACCAAGATGTCTATGAGAACTCTGAAGGAGTTACAAGCTGCAGTGACTAAAATACGAGAGACTGTGCAGACAACATCTGTTGACTGGGTGCTTCACAAGCCACATCTTTTAGGAGAGTGTCAAACAGGAAAAAACACACATTACATGTCAGCTAGAATTCCCAGGAGGCAAATGGGAGAATAATTTATGGTCTGGCGATTGATTTTTTTAGGCTATCAGTCTAAACACCACGCCAAACACTTCACGTTGTCAAAACCACACCATCCCAACCATGAAGCATGGTGGTGTCAGCATTATGATGTGTAGATGCTTCTCTGCAGCAGGCCGTAAAAGGCTTTTGAAGGTAGAAAGGAAAATTAATACAGCAAAATATAGAGAAATCCTGCAGGAACAAATGGTGCAGTCTGCAAGAAATATGCACCTTAGAAGATTTGTTTTCCAGCTACAACAGAACAGCTTCCAAACAACAATGTTAATGTCCTGGGGCCTCATGCATAACGCCATGCATAGAATTTGCACTATAACATGACGTAAGCACAAAAGCCAAAATGTGCTTACGCACAGAAAAATCCAGATGCAGGAATCTGTGCGTACTCCAACTTCCACATTCTTCCTCTCCATAAATCCCGGTCAGCGTGAAAAGTAACGCTCGTACATGTGCTTTCTGTCCCGCCCCAACTCCTCCCAGAATTATGCCTATATGAATATGCAAATCAATATAAATAGCCGTTAAGCTCAGCCTTCTGTGAAAAGACAATGGGAAAAGCACGGGGGAAAATAGAAGAATTTCAGCGAATACCAAGCGAAGGCAAGGAAAAACATACTATTTGTTGGTTTAAACAGCTGTATAAACAAAATATGGAAGTTGATCAAGTGACAGAGTGTCGGAGAAACTCGAAAGCTCAAGTTCACAAAGTCGCACAGTACCCGAAATAAAAAAGAAGTTGTCACATATCCAAGTCGCTGTGAAAAGGTGAGTCGTAGCCCAACGTCTGAGTGTCATATGAAAGCTTATTAGGGTACAGAGAAAAAAAAATAGGCACGCAGTGGGGGAAAAAAGCAGGAAATGTCAACTTTAATCTCGAAATTTCCACTTTAATCACGTAGTTTATTTGGTCACTGCAGTAGAACATCATAAACTTCATCCTAAAATGGATTAATTTACTAGTTTCTAATATCCCATCATAACTAAAGTAACATGTTAAATGCTTTGTTTTGTATTTGATCTTCTTTGTGCTCTGTGTGTGAATCACTACGTGGTTCTTAAATCGGCTTTCTCTTCCTCCGACAGGACACAGAATCCATTATATTCGTGATATTACAACTGTCTGAATAATTAAAATACTGAGATGTATACGTGATATCTTTTTCACGATGATAGGAATGAAAGCATTTATTAAACATGGGAACATGGTGGCGGTACTGTCTCTTTCAAATGTACTAACCCCCAATTCCTGTCCTTACTTTTCTTTCTCCAAATACCCAATCGCCACACAATCGGCTCTGTAATAGACGTTGAGCCATCTGTAAGTTTACAACGACGATTCTTCAAAACTTTTAAGGAACATTGAAATATCTGCATAGTACGTGTTTAATTATTCTATCCATCTATCCTTCCAGCATACAGCAATCAACCAGGATCAATCTGTAAACTAGCTAGCGCTGCGGCACCGTGTCCTCACATGTTTAATTATTAACAATACATATTATTTAAATTAAATTAGTTTTATCTGTATAATATAATCAACATATTTTGCTGCATTTCATCTTAAAAATGATATTGTCATCATATGTAAATACACGTTTTATAAAGTGGCGCAGGTTGTGCAATATTATAACTGAAGTACAAGTTTACAGTGAGGTGATAGTACTTATAAGTACAAACAGTTCTACAAGGAGCACTTGTTGGACTGATTGAGTGCATTTAGAGTTCTTGGGATGAAACTGTTTCTGAACCTCGAGGTCCGTACAGGAAAGATTCTGAAGCATTTTGCCGTGGCTGAGGCAGCATGTGCTTGATGCTGTATCCCGATAATTCTCTTTCTGATCAGCTGCTGCTGTGATTCACCACTCAGATACAGTGATATAAATACTCCGAGTGGTGCAGTGAGAGTAATATGGAAAAAGGTGATCCGCTGTGGCAACTCCTAACGGGAGGAGCTGAAAGAAGAAGAAGAAGGTGCAGTGAGAGTAACAACGCTAAAGCAGTTATGGTACTTGGAATTCTATGGCTATTCCCTGGACCATTATATTGTTACAGGTTAATTGCGAAAGAAAGGATAACCACAAAGGAAAAATAGCACTGCTTTGATGCTGGGTGCCGCCAGTCTGCAAAACTGAGCGGAGAACTTGCGTACGACAGGGTATGAGGTACCATGGAAATGTGCGTGGCTTTACGCCAAGTGTAGGTTTTATACATCGTGATTTGAACGTGGAAACACTCTTATGCAACATTTCTGTGCATACGCACCATTTATACATGAGGCCCCTGGTGTTTTGAAAAAATGTGTCTCAGCTGTTCCGATACTCCTGACACATATGGGATCACCAAAGGTTTTCACTTAGGTAGCAGTTGTCCTTCCTCTCTCCAGGATTGCTTAGAGCATTCTTTAGGTGTCTTCCCTGCTTTGACAAAAGTCCAGCTGGGATAACCACATTTTCTGAGGGCCTTTTTGATATGATGTTCTTCTGCTTCCCTAGCCACTGTGTCAGTGGGTATGGTGTTTGCTCTGTGTTGTAGAGTCCTGATGACACCTATTTTGTGCGCTAGTGGATGGTGAGAGTCAAACCTTAAATACTGATCCATATGCGTTGGTTTACGGTACACATCAGCTTTCAAATGTCCCCCATTGCTGATGGAAATTTCACAATCTAAGAAAGTTAGCCTGTCACGTTTCATGTCCTCCCTGGTGAACTGGATGTGTTTGTCCACTGAGTTGATGTGGTCAACCAGGTGTCAACCACAAACCTGATGCAATGGCTCGGTGGTGTCCCAGGATAGGATAATAGCGCCCTTTTTTACACTTCTTTCACATCTTTTTCGATATTACTCTCACTGCACCACTCAGAGAAGCTGATCAGAAAGAGAATTATCGGTATACAGCATCAAGCACACGCTGCCTCAGCCATGCTTCCTATTTGAACTGCTTCTCACACGGCAAACGCTTCAAAACCTTTCCTGTACGGACCTCGCGGTTCAGAAACAATTTCATCCCAATGACTATAAACGCACTCAATCACTCAATCAAGTGCTCTTTGTAGAACTGTTTGTACTTATTAGTACAATCACCTCACTGTAAACTTGCACTACAGTTATAATATTGCACAACCAGAGCCACTTTATAAAGCGTGTATTTACATATGATGATGATGTAATTTTAAAGATGAAATGCAGCAAAATTTGTTGATTATATTATACAGATAAAACTGCAACTTCATTTATATAATTTACATTGTAAATAATTAAAGGACACGGTGTTGCTACACTAGCAAGGATCTGGTGCTCTGTTCATGGATTGTCCCTGTCCCGCACTGTATGCTTCACTGGGACTGGCGTGAAGGATAGAATAAGCAAACACGTGCTATGAAGATATTTCAGTGTTCCTTAAAAGTTTTGAAGAATCGGCATTATAAGCTTAGAGATGGCTTAACGTCTATTACAGAGCTGATTGTGTGGCGATTGGGTATTTGGGGAAAGAAAGGGAAGGTCAGGAATTGAGGGTTAGTACGTTTGAAAGAGACAGTACTGCTGCAATAAATTCATCGAAGATCTCGCACAATCACTGCGCCACCGTGTTCCCATGTTTAATAACATGCTTTAACTCCTATCATCATGAAAATTATATCAAGTATACATCTCAGTATTTTAATTATTCAGAGAGCTGTAATATTATGAATGTAATGGATTCTGTGTCCTGTCGGAGGAATACGAAACCCGGAAGCACGTAGTGATTCACACACACAGAGCACATAGAAGATCAAATACAAAACAAAGCATTTAATGTGCTACTTTAGTTACGATGGGATTTGAGAAACTAGTAAATTAAACGATTTTAAGATGAAGTTTATGATGTTCTACTTTAATGACAAAATAAACTACACAGGTGAATTGATTCATCAATTAATTATCCAAAATTAGGTCAAAACAGTATCCATATAGCCCATATTTTAGTGATTCACATTTTTTAAATAGATTTATCTTTAAAGCAGACTTAGATGTGAAAAGTAAACTTCAGTGACATTTTGGTACATTCTCACCATATACTGTACTAACATTGTAAATATAGAGACAGTCAAGTGCTGACCACAACAGATTTTTAACATTGGTTCATTGTTCACTTATTTTAGCTTGTTTGGGCCAAGAGTTACAAAGTTGGCTGTGCTGTTGTGGTCTGTGAAAAAGGAATAATTGATTACAATTCAGCTCCTGGGGCTATCTTTGTTTGTGATTATGCAGAGGCGTAAGTATAATTTTATTGTCTTACTTCTTGCAAAATAAAAACAAAAAATAATTTTATACTCTTTTAAATGTGTTGGTTTCTATCTTGCTATAACTAGAGATTTTGTAACAATAAATCATATTCCAAAATAACATCGACAGTAGAATGTAATTAGTTGTATTAGTAGATTACATAAAATGCATCTTTTAAAATAGTATTTAATGGTATTATATTGCTAAAAATGTAGCTCAAATAGGCTTGTGGTGGCTGCACAACTTCTATAGACAGCAGAGTCCAATTCAAGTGATGCAAAAATTGATGTGTTATGGTTAACTGCTGTTTGTGGAGGGTCCATGACTAAATTCAAAAATTAAAAGAAAAGATTAAAAGCCAGAAGTCTGTATGACCATCAACATCAAGTGACTCCGTGAGAACCCTAACTACAAAGAGGACTATTTCATTTATGTTAGGTAGAATGCCCAGAGGGGACTGGGCGGTCCTGTGGCCTGGAACCCTGCAGATTTTATATTTTTTTATATGGGGCTACTATTTATGGCTAGACTTTTCAAGCTGGGCAGTAAGATCAACTATCCCATCTGCGCTAAGCCAGGTTTACATTGGAATTAGAAAATCATTAAAGTACCATTTATAGAATCAAAGGTAGACTATTTAATGCAAAAAGATATGGTAAATAAATTATTAAGTGTAATTATTTAGGGTGGTTGTGGACTACATTTTTCCAGAGTCTAGAAGAATAAATGCATTTTGCACATTGTGAGCCCATGGCTGCATGACTTGCCAGGTGGTTTTGTGACTCAAGTAACATTTTTCAAGGACATTTTTAAAATTGTGTTCTGCTGTCTAGTGTTGGTCACCATTGGGTCCCATCCTATCAGAAATTTTGTCATGTCTGTTCATGAAAACATGAGAATTTTTTTTTTTCTTAGCCATCAGTACAAACCACATGGGGTAAATAACATATAAAAAATAAAAAATTGGGTGAAGGTTGGGAAATTTTTGAAACTAAGGAATTATTTAGTTACATATTTCCTGTATTAATTGAAGCTATTGTAAAAGATAAGACAACCGTCAGAAAAAGATTTGTAATCCCTGCCTAATTCTTAATAAGTCTTAACAACTTGCATATTTGCTACCCAGTAATAAATCATTTTATTTAGTCTGAACTGCTTTTCTGTAGTTGGCCTCCTGAGAGCCAGAATTGGAATATGGAGGCTTAGAAATGGAAAGATGACTGGTGTTTCTGAGTTTAATATTGAGTGATGTTGCATGTTACATGTTTCTGTTTTATACCTGAACAACAAAAGTGTGGAGCACAATGGACTTGTTAAATGCCAAATTTAAAAATAAACTGAACTGAAACAAAAACAGCACAATTTTTCTTTATATGTGTTTCAGGGGAAACTACAGGGGAGTTAAGCCTTATAAAACTGGTGAGCCATGTACATTCTGCGACAGTCAAGACTCCTGTTCAGATCACTTATGCTGTAAGTTTAACTCGGGGAGTAGGATGTCCTGATATTCAAAAGATTTGCAGCAAAATAATTGAATATGTGAAAGTAAAACAGTTCTCATGTTACAGCTCTGCAGTCTTTTCAGTATTTGTGATGGGAGAGAAACAAAGAGTAATCGAGCAAAGCACTTAAAGTTTGCCAGCAGTTTTTCACGGAATGAAAAGTTTAATAGTATTGTTTATTTAATTCTCTGGAAAGACATTGGGGTTTGTTGATGATTAATTTAATTATAAGACATTAAAGCTTAATCTTTAACCATAAAATTGAATGTCTGTCTGTCTGTATGCTGCTTATATAATCCTACACCCTTTGATGGAACTTGACCAGATTTTGCATAGTTACTCTCTAGGACCAATACCAATATAGACTACTTTGGAACCCAAAATTTTGACACTGGAGGTCCCAATGTTTTTTTGTTTCTTTAACTGTGCACTACAGATTGTACAGCAGTGCCACTTGCTGGCTCAGAACAAGTAAAATATTTGAACAGACTGATTACTTACCTAGGCATTGCTGTGTGCTGCTTCTGTCTACTGTAATATCAAAAGGAGTATTGCGGGCTTATACAGGGGAGTGTTGGATGAGGCTTGATCGAGAATGAAAGTGCAGCACAACACAAAGGAAAATCAAAGGGTTCTTGTTTTGCTCCTGCTTTTTGTGCTTTTCTTAACAATTTAAGCACCGTCAACTGTCTACCTTGAACTAAGACAACTAGCCAGACATGACAGTGTTCCTAGTTACAACCCAGCAAGTACTTATCAGCAATTCTGGAATCCAATCAGACCTGAAAAGAACAAATTCTTGACTCACTAGAGCAGAGACATTGATAGAGAGACAGTGTGGTTGACGGATGGGACAACTGACAATTATAACAGGGTCACCATTTAAAAAACACATCAACCTTTGATTTCCTTCCTTAACTTGTTCTTCAAATATACCTGGGCAACGGTGGGTAGTTTGGGTAGAGAAAATGACAGACTAGTTATTCCAAATTTTGACCACATTTTAAAAACTAAATGCAAAAAATAACAAAAGTTAATTGAACACTGTTTGAAAATATATTATTCTATTTATAATATATAAATTATAAATTAAGCCTGAAAGACTTTTGTCTTGCCTATCACAGTGATGCTGTTGTTGGCTCACATATTCTGAAGCACACATTCAAGATGACCTCACTGAAGTAACCTCTGCTGGCAGACAGTTGACTGGCTCACCCCAGTGACATGTCCTTATTTGACTTACCACTGTTTTTGTTTTAGACAGCCAAATTATTCAAGATGAATAATTATACTTTAATTATGCAATCAAGCTGTAGCGATTAACATGCTCGTTTAAACATGAGCTGGGATCTATCTATCTATCTATCTATCTATCTATCTATCTATCTATCTATCTATCTATCATATAGTGCTCTGTCTGTCTGTCTTACATAGCACCAATCATATGCCAATCCCCAGCAGCCATTACTTTTTCAAATAATGCAGTTAAGCTTTTCCATTTAAAACGAAAAGAGAAAAAACTAGGTTTACTCACAGCAGCCTGTCACTGGGGGCAGAATAATTTTAATGTCACAACTCAAGGAAAGCAGCAGTAACAACCCAGACAGCCTCACCAGGGCTACTGGCCAAAGCAGGCAACGCCTGCATCTAACAAAATAACACAAATAATAATAATAGTAATGTCAAATAAAAAACAGAAACAGAGGAAATACCAAATTAAAAGCCATAGATTTGAAAAAGGAAAAACATTATATGAGCATTGGTTGGAATTCCCATAGCGGCATGCACCCTTGCTTGCATACGATCAAAATCCATACTTGTTAACAACGTAATTGAAAGACAGGCAGACAGACAAAACAGAAAGATAAAACACATCATAGCGAATATACTTGTTAAGGGTTTTTTTTTAGGTTGTCTGGTATTATGAATGTTTTTGTGCAGTGCAGTATTTTCAAGATGCATTTTAATTATTGCACTCAGGGACTTTGTCTTGGTTAAAGCTTGGCATTCATTGATTTTCGTAAGTGGATTGATTGATATATTAATAGCACTCTACTTAACTTCTCATTTCTTTCTTTCTTTTTTTTAACAGCAAATTCAAAGAGAGATCAACAAAGCAGTAAGAGTTTAATCATATATCTTCTGCACTTTTTTAACATGTAATCTCATCTGCTTGGCATTCTTAGTGATGACTGACGTATGTTATTTCCCTATATTTCAGAATATCCACATTGGACTCCAGACTGGGACGATTCTTCCTCATCTGCTAATACTATTGTCAGCTATCGGGTTGTCTTGATTACAAGATTGTTCTCACTTACACCTATTTTGGCAATGGGGTATGCAGCCACCTTTCTTTGGCCTCAGATTTTTGCTTATGAATAGAAGGGCTGTGGAAGTGTCCAGTGATACTGTGCTCTCTGAGGGCTGCTGTACAAAATTAAAATTATTTTAGTTCATTACATTATATGGTATTGTTCACTATGTTTCTTTTAAAAGACAGGTTTTGCCGTGCTCTTTTATTTTGTATCTCCGGGGTACTGGAGCAGATATTGTTAAGGCCCTTCCTGACGCCAACCTCCTTAAGTCCCTTTTAACAACACACAAGATAAGAAAGGAAGTGCAGGAAAGGAGCTGTGCTGTAAGATGGCTTGCTGCATTGTGCACTGGGGAGCTATGCTCCGATATAAAGAATGCATTTAAATCTAGATAGAACTTTATTTGCCCCCAGGAGGCCATTTGGCTTTTACAGAAGCACTTTAAATAAATATAATTTGTAAATAGATACTGATACTGACAATGATGGTATTGTCATTGTACATGTACAACCAAATGTAGTTATCACATAAATAAATAAATACACAGTTTGGTCTGAATACACACCAGAATTATTATAAAGCAAGAAAATCATGCAGAAAGAAAAGTTCTGAATTGGCTATCTGAATCTCAGCAAGGCATTATACAGACATATTGCTGTTGGTATAAAGGAGTCCCTGTTGAGTTTCTTGACACCTTCTGCTGAATAATTCGTTGTCTGAAAGTCCTCAGTGTAGAGGATGTTCAGCATTGTCCATAATTGCACTTAGTTTTGCTTTAATCTCTCCTTCACTATGATCTCCAGGGGTCCCAGAGTGCATCCCATAACTAAGCCTGCCCTTTTATATGGCTTGTTGATTCAGTGAGCTTCTCTTGAAATTATGTTATCAGCCCAGCAGAGCGCAGCAAAGAAAACTGCACTGATCATCACAGAGTTAAAGAAGATGAGATGGATATCACTACCAATATTAAAGGAATGTGGCCTTCTAAGGAAAAAGAACCTACTCTTCCCTTTCTTCTATAGTTCCTTTGTGTTCTGAGACCAGTCCAACCTGGCATTAGTGTAGAGTCATGACTACTTAATAGCAGTGGGCCACCTCTACAGTCACTCCTTGAATAATGACTAGACATAGGGGCTCTCTGGTGCAGTGAAAGTCAATAACCCTAACCCTTGGTTTTAGTGATGTTACCATGCAGACAATTCTCTTTACACCAAGAATAGAAACTTTTGCACCTAACTCCTATAGTTTGTGTCATCCCCCTTATCAATTCACCCCATAAGTGCAGTATCATGTTAGAATTTCTGCCAGTGACATGGCTTGGTGTTATATTTATAGTCAGAGGTGTACAGAGTGAAGGGAGAAGGAGACAGGACTGTTCCTTGTGGTGCTCCAGTGTTGCTCACATCCATACCAGAAACACAGTCCTAGAGTCTCACAAACTGTGGTGTGCCCAACAGACATTCCACTATCTAGGACACCGTAGGCTCATCCACCTGCATATATCTGAGTTTACCCCTTAACAGGGATGGTTGGATGGTACAAGAAGGTGCTGGAGAAATCAAAAAGCAAAATTCTCACAGTTCTTCCGTCTTTTTTTTTGGATAATTGCTACTATGGCACTGATTTGGTTTGGGAGCCTTTGGAGAATGACATCAAGTAGAGGCAATAAGCTCCTCTATGCCCCTCTACTTCACTATAATGGTGAAGGCATCTGGTGCTGACCTGGCCTTAATAACAAAAAAAGAGGAAGACATATTGTTGCTGGGTTGGGGGAATGTACCAGCACAGTCCCAGAAGCCCACTGAGCAATTTGTGACCCCAAAATTAATATCTGGACTTCCCCCACTGAACACAGTTCCTGACCAGAGTATACAAGCTTCTTCTGGCCATATTGCTGCTCAGTTTGGAGTCAAGAGGAGCTATGATAAGTAAGGGATGGACATTGTTCCAGTGGATGTAGTAATTTTTGTCCATGAGGATATCATTTATGTGTAGTTTGACTGTTTTGGAAAAGTATTTTACTATTCTTAATATTTTTTTATCAACATGATCATTTTGGATTGTTGTTTTGATGCAGGCAAGGAACTTTGTTGGTGGAAATGTTGATTGCCGCCATCATGGTATATAACAATGTCATCCAAAAATTTGGTTGCTCTTTACGTTCTTTAGCTTCATGTTTGATTTTGTTTTCTAATTTCTCAAACATACTGGAAGCTAAAATATACTTCTGAGAATACTTAAGTGTTAATACTTGATACTTTTCCTTTCTGACTATGTATTTTGGCTTTAATAAATACTGTATGCTATTCCTGCATCTGGCATTATGACTTTTGCCTGTTTTTGACTATGCCCTCTACTACTCTCTTTAGTCTTTTTATTTCCTGGTTATTATTTTTTGTTTCTTTTTCTGCTTCTTGGCAATTCCAACCTGTCATGAGGATATTATAATATTAAGTTGAAAATATATACTTAGAAAAAAATACTTTAGAAACCATTTGTTGTACTTAGTAAAGGTTAAAACAATTTAGGATAAAATCTCAGAAGCTCACTGATTAGCTAACCTGGGGGAATACATGTGGGCTTAGATAAAAGGCCATTAACAGTCCCTCATAGCCTTGAATGGAAGGGATAAGTACAATTTATGACAGCCTTCCGCCTCCAGAAGGAAAGAATTGGCCAAGGTGAAATGGGACTGATTTGTATTTGTGCTGAAATAAGATTGGAATGAAGTAGGGATTCACCTCCATTGCTCCAGGAGATACATGAAAGAAGCTGGACTAAGATTAAAAAAGGGGTAACAAAGAACTCCCTTCTCTGCCATTTTTCCATCCATGGAGGAGAAGACCACCATCTCTGTCTTGGCAGCCATATTCAGACAGGCCATGCAGCCCAGCCATATGCAGATGTCAGGCTGGGTCAAAGATGAGGCCAGCGCAGAACATAGGTCAGAGGCAGTTTGCAGTCTATGCAAGATGAACTCACTATTACCCAGGTTGTATTGACATTATTTTTGGCAACACTCACATTTGTACTTATATTTTGGGCATATCTTCTATAATACATAAATAAACATTTAACTTTTACTGCTGCCTGCTCTGGTCTTCTATCTAGTTGCCTTGGGTTATAGATGTAAAAGAATGGGAGGCTTGCTGAACTACAGTGCCTGACAGTGTTTTAAAGAGTATGAGATTTGAGGGATTTCTCTGTGGGCAGAAATGCAGCTTCCCTTTTTTGTTTGTCTGTTCATCACAAGTATGTTCTGAGATTTTTCAGGCAAGAAAGACCGACATTTTCAGGTAAGGTAGTTATATTCACTCACCATGATGCCAGAGAGTAGCAACATGATGCACGTTAACAGAAAAAGATTATTGTGTGGGAAAAGTAGGTAAATGCAGTGCCTTCTATGGGGTGAATGTCTGTTCTGCGGTGCATATAATTCCTAGCACACAGCTCGATGCACACTGCGACAAGACTAAATCCAACATATAGTCCTGTTACTGTAAAAGCCATCTGGGGCCTCCTAAAAAGGTGTTGTGTTGATATCTGTCAGGTGGTGTGGCTTACACATGTCCAGCGGTGGATACCACAGAAATGCAATCTTTCTAACCTCCCATATTTTTGGCTCTCTCCTGTCTGACCTGGATACTCTAAAGTTTGCGACACAAGATCAATGTGTTAATTAATTATGTTGCACTCCCATCACTCTTTTATTTGTAATTAGGGAATTCTGGTTTGACGTAAACAGATTTAAATAAGCCGTTTGATTGCTTTAGTTATTTGCTGAGGCATCAGCTTGCTAACTCCTGGCTTGTGTTGTTTGGTTCACTTAGTGGTTCTTGTTCTGACTGAAAAGGTAGTCAGTAAAAAAAAGTTATAAGAGTGTTAATTCTTCCAGCTAAAGTGAGATGAAAGGTTGACCATCTATGCAAGTCTTACTTAATTTTTTCCATACAGATGGCAGCATTTTGTTGATAAAGAACTTTGTTTACTTGTGATATTTACCTTTGGGTATTTAAACTGATCTGCGATGATAAAAGGGAAGGTGTCCAATTTTAATACTGTGTGCTTGAGAGTTCACTGGAAAGAACACACTTTTATTCAAATAGATACTGAGTACAGAGTACAATGGGAAAAGGATTCTCACTCAACATCTCAGAAAAGGAGTGGAAGGTAGCAATGCAGAGAATTCACTTGAGCTCCATGTGTGCGAAACATAAAATTATTCAACTCAAAATTATATATCGAGAGCATCTCTCTCGTTTAAAATTGTCTAAAATGTTTCCAGGGTAAGATCCAACCTGCGAACGCTGCAATCAAGTTCCAGCCTCACTGGGTCACATGTTTTGGGCCTGCACCAAATTAACATCATTCTGGACCAAAATCTTTAAATGCCTTTCAGACAGCCTTGGTGTCACAATACCTACTAATCCACTAAGAGCTGTGTTTGGTATTCTTCTATATGGGATTAAAGTGGAGAAAGAGAAACAAACTGTGATTGCATTCACTACACTACTGGCACACAGACCTATCTTGCTCAACTGGAAGAATCCTAACTCTTCTCTTTTAAGTCAGTGGGTAACTGATCTATACTAATAAACGGCAAAGCCCTCACTCACTCACTCACTGACTCACTGACTGACTGACTGACTGACTGACTGACTCATCACTAATTCTCCAACTTCCCATGTAGATAGAAGGCTGAAATTTGGCAGGCTTATTCCTTACAGCTCACTTACAAAAGTTAAGCAGGTTTCATTTCGAAATTCTACACGTAACGGTCATAACGGTCGATAATGTTCGACAACGTCCGCCATGTTGAACTTTCTTATTTATGGCACCATCTTCACGAAATTTGGTAGGCGGCTTCCCTGCGCTAACCGAAACCGATGTATGTACTTATTTCGATGGTATGACGCCACTGTCGGCCGCCATATTGAACTGTCCAACGTCACTAATTTTCCAACTTCCCGTGTAGGTAGAAGGCTGACCCCATCTTCACGAAATTTGGTAGTTGGCTTCCCTGCGCTAACCAAAACCGATGTACGTACTTATTTCGGTGGTATGACGCCACTGTCGGCCGCCATATTGAATTTTCCAAACATCACTAATTCTCCAACTTCCCGTGTAGGTAGAAGGCTAAAATTTGGCAGGGTCATTCCTTACAGCTTATTAACAAAAGTTAAGCAGGTTTCATTTCGAAATTCTACGCGTAACGGTCAACAATGTCCGCCATGTTGAACTTTCTTATTCATGGCCCCATCTTCACGAAATTTGGTAGGTGACTTCCCTGCGCTAACCGAAACCAATGTACATACTTATTTCGGTGGTATGATGCCACTGTCAGCCGCCATATTGAACTTTCCAATGTCACTAATTCTCC
>JANRMT010062791.1:238043069-238080101 GCA_026402145.1 Polypterus bichir lapradei | reverse complement strand
CGGCCGCCATATTGAATTTTCCAAACATCACTAATTCTCCAACTTCCTGTGTAGGTAGAAGGCTGAAATTTGGCAGGCTCATTCCTTACAGCTTACTTACAAAAGTTAAGCAGGTTTCATTTCGAAATTCTACGCGTAACGGTCATAACAATCAACAGCGTCCGCAACAACTGGCAACAACTTTCCTATTCATGGCCCCATCTTAACGAAATTTGGTAGGTGGCTTCCCTGCGTTAACCGAAACCAATGTACGTACTCATTTTGGTGGTGTGACGCCATTGTCAGCTGCCATATTGAACTTTCCAACGTCACTAATTCTCCAACTTCCCGTGTAGGTAGAAGGCTGAAATTTGGTACTTATTTCAGTGATATGATGCCACTGTCGGACGTCATATTGAACTTTTCAACGGTCTTTGTTACTTATGGGCCCATCTTCAAGAAATTTGGTACACAGGTTCCCAACGCTAACTGAATCCTACTTACGTACATATATACGTCCATAGCCTGCAGCTCGGTCACCGTGTGAGGCGGCCCCCCCATCCCAACGCCTCCCATGTTGTTGGCTGCCTGCCTATATAAGGCCGTCTGTCGCTCCAGTCTCTACATTCCCTTCCTTACTTCGCCACGGTATTCACTCTCCCTGCTGATAACTGCAGCCTTTTTATTTAATCCACGGCTTCTCCGCTGTTTTATTGTTCATTTATTACAATTATAGTTATTGTGTAGGTATTTTAGACTTACTTTACATTGTTCAGGTACCCATTTCCTTTATCATTCCAACCGTACCCCCATTAACATGTCTATCGTGGTGATCACCATTGATCAAAGAACTGTCACTTACCAAGTGGTTTCCATGCCCGGAGATGGCACCTACCTTTTCCATTCTCTTTGTTACATATTGCACGCCCATATCAGGCTCACTCTTGATATCCGGAGGAACATTGTGTCTTATGTATTGAATGACTGGGACAGGTTCAAGGTGTGGACTGATGACGGTACAGGAGATAATTATACTACACAGGAGCACTAGAAGAGTGAAATGCTTGAGTGTACCGAAATGGCCAAATATTTTACACCTTTGGACAACCGTCAATGCCTCTTAAACATCTTAGATTCACAGGTGACGATTTCAGTAGTGGACACTTTGATGTTTAGAAATGTTTAAATTCTCAAAAGCTGGATGTGAACTTATCAATCAAACTGGTTGTATGCTTACAACGCTTGACAGATGCCGAATGTCTCTTCAACACAAGTCCTACAAATACTGTCGTAATTGAAACAAACCATGAAACTGAAACCGATTATGACAGCAGCAATCCAAGCTGTGAGATTTGAGACAAGATTACTGTTCACATGGCCAACTGTACGTTGTATGCTCAAGAGTAAGCTCAGCGCACAGCTACAGCTTGGTCATATTACAACTGGAGGGCCGAACTGACAACGTGGCATACAAAGAGATCTTTAACAAATAATTATTGGTATATTTTCCCTCAGTTTTAAAAAGGTTTAATTGTCTTCTTAATAAAAATTTTAAGGCAGTACTTCGCCGCTGCGAAGCGCGGGTATTTTGCTAGTGTTATATATTGTTTGAAACTGGAAAAAATGAAATTCGCACTTGGAGGATTTGTGCAGAACTTTTTCAAAACCTGGCAGGATCTAATCAATAACATTTTAGAATAAGCATTTAAAGCACTGAGGAAGCAGATTCGCTCCTCTCTTTTACTCCATTTATCTTGATTCATTTATTAATTAATCTATTTACTTATTTTTACTAGCTTTAAGTTTTACTCTGCTGTTCTAGCTCTGTCTCAGGGGTGGGGGTTGATTTGTTTTGTACCTTTTTTTTTTTTTAAACTTGAGCTATTTGTATGGAATGCTATTTGATTTTAATAAAATAAATGAAAAAAAAAGGGTTTTAGAGTGATGACCAGGAGAAAAGGATGTGTTCAATAACAGGCAGGGGTCGATATCAAAAGCAAGAAAGAAGGCCTACAAAGCCAAAACACTAACTAAAAATCAAAAGTACACAGCTAGTTTCTATTGCCACGTGTCATAAAAAAAGTAAGAATCTCCGTACTGCTATTTAAATCAATCTCAGACAAGCCAGGAATGCATGTGGTGACCTTTATACAGTCACGTCAATGATGTCTCCTGTAACACACTCCTGATGCATCATGGGAAAGATTGCCACGGCAACAACCATGCTACCAATCTGGTAGCAAAAAAGGCAGCAAATAATTATTAACTTTTCAGAGGAGCTTCTCGTCACAAAATAAAGAATTTGTGTGTCCAAAAACATCAAACAAGAAGTCAAAATGAATTTAATCTTGGGCAGGAGATTGTAGACTTTGGCCTTTCTTCATTTTAATTGCTTGTTTTTGTTTTGAGGTATTCTGGAATTCCTTAAGTATTTTTCCAAAGTTAGATTTTAGATTTTCAAACTTTTATTTTTAAATATTGTGTAACAAAGCTTTTCTGGAGCTTTTTAAATTTTCTTTTTATTTTAATAAAATAAAATTCATTTTTAGTTTAATTTAAATACTTATGCTTTTGTTTATTTGAATGATAAGCCTGGGTAGCTCCTCTCTTCTTTTTTTTTTTTTTTTTTGAGATCTCTAGGCCTTACACTTTTTAAACGTGTCTAGGACTTAGGCCTCTTTTGAAGTTTTCAAGCCTTTTATGAATATTTTTAGACCCGAGTCACAACCCCAAATAGTTCAAAACATTGGTAATATTTTCTGAAAAGAGAAATGCATCTCAACAGAATAAAAAGATCATTTTCTGCTGAAGATTGTGGAAAATAATTAGGGCTATGGCTAAAATAAATCCACAGTGGATGTTGATAGAAAGTCATATTTTCATTTAAACACGAAATGAGAATCTGTCATAACAGGATTATGAATCTTCTTTTTCCCCTCAAATTGTTTTTTTCCATTTCCTTAGCTGTGCTCATCTGAGCCACATTAAAACTAGAAGAGGCCTCTGCCTTTTTATTGTTGGCTGATTTACTTCCCCCTTAATGACTCAGATTTCAGTATAAGCACAGTTTTACAAAATCACATGTCCAACACATGGCTTTCCATGTTCTTAGGTGGAATAAAATAGAAGAATCACATCTTGCTGAGAAAAATTATTTTTTTTGCTCAGTTGCGTTACGGTAGGGTATGTTGTTTAACATTATTATAAATTATTTGGCATAAATGTAGGATGAATGCTATCTAGTATACTGTATAATAAAACACTACAGTAAGTAAGTGTGTGGGTGTGTGTAGCCCCTCCAAGCAATCTGATTGATCAGTTATGCTTTGGTGACGTGATCAAAAGAGCGAGTGTGAGTGTGAGAAACAAGAAGAAGAGTAAAGGCATAGGAGGCACACTGAGAGAGTTGCCTTCAATGATGAAAAGTATAAAAGTGAACAGGAAACAAAAAAGGTGCCTCGAAATGACAATTTACACAAATGTAAAGCCAGGTTCAGACAAATATGGATACAGAGGGAAGATGCTGAAGGTACATGTGGTGTAAGAGATATCAAATTTCAAATATTTTTAAATGTATTCTATTATCTGTAAGGCCTAATTGTTATAAAACACTGCCCACACAATTCATCCAATCTCATTTCCTTGATGATGCCACCAAGATGGATCTACACCAGTCTTTCAGCCAATCTCCCTGTCTCCCACATAGCCCTGCAACATTTCCAAATATCTCCTTAAGAATTTGTGCTCAGTCCTACAGGTATCTCATTGATTCCATAACTTTTGTTGTTTTTCATTTCTGTATTTCAATATGCCATCTTCAATACTTATTTCCTTCAGCCTACAGTAACTTTTCTTCAGCATGTCCAGCAGCACCTCTGTCATATTTTATAGTCAACTGTAAATAGCTCTTTAATGTGTTTGGCCCATTTTTGAGATGTTTGATCACGATCTGAGAGAGTTTTTCCAGAGTTCTCTTTAATGGCTGTGGTTTGAATTCTCATTTTAGGAATTTGCTTAGTTTGATTGCCTCTTTTGTTTTGTAACTTCTGATTGTTTTTTTTACTGTTTCATCAAGCTGCTGTTCAATCCAATTTACTTTGTTGCGATGTAACATTTTGTTTCTAATGCATTTGTACAACTCCTTATTTTCTTCTACCTTAGTTCGTTTGGCATGCAAAATAATGTTGATCATTCTGGAGGATAGACTGAGAGGTGTGTTTCAAGAGAATCTAAGCAAGAAGTAGAAACATTAAAAGAGGAACAGAAGCAGCATCCAAAAGGTGCTGGCACTTTGATTGACTGCTGAAAACTACTGTTGAGCAAAACAATTCACACGAAAGTGGATTTACAGTGAAACTCAACATTTTGCTACACTAAAAAAATGCAAAATAAATACAAATGCATAAATTGCATTTTACTTCCAGCAAATTTTAGGCAAATCACAACAATAAGAAATTCATTTAGCATTTTCATGCAATATTTTCTCATACATTTGAAAAAAATAACCAGAAATGTGTGTATTCTCAACTAGGATAGGGTGGTTGCTAGGTAACAGCTAGGGGTGGGGCTTGGCAGTGACAACTTTCTGTTTAGTGAGATACTCCTATGTGGTGATGTGAACAAGAGACATAAATGAAGTGATTTTATTGGTGTGGTACATCTTTTCTTGTGTTACGCAGCTCCAGGAAAGAACACAAGTAAAACTGGAAGTGTAAACAAGATTTTAGGAAGCAATATTCCTTATTTTCAACCCAAAACAACCTTCAGGTGATAAAGGATAAAGATGGAAACGTACTCACAAGCGAGAAGTGTGTGTTAAGCAGATGGAAAGATTACTTCGAAAGGCTGATGAATGAAGAGAATGAAAGAGAGAAGGTTGGATGATGTGGAGATAGTAAATCAGGAAGTGAAACGGATTAGCAAGGAGGAAGTAAGGACAGCTATGAAGATGATGAAGAATGGAAAGGCCGTTGGTTCAGATGACATATCTGTGGAGGCATGGAGGTGTTTAGGAGAGATGGCAGTGGAGTTTTTAACCAGATTGTTTAATGGAATCTTGAAAAGTGAGAGGATGCCTGAGGAGTGGAGAAGAAGTGTATCGGTGATGATTTTTAAGAATAAGGGGGATAAAATTGATGAGCCACAGCATGAAGTTATGAGAAAGAGTAGTGGAAGCTAGGTTAAGAAGTGAGGTGATGATTAGTGAGCAGCAGTATGGTTTCATGCCAAGAAAGAGCACCACAGATGCAATGTTTGCTCTGAGGATGTTGATAGAGAAGTTTAGAGAAGGCCAGAAGGAGTTGCATTGCGTCTTTGTGGACATAACCCTAAAAAACTCTCTGGTGAGTTTTGCATTTGCATAACCATGAAATCACCTGCATAACTAATTGTAGACTCAGTTTTGTGAAACTTTATGCAAATCGAAACCTGCTTGTTTCGCTCATAAGACATATTAAGTAAAACAAAATCTTACACTACATCATTGCCTTCAAGAAAGCATTCATCTCGGTATGGTACAAAAGACTCTGGAGCTCATTGGCAAGTATGGGAACACCAGATAAACTGATAAGGTTAATTAGAGACAGGAATTAAATGTCACAGATGGCTGCCAAGGCTAAGAAAGGCCTGAGTAAATAAATAAGAACCACAAGAGAGTCACGCTGTCCTTGTTTTCATTTGTGCCAATCCTGAGATATACAATGTAAAAAGTGAAAGTGAAAAGAGCATTGAGATATGGAGGTACAAGGAGTGCACATTACGGATTTGGGATTGCAGATAGCATTGTTTTGCTTTGTGCAGAAAAGAATTCATTGCAAATGATAACTTACAAAGGAACATAAGGACAACAAAGGCTGCAGAATTTACATCGGCAGAAATGAGAGCAAAGTGACGGTGATGGGTAACAATAGTAATGAACACGTGTATCTGGATGGGAAGGAGTTGAAATGTGTAGACCAGTTTGTATACCTGAGAAGCTTGGTAACATCAGATGATGACTGTAGTATAGGAATACAAAGGAGAATTGGAGTAGCAAGCAGTGCTTTTGAAAAACTAAGCAAGGTAAAAATAGGAGCATCAATATGACATCCATACTTAATGCTTGTGTAATATCTCCATTGCTGTACACCTGAGAATCATAGTTTACTGGCAGAGCTGAAAGCTAGGCAGATTGAATTTTAAGAAAGAAGGCCCTGGAGAGGAAAGAAAACAAATTCTGAAATAGGCAAAAGTCTAAAATGAAAAGAACTAAAAGTTCTAAATGCCAGAGCCCTAAACATGAACCGTTTACTGTAATTATACCTTTAAAACTTCAGCAGAAGAATACTAACTATTCATACACTTATCCAGGGCAGAGTTGTGGGCCAGCTGGAGCCTAATCTATCACAGGAAGACATATCTGGAGCCAGGAGGAGAGGAGGGAGGTAAAGAGAGCAGAACTAAGGATAGGAATGTTGAATGTTGGTAGTACGACTGGTAAGGGGAGAGAGTTAGCTGATATGATCGAGAGAAGGAAGGTTGATATATTGTGCATGCAAGAGACTAAGTGGAAGGGGAGTAAGGCCAGGTGAATTGGAGGTGGATTCAAATTGTTCTGTCATGGTGTGGATGGGAGGACAAATGGAATAGGGTTATTCTGAAGGAACAGTATGTCAAGAGTGTTTTGGAGGTGAAAAGAGTGTTAGACAGAGTAATGATTATGAAGCTGGAAATTGGAGGTGTAATGATGAATGTTGTTAGTGCATATGCCCTGCAAGTTGGGTATCCAATGGGTGAGAAAGAAGATTTCTGGAGTGAGTTAGATGAAGTAATGGACAGTTTACCCAAGGGACAGAGAGTGGTGATTGGAATGGATTTCAACGGACATCCTGGTGAAGGAAACAGTGGAGACGAAAAGATGATGGTTAGGTATGGTGTTAAGGAGAGGAATGAAGATCGTCAGACGATAGTGGATTTTGCAAAAAGGATGGACATGGCTGTGGTGAATACGTATTTTAAAAAGAGGGAGGAACACAGGGTTACGTACAAAAGTGGAGGAAGATGCACACAGGTGGATTACATCCTATGCAGAAGACTCATTCTGAAGGAGATTGAAGGCTGGAAAGTGGTGGCAGGGGAAAGTGTAGTTAAGCAGCATAGGATGGTGGTCTGTATGATGACACTGGAGATCAAGAAGAGAAGGAGTGTGAGGGCTGAAACAAGGATCAAATAGTGGGAGTTGAAAAACGAAAACTGCAAGGTTGAGTCTAGGGAGGAGGTAAGACAGGCAATGGGTGGCAGTGAAGAGTTATCAGATATCTGGGCAATTACAGAAGAAGTAGTAATGGGTGACAGCAAAAAGGGTGCTTGGCATGACATCTGGAAAGAGGAAGGAGGAAAAGGAAACCTGGTGGTGGAATGGGGAAGTGCAAGAGAGTACACAGAGGAAGAGGATGGCAAAGAAGAAGTGGGATAGTCAGAGAGATGCAGAAAGTAGACAAGAGTACAAGGAGATAAGGCGCAAGGTGAAGAGAGAGGAGATAAAGGCTAAAGAAAAGGCGTATGATAAGTTGTATGAGTGGTTGAACACTAAGGAGGGAGAAAAGGACCTGTACCGATTGGCTAGACAGAGGGACCAAGCTGGGAAAGATGTGCTGCAGGTTAGGGTAATAAAGGATAAAGATGGAAACACACTCACAAGAGAGGAGAGTGTGTTGAGCAGATGGAAAGAGTACTTTGAAAGACTGATGAATGAAGAGAATCAAAGAGAGAAGGTTGGATGATGTGGAGACAGTGAATCAGGAAGTCCAATGGATTAGCAAGGAGGAAGTAAGAACAGCTATGAAGATGATGAAGAATGGAAAGGCCGTTGGTCCGGATGACATATTTGTGGAGGCATGGAGGTGTTTAGGAGAGATAGCAGTGGAGTTTTTAACCAGATTGCTTAATGGAATCTTGGAAAGTAAGAACATGCCTGAGGAGTGAAGAAGAAGTGTATCGCTGACGATTTTTAATAATAAAGGGGATTAAATTGATGAGCCACAGCATGAAGTTATAGGAAAGAGTAGTGAAAGCTAGGTTGAGAAGGGAGGTGATGATTAGTGAGGAACAGTATGGTTTCATGCCAAGAAAGAGCACCACAGAAGCAATGTTTGCTCTGAGGATGTTGAAGGAGAAGTATAGAGAAGGCCAGAAGGAGTTGCATTGCGTCTTTGTGGACATAGAGAAAGCATATGACGGGATGCCTCGAGAGGAGTTGT
This sequence comes from Polypterus bichir lapradei, assembly GCA_026402145.1. Taxonomy (NCBI): domain Eukaryota; kingdom Metazoa; phylum Chordata; class Cladistia; order Polypteriformes; family Polypteridae; genus Polypterus; species Polypterus bichir. The sequence goes on along the minus strand of JANRMT010062791.1, from coordinate 238,071,885 downwards.
GGTATTGTATGAGGAAGACAGAAGTAGCAAAGAAGTTTGTAAGAGTTGTACAGGATATGTAAGAGGGAGGTGTGACAGTGGTGAGGTCTGCAGTAGGAGTGACAGATGCATTCATCGTAGAGGTGGGATTACATCAGGCATCAGCTTTGAGCCCTTTCTTACAAATGAGATTAGACAGGAGTCCCCGCAGATTATGATGTTTGCTGATGACATTGTGATCTGTAGCAAGAGTATGGAGCAGGTTGTGGAGACCCTGGAGAGGTGGACACATGCTCTGGAGTGGAGAGGAATGAAGGTCAGTAGGAACAAGACAGAATACATGTGTGTGAATGAGAGGAAGGTTAGTGGAATTGTGAGGATGCAGGGAGTAGAGTTGGCAAAGATGGAGAAGTTTAAATACTTGGGATCAACAACACAGAGTAACAGGGATTGTGGAAGATAGGTGAAAAAGAAACTGCAGGCGGCGTGGAATGGGTGGAGAAGAGTGTCAGGAGTGATTTGTGACAGAGGGGTCTCAGCAAGAGTGAAAGGGAAGGTCTACAGGACAGTAGTGAGACCAGCTATGTTATATGGGTTGGAGACAGTGGCACTGACCAAAGAAACAGGAGACAGAGCTGGAGGTAGCAGAGTTAAAGATGTTAAGATTTGCATTGGGTGTGACGAGGATGGATAGGATTAGAAATCAGTACATTAGTGGGTCAGCTCATGTTGGACGATTGGGAAACAAAGTCAGAGAGGCGAGATTGCGTTGGTTTGGACATGTGCAGAGGAGAGATGATGGGTATATTGGGAAAAGGATACTAAGGACGGAGCTGCCAGGCAAAAGAAAAAGAGGAAGGCGTAAGAGAAGATTTATGGATATGGTGAGAGAGGACATGCAGGTTATGGATGTAACAGAGCAAGATGCAGAGGACAGGAAGAGATGGAAAAAGATGATTCGCTGTGGCAAACCCTAATGGGAGCAGCCGAAAGAAGAAGAAGTTTCAGATGGCTTTTGGTTTGAGGCATTGAGCATCATGTTGGAAGTCGCCATTAGAAGATGAGTAAATGTTTTCCATGAATGGATACACATGGTCATCAATAATACTCAAATATAGGCAATGACATTCAAGCAATGATCGATTGGTGTTAATGGGCCCAAAGTGTGCCAAGAAAACATTCCCCACACCATTACACCACTGCCACCAGCCTGGACTACTGACACATGGCAGTTTAAATGCATGGATTCATGCTGTTGGCTCCAAAGTCTGACCCTACAATCTGTATACCTCAACAAAAACAGAGCTACGATTCATCAGAGCTACGAGGCAGAGGTTTTCTAATATTCATTTTCCAATTTTGGTGAGTCTGTGCCCACTGTAGTCTCGGCTTTCTGTTCTTGGCTGACAGGAGTAGAACCTGACATAGTCCTCGGCTCTTCTAGACCTTCCAGTTCAAAGTTTGATTTGTAGTGCATTCTGTGATGCTATTCTGCTCACCATATTTGTACAAGGTGGTTATCTGAGTTAACCTAACATTATTTGTCAGCTGTAACACTGTAGACATTCTCCTCTGATCTCTCTCCAACAAGGTGTTTCCATCCACAGAACTGCTGCTCATTGGATGTTTTTTGTTTTCCATAACATGTTGACTAAACTCTAGAGACTCTTGTGCATGAAATTCCCAGGAAAGCAGCAGCTGGCAAAGTATTCAGCCCATTTCATCTGGTTTGCCATAGTCACATGCCAATATCACCAAGATCACATTTTGTTCATATTCTGTCTTTTGAAGTGATTCTTAAGTGAAAGTACTGACCTGTATCTTCATGATTTTATGCTTTGTACTGCTACCACATGATTGGCTGATTAGATAATTGCATGGATAAGCAGGTGCCCAGGTGTTCCTAAAATTGGATCAGTTAGTGTATATACACAAAAATAAAAATAAAGGTGCCAAAGCAGTTCTTCAGAGGGATGACATAGGAGAACCATTGCTGTTTCCCAAAAGAAACATCTACATGGTTCAATAAAAACAGATCCATCTGCTGAACCGGTTTCATCCAATTTGAGAAGCTCTAGCTCTCATAAAGAACCTTTTGTTTATATTGATAAATAGTGATGAGCAAATGATGAGACATTTGTGAAATCCTAGAGGGTTCCTGATTTTTTTTGAAGGGCTCTTGCTGCATACAACAACATAGACTAATTCAGGTGTCCTTGATCTGTTATATCCTTCAAGGTAGCTTACTATGCTTTAAAGCAATGGTGGGCAAAGTCATTCCTGGAGGGCCGCAGTGGCTGCAGGTTTTTGTTCCAACCCAGTTGCTTAATAAGAAGCACTTATTGCTCAAGTAACACTTCTGCTTCATTTTAATTGTCTCGCTTGTTAAGCTGTTGAATCCTTCATTGCTCGTTTCAGTAAATAGCTGTATTTGGGTTTTTAATTGCTCCTTATTAACAATAAGATGCAAATGACAAAACAAACCAGCATTTCTCCATTTGGCTTATTTCCATTTACACACGTTTGGTTTAATTAAATACTTGGAAGGAAAGTTAAGAGAAAAAAAGTAAAGGACTGAGAATTTCTCATCAATTTTAGACTTCAAATCATTTGAGTGACATCCTTAGAAAGGAGGAAAAAAATCTAGGATATGAGAATGACCTGACATGTGCAAATTTAAAGCAGTAACAATCCATGAAATTAAATTATTGGCAAGGATTGTCTTCTAATTAGGCAACTGGGTTGGAGCAAAAACCTGCAGCCACTGCGGCCCTCCAGGACTGACTTTGCCCACCCCTGCTTTAAAGATTTCTGTTTTGTCCACATACTAGGAACCTTTTCAAAGCAAGCCCAAAGAGACAATTTCATATGCAAAGCTTTATCAAGCAACTGTTCTACAAGGTACCATATCACCAAGTAAGGTGCCATCACATAATCTTTTTTAGAGTGAATGTCATGTTGGTGAGGGCACTGGGCTTTAAATCACAGGGTTGAGGGTTCTGTTCAGTTCCCTCACTCTAACTCAGTATGTGACCCTCTTGTGTGAAGCAACTTGGGTAAAATTGTCTATCCAATATCCTGCACAACAACAAACATCATCATCATCATCATCATAATAATAATAATAATAATAATAATAATAATAATAATAATAATAATAATAATAATAATAATAATAATAATAAAGTGGCATTCAACATACAAGCCATTATGTGATTCATTTTAAATACTCAAGAGCACAAGAATCATCCAGCCCCATTTTTTAAATTCTGGGGAGAATGAAAACTAAACAGCATTCATGCATTGATTTTTGGGGGGCAGGTTTATTTAAATCTTTAAGATTGTTCTGAGATGCTAATATTTTTCACTTTACTGTAGCACAGCATTCCACCCTATGAAACAATGAGAATATAAAAAGCCTGCATTAACCATCTACTAAAGGACACAGCACAGTCTTATCTTTTAAAGAACCACCCTATGCACTTACTCTTTGAGTCCTAGACTAATATCAACATATAAAAACAAACATTTCCTTAAAATATACTTTTTCCCCAAGCCATAGGAAATGACTTATCAACAGGGTGCTCCCCATGAATGCCTCATTGAGTCTGGAGGAGGAAAAACAAAGAGGCCCAGGCAGCAAGGCTTTTTTTTGTTTGTTTTTCTATCAGATAAAGATAAACATTAAGTGTTTCTGGAAAAAAAAAATCAATAAAAACAGATCACTGTGGTGGGCTGGCACCCTGTCAGGGGTTTGTTTCCTGCCTTGCACCCTGTGTTGGCTGGGATTGGCTCCAGCAGACCCCCGTGACCCTGTAGTTAGGATCTAGCCGGTTGGATAATGGATGGATGGATAAAAATAGATCAATCTGCTGAACCTGTTTCATCCAATTTGAGAAGTTCTGGCTCTAGGGGCTACCCTGGAAGCAAAGCACGTACCAGCCTTGGATGGGGCGCTGCTCCATTACAGGGTGATTCTCGCACGCACCAGCACTCACCACTGAAGTGCCAGTTGACCTAACAGCAGGCAGGCCCGCCTCCAGAAATATTTGGGCTCCAGACAATTGGGTACGTGTGGGCCCCTCTGCCTTCCCCCGGGTCCCCAAATGCACAAAAAAATCAAGCGTGAAGGGGCCCCCTTCCATAAGGGCCCTGGACCAGAATACCGTTTGTCACCCCCTGGCGGCGGGCCTGCAGCAGGAGTCGAACTTGGTCTTTTGAAGGTGTGAGACCACAGTGCAAACCACTGCGCTACCGTTACACGTTACCGCAATTTAAACGAATTGAATAATAAATCAGCTTCATCAGAAATAAAAATGTGTGTGTGCGTGTGTTTAGGGTGTGAAGAGTGTGGATGGCGCTGCCCACTTCTGTATCGCTGACGGCAGTTACGTATTGCGCCTTCCACAGTGCTACAAAGACTCCGCAGTACCAACAGGAAACCTTCTTAATTCAATTCCAGATGGCAGAAATCTTACACAATAAATTGGACTGTCTACATTCAGAGGCTTAAAAAGTAAATCTCCAAAATGGTACAATAACAAGGCACAAAAGTCGCCGCCTTCTCCCGTAAAATCTTGTGCGAACATATGAACCCAAACCACAAGGCTAGCTGCCTGAAGCTCTGTTTCTCCAGAGTTCTTGGTAACCATCCAGGAGTGTTTGCCTACCATGCGTGGCTATACAATTTAATATAGTTTTAGCTTCATATACCCGGGCCATTAATAACAATAATACAGTATATAAAATGATCTCGCGGGCCGGATATAATTACACGCCGGGCCGGATGTGGCCCGTGGCCATTGAGTTTGACACATATGGACTAAATAGAACTTGAAAAGATATATTTTTTCGTACATCGAGCCCGCGTGCTATTGTGGTTTTGCCTGCATGCCTCAATAAGTGACCCTCCCCTCGCTCTTACTTTTTTACCGTTCATCTAATGAATACACTGAGTATGGCTTTACCAAAACAATCATTGATTGCGAATAAAGTATTCATTATTCGAGTATGTAGATCGGGGTATATATATACATATATATATACCCGCGTATCGCAGCGGAGACGTAGTGTGTTAAATAAGCTATGAAAAAGATTTGTTTCTTACTGCATCAATAAACAGCTCGTCTTCTTCTTTATCTGAGACCTGACACACTGCATGCACGGGTTTTTTTTTTAACACTGTCTTCCTTTAGCGGGACATTCACTTTTTCCACCGTGTGCTTTGTTTCTGCAGTAGCTGCAGTTATGAATAATATGCTTGTATGTATCAGACGCTTCATATTTTTTTGCTGCCTTTTCAATTGTGTAATTCGGTTTTTGTTCAGCGCTCTTTGGAACTGTTGCTTTTTGTCTGTGCACTGCGTCAGTTCACGTGAGCCGCTCGGTGTACATGCATCGAAGTTTCCCAGCTGTGCTGGTGCCATGTCGTGCTATGTCCATGGCTGTATCTAATGTTACCTAAGTCCCGGCACTTAAAACTTTCTCTCGCAGTTTCGCTGAGTTTGTGCCAAACACCACCCTGACCATCTCATCTTCCTCTGCATAAGCACAGTCCTTCACCCGTGAATATTTACCCGTGGCAGTGTTTCTATTGGATTGCCGCTGACGGACGGCCTTATATGGGCAGGCACTAAATTACAAACGCTAGCGGCAGCCTGTCTATGAACTTAATTTAAAGTTTAGGTTTACATCGTGCTTTGTTTCCGAAGTAGCAGAACTCATGAATATGGTTTTATATGTCACTCGCTCGCTTCTTATTGTTTCGCTGCCTTCTCAATTATATAATGCATGTTTTCTTCAGCGCTTTTTGGGCCTCTTCCTGGTTTTCTACGTACTGCGTGATTACGTGGGAGGCGTAATGATGTCACACGAAACTCCGCCCCCACGGGTTTCACGCTCATCTCCATTACAGTAAATGGAGAAAAACAGCTTCCAGTTATGACCATTACGCGTAGAATTTCGAAATGAAACCTGCCCAACTTTTGTAAGGAAGCTGTAAGGAATAAGCCTGCCAAATTTCAGCCTTCTACCTACACGGGAAGTTGGAGAATTAGTGATGAGTCAGTGAGTGAGTGAGTGAGTGAGTGAGGGCTTTGCCGTTTATTAGTATAGATCAATCTGTTCGCTTCCTGAACTCTCCCAATCTCCTTCTTTATAACGGCGAGCCAGCTCACCGTAAGTACGTTGAGTGGTGAACGAGCCCAGCACTGGACGATTTTACATCACGTGCTACTGTCAGGCACACGCCCACTAAAACTTAAATCAGTCAGCTTTACGTTCGGAAGAGTTGCATGTGCAACGGGTTTAGGGGACTTTTGAAATTAGCAAATTATGACTCTCCCTTGGCTAGCACAATACGTACTTTTGACCATCTTCTGGCCTTCATCTGGCATTTTCTGTAATGATTCGTTTTTGTGCACATTCGCTAGCTTGCATCCTGTCTGAATCTGGATTAGATGGGTCTGACACAACTATGGTACATGCATCTGGGTGGAGTCCAATCTGCCGAGTGTAGTGCAGCTATGGCTTGTCGCATTTTAGGCGGGTTCCTTTTAGAATAGTCACTTCCTGATAATTCGCAGCACAAATATGGAACACCGTAATTGAGCAGAGCCTCGATTTTAAGAACACTGGCCGACTTGTTAACGGTTCGGTTAACACATCAGTATATGAGTACAATTGTGAGCCTTTGTGATAGGTGGCAGTTATCATTATTGATTGTTTAAGTTTCGTTGAATGGTAGGATTGCCTTTTTTACATGTTTGCTTCACCTCCCTTCTGTTATACTGTATATGTTGAATAAAACTAAACTAGCTAAAGGATCTGGACTGGTATCTAAGAAGGTTGTCAATTCAAATCCTGACTTGACAGAAGGAATACTACTCCGTTGGGCCCTTAACCTGCAATTGCTCCAGGGGCGCTATTCGGGTAACTTACCTGCGCTTGGACCCCAAAAGTGTGTCTCTGGAGAGTGAGTTGGAGTATGCAAAAATTCCTAATACAAGAAATTGCATATGACCAATAAAGTGTTATAAATCACTAAAAAATAAAATATAAAATCACTAAAGATAAATGGAGTACACTTTTGACTAGCATTACTCACTGCTTATTAAAATATTTTTAAAACTTTTTTTTTTCAAATTGTTAAGCCGCTAGTTTACTTTATGCAGTTATTTTACTAATACATTATAAACTAGTTTGCAAGTATGGGATTAATGCAGTAAATAAATGGAAGATCAGAGGGAATCCGAGAGATTCTGACATAAAGTGTATCAGAATCAGATGACGTGGTGACGACAGCGTTGTTAAACCTTTGACTGTCGCATCAGCTCCGACTGACTCGAACCAGATCTGTGCAGGCCTTTTATTAGAACATTTGAACAATCTAGACAAGAACAGCCCAGTTAGCCCAACCAAGCTCGCCAGCCCCATCCAATTCTTCCAAATTTGAAAGTCCCAAAAGCTCTTGCACTACTTGGTAACTTATTCCATGTGTCTATAGTTCTCCTTTTCCTAAAGGATTCAGGTGAAGTGATACTGAACTGGCGAAATTCTGGCGTGGATTATAAAATATTAGATTGTAGCTTTGGTGAGTGATAGGGCCAGACCTGGGCAGTCATTCAATACAGACTCCTATAGAGCCACATCTTTGCCTTCTGATTAAGATTTTTTGCTAAGTGGGCCCAGGAACAGCTGATCTGGGTGATTTTTTTTAGCTTTAAATACAACGGAACAATAATTCTCCTTATACTTGTGTCTGCCTGCGTGAGTGTCCTAAATTGATCCAGGATGTGTGAGGTGCCCTACGTTGGACCGGTGCCCCGTATGTCTGAGAATAAAACATAAAAATGAAAATGAAATATCACGTAGGGAAATTCCGCTGCGCCTTCTATGTACCTGGAATGAAAATCGACTGTTTCTTTTCGAAAACCTTGTTGGGTGTCAAATCAGAAAATCTGGTAAAAAGGAGCGGTCTCGGTTTCTAAAATCTCTTCTAAGAATATCTACATTTTTTTAACCAACCGTTGTAAGGCGCCAGATCGGCGTGACCAGTGACCTCACATAATTGATCAGACGCGCCTAATGAGCCGCGCACGGCGGATTTCACGCAGCGCACTTCTAAATCCACGGTGACTTCGTGTTTCACTCGGTCACGGAAAAGTAAATTCATATCAACTGAAAATGAACACGCGAGAAGCACAAATCTGTTGGAGGTTTGGTACACCAAGCGTGCGACTTCTGTTTTTCAAGGCTTTATTAGTCGGAATTGGCTTCCACCTCATCATCGGCGAACTCTCGAGTGCTACGGACCCAGGTAAGCACAGCTGCCCGTGAAAATTGCGGGCGACTTGTTTATTGTCAGCCACAGAAGATATTTCTTTTAAATGTATTATTTAATCCTTGGCAAGTTTTTCTCACCTGGTTTGCGCAGTTTTATCATTGTGATTATTATATGTAGTGCATTTCGAGCTTTACAACAAACAATGAAGTTTAGTGAAGTTCAAAGTGCACACACCCCCAAATTTGTCTGTGGACTGTTTACTGATATTTTAATTTGTAAAGGCATCATTTACAAATCTTAAGAAGAACTGTTTAGAAGGACTGAAAAAGCTCAACTGGAGACTACATAACCCAGGCAATGTACAGATACGACTATTAAAGTGATATTCATTCACCAATTTTAATCCCCAAACCGGTTCTAAATGCACAAAATAAGATGATGTGTGACTGGCAGGATGGCACCGGACTCTGAATTAGCCCAATACGCGTGATCGTGTGAGGTGATGACCTGGCACTCCTTCCAGAGCTGGCTCCTACCTTCTGCAGAGTTCTACCATATTGGCTTTGACCACAGTGGCGTAGCTCGAGTTCGTGCAGGGCGGGGCGGTGCTTTAATTTGCCGCCCTTCATCATATCTGAATATGTTAGCCAACTTAAATAGAAAATTTAAAATGAAAAATGAAGGTCATTTTTGCATAGATTTATTCCTATATAGAGAATTTTTCACATATAATTATTTATAAGCATCAACTAGACAAGAATATAGAATAGACGCACTGATAAGCCATGTTCTAATTATTAGTTTAATGTAATTACGCTGCGAAAACCACAACCAGTGTAGTGTACAAGTGATAGGTGGGGATGTTTCCTGCGCAGAGCAAAAACGCATTCAGATTGATAGCGAAACGAAATTTTATAAATTGTAAATTAGTTGTTTATCTTGCTAGAAATTATTATCGGTGTAATGTTTGTTTATTTTTGTTATTGCCTCATACATTTCAACTGCTGTGTCTGATGCCGTCCTAGAACGACAGTCTGAAAATTATTTTTGAAGCATTTGTGGATAAAAAGTAAAGAATTTTAATTTTCCACTCATAAGTGATATTTTTTTCTGAACCCTGCTGCTTACACACGAATTGTACTGAGCCTTTTGGCTAATAATGCTGCCCCCCAAAAATGTGCCGCTTGGGGCGGACCACCCCCTCCTCCCGCCCCAATCTACTCCACTGTTTGGCCGCTGTGTCAAAGATCTGGTAATAGACAGGCAGTGGATGGATAGACAGACACGCAAGAAAGGAGTGAAAATTCTTGTCAAATAAGCCACATGGGTGGGCAAGGAATGGCAGCCCAAATGGCCTTCTACTTTGCTCATTACAAGGAATTATTGCTGAAATGTGGGGCTGCAGATCCCCAACAACTCCTTGTCTTAACTCTTAGCGCATCCCCTCAATTCCAGTATTGGCACACATGGTGTGACCCTGAAAGCCACCTAGCCTGCCAGAGCAAATATTATGTATATGATATGTGTATTATGTATATTATATGTGTAAAGAGTTCTGGATAGTCTTGCCTTTGAAAGGCACTATAAAAGATCATGCAGTTAAGTTTTTTTCTTAACCTGGCTAACCCCCAGGGTCAGTTAGCCACTCGGAGCTCAGTGTGTTCCCATATGTCTACAACTGTAGGAATTGCAAGAGGTTCTTGAGATGTTCACTAAGGAAAGGCACCCTATTATATATAATAAAAATGACTGAATTACTATGTCCACATTCAGCAATTATAAGACAAGGGTTCATCAGTTTATTTGGTTAATGCAAACATTACAGTGGATTCATAAAGTATTCAGACCCCAGAAAGTATTTTTTAGTAAATTTGCAATCCTTTCTGTAACTGTGGCAGCCAAGTCTGAACTTTTTCTTTCTTTTTATTTTTCTTGCTTCATAATCATTCTGGTGTGTGTTCAGGCCAAAATGTCTGTGTATTTATTTATTTAAAGAGGCATATGTCCCACTGGGGGCAAATAAAAATCTGTCTGTCTATATATGCACAGCATGTTTTCACTTTGTCATTATGGGTTATTAAGTGTGGCCCTTTTTCTGGAGGTAAAACATGGTCCTAGCCAATACTAAGCAGGGTGAACTTATATTTCCTTTTTCTAACATTAGTTGGCATTGACACTTAGAACAAACACTCAAACATCTCATTCTGTTGCTGGTTACACTTTTTTTTTTTTTTTTTTTTTCTTCAATCATTCTGCTTTTCACAAGACGTTTTGAGGAGCACATGGTTAACCCACACTCTGCCCTATTCCACTATAAATGGTCTCACCATTTTATCATATGGCACACTCATGCCCACCAGGTAATTTAACCTGCCTATGTTTGGAATATGTGTTGAAATCCCGAATACTGTAACTAAACAGAAACCCATGAGAACATGAGGAGCATGTGAAAAGTCCACAAGGACTGAGCCAGAATTAAAAATGTAGGACCCAGGAGCTTTGTATAAGGAGTGCTTGACACCCTGCCATCCAAACATTCATTACTTAGGATTGATCAATCTGTTCATCCATTCATCCAATCTATTATCAAGCTCAGTCTAATTCAGGGTCATGGAGACTGGAAGGTATGCCAGCAGTAGCAACCAACAAGTTACTGTGCACACTCATGTTCACAAGTCTGTTTTGAAGTCACCACCAATCCAGCTGATGTGGGAACAAACCAGGCTACTTGGGGGGGAAAAAAGCTAACAAAGAGAAAGGGTGAACATACAAATCCATACAGGTAGGGATAGAGTCAGGAAGTAAACCTGTAACCATGAGGCAGCAGTACTGACCACAATCTCTCTCTTGGTTTTCAATTTAATCAAGTTCTTCCATCACCATATTATGGTTAAACATCCTCAAGTTGCATTTCAAATATCATTGCATCTGAAGTCTCATTTTCGCAAAGTTGGGGTGATAATTAAAGTCTGCCTCCCTTGGAGCCAGTGTGGGAAGCTGTCCTAAATATTTATTTATTTACTTATTTTAAACACAGAAACAGAGGTGGCATCTTGCAGCGCCATTTCACTTTGCTGGATACTTTCATCTCCCAGGAGCATCATTGGGTAAGTGCATCTAAACTTAATTTATTTAGATACTATAGTTACTCACTGTGTACAGTACTGGTGTGCAGTTCTTTCTTTTGTTTATAGCTGAATTCCTTGTATCTTAAGAGATTTTGTATTGGTTTGTAGAACATTTGAATGCTCAAAATATGCATTTATGAATTTTATAGGACGACAGAAGACTTCTGATTTTGTGTGTTTTTGTTGGGCCAGTGAAGTTATGAAACTAAGTGGTCATTCTTCTGGTTTGTTGTGCTCTCTCTGCAATCCCAGTCAATGAACTCAGTTCTCACACAAAAATAGCACACCACATATGGAGCACAACTGTCCAGTGTGCATGTACAGTGGTGTGAAAAACTATTTGCCCCCTTCCTGATTTCTTATTCTTTTGCATGTTTGTCACACAAAATGTTTATGATCATCAAACACATGTAACCATTAGTCAAATATAACACAAGTAAACACAAAATGCAGTTTTTAAATGATGGTTTTTATTATTTAGGGAGAAAAAAAAATCCAAACCTACATGGCCCTGTGTGAAAAAGTAATTGCCCCCTGAACCTAATAACTGGTTGGGCCACCCTTAGCAGCAATAACTGCAATCAAGCGTTTGCGATAACTTGCAATGAGTCTTTTACAGCGCTCTGGAGGAATTTTGGCCCACTCATCTTTGCAGAATTGTTGTAATTCAGCTTTATTTGAGGGTTTTCTAGCATGAACTGCCTTTTTAAGGTCATGCCATAGCATCTCAATTGGATTCAGGTCAGGACTTTGACTAGGCCACTCCAAAGTCTTCATTTTGTTTTTCTTCAGCCATTCAGAGGTGGATTTGCTGGTGTGTTTTGGGTCATTGTCCTGTTGCAGCACCCAAGATCGCTTCAGCTTGAGTTGACGAACAGATGGCCGGACAGTCTCCTTCAGGATTTTTTGGTAGACAGTAGAATTCATGGTTCCATCTATCACAGCAAGCCTTCCAGGTCCTGAAGCAGCAAAACAACCCCAGACCATCACACTACCACCACCATATTTTACTGTTGGTATGATGTTCTTTTTCTGAAATGCTGTGTTCCTTTTATGCCAGATGTAACGGGACATTTGCCTTCCAAAAAGTTCAACTTTTGTCTCATCAGTCCACAAGGTATTTTCCCAAAAGTCTTGGCAATCATTGAGATGTTTCTTAGCAAAATTGAGACGAGCCCTAATGTTCTTTTTGCTTAACAGTGGTTTGCGTCTTGGAAATCTGCCATGCAGGCCGTTTTTGCCCAGTCTCTTTCTTATGGTGGAGTCGTGAACACTGACCTTAATTGAGGCAAGTGAGGCCTGCAGTTCTTTAGACGTTGTCCTGGGGTCTTTTGTGACCTCTCGGATGAGTCGTCTCTGCGCTCTTGGGGTAATTTTGGTCGGCCGGCCACTCCTGGTAAGGTTCACCACTGTTCCATGTTTTTGCCATTTGTGGATAATGGCTCTCACTGTGGTTCGCTGGAGTCCCAAAGCTTTAGAAATGGCTTTATAACCTTTACCAGACTGATAGATCTCAATTACTTCTGTTCTCATTTGTTCCTGAATTTCTTTGGATCTTGGCATGATGTCTAGCTTTTGAGGTGCTTTTGGTCTACTTCTCTGTGTCAGGCAGCTCCTATTTAAGTGATTTCTTGATAGAAACAGGTGTGGCAGTAATCAGGCCTGGGGGTGGCTACGGAAATTGAACTCAGCTGTGATACACCACAGTTAGGTTATTTTTTAACAAGGGGGCAATTACTTTTTCACAAAGGGGCCATGTAGGTTTGGATTTTTTTTCTCCTTAAATAATAAAAACCATCATTTAAAAACTGCATTTTGTGTTTACTTGTGTTTTATATTTGACTAATGGTTACATGTGTTTGATGATCAGAAACATTTTGTTTGACAAATATGCAAAAGAATAAGAAATCAGGAAGGGGGCAAATAGTTTTTCACACCACTGTATAGCCTAGTAGAGTACATATCTCTTTATTATATAAAAAAATATTTGGGTGAGACAAGACTTTCTCAGAGAGACACTTTAATGTCCCGCGAGCCAAAGAGTAGATGACAAAGTAGAACGTCGTAAAGAATTCAAAAACATTGGCACGATACACATGCAGAGTGGGTAAGATATACAGGTGCCAGTCATAAAATTAGAATATCATGACAAAGTTGATTTATTTCAGTAATTCCATTCAAAAAGTGAAACTTGTATATTAGATTCATTCATTACACACAGACTGATGTATTTCAAATGTTTATTTCTTTTAATTTTGATGATTATAACTGACAACTAATGAAAGTCCCAAATTCAGTATCTCGGGAAAATTAGAATATCAATTAAGACCAATGCAAAAAAAGGATTTTTAGAAATGTTGGCCAACTGAAATGTATGAACATGAAAAGTATGAGCATGTACGGCACTCAATATTTAGTTGGGGCTCCTTTGGCCTGGATTACTGCAGCAATGCGGCGTGGCATGGAGTCGATCAGTCTGTGGCACTGCTCAGGTGTTATGAGAGCCCATGTTGCTCTGATAGTGGCCTTCAGCTCTTCTGAATTGTTGGGTCTGGCGTATTGAATCTTCTTCTTCACAGTACCCAATAGATTTTCTATGGGGTTAAGGTCAGGCGAGTTTGCTGGCCAATCAAAAACAGGGATACCATGGTCCTTAAACCAGGTACTGGTAGTTTTGGCACTTTGTGCAGGTGCCAGGTCCTGTTGGAAAATGAAATCTGCATCTCCATAAAGTTCGTCAGCAGCAGGAAGCATGAAATGCTCTAAAACTTCCTGGTAGACGGCTGCGTTGACCTTGGACCTCAGAAAACACAATGGACCAACACCAGCAGATGACATGGCACCCCAAACCATCACTGACTGTGGAAACGTTACACTGGACCTCAAGCAACGTGGATTCTGTGCCTCTTCTCTCTTCCTCCAGACTCTGGGACCTTGATTTCCAAAGGAAATGCAAAATGTACTTTCATCAGAGAACATAACTTTGGACCACTCAGCAGCAGTTTTGTCTTTAGCCCAGGCGAGACGCTTCTGACGCTGTCTCTTGTTCAAGAGTGGCTTGACACAAGGAATGCGACAGCAGAAACCCATGTCTTGCATACGTCTGTGCGTGGTGGTTCTTGAAGCACTGACTCCAGCTGCAGTCCACTCTTTGAATCTCCCCCACAGTTTTGAATGGGTTTTGTTTCACAATCCTCTCCAGGGTGCGGTTATCCCTATTGCTTGTACACTTTTTTTCTACCACATCTTGTCCTTCCCTTCGCCTCTCTATTAATGTGCTTGGACACAGAGCTCTATGAACAGCCAGCATCTTTAGCAATGACCTTTTGTGTCTTGCCCTCCTTGTGCAAGGTGTCAATGGTCGTCTTTTGGACAACTGTCAAGTCCTCCCCATGATTGTGTAGCCTACAGAACTAGACTGAGAGACCATTTAAAGGCTTTTGCAGGTGCTTTGAGTTAATTAGCTGATTAGAGTGTGGCACCAGGTGTCTTCAATATTGAACCTTTTCACAATATTCTAATTTTCCGAGATACTGAATTTGGGACTTTCATTAGTTGTCAGTTATAATCATCAAAATTAAAAGAAATACATCAGTCTGTGTGTAATGAATGAATCTAATATACAAGTTTCACTTTTTGAATGGATTTACTGAAATAAATCAACTTTGTCATGATATTCTAATTTTGTGACCGGCACCTGTAATGGAAGTACAAAAGTTCGAAAGTCTCCAAAAAATGATAGTAAAGATTGCATTAGCACAAACAAATGGAAATTTATTACTCGGTGAAATAACAGAACAGTAAAAAGAGATTGAATGTATTGTTTGGATTTAAACTTTAAGTTGGAGACTTGTAGATCGTCTAATTCGTGTTGCCATCAGGGAGAAGTAGTGTTTCTTCCCAATGAAGAGGTGTATCTGCCAGGTTTAAAAGATTTGTTGTTTGGTGAAAGCGAAGTCCACATACTCTGTCATGCTTGGGTCACAGAGTTGCACAGATACACAGGAGATTTTAGAGACAGAAACGTTATTCAAACAAACATAAGTCTCTTTCAGGAGTGAATCAAGCTCTGTGTGTAGTTGGAGGGTACAATTCCGTCTCTCAATGAAAAGAATAGAAAATCTTCCTCTTCATAGGGGTGCACCTCGGGAGTGGGACCACCAACAGGAGCAGAGGATGTCTGGGGGAGAAGAGACAAGGCAGTGAAACAAAAGGACACCTACTGTATAGGCTTTGAAATGTTTAAAGTGCTGCGCGAGATGCAGATCACGCGGCAGCAGCAACAAGCCAGCAGCTGATCAAGCAAAGGGGATGTTAAAAAAAAAAAAAAAAAAAAACTGTATTAGTTTCCCATTGTATCACCATTTAAGAGGGGGTTTCGGAGGAGTGACCGCGTCTCCTTGGGGTGCATTCAGCCTCCATCTTCACAGCGCTAGCAACAGAGACGCAAAGTGGCTGGCGTGTAGTGCAGGCCAGGCGGTTGGCGAACGAAGCCCCCTAATTTCATTAATGTTTATGAACTGCATGGAGAATGTGCTGAGTCAGTGAACTGGTACTACTCTCTCCTGAAATTAACAGTCAAATAAAGAAGGTGTTGCACAACTGTATATGGAATATTATCTGGTCAGGTTTAGCCTGCTGCATTAGTAGTTAAATAAAGCAGATTGATGCATGACTATTCAGCAAGTGTCATGATGTTTATATCTGTTATAAGCCCGATGCATTTAATAGATTAGATCAATTTAACACAATTGCTTAATCAATGGAAAACATCATTGGGCAATTGTGGAAAACTGGGTTATTACTTAATGTGCCTGACCATATGTTTTCCTACAATTACTCCCTGGCTTTAGCCTTCAACAGTTTTGTGGTTAAATACGTTTCATGTTGCACAACTGGTTAATGAATATCATAGGGTCCCAAAATACAGTAGTTTTGGCCTGCTACACTAGTGCTTAAGTAAAGCAGATGATAACTAGCTGTTTATTGAGGGTCATGGCATCATTGGTTGGTTTTGCCTGCTGTATTTTGTTCAGCTAAATAAAACAGGTAAATAATTCTTCAGTGAGGCATGTGCTGGTACCATGGTGTCTTGCCCTGACCTGCTAGCAATTTTCTTTGTTTATTCCTTCTTAAAAGAAAACCAATAGTACACTGTGCTGGTTAAATATAATCAAGCAGGATTGTTAAAAATGTTCATTTTAAAAAATGAGCGGGGTTGTAAAGAATACACGTTACAGACACAGCAACACTGAACAATCCATACACATCACTAACACTACTTGGATGGACCAACCAGGACTAATTAAAATTGTGTGCTTACTATTTGAGCATCCCAAAGCTGTGAAAATCAATTTCATTGAATAAGGTTCTTTCGAGAGACGACTTTGGAGGGAAAAAGACATTGCCCCATTAGTGACTGGTTTTTGTTTCGAATTAAAAAATAAAGGAGAGTCAGAAAATGGTCGGGGGGGGAAAGGCCATCTAAAAGGCTTTGTTTCAGAAAGAGAGTCTTTAAATTCTCAATTACAAATAATGTGTGGACATACTTGAGCATCTGGGCGACTGGGATCTTTGATGTAAATGAAAAAAGTCGACGCAGCAGTGCCTTATAGTGACACCTCGCACTCAAAGTGGATCACACTGGTATAATCATCTACGTCCATTTTTTTTATTTTTTTATTTATGTATTTGAATAAGATAAATGGCTTACTGGCACAGCACCCTTAAGGGAATCGCTGGTTAGTTTTGACCTGCTGAATTTAGTCGTTAAATTATAGTGAGAAGTCAAGCAAAATGACAGTTTTTATTGGCTAACTAAAAAGATTACAATATGCAAGCTTTCGAGGCAACTCGGGCCCCTTCTTCAGTCAAGATGTATATTATTTTCACAAGCAGTCAATGCATAGTATCAGTGGCTTATTTTACCATTGGTGATTAAAATAAAGTTAAGAACAGTTTGAGTGTTGAATGAGTGTCATGGCTTTACTCTTTTTGGTTTTATCTTGGTGCATATGATGGCTAAACAATCAAAGCATTGTATGACTCAATGCGAAAGCATAAAGGCCAAATTTTGACCTGCTACATTAACAGTTAAGTGAAGCAGATGGGGCACATGTCCATTTAATGAGCATCATTGTATCACTTGTTGGTATAATCCTGTTAAATTTGGTGGTTTAATGAAAAGGTGTATGTTCTATTGTCTTTTTAATGTCCTAAAATGGATAATTGAACTGTCTCTTTTGCTCTACCTTTCTCCTTTTTTTGAAGTCTCACTCAAGTTAAGGTTTTGCTTGATGGCAATGAGTTTATGACTACACATCAGAGTCGCCGGGCAGGATCTTTGCAGCTAATGCTGAATGCTAAATACATGTTATCATATGAAAAAGGACGCAAGAGGGACGTCTACAGCATTTCTGCCTCCTGTAAGTCTGTTAGTTTGCATGCTTTAACAAGTGGGGAGTCACCATGTAAATAAAATGTATTTCAAACTGTTATTGTTAGCGTGGATATTTTGTGTGCATCTTTTGTAGTGGTTGCTTTTTAGGATTCTCTGCATGTTAAAGCTGATAACAAATTCCCAGGCTTGTTTGCTAGATTGAAAAATCTCTATTATATATATAAAAAAAAAAGAATCTTGGAAGGCTTGGATGGAGACAAAAGGTTGTTGCTGTACAGGCTTTTAAATGATCGACGTGCAGCACGACAAGCAGAACATGCAGCTCACCAGCAGCAGCAGCAAGACAGCAGCTGATCCGACTGCATCTCCTTAGCGTGCGTTGGGGATGAGGGATGGGTGAGCGAAGCGAGCGGAGGGCAAAGCCCCCTAGTTAATAAAAAGTAAATGGTTAGACAGATTTTCACACGTTATCCTCAAAGTGTTGTACATTTTATTGAATTGATTTTCTTTCCCTTGGTTCACTCTGTACTCGGCAATTTTAAATAGTCAAAATCCAACATTGTGCCTATTCATACTTGCTCTTTGATCAAACATGGGGTCAAAATTGTAGTGCAGCAGGGTGCATTTCCACCTCACAGTGTGATTCCTGGATGAGATGACTTCTTTGTGAAATGTACATGTCCTCCACTCAGATCTTGTGGCATTCCTGTTTCCACCCATGATCTAAAGACATGCAATCAGTAGGCTGATTAGCAAATAAAAAGTGTCATTGTTTGTGTATGTGAAATTGACTGGCCTCCAGAGTTATCTCTCTGTGTTGTACTTGTAGATAGGCTCTGCATGCTATTTCTGTTTGTGAGATGGATGAACAGTATAGGGGGAAGGCAGAAATAGTATGGTGCCATCTACTGCCTTCATACTATATTCTAGCAATAGAGGTGCTTATCAAGTATCGCTTTGTGGCTCTCAGATTTGAAATACAATGTGATGTTTTGAAAATGGAACTCAACTGGTTTGTTAACTGTAAGACATAATGTCAAAAGCTGGTTTTACATGACTGATAGTCATTTTTGTGGGGTACAGTAAATGGCTAATGTTACCTTTTTGGATGTTCATTTTATCTAAATCTGACATAGATAAGCCAAGGCTATGGCTAATGTTCCCATGCTTAGCTATAAAGAAGTTAACAATAGTTATCAGGTTATTTTTTTGATATTTTCCATGCTGAGTTTGAAGGGTTGGGCTGTTGCTTGTGTAAGCCATAAACTCCTGAGTATATCTTTTTTTTTTTTTTTTTTTTATATAAGAAAAATGAAGGTTTTCAGATTCCTCATTGCTGTAACTTTCGATTTGCCCTTGGCGTCATTTTTTGACATGACAGCAATATTTTGGGGGATAAGAATACAGAACTATCCCAAATCTTTCAGGTTTCAGGTCTAAATCTCAAACTGTGGTTCAGTGCAGCTTCGGATTATAAAGATGGCCTTGGAAGTGATTCCCGGCTTTGAGATATTTGATGAGTTTTCTTGTGACTCTTCCTGAAGGCGTCCAGTTGAATCTGTGTGCTGAAAAAATCCGTGTGTTAATGAGTAGCAAAGTTAGAGACATTTATACTGAGTATAACTGGCCTGCATTTTCCTTCATTATTTACAACCTGGTCATCTACATAATCATTTAAGAAGATGAATTGGAAAATCTGGAAATGGCGCATCAAGGAGTAAACTTGCTTCATGTTAGTTAGCCAGCAATGGATTATGTTTACCCCACCTTTCATTTCCAATAATCAATTAAATTTAACTTTCTTATGTGAGAATGCTATCCGTCTGTCTATCGTTCCCTCTATAATATTTAGGACAAAGACAAATTTTTCCTTAATTTATCCCTCTGCTCCATGGTATAAAATTATAAATTGAATCATTCAGACGTGATTAAAGTGCACATTGCATATTTTCATTTAAGGGTATTTGCATACATTTTGGTAACATCATGTATAAAGGACAATACTTTTTCTACATGCCCCCCCATCCCACCATAATGTTTGGGACAATTGGTGTCGCATGTGTTTGATTCCTCAGGTGTGTTTCATTGCTTGTAAGACGCCTCCATTTGCTTCTTCCCTTTGGAGTGTGTAGTTGCCACTACATGAGGACAAGAGTTGTGCCGATGAAAGACAAAGAAGCCATTATGAGGCTGAAAAATAAGAATAAAACCATTGGAGACATCAGTTAAGCCATAGAATTATTTAAGTCAACTGTCTACAGGGTGGTCCAGATCAAATTATGCAAATCCAGATCGTATGGATGACTTTGATTTATATGGGGACGATTCCAGTTCGGCGCGAAAACGATTCTTCATGTTGTCAGTTCGCACACTTCTCGATTTTTCAGGTCATTTTTCTATGTAATAAACTTAACTTATAGCATAATGAAAACTGCATAATTAGATCTGGACCATCCTATAGAATATCATTAAGAAGGAAGTACGCATTGATGAGCTCAGTAATTGCAAAGGAACACCTCCACTGTTGATAACAGAACAATCCTCACTATGGTGAAAAAAAGCCCCAAATGCCTGTCTGACAGATCAGAAACCGCTTCAGGAGGGAGATATGTGTATCAGAGACGACTATCCACAGAAGACGTCATTAACAGAAATAGAGGTCACACTGCATTATGCAAAGCAGTAGTTAGCCAAAAATAACAGGATGACCTGATTACAGTATGCATAATTCTAGAAAAAGGTCTAGTGGACAGACAAGACAAAGATGAACCTGTGTCAGTGTGATGGCAAAGAGACAAAAAGGAACTGCCCAAGATGCAAAGGTGGTGGTGGGAGTGTTATAGCTTGGACATGGACATGTGCAGTATGTCTGCCTTAGGTACTGGCACACTTCTCTTCATTGATCATGGAACAGCTGTTGGCAGTTGCACAATGAATTCTGAGGTGTATAGAAACATTTGATCTGCTCAAGTTCCAGTAAAGGCCTCCAAGCTCCTTGGACAGTGCTTCATTCTACAACAAGTTAATGAGCCTAAACATGGTGCAACGGCAACACAGGAGTTTGTCAAAGCAAAAATAAAATAAAATTTTTGAATGGCAAAGCTTGTTACTTGATTTAAATCCAATTGAGCAGGCCTTTCATATTCTTAAGAGAAAACTTAAGGGGACAAGCCCCCAAAACAAGCAGGAGCTAAAAGCATTAGAGACTTGGGTAGAGCATCACCAGAGAAGATCCTCAGCACCTGGTGATGTCTATGAATTGCAGACTTCAAGCAGTCATTACATGCAAGGGATATGCAAGAAAGTCCTAAAAATGACTGCTTTAATAGACCTTCATTTGCTATGTCTCAAACATTATGGAGCCCTGAAATGGGGGGGGGGGGACCATGTAGAAAAAGTTTTCTCATTTCTACATGGTTAGACCAAAACTGCATGCAGATACCCTTAAATGAAAATCTGCAATGTTCACTTTATTCACATTTGAATTGTTTGATTTGTAATTATAAACTGTGGATCAGAAGGGTAAATCAATGAAAATGTCTTTGTCCCATACATTTATGGGGGGAACTCTAGCTAGCTAGCTATTTTTACCTAATTATCTATATTTGTGTTATTTTAAAAGTTTCTTAGGTTTGTTGTATATGAGCTAAGTTCCTGCCATGAAACATACAAACATATATTAGATGTGATTTCAATCTTGTGGTTCATAATGTTAGTCATAAAAAAAAAAAAATAACATTGCAGTCAAATTTTTATACTGATCATGAGCAGGTAATATTGCATAGGATTAGAAATGAGTACATTAGAGAGTCGGCTCAGGTTGGACAGTTGGGATACAAAGTCAAAGGCGAGATTGCATTGGTTTGGACATGTGCAGAGGAGAGATGCTGAGTATATTGGGAGAAGGATGCTAAGGATAGAGCTGCCAGGCAAGAGGAAAAGAGGAAGACCTAAGAGAAGGTTTATGGATGTGGTAAGAGAGGACATGCAGGTGATGGTGTAACAGAACAAGATGCGGAGGACAAGGATATGGAACAAGATGATCCACTTTGGCAACCCCTAACGGGATCAGCCGAAAGAAGAAGTGGTGTTCTCTAGAGAAGGCAACTGGTGCGGTATTTTCCATTATCACTGGGTTAAACACATTAACTCTGAGTTGAGCATTTGCCCTTTTGATTGGTTGGATCCTTTTCCTTCTCTGTGCTTCATCAGTGGTAAAGCTGAGGAAACTCGGGTAAGGATGTTTTTGTACAGATTTTTTTAACCCAGAGGGACACTAAAGAAGCTCTTGTTTCTTTATTCTGACATTGTTTTGGGTAAACAAAAAATATGAAACAATGAAAGGGACTAACTGAACTGTAATTACCATTGCATTTTCATCATGAAGCCTTTGCAGGCTGGATACCTGTGTGAATTCAGAAAGCAGCATATATAGGTGCCTTATTCATTCAGATCTCATTAAGTTGTCAGTAGTTCCCATTTGGACAGTTGACCAAATTCATTCATCCATTATCAATGTGGTTCATGGTTGCGGGGGCCCATCCTAGCAGGATCAGGTACGAAGTAATAACATCTCTTCAATAGAGTGTTGGTCTGTCACAAAGTACAGTAAAAGCCAGGGGAACAGTTAGAGGTGCCAGTTAACTTAAATTGTATATTTACGAAATGTGTTATGAAGACTAGAGGGAAATTGCACATATGCAAGTATGTTTAACTCATGCAAAATGTTTACCCTGGCAGAAGCCAAATTTATTGTAGAAAAATTGCCAGATAAAAATGAGAGATGATGGTTTTTCTGTTATATAACATAGCATACTTACACCCATATAATGTCATTTAAGGATGGTGGGGGGATCTTATTACACCAGCACAGGGCACAGTGTCATCATAGGGCGCACTCCTGGACATACTTGTATTTGTACAGAGGCCAGTTTGAAATCACCACTGGTACAGTGGCATTTGTAAGACTTTAAACGTCTGTTATTTTGGTGGAATATTAAATTTCAAGCTCTTCTAGTCTGAATGGCCTTGTGAGTTTTGAGAGCTTTTACCTTTCTTCTGTACTGTTCCTTATCTTAGTGAAATGATCTTTCTTATTTTTTATTAATTTTAACATTATTTGCAACAACACAGCACCATTTTCTTTGGAATTTTAATGTTGTAGCCACAATTCTTTTAGGATTTTCCAATAGATGTGGGCATACTCTTGTTGAGTCCAGTGACCTAGTTGTGTGGGATGCTATTGTGCAAAGCCTTTTTAAGATAACAGCCAAGCTTTTCAATTTAAAAAAGAAAAAAAAAAAGCTTAGTGTTATTGATGAAAAAGACTTCTAGTTTTCATTATGACCTGTTCTTTCCATGTATTCATTCCATCTTTTTGCTTTTGACACTTTTGTTTTATGTTAGTTCTAAAGGCTTTTTGTCTCTAGCTTTGTCCTCTGACTGTCTCTTTTGGTTTTCCCTTAACTGACCTTTTTATCTTCTGGTGTTCTTGCTATTTAATTTTGTCTATTTGAAATGTCATTTACACCTTGGTGCATGGTCTGGTCAGCACTTTATATTTTATTCTTTATTATGATAGTATTAAGTTGAAACAATGCAGACTTTAATGGTTGGTGTCCTTCAGATTTCAAAGCTGAGAAATTTTAAACTATGATTTGATGTTGGTGAATGTAAATAGAGCTTGATGGGCAATATTTGGGCCGAACTGCCTATTTTCATCAAAACTTTTCTTGGATTCTGAGGTAAACATATACAGTAAAACCTTGGGTTGCGAGTAACTTGGTCCGTGAGTGTTTTGCAAGACAAGCTAAAATTTTTAATAAATTTTAACTTGATGAACGAGTGAGGTCTTGCAATACGACTGTAACGTATACGCTTTGTCTGCCAAGCATCACGTGATCACAATCGAGCTGATGGTTGTTCTCTCTCTCTCTCTCTCTCTCTCTCGCTGTGGGATTGTGGGTAATAGTCTCCCATTCTCGATCTCAGTCGGCATGCCTCACTCATACAGTCAACATCCGTACAAGCGTATACTGTTTACTATAGCATTGTGACCACGTGTGTGTTGTAACATGTGGGTCCCTGTCTTGCACCCCAAAACACGAAGCTGAGTCTCACTACTTTAGCAACACTAGCTTTATTCTGTTTGAAACAGGAACAGCACAGTTATTTATTGTAGCGGGATCTGCCACTCTCCTATACACAGACACAGCAGTCAGGCAGGGTCAGGGCCAGGTTAGTGGCCAAGTAATACCGTGTCCTGCATTTATAATATTCCTTGCATCACCCATCAATAACAGGCGCTTATAGCATGTCCTCAATCTTTTTGGATTCGCTTTTACGGCAAACTGCTACAGCGCTGGGAGCCTGCGGTTGCTCGGGACACTCTTCCGCGTGTCATCCCGTTCAGTGGAATACCAAAAGAGTTTAGAAACCTTACAGTGCGTAAAGCGTTTTTTTAAAATTTTGTGTCCAAGTGTAGTTGACTCTTCAGGAAAAAGCAACTGTCATTGGTGTGGTATCTTGTTAAAGTCGCAAAAAAAGAAGATTCCAGTGAGCCAACAGATAGCAGGGATTCCATTAGTTAGAGTGAAAGTCGTCCTACACAATAACCTTCTTCTCTCTCATCTCCCTCACACCAGCCATGATTCTTATCAAAGGTAAAGTGCAGGTTAATTTGTTTTATGTATTTTTACTTTATATTTTGTATTAATCATTTTTATATGAATAGTTTTGGGTTGTAGAATGAATCATCTGAGTTTCCATTATTTCTTATGTGGAAATTCACTTTGATATATGAGTGCTTTGGATTACAAGAACGTTTCCGGAACGAATTATGCTCACAATCCAAGGTTCCACTGTAGTATGTAAAAACTGAACCTTTTGTATAATTTAGTTGGCATAGTAAGAGGTGTTCATAAAACAAGATAATTTGCAATTGGGTTTGCAGAAAAAAGACCATGATCAGCGTCATCCCACTTATGTCATCCTCAAAATCTGTCAATGTATATGTCATTCTGTAAATAACCTGTTAATGTGTGTTTGTTGGCAAAAGTGAGTTTTAAGGAACGTAATCCATTACTTTTGTTAACTGATTTTTAATTTTTTCAGGCCCACCGACTGTGAGGAATGTTTTGCAGCGCACTCAAGTTAATAGAGTTCATCCTTCCAACAGAACAGCTGTAAGCCATGTTCCATAACCATTCAAAGTACTGCCTGTTACATTACGAGACAGATTACCAGACTTAGGAGTTAGTACTGTAGAACAAAATGCACATTAAAGAATTGAGTATGGCATGCTCTAAAATATGGGGGAGTCTTTTTAAGATTATCTATGATGCTGTCTGTTTAATTCCTACTACTAGCTCACTGTGTGTCAAGTAACTTGTCAAATTTCCGGTATAATGCCTGCACTGTATACGTTATCATTTTTTATTTTTAAAGTAATTTTTGTATATAAATATTATTCAATTAAATAGATGCAATTGGCATTAATGTTGCAGTACACCATATGCAATAACATGGACCTCAGAACTACAATTACCACAGCTAACAAAGAATTTTCTATCTTTTACATAAGATTAAAACCAGTTCAATACACACCCAATGGCTAAGGTGATTGATGAGAACACCGTGGTCTATGGTATCAAATGCTGCACTTGGGTCTAAGAGAACAAGAACAACTGTAAAATGATTTTGTAAGTCACAATATAGAAAAGTATTCTCTTTGTAATGAAAGTCCTAAGCCAATTGGGAGAAAGATAACTGTCAGTTAGAATGCAAGTTGGTTGCAAAGGCTGGCAGTGAATGGCTCGCTCTGACAAGTAAGAAGCCACTGACTAAGTAACATCACAACCATTTTGCTGGAAATGCGTTCTCCTTCTCTTTTTCACTAGGTAGTCCATTCTTCTTCCCACATCCTAAAACAAGGGTGTCCGGTTCATTGTCCCAGTGTGAGTGAGTAGTCCTTGCAATAGCCTAGTGCCCCATACATAGGTACAAGGATGGGACCATCCCTAATGTTGCCAGGATAGTTTCCAGTCCTTGTGCCCCTAAACTACATTAAACAAGCTGAGTAATGAAGTGCATGTATGAGGCGTGCTCAAAAAGGGTTGGAGCCTGAACTATTAAGAGGAACACTAATATAGCCATTTATGTTTTATTTTTTAACATTATGCCCTTGACCATTAACTTGTTAAAAAGTTTTATGCTAAAAATGTTTTTTCTTGCTCCTACATCCAAACTTCTGTTGCTAATTTGATATCTTCATCATTTGCTTAGCAAATCTCATGGAAGTAGAACTTCGGATGGGAAAACAGATTTTAGTCACAAAGATCCAGGTGGAGACAATAAGGTGGATATGGCATCTCCTCAAAATCAGTCTCACCCAACCCATGCAGTACAATCGAAGGCTTTTAATGATACAAATGGGAGATGGTAGACATCTTTTGACATTATTCTCTGACAGTCGGACTGACTGACTGAAAGACACAAATGGAAGAGCAAATTATTGGAATATTGACTGGTTATGTGGGCCTTTTGAAGCATGTATTCAATATGAACTACACCCTCAAAATCATAAAAGAATTGTGCACATGATCTCTAGTTAATGGTGAATCCACCTATATGAGAACACCAGTGGAAGTTAAAGGGCAGTGCATTTAGGACTGAAACCAGGAAGCACTTCTTTTCTCTAAGAGTTTTGAGAATCTGGAACAAACTACCAAGAAATGTAGTTGAAGCAAAAAGTTTGGCACCCTTTTAAGAAGAAGAATCTGGATGAGGTATTGGGAAAGCTTAGCTATTAGCTAAACAAACAGGCTTGATGGACTGAATAGTTGTCTCTAGTTTGTCAAGTTTCATATGTTCTTACTCAGCTATATGTACATGTTGTGATATGTCGTTCTGCCCAGACTCATAATATGGAAGTGCTATCAGTGCCTAGTTCAAACACTGGCCTCTAGTGCAGTCCACGATGTATGGAGTGTGAACTTTGTTTTAGATTTTGGGAAACCTAGAAAGTGCTGTTTTCAAGTTAATGAACATCTCCATTTCTTTATTGAAATTATCCCATTTGGAACATATTCTTGTAGCATCAATTGCCAGGCAAGACTCATCCTTTGATACTGACCCACACACATTCACCTTTGTTTAGGGATGTTAATTAGTTTAACACACACTAACAGTTATGAGAAAAAACTAGTGTACCTGGACAAAACTCACAAAGTCGGGAGTAGAAAGTACACTGTATCCATAAATTAAAAAAAAAAAAAATGTAATTATGTCCTGGAAAATCTAGCTACGACACAGGATGCTCATGATTCTTGTCACAAAGAATGCCTAACAAAACAGAAATCCTTTCCATTATAACAGAAAGGAGTAAAAATAACAAAAAAATGTAAAGTAGAACTACCTGCTAGATAAAATAATGGCTGAAGAGAGCAAATAAAATACTAAAATGTATACAGGTTCCAAAGAATCAAAAACTGAAAGAAGGCAGGTGCAAAATTGGTGGGGTAGCAGCATTAAAGAGTCATGCATGTAAAATTGGCACAGACTCTAACAAAGAGGTAAGGATTCCAAACCAAAGAAGAATGCTGGTTGGTGGAAAGAACTGTCAATCATTCTTTAAGCAACAGAAGTTTTGTGCAGGTGAAATGTTGAAAGTTGAAAAGTTAATCTTTTTTATTTCAAATAAGTGGATATGCATGTCAAATTTTGTTTCATAATATATGAAACAAAATTTGACATGCATATCCACTTATTTGAAATAAAAATGATTAAATTATTTGAATGGTTACCTACCAGGAAATTGTTGTGGTTGGTTGGCCAGACACCAAATATCCTCCATGTTTTCTAAGTTGCAAGAAGCAGATCATAGATATGTTATACAGTGCCTGCCAAGTAATACAAATCGTGCACGACATGCGGTTAGCCCTAATTGGGGCTCATCAGGTATTAGCATATCTCTATCTATCTATCATATTGCTATTTCTGTACCAAACACAAATCTAGAATATGAGCTAAACATATGACTTATGTGACAAATTACTTTGGTTTTTAGCACAGTGCGCTACATAACAGGAGAGTACCATGACCAAATCTGGTTTTATGCTCTGATGCTGCCATTCTAGCTTAATAAAAGAAAACACTTTAAAATTGCAGTCTTTATGAAAATTTCATGTATGTGCACTGGTACTGGTTAAGGCTAAGCATGGGAGAACCCAGCCCTGGAGTGAATGGAACCATAAATACATGACATTGCTCACTTACACCAGGCTAATTTAGAGTTGCTAAACAGGTTTTTGAGAGGGGTGCAACATAACAGCTGTTGTACCATATTGCAGCACCCTGCCAGCTTTCACGTTGCCTTAGTGTGAATGTGAACACAGCGTATTAAGAGTGCCACCTGCTGAAGAGGCAATATGCCTGTTGGTCAGTTTTCATTAATAGACTTGGGCATTCAATCCTCTGGCATACACAACACAATCGCCAAGACAGCATTTGTGTCAAATCTGGCACAAAATAATTCAATTTTCATTGGTGAAGCATCTGCTTGCTTAGTATAGCCTGCTGTTTGACAAAGTGATGTAAATTTTGTATATATAATCCTAATTCTGCTGCCCATCCGATTTTGTGTGCTTTGGGGCTACTGTATAAAATTTTATCCTGAAACTTTTACTTGCCGAAGATTTAATTCAGTATTTAAATAATAAAGATCATTAAACAAGCAAGTTTGACTTCTGCTATAGCTTGTGAAAATATGAATATTTATATGAAAATATATATGTGTGTATATGTATGTGTGTGTGTATACAGTGGTGTGAAAAACTATTTGCCCCCTTCCTGATTTCTTATTCTTTTGCATGTTTGTCACACAATGTTTCTGATCATCAAACACATTTAACCATTAGTCAAATATAACACAAGTAAACACAAAATGCAGTTTTTAAATGATGGTTTTTATTATTTAGGGAGAATAAAAAATCCAAACCTACATGGCCCTGTGTGAAAAAGTAATTG
>JANRMT010062791.1:238005503-238042669 GCA_026402145.1 Polypterus bichir lapradei | reverse complement strand
GTGTATATATATATATATGTATATATGTGTGTGTGTGTGTATGTTAATGAAAAGTCAATTCTGACAATAAGCAGGTGTTGAAAAATTAGATATATGCCAACTGTTGTTTTGTGGAAAGGCTTTGGAGACACCTCTCCTCAAAACATGTGACTGTTCTTACCTGGACAGATTCTTTTTAATGTGGGCCCACAGTGTAATGTTTACTTCTCGTTTAGCAGCACTTGAGATATACAGCCTGTACTTAATTCTATGTCATACTGCTGTGTCTATTCTAAAAAGCCAACCTTTAATTCAATATCATAGTGCAGTATCAACTGTATATAGCCCACCCTTTATTCTATGTTATGTTACTGTATAGAAATCTATTGGAGCATACTCTTACTTACCCTCTGACCTAACTAGTGCACTTAATCTCTAGCAGTAGAATAAATAAAAATGCAAGCCATACAAGTAGGCAGTTAACTTACTCTTAAAATGTTCAGTATATTGACATTAAATAATCTTACATGGAAAAGTGAAAGCAAATGAAGACATGGTAATCCATACCATACTACCTGGTAGTGCTACATGTTCAGTCTTCCAAACAACTCTGTTCTTGTGTTGCTGTTTGGATTCTTATCCTCATTCTCTTCTGTCCACTGTTTGCATTAGCTTTAATCGTCAGTATAATTCCAGTCCCCATCACTCACAAAATGAATGATTGAAAGAACTTAGCTCAGCTATGTGTAAAATGTCCACTTACATGTATTGAATAGTTTAAACTCCGGCCTAATATTGTAAAGATCTCCCTCATGCCACCAAAACAGCTCTTACCCATCAAAGCATGGACTTCACAAGACCTGTGAAGGTTTCTTGTGATATCTGGCACCAAGACGTTCGCAACAGATCCTTTAACTCCTATAAATTGAGAGGTGGGACCTTCATGGATTTGACTTGTTTTTCCAGCATATCTCACAGATACTTGATTGAATTGAGATATGGGGAATTTGGAGGTCATGTCAACACCTACAAGTGTTTGTCATGTTCCTCAAACATTTTCTGAACAATTTTTTACTGAAAACTGTAGCTATGTAAATATCAAAGTAACATCTATATAAAAAGGGCTCAAGGTTTCCCAGCAGACCATTACCCCAATGCATCACAGTGCCTCTGCTGGCTTGTCTCCTTTTCTTTTGCATCCTGCTGCCATCACTTCCCCATGTATACGATGTCCATGCACCCGACTCCACATGATATAATAGAAACCATGATTCATCAGACCAGGCCACCTTATTCACTGTTCCATGATCTATTGTAGGCACTTTCGGCAGTGGACAGTTTCAAATGCAGAAAGCCACGATGCACTGTGTTATCTCATGGTCAGAAATAAGTTTTTTCAACAATCTGTGCTATAGTAGCCTTTCTGTGGAATCAGACCAGATGGGTTAGCCTTTGCTCTCAAAGCGCATCAATGAGCCATTGGTGCCCATGACCCACTGGTTCATTAGTTATCCATCCTTGGACCACTTTTGGTAGGTACTAACCGCTGTATACTGTGCACACCTCACAAAACCTGGTGTTTTAGAGATGCTCAGAACCAGTCATCTAGCCATCACAACTTTGCCCTTGTCAAATTCGCTCTGATCCTTACGCTTACCCGTTTTCCCTGCTTCCAATATGTCACCTACAAGAACTGAATATTCATTTACTGACTAATATATATTTCTTCTCTTGATTGGTGTCATTGTATTGACATAATCAATGTTTTTCCTTTCACTCATCAGTGGTTTTAATGTTGTGGCTGGTGTATTTAAGCTGACATCTGTGAACGCAAAACAGTTTTGTTAAATCAAATTACTGAATGTTAACAGAATTTATATATATATAATTTCATATCAATTAAATAAACCCAAAAAGCAAATCTTTGTTTTTAGAAATTTTATTTTCACACTTTAATTAAGTTGGAAAGTTTTCTAACCGCAATCATTATCAAATGACATTTCCAAGTACCCAATCCCACCAAAGTAATTAACATATTAAATTAATTCACCACAAGGAGAAAAGCTTTGTCATGTGGTTTAGGGTGGGCAATAGATTTGCAAGATTTTCAAGGAGAACCTCGTTCAAATCCACCTTCATAATTACACGGATCTTTGGCACTTAAAGTACTCTTATATCCAGGCTTTATCTGTTGCTCAATAAATGAGTGAAGATGGCAAACATTTTGCAGTCTCTTTACAAAAAGAGTGGTCACTCAATGCAAATTTCCCCCTTATTGCAAATCCTAAAAAGAAATTGGCCTGATTTAGCAATACTGCATCCTAGCACGACTAGTATTTTTTTTTTTGTCTAAAAAATTCATTTAGAGTTTGTAAACATAAAATGGACAAGTAAAGAATTAAAAGCTACTCATTTAGAGTAAAGTTAGCCAAGGACATTAACGACGTCCTGAAATCATATGTCTCTCTCTCTTTCTCTTTAAAAAAAATTATATATTTTTTTTTTTTTTTTAAAAAAAAAAATTATGTGCTGTGATTGAACCCTCAGCCTAACTGCACACCCAAATCCTACAACTTATTCATTTTAAAGCAAACAAATGGAACAATAGAGTAGCCTTGGCCATTAAAGGGCCACTGATAAAATAAACCCCTTCATGTATGTGCAACACCGAGCAAGCATTTGCCAAATAATCACTAAGAGTATAAGTGATGGGGGTGGGTGATTCTGGCTGGCTTGTGGGAAGACACATTTTACTACCATTTACTGTACAGTTTAAGAGGGTATAAGTTTAAATCTGAAAAGAAATGGATGCAGTGAAAGATGCCTGTGAAGAGTTAATGGAGAAGCATAGGGATTTGATTAGAGTTAGCCTCTTGGCACAAGTGGATTCTGGAGATTGTTTTTTTTGATAAAGCTAGGACTGTCCTGTGTGATTGTAGCCTATTTTAAAACTCTCCATATTGTACTTTATACAACATCTATTACTGTATACAGTTTATAGAAAGATCAATGTAAGTCTAAAGGAGGGCAGACCACCAATTTATCTGCCACGTACTGATTATTTTTTGATTTTTTTTTTTTTTTTTAATTTTGATACATTTTGCTAATCCCTAAGGGATGACCTTTTTGCATGACCTTTGGTAGTCCGAATGTAGGGTCGGCCAATTTACAGCACCCCTGGAGCAATTGTTAGGTTAAGGGCTTGCTCAAGGGCCTAAGACCTCATATAGCAATAACGAGATTTGAACTGGCAACCTTCCAGATACCAGTGCAGACTCTTAGCCACAGAGCCACCTCTCCATCCAATTAACAAAATCAAACACAAAAAATGAAATATAGTGGGGATTTCAGAATCAAATATTACACCAAGGAGTTTATTTCACTTGATTGCTGCTCAATGAAGAGGCCAGTCTTCTGCCTGATTTTTAAGGGGCAGATAAAAATGTCATACCGATCATGCTCATACCAAAACATTAGATTGCTTCAGGAATTAAAATTTCCCCAGTAAGATAAACAAAATGTATTTTTTCTTTGGTATTCAGACTACTTGTACATGTTGGAGCTACAGTACAACTAATTCTTCCAGATTTTTCTTAATGTTCTTTCAATGTCTAATTCTCTTCTTCTCTGTTTGTTAATCAGGAACTTCTAAAACAAATATATGAAGATAGTCATATCAACGTGTGTGAAAAGGAACCTGTTTATGTGGTAGATGAGAAAGATATGGTTTTACTTGTTGGTAAGTTGTGCAGGGAAATGTGTCTGATCATCTTTTTCTCCCTGTTCTTCCAAAGTAGAAATGATGATGATGATGTGTAATTACCACTGTATTCATAGCTGTAGGAAAATATTTGATGGAAAAGGATAACTTGGGGACCTCATTATCCTGACCCGTCTCTTAATATTGTCTATTACTCTGTCAGGCTTTTTTAATATGTCAACAATAGGCATTCACCCCAAGTGGATTTTAAGTCCCTTTTGTCCTTCTGCAGGGTTGTTTTTTTCCATAGCACCCTGTGTATCTATCTATTTATTTATTTATTTATTTTAACTCCTCAGGTTACACGGAGCAATTTCCAGTAAAGTTAGAAGCTCGAACCTTTTCCACATTACTGCTTTCCTGGAAGGTCTCTTACTCCGCAGATGAACACTACCTTCACAGCATCTTACTGCTTGATATCAGAAACATCCTGCTATGGGAGAACGCAACTGACAAAACCTCCTATGAAATTGTGGGCCTGATGCCATGCCATAAGTACAGAGTTTGTGTCTCTTTGGCTAATTATCCATCCACTATATGTCTGCTAACTCTAACAGGTATGTGAGATGTACAGTGAGAATCTATTTTTACTTTATCTATTTTATAAACGTCCTGTTTTAAAAGTGATTGCTATAGACCACTCACCTTGCATGTAGTTGAACAAAAAAGGCAAAAAATTGGAAACAACATGATGAACTTGCAAATTGCAGTGCAGGGGCAAACATTTTTCGAAAAATGTCTCTTCTTTATTCAACCACTAGGGTAGTGTTTTGCAGTCTTTTCTACTGACCCAGACCCCTACACAATGTTTGACTTGTGTTCACACCCCCTACAAAAATATCACATTTGAAGATGAAGTCGTCAAATTTTGAATGTTTGAACCACATGCAGTATTGTGTGTGATCAAATTGAGCTCAAAAAATGTGTTTAACTCTGTGTATAAAATTTAACTAGAAATTGAGCAGTTTATCTTTATAAATCTCAAAAATCTTTTAAATATGTCCCCTGTGAAGCTTAGACGCTTGATTGGCAATCTTGAGGATCAGGGTGTCCCGTGAAGCATCAAGATCTGTGAGGAAATGACACACAATCAACGATCGAGGAGTTTGGAAAACTGGAGACCCTCATAAAGCAATGGGTGCTAGTATGCAACTAAGCAATGAACATACTGTCGACAAGCTTTGTCCCCCAATAACATCTACACTGCAGTTCAAAAACAGATGCGCCACACAGTTAAAATTGCTGCGCTACTGCCAGGACCACCAGCAGGAGAGATGGGCTGAGAGTAAGCAGCTGGTGTTGCATCCACTTTGGTTCCCTTTATCCCTGCCCTGGTAAAAATGTCAATCAAAAATTGAAATCGGAGACATTTCACAATCAGGGCTTGTACAGAAATCAACAGAGGAGCTCACCCTTCTCTACAGATCATTGCTTGGTTTAAATTTCATTCTCTTAAAAAAAAAAAGTTACACACCTTCATGAACACTCCACCTGCAGCAAAGAACTCTCATTTCTGCGACTCATTCACAGGTGACAATTGCGCATGCAATGCCTGATTCTAATAAATGACCAACAAATGATGGCCCACTATAAGACACCAATTGCACCACGATAAAGTCAGGCAATGCACCTCACTCAATTTTGGCAAATTTGTCACACCCCAGAAAATGCCATCTGCATCCCAGGTAGGGAACCGCTGCCCTAGGGGATGGTCAATGCAGTGCAATTTTTACACTGAAAAATTGATCCCCCTTCAGATGTTCCAGCATCTCTTATAAATGCTTGATTGTGTTGAGATATGATGAAATTTACTGTATTATGTTGTCATGGTAATCAAACACTGCGTGTCAATAATTCAATTTTACACTGCAGTGCTAAAAGCATAGTTGCCATTTTAAGATTGTCTTTTGTCCAGTTGTACCTATTTGTACATGGTTTATGTTCAATCCCAGCTTTCACTCACATAGCAATCTAAAATGACCAGCATGAACAAATGATCTTAGATTAGCAATGACAAAACATACAATAAATAAAAAAGGTAATGCATTACTTTGTCATTAGTTTTGCTTGTAGTGTTTTCTTGGTCATGTTTCATCAAATAACTATTTTAGTTCTATAATACACATTTAGTTTTTCAGACATGGAAGCTTCACGACCAATGTGAATCGAAACGCACCATCTTCCTGTCATACAGAGATTGTATTCATATTATCAATCAGTCTTCATCCATCATTAAACACCACAATGGATACTGAAATAGCAGATGCTCTAAACTCGCATTTTTATGAGGTCTTCACATGTGAGGAAGCGGATAACCTCCCAGCAGTAAAATGAACTACTAAGTAGGTACTGAGTGATCTGGAAATTGTAGAGAGAGAAGTACTGCTCAGATTAAATAAGATGAAATCAAACAAATCACCAGGAACAGATATTTACCCTTGAGTTCTTAATGAGGCTAGTGAGTACATATATAAACCCTTGACACACATTTTTAGGAAGGAACTCTAGGGAAATTCCGAAGGACTAGAAAATGGCAAGTATTATCTTGTTATAAAAAAGGGCGAATCCAAACAACTATACGTAAGTAAGCTTAACCTCGCATCACAGGTAAATTAATGGAAGGAATTATTAAGGGAAAGATTGAGCAACACCTGGCAAGGACAGGAGTTATTCTGAACAGTTAGCATGGGTTCAGAAGAAAGAGGTCATGTTTTACTAACATGTTAGAATTCTATGAGGAGCCAACAAAAGGATATGATCGAAGTGGAGCTTATGATATTATTCATATTGACTTTCAAAATGCATTTGATAAAGTGCCACATGAGAGGTTGGGTATCGGACTAAAAAAAGTGGGAGTTCAGAGAGCTGTGTGTAGGTGGATGCAGAACTGGCTAAAACACAGGAAGCAAAAGATGATGGTGCAAGCAACCCAATCAGAATTGGCTGGTTTAAAGAGTGGTGTTCTACATGGGGTCAGAGCTAGGGTCTACGTTAGTTTTAATATACAGTATATAGATGATTTCGATTGGAATACAAGTAACAAGCTGGTTAAATCTGCAAATGGTACCAAGATAGGTAGATTGCCAGATAATTTTAAATCTGTTGAATCATTACAGAGGAACTTGGACAGCATACAGGCTGGGGTAGATTTGTGTCAGATAAAATTTAATGTCTGTAAATGTAAAGTATTACACATAGGAAGTAAAAATGTTAGGCTTGTATACTCAAAGGGAGGATAAAAAAAATTGTACAACTTACGAGAAGGATTTAGAATTCGTAGTTAACTCAACACTATCCACTGCCAAACAGTGTTCAGAAGCCATTAAGAAGGCTAACAGAATGTTAGGTTATATAGCAAGATGTGTAGAGTAGAAGTCCAAGGAGGTTATGCTCAAGATTTAAAATGCACAGATGAGGCCTCATCTGGAGTACTGTGTGCAGTTTTGGTCTCCAGGTTACAAAAATGACATACAGTAGCGGTCCAAAGAAGAGTGACTAGGCTGATTCCAGGGCTACAGGGATGAGTTATGAGGAAAGATTAAAAGAGCTGAGCCTATACAGTTTAAGAAGATTAAGAGGAAACATGATTGAAGTGCTTAAAATTCTGAAGGGAATTAGTACAGTGGATCGAGACTGCTATTTTAAAATGAGCTAATGAAGAACACTGGGGAGTCAGTTGGAAACTAGTTAAATTTCGCACAAACATTAGGAACTTTTTCTTTACACAAAGAACCATAGACACATACAATAAGCTACCAAGTAGTGTTATAGCAAGTAGGACTAGACTTGGTGTTGTTTTAGAAGAATTAAGGGAATAGGGCTAGTGAGCTTTCTGGGGCTGAATGGCCGGTTCTCATCTAGATTGTTCTAATAAGTACAAATTTGCAATGCTGATCAGTAACAAGTGAAAATCATTTTAAAAAATCAGTCTTACTATCCAAACATGGCTTGCACTTTAAGTATTCAAATGATCCTGATAATTAGATCCATAAACAGCTACCATGAGTCTTTTGTTCTTTATTGGATGCGGCAACATTTTTGTATTTCTAGAATAACTTTTGTAAGGTTTAAGGCTACATGTATGTATGTATTTATTTATTTATTTTTATTTTCCCCAGATCCAGAGAAACCAACAAATTTCAGCATAATTCGCTCAGAATCAACCAGTATCATAGTTTACTGGGATGGTCCACTCCACGGAGGTTTTTCATGGTTTAATTTGACTGTCCTTCTCTACAACCCCTCTTTGGATATTTATGTGCCTATGGAGCAGCCCTTTGAATACCCAGATCACAGCATGGAGGTCAAAGTTGGTAACCTACCTCCATGCAGCAAGGTGCGCTTCAACCTTGAAGCGATTTGTGATGCAGGAGAGATAACACACAGTGAGAAGATCAGCTTAGATGGCAGCACAGGTAAAGTTATCAAGCAACATTAATAAGACAAGATATTTGATCAACAAGATGAGACCATTTTGTTTTTCCAACTTATTTCAGTAGGCATCTTGATCTTGATAAAGAACTTATTTCTATATCAAACTAGTTTTAGTGATGCAAGGAACTGTTTGCACTAGAAAAACATACACAGACGTATGTAATGGTGATGCCCATTGCCCTGTCTTTTAGCTGTAATTCAGTGAGACAATGAAATGGTTAGCCATATTAGTTGAGGGAAATAAAAGCACTGTAGTGAGATCCTACTTTGGTCAATAAAAAAGTTTATGTATGGTGGTGATGATGTCCTCCCATCAGTCCCAACATACTCCTGCTGCCTGATGGGAAATGTACATCTTGTGTTTGGAGATTTCTATTGGAGATATTAAACTTGTTTTTTCATTTGTAAAAACGTCCATTGAGTTTATTTGCTAAATCATGCTCATTTTCAAGGATTGTCTTTGTGCATCTCCCAATCATTTTAAATTGTTTCATTTCTTTTGGTCCTTTACAAAACTTTTACTATTTGTCTTAAATTCCATATACAGGACTGGCAGCAGTGTGCATTAAATTGATATTATAAAAATGTATAAACCGGACAACATGAAGATCTAGGCACCCTCCACATTTTGGATGTGTATGCGTTGTGAAATGAAGCTCCTGCTCAGTCTCACTGAACTGGTCTTTAGGCAGCAGTTACGGTTCCCTGAATGCAGCCCAGAGAAGTGGCTACTATTGAGATGGCTGGCATCACTGAGAATTTTCTTTGCCGTGGTCTTACATCGCTTGGTGTGGATGTTCTAGAAGTTAAGAGTGCATTTAGCTGCCCTCACTCCTCTCTGCAGAGCCTTGCTTCCTGTTATTTCCAAACAAGGTGTAAAACTTCTTGTCAGGATACTTTCAATGGTGTCTATACAAAAGTTCTTTAGTATCTGGAAAGACAGTCTGAAAGTCCTGAGGCGTCTGAGATGGTGAAGACACTGTCTCACCTTCACCAAGGTGTCAATATGCTTGGACCAGGTTGGGTTATCTGTGATGTGGGTACCAAGGTGTATGAAACTGTCCACCTCTTCACCTGAGTGCTGGTAATACTGAGGAAAGTGGTATGCTTCTGCTGTTTTCTCCTAAAGTCCACAATCGGTGCCTATGTCTTTCTGACATTCAGGTGTAGAATGTTGTATTGACCCCAGTGTGATCTGCTCTCCACTTCAGTCACGTAAGCCTGTTCATTGTTGTTAGAGATCAGGCCTACCATAATTGTGTCATCTGTAAACATGACAATGTTAGTCATTTCTGATTTGTAACACTTTTGTATTGAATCTATTAGTTTAATAATTACTTAGAATATTTCCATGTGATGATCCTCATCCTGAAGGATACTACATAAAAATCACATGAAACATCTCTCAAGTAGTGTTGTGAAAGACATTTTACAAAACTGGAGTGATGTTTGGCTTTTACACTCCAGTTCAGTCCTCACGATTGATTTCCCTTATGAACTTGAGCAAATTATTCAAATCGGTTGTGTTAACACTTGTAATGTATCCTGCTCTTTAATTCAATTGAGGTAGAGGATGTTTGGTCAGGT
Organism: Polypterus bichir lapradei; assembly: GCA_026402145.1. Lineage (NCBI taxonomy): Eukaryota > Metazoa > Chordata > Cladistia > Polypteriformes > Polypteridae > Polypterus > Polypterus bichir. The sequence continues at coordinate 238,032,909 of JANRMT010062791.1, read as the reverse complement.
CAATAATTAATGTGATTTTTTTCTCACAGGTGCATCTGAATTAGACGCCCTGAGGCAGACTTCAGTTACCAGTGGAAGCTTTACCTTACAATGGACTGCAAAAAGTCCTCATTCTCAAATTATATATAGAGTTTACAGTAATAATGTACTGAAAAGGTCAACCGATCAGACATTCTACACTGTGACAAACCTGACTCCTTGTTCAACATACACGGCACGAGTGGAAGCTTTTTGCCGGACTGGTGAGATGACTGAAAATTCTATTGAAGCTTGGACAGGTGGGAATTGTCTTCTTTTATGTATAGAATGTACCACTGAATGGTTCATCAAAAAATTCTGGTGAAGAATTTTTCACTGAATATAAAAACATTCAGTGATTTAATTTCTGCATATAAGCCATATCCTTCCAGCATGTCTGTCTGTCTTGCTCTCTGTCCCATTCAAAGGAACTTTGGAAGTTGAACACAATCACAACATATTCCTGACAAGAATGTTATTGGGGAAAAAAGGATACATTTTGTTTGGAGCTTTGACAACTAGCACCCCAAACTAGTGTAAAGTACTGAGGGTGTTCGGGCTGTCTTGCCAAATGGGAGGTACTGTTGAAATTTGTAACGGAAAACGCACAAATAAAAAATCCAGGTGTTTAAGTCTGACTTTGAACTTCAAAACAGATGGATAGATATCAAGATTCTTCTAGATTCACAAAGCAAAATGAACTTTTCTGTGAGTTGTATAAGGTGTCTTTAGAAGAATAAGAAGGCTAGGGTCCAACCATCTCAACCATGTTGGATATGGTGCATTCAGGGATGGCTTCCACATTAGTCCTGAAAGTAATCAGCATCAGAAGGGTAACACATGGTGGCAATATGAGTTGATGCTAGGAGACATGTGGGTGATTCTGATGTCACATGAAAGAGGCTGCTGGGAGATGAGCTCACCATTGAAGACAACCGGCTGAAAGAGTTCAGTCAGTCAAATTTAATTCATTAGACATTTCTGTGTGGTTCTGCAGTTAGTAATGACAACAAGGATGATGGTGGCAGAGCGATGGGAAACCATAATTAGTTTTGATTAGGCAGTTACACATCTTCTCACGAGGTGATTCAATGGTGATTATGTTTCCCACTAAGTGCTACACTCAATAACTGTAAAGTACAAAGTTTCCTGTTTAAACCCTGTGTTATCTCAAGTGAATCACTTAATGTGCTCAAAATTAATTTGTGGAAAATATAAAAGCAAATTTTACTATGCAGTTTACTATTCCTCTGGATGTTTCTGCTTTTTCTTTTCAACCAAAATCAAGATTTACTAGATAGAAAATGAATATTTTATAGCAAAATGAAATGTATTCAAGTTCTTATAAATGATTTCATTATAAGTTGACGAGTTTAATGTTGCTGTTAAGTAGCTTGTTGATTGTAGTTGCTCTTCTCTGTGAAGTCTGAATGAATCTGAAAAAAAGTACTTGTGGTTTCCTGGCACGGTTCAAAGGCTTTTGTGGGGTTGATTGGCAAATCAATTTTGCATATGGGAGCATGTGTTCCTTGTTACTCGTAATGAGCGTGTTGCATGAAATCATTTCTTAAGTATAAATAAAAGAATTTCTTGAACCATCGTTGGACACATTGTGTATTACTTTGGCTTTTACAGTCTTTCTTTATTGAACGCATCTGTTGCAGACTGTGAATTACACCCTGGATACTTAGCTAGTTTTTCAGCTACTCAACTAATAAAATCTTTGGTCTGGCCGTAAACAGGGCTAATCGCAGCACTCATGAATTTGGATTGACATATGACCGCTAAAATTGTAGCTTCTATTGTGAGACTTTAAGTGCATTACAGCTACAGGGAAAAAAAATCTAATATTGAAATTCAAGTATTGGCGTGTATGTAATGCAGTGTGTATGGTACATAGTATTAGGGTGATGTTCTTACTTGTATGTTTCCTCGGAACAATGCCAATAACATAATACTAACCAAAGACATGCCCACCAAAAAAAGAATACAATATATAAACAATTACACGTTATAGTATTTGACTGATGTTTTACTACTAAACTACTTAAAGCTCCTCTTTGCATTATCTTTTGTCTTTTCTGCAGTATGTCTTTCTAACTGCCTTGTAACTTCCCTAATATCCTTTTTTAACGGTTACTCTCATATGTTTTATGGTTAACATTGGCATTAGTAGCCTTATATGCCCTTTATACAGTTTTTTTCCTTTTTAGTCTCTTCATCTACTAATTTGCTCTGTACAGAGTTGTTTTTTTATTTTAATTTCCTACTGATTTCAAATTTTGGAATGTACCTGTCCTGCATTAAGTGTAAAACATTTTTAAAACTGTTCCACTGCTCTTCAACTGTCTCCACTTCAAAGCTTGTCCCAGCTTATCCCTTTCAGACTTTGCCACTTCTGCTCAAAGTTTGCCTGCCAAGTTAAACTTAATAGTTTTACTCTTTGCATCTGTGCTCTGCAAGAACACTGTAGATGATTATAAATGGTATTTTTGTGTTTCTTTCTGTTTTTTAAATTCTTTAAACTTTTATTACATTTATAAATATTTACAGTTCTTTGAATTTGTCATTAGAAGTATAGCAATAACTTGATCAAATAACTATGACATGTATAGGAACTCTGTCTGTAGCCAAGTTAATATTTGCAATATTAATTTTCAAAGCATTTAATTTCTAAAGCATCATAATTGCATATGGGACAAAACAGTTGTACAGATTATAGGTGGTAGGTGGTAGTAAAAGAAACTTGTTGAAATGGACAACTATAAACAGACCAGTGGATAGAATTGAATAAAAAAGGCTAATAGGATCATACAGCACACTATAAGGGGCATATAATCATGAAGTTTGTGACACATTCACATACACATAGCCAGACAAAGGTCGGAGTGATGCCATTTGCAAGTCACTCCACAATATTCTGCACGGGATTCTCTACAACAGCAACATTTATTTCTATAGCACATTTTCATACAAATTATGCAGCTCAAAATGCTTTACGTGATGAAGAAAGAGAAAAAAGACAAAATAAATAAAAATTAGAATCCGAGAACACTAATTGACATAGAATAAAAGTAAGGTCCAATGGCCAGGGAGGACAGAAAAGACAAAAAAACTCCAGGCAGCTGGAGAAAAAATAAAATCTGCAGGGGTTCCAGGCCATGAGACCACCCAGCCTCCTCTCGGCATTCTACCTAACATAAATGATCAGTCCTCATTGTATTCATGGTTCCCATGGAAGGACTTGATGATGACGGTCATGTGGACTTCTGGCCTTTAATCCATCAATGTAGGGACATCATGGTGCTTTGATTAGGTGGTGGTGACACAGATCACCACCCCAGAAAACTGGAAAAAGAACAGAAGAGAAAGTAGGGGTTAGTACGGATTTTGGAGCCACCGTGAATAGTAATGATAATTAATTGAATATACAGAGCATCAGGATTAAACTAAAATGAAGCTATGAGAAGGCCATGTTAAAGTAATGTGTTTTCAGCAGTTTTTTTAAAGTGCTCCACTGTATTAGCCTGGCGAATTCTTATTGACAAGCTATTCCAGATTTTAGGTGCATAACAGTAGAAGGCCGCCTCACCACTTCTTTTAAGTTTAAGTCTATATGGGGATTCACTATCACCAGCACTAGGGATCATGCAAATGAAAATTAAAGTGATTTTTTTTGGTTACATGCCACTTACTAACTGAACAATGCCTTTTTCTAATTATTGAGGAGCAACCTCAGTAGCCTTCATAAACGCTGTGGAGAAGAAACCGGCAACATTTGGTACCAATTTGTTATTTCAATCACTCTAGATAAAAGACAATTTATAGAACATTTAAAAGGAATGTGATATTTATTACCATAAAACAATACTAAGTATAAGTTAATATAATAGAGAATAAAATGGATTGTAAAATCTGGATATAAACAGTCTTAGAAACGTTTACTGAAAATCAGAAATGTCAAGGAGTGAATGGTGTCCTGTTGCTGTTTTTGACTTAGCGATGGGTGTTATTCACATGTTCAAATCAGCTGGTCTGACGTCACTTTCTATGTCATTGCCCTTCTGTCATCATTTTTGGTCCCTCAGACAAACAATATTTTATGTTAAAATACACACGTGGGGGTTCTGGACCCGTGATATTACACACATTTGATTGGCGATCTTGTCCTGATGACAAATGACTCTGATCAAAGTGTTCGGTCTTTTAAGTACCTGTGTGTCTCTTCCTTTCTCAAGCTGAAAACTAATTCTGTAATTCTTAGTCCATCCATTCCCAGGTAATAACTTAATTAAAACGGGTTTTGCAGCATCTGTACTCCCCACCCCCCCCCCGTTTTCAGGTCATAAACTAATTACAAAATAAACCTCCTGAAACACATGCATAAATTATTAGTACAATACAGGAAGATTTTTGCAAGAAAGGATGCTTGCAATGCCTGTAATTAAAGTCTTCTAAATTCAGTTCATCCTAGTTCATTTAAGCAAAATAGTTAAAACTTAATATAAAGAGTCACTACTTTAAAAGTTGAAGATTTTCCACCCTAAGACGGGGAACAAATGTAGATTTCTGGAATACAGTAATCCCTCCTCGATTGCGGGGGTTGCGTTCCAGAACCCCCCGCGATAGATGAAAATCCGCGAAGTAGAAACAATATGTTTGTATGGTTATTTTTATATATTTTAACCCTTATAAACTCTCCCACACTGTTAACATTATTAGATCCCTCTAGACATGAAATAACACCCTTTAGTCAAAAGTTTAAACTGTGTTCCATGACAAGATAGAGATGGCAGTTCTTTCTCACAATTAAAAGAGTGCAAACATATCTTCTCTTCAAAGGAGCGCCGTCAGGAGCAGAGAATGTCAGAGAGAGCGCTCGCTAAGAAAAGTAAACAATCAAAAATCAATAGGGCTGTTGGGCTTTTACATATGGGAAGCACCGCGATAAAGCGGCCGCAATGAAGGGAGCAATGTGAAGGTAGTCTTTCAGCATTTTTTAGAGGAGCGTCCGTATCCTCAAGGCCAGTGTGCAAACAGCCCCTCTGCTCACACCCCCTCCGTCAGGCGCAGAGAATGTCAGAGAGGGTGAGAGAGAACGAGAAAAGCAAACAATCAAGCACCGCGTGGGAAACACATATATCATTGAGGAGTTTTATTTAATACGTAATACATGCTCTGATTGGGTAGCTTCTAAGCCATCCGCCAGTCTCTTGTATGAAATCAACTGGGCAAACAAACAGAGGGAGCATGTACCATAAATTAAAAGACCCGTTGTCCGCAGAAATCCGCGAACCAGAGAAAAAGCCGCGATATATATTTAGATATGCTTACATTTAAAATCCGAAATGGAGTGAAGCCGCGAAAGTCGAAGCGCGATATAGCGAGGGATCACTGTATGACAGTTTTGATGACCATGAAAACTTTTCATGAATGCAGATCATTCTACCCAATGTGGTTCTGCAGTTTGAATCCACTTGGCCCCCTGTATCATAAGGAAAACATAATGGCTTTAGATGTGTCAAAAATACAAGGAAAAAGCCTTAGTGAAAATGTTGATTGCTTTCATTGTAAATAAATTTACGTGATGGTTGTAGTGCATGTAGCAACACGAGGGAAGTGTTAAAAATGATACAGGAAATAAAAGTAGTATGTGTCATCAGTTAATTTAAAATTAGGTCTTCAACAGAAACTTAGTGGTACAGACGGAAGCTGATTAAGAGTAAATTTTGACCAAATATTGGAAAATGTTTCTACATTTCATCACAAAGAACTGTAGCTACCTGATTAGTATTCTTCTCGTAGTTATGCTAAAAATCCCACCATGGAGACCTTCCAGTCTCGGCAGTTTTTCTCAACATGTTAAAAAGTTCCACAGAGTTGAATGGCTTATTCCTACTAAAGACTAGGTTCCTCAATGCCCATTGTTTGGTATGTACTTGATAAGAATTTTAATAGTGAAAGGTGTTAGAGGCCTCTAGGTCACAAAGGAAAGCGATACCAGATTGATTGTTACAAAGTAAAAAAAAAAAAAGTGTTACTTTACTTACTGTTAATACTTGCTAAATTATATAATTTTCATTTAATTTTTAGGTCCTGGTACTGTCTCACACTTGTATTTCGACCAGCTGCAAGCAAAAGCTTCCTGGAAGACTCAGTCTGGACCAAGTGTCACCTTTCGTTTCCGGCTGTTTGATGACATGCACAATATAGTAAAAAATGGCTCTCGGAACCACCCACAGCTATATCTTCACAATTTAAGGCCTGGATCTTTCTATGAACTGGAAGTGCAAGAGACATGTTTTAACTTGGAGGGTCACTCCAGTTTTCTAGAATTCCACACTGAAGAAACTGGTAAGGAGACACTGACACTGAGTACATCTCTTGTTGTTTATCACTCTTGTTTCATATATGTAACTTAGGTGGTGGATTGGTGGTAGTTCAGCGTGATTGTCTTAAAGCAACTGTTGATTTTCATACCATTACATCATTTGAATACCTGGTTGTTAAAATCACTGAAAGGTTTTGCTGCACATTATATTAATCTACAGGCCTCCTAAGCTTTTTCAACCCATGCTAAGGGCCATACTCTGGATATTGTATATTTTTCTGGTCTGCAGAATGTTTGTACATCTGGTTCTGTCATTGGTATCTCAGATCACAAGTTGGTTGAATTTAGTTTCACCTATCCTTGCCTGAAAGAAGTCAAAAATTTTAAAATAACCTATTGTAATATCAAGAATATTGATCAGTTATCCTTTTCTATGCCTGTCGATGCTTCCGGTCTCCAAGATGTTTCTGGGTTGTCTTGCCCTATACAGATTTTGTCTCTATATAATTCCACAATGTCACAAATTTTGGATCATTATGCACCTATTAAATGCTTGATTGTTCCTACTACCTAGAAATCCCTATGGTTAACTGCAGAATTGCGTACCATGAAACAAACTGGTTGCCACTTGGAAAGGCTCTGGAAGAAGACTGGTCTGGCTGTTCACAGCCCTGGCTTACACAGAACACCTGAAGGAAGACAGATGTGCCTTATCGGCTGCATGTTCAAAGTACTATTCCACCCTTATTGACTTTGGTACTTGTTGCCCTAGATCTCATTTTAATACAGTTAACAGACTTTGTCAACCTGCTGTTAAAAATCCTAATTCCTCTGTTGAGCACTGTAATCTGTTTCTGTACTATTTTCAGTCAAAAACTATGACCATATATCAAGGTTTCTCCACTAACTATTTCTCACCTCCGTCGACCGATTCTACTTCTAAATCTCCAGTTTATTTATCTAAATGTAACCCCACTACATCAACTTACATTGCTGAGGTAATATTTAAATCAAATCAATCTACTTGCCACTTAGACCCTGCCCCTGCTTTACTGATTAAGGCTTGTACTGATAAACTTTCCTCTCTCATTTCTCACTTTATCAACTGTAGTTTCCACACCTACATTTTTCCAAGTGATTTAAAAACTGCTGCTGTAACCCATCCATCCATCCATCCTCTTACGCTTTCTGAGATCGGGTCACGGGGGCAGCAGCTTGAGCATAGATTGACCTGTCGATCTCGCGCTCCATTCTTCCCTCACTCGTGATCAAGACCCCAAGATACTTGAACTCCTCCACTTGGGGCAGGATCTCGCTCCCAACCCTAAGAGGGCACTCCACCCTTTTCCGGCTGAGGACCATGGTCTCGGATTTGGAGGTGCTAATTCCCATCCCAGCCGCTTCACACTTGGCTGCGAACTGATCCAGAGAGAGCTGAAGATCATGGCCTGATGAAGCAAACAGGACAACATCCTCTGCAAAAAGCAGAGACCCAATCCTGAGCCTACCAAACCGGACCCCCTCAACACCGTGGCTGCACCTAGAAATTCTGTCCATAAAAGTTATGAACAGAATCGGTGACAAAGGGCAGCCCTGGCGGAATTCAACTCTCACCGGAAATGGGTTCAATTTACTGCCGGCAATGCTGATCAAGCTCTGACACCGGTTGTTCAGGGACCGAACAGCCCTTATCAGGGGGTCTGGTACCCCATACTCTCGGAGCACCCCCACAGGATTCCCCGAGGGACACGGTCAAACACCTTTTCCAAGTCCAGAAAACACATGTAGACTAGTTGTGCAAACTCCCATGCACCGTCCAGGACCCTGCTAAGGATGTAGAGCTGGTCCACTGTTCCGCGACCAGGATGAAAGCCACATTGTGAGATTTGACTATCTGACAGACCCTCCTCTCCAGGACCCCCGAATAGACTTTTCCAGGGAGGCTAAGGAGAGTGATCCCTCTGTAGTTGAAACACACCCTCCGGTCCCCCTTCTTAAAGAGGGGGACCACCACCCCAGTCTGCCAATCCAGAGGCAATGTCCCTGATGTCCATGCAATGTTGCAGAGGCGTGTCAGCCAAGACAGTCCTACAACATCCAGAGCCTTAAGGAATTCTGGGCGTATCTCATTCACCCCCGGGGCCACAGGGAGTTTTTTGACCACCTTGGTGACCTCAGTCCCAGAGATAGGGAAGTCCACCTCTGAGTCCCCAGGCTCTGCTTCCTCATTGGAAGGCATGTCAGTGGGATTGAGGAAGTCTTCGAAGTACTCCCCCCACCGACCCACAACGTCCTTAGTCGAGGTCAGCAGCGCACCATCCCCACCATATACAGTGTTGACATTGCACTGCTTCCCCATCCTGAGACACCGGATGGTGGACCAGAATCTCCTCAAAGCCATCCTGAAGTCATTCTCCATGGCCTCCCCAAACTCCTCCCACGCCCGAGTTTTTGCCTCAGCAACCACCGAAGCCGCATTCCGCTTGGCCTGCCGGTACCTATTAGCCGCCTCCAGAGTCCCACAGGACAAAAGAATCCCGTAGGACTCCTTCTTCAGCTTGACGGCATCTCTCACCGCCGGTGTCCACCAACAGGTTCGGGTATTGCCACCACGACAGGCACTGACCACCTTACGGCCACAGCTCCGGTCAGCTGCCTCAACAATAGAGGCATGAAACATGGCCTATTCGCACTCAGTGTCCCCCACCTCCCTCGGGACGTGGTGGAAGTTCTGCCGGAGGTGGGAGTTGAAGCTACCTCTGACAGGGGACTCTGCCAGACGTTACCAGTAGACCTTCACAACACGTTTGGGCCTACCAGGCCTGACCGGCATCCAACCCCACCATCGATGCCAACTCACCACCAGCTGGTGATCGGTTAACAGCTCCACCCCTCTCTTCACCTGAGTGTCCAAGACATGTGGCTGCAAGTCCGACGACATGACCATGAAGTCGATCATTGAACTGAGGCCTAGGGTGTCCTGGTGCCAAGTGCACACCCCATGCTTGAACATGGTGTTCGTTATGGACAATCCGTGATGAGCACAGAAGTCCAATAACAAAACGCCACTGGGGTTCAGATTGGGGGGGCCATTCCTCCCAATTACGCCCTTCCAGGTCTCACTGTCATGCCCACGTGAGCATTGAAGTCTCCCAGCAGAATAAGGGAGTCCCCAGAAGGTATGCCCTCTAGCACCCCCTCCAGAGACTCCAAAAGGTGGGTACTCCAAAGTGCTCCTTGGCACATACGCACAAACAACAGTTGGGAAAGGCGGAGGGAGGCTACCCTCTCCTCCACTGGGGTAAACCCCAATGAACAGGCTCCAACTCGGGAGGCAATAAGTATGCCCACAGCCGCTCGGTGGCTATCACCCGGGGCAACCCCAGAATGGTAGAGTGTCCAGCCCCTCTCAAGGAGATTGGTTCCAGAGTCTAAGCTGTGTGTTGAGGTGAACCCAACTATATCTAGCCAGAACCTCTCAACCTTGCGCACTAGCTCAGGCTCCTTCCCCTTCAGAGAGGTGACATTCCACTTCCCAAGAGACAACTTCTGTAGCTGAGGATCAGGCCGCCAAGGTCCCCATCTCTGTCCACCACCCAACTCACACTGCACCCGACCTCCATGGCCCCTCCTATAGGTGGTGAGCCCATGGGAAGTGGGACCCACGTTGCTTCCTTGGGCTGAGCCTGGCCGAGCCCCATGGGTGCAGGCCCAGCCACCAGGCGCTCGCCATCGAGCCCCATCTCCAGGCCTGGCTCCAGAGGGGGGCCCTGGTGACCTGTGTCTGGGCGAGGGAAAACGCCGTCTAAAGTTTTTGTTCTTCATAGGAGGTTTACTGAACCGCTTCGTCTCATTCCTCACCTAGGACCATTTTGCCTTGGGTGACCCTACCAGGGACATAAAGCCCCGGGCAACAGAGCTTCTGGGATCATTGGGACACACAAACCCCTCCACCATGATAAGATGGTGGTTCAAGGGAAGGGTGCTGTAACCTCTGTTTAAAAAAAAAAAAAAAAAAAAACCTGGCTTATAGTTAAAATTTTATCGCCCAATCTCTAATCTTCCATTTATGGCTAAGATCATAGAAAAAGTTGTTGCTGCTCAACTCAATGATTATTTAAACTTGCATAACCTGCTTGAAACTGCTTTACTTAAGGTAGCCAATGACTTGCTTATAACCACAGATTCTGGGATGGCCGCTATTCTAGTTCTCCTTGACTTATGCGCAGCATATGATACAGTTAACCATAACATTTTACTGTCCCGACTTTCAGCTATTGGTATCTCTGGTGCTGCTCTTTCTTGGTTCACGTCATACCTCAGTGATCGTCAATAACATGTATTCATTCTGGAATACATATCTGCCACTATTATTATATTATTATTATTATTATCCCCTTGGGATTAATAAAGTATCTATCTATCTATCACTACTTCACGCTTAGAAGGTATCTCTCAAGGGTCAGTTCTAAGTCCAATTCACTTTAACATCAATACACTCCAATTAGGTGAGAGTATTCGTCGGTATTGTCTAAGCTTCCACTGCTATGCCGATGACACACAACTTTATATAAGCGTTGATGCAACTACAACATCTTCACCAGTTGTATTGACTGATTGCATTTGGGAAATCAGTCATTAAATGACAGCTAATGTTTTATGACTTAATCCTGATAAAACAGAAATCCAATTGGTTGGTACCAAATCTGTCATCTCTACCCTTTTGTGGGGTAATAACTAATGTTGATGGGATCCTGGTTGAACCCTCAGCATCAGTCCATAATTTGGGTGTCATTTTTGATCAGTTCCTTACTTTCCAACCACACATTAGCTAAATAGTACAGACAGCTTTTTTTCATCTCTGCAACATTGCTCATCTGCATTCTCTCCTCAGTGTGAAAGATACCGAAACTCATTCATGCTTTCTTCACTACCCGTCTGGACTATTGCGGTGCATTGTTTTTATGGCCTCCCGACTAAATATATCAATAGATTACAATATGTTCAGAATTCTGCTGCTCGTTTACTTACACACACTAAAAAAATCTGCTCACATCACTCCTGTCTTTTATGATTTGCATTGGTTACCAGTTATTTCAAGAATCAAATATACAGTAAGATTCTCATCACCTTTAAAGCCCTTCATGGTTTAGCCCCTAATTATCTGTCTGAGCTACTGCCTACATATACTTCTGCCCGTGCATTAAGATCATCAGACGCTGTTACTCATTGTACCTAAATGCAGTTTAGTAACTTGGGGTGGCAGAGCTTTCAGTGGGATTACCCTTAAAATTTGGAATGCTCTTCCTCTTAGTCTTCATTCATTATTCATTTCAAACTCCTGTTAAAACACATCTCTTCAATGAGTATTGTTAGTTTTCTTGTATGTAATTTCTACTATCTTGTTAATGTGTTTTTGTTGGATTGTAAAGTGTCCTTCAGTGTATGAAAGGCACTACATAAATAAAACTTATTATTATTATTATTATTAACCTGGGTTCTGAATTTTTCATTTGAATGGTTCCAGCACAGTTAAGACTGAAACTGTAAAAACCTTATTTTTGTCTTTTAAAGGCCTGTTCTTTTCAATAAACTTTCAAATGTTCACAATTTTAAACTATTGTTTCTATTTTGCAACCTTTCAGACAGAGGTCTTACTTCCTCAGGGCCTTTCCCAGGGGTGTGTATATTTCCTCTATATAGTGTGCCAAGGGGTTGTAGTTAATGATCTGTTAATAATTTTCAAGAAGATGGAGTTTACTGTATATAAGGAACAATAGACATGAGTCAGGAATCCAATTTCCAACAGTCTGTCCATCCTTCTTCTAAATCTACTTTTCCTGTTAACAGTCAAATAAAGTTGGCCAATCCTAGCACACCAAATGTTTAACCCCTACTGGAAACTCTGCTAGTACCCAGCATTTAACAGATCACTCCACCCTTATTGTAAATCTAATTATCTTTTTTTTAGGGTCACAGGTAGCTTGTCAACAATGAGCACAAGATGACACCCATCCTAAAAGTGGTCACCAGTGTCCCAACAGTTTATCCATCTATTAATTCATTTCTAAACCTGTTAGTTCTGTCATGGTTCATGCAAGATTAGACCCAATCCTAATGATAGCATGCATGAGCCTATACAACAATTAATTCTTTAGTCCACCAATGTTCTAATTTTCCTTATCCAGTTCATGGTCAGGTGCAAGTTCTAATCCCTGTGGCAACAGGAATGAGCTGGAAACATATTCTTGAAGTGGTTGCCAATGGCCTGCAATCCATCCTTTGTTTCTATCCATGCTCTAAATCTTCTTACTCTGCCAGGAGTTGTGGCGATCTGAAAGCAATTCCAGGCAATGACAGGTGTAAAGCCATTCATGTGGGGATATCAGTATTCACAGATCCATTCATATATTTTTACAACTAGCTCATCCAGTACATTGTCCCTAGGACCTGGTGCTCCCTCCACCACAGTTGTTCCATTCACATGGCCTCTCCTATCTCTCTGTTGCTGTGCAGTGCTCGCTATGTATGAGTTTCCTAATGAGGGTCAGGAGAAATAAAGGGGGGTTTCTCATGGTGGGTATAAGCATTTATGTACTTTTCCTTTGTGATAGCCACTGTTTTTGTTGTTTTTATTATTTGTGTGCTTTTCTGACCTTTGTTGTTTTGGATTAAGTATTCTGTCTAGTGAATTTGTTCATGTTTGAATCTCCAGCCAGTTTAAATTTGTCCACCATATCTCCTGGCTATCTGGCATATGTGTTCTTACCCCCATTTTAATTATTCTTTTTTGGATTACAGATTTGTTAAATAAATAACATTTTTTATTCATCATCATGCCCAGTTCATTAATGGTTCAGCTAGATTTACATTCTAACAAGGCTTTGCATTGTCTGTCACATTTTGCAGGATGGTGAGCCACACTGAAGTCCTGCAAATTACTATTTTTTTTCTGTGGAAAAGCAACCTTCCAAATCCTGCCACTTTGTGTGTGCTCCTGACACCGACTCTGTGCAATAATACAAGTCAGGAATATGTCCTGTAGGTTATACCAGACTCTTGTCTAGACATTTTTGCAATCCAGTTCATTTTTTCTTTTGTTTGATCCTATAAGCCTAGCAATGGTTTTCTGTTATGATAAGGAAGTTGTTGTCTATTTTGTTAGGTCCAAGTTTGTTTGAAGATGATCAGAAGCATGTGTCACTTGAACCATCCTTTTCCCTGATGCTACCATGGGCTTTACCAGACTACCTTCAAGAGGACTCTTCAAAATCCAGAGAACTTTTTGAAAAATATACTGAAAAGCAAGTAAGAAATGTAGTGAGAATGAGATTGTGTTATCTTGTTGTGTTTCACTGCGAAGAATTGTGTTCTACTAATTATTAAAGTGTTAGAGTTACTTTGGCAAGAATTGGAGAATTAAATACAGTATGTAAAGTGTAAGTACACGGAGATGCAAATGTCTGTCTATATTTCTTTATACTGGACCAGCTTAACTCATTTCAGATTTGTAAAAGGGCAGTCTCACACATTGTGCCAGTTTAGACTCAACAATGCACCTAATCTGGATATTTTTAGAATGTTGTAGGATAGCAGAATGTCGTAATAATCGTGTGGTAATCCTACAATGTAAATATGCTCCATAACTTAATTGTTTCACAATCAACAGTGTTTTACTTTGTACTTTGCATTGTTTGGCATATAATATGTTTTAACATTTAGTAATATTTTTGTACAGTTACATTTTTTTGGCATTGAATCTTGTTTGGTATGTAGTTGGATCCTGTACTGCATCACCTGTATTCTTAAGAAAAATATTTTAATTATAATGTTCAATATAAAGACAATAAGTTAAAGATGAATTGGATTCATTTGAAAAATCTCTTCTACACCCCAGCTGTTCATATCTTTCCCCCAAACCAAAAAATCGGCTGCTTACCTAACAATGCAGTAAAGCCCAACCACACAGAGGACCCATAGTCACTGCTTCTCCAGAAGAAAGACATTTGTAAGGCCCTGGAGATTTTCTGAAGCTGTGCCCGGCTTCAAACTGCCAACAGTGGCTACATTATTGCTCCTACTCTGTTGACCCTCAATCTTACATGTCTCTTTGGCACCCTACTTATCATTATGCTCTATTTGATGTCTATGCCCATATTTACTAAGTGTCTCAGAGTTGGGAAATGGTATTGACTGGCTCCAAAATCTCAGAGTGATGAAAATTCGGTCCTACTCTTAGAGCTGGAGGAAAGGCATTGTGTTAATTTTCCTAATTTAAGAAACTACTCCTAACTTCACCAGAATTTAGGAGAACTCTTGTGCTGTACTAACTTGCTAGCAGCTGCCAGAAGACAGCGTTCAGGCAGAATTCAGCAGACACATAAAGATCATTACCCCAAGTGTGGATAAGCACACACATGTGAATTGCAGGTGGTATACTGTAGTAATCCACATGTTGCCCTGAAGGAAGGATGGGGTAGAATGGGTGATTGACGGCAAACTGTCACACAGGTATCTGTAATCCATGACCCCATGGAACATTTACGTTACACTTTAGATGCTGGTAGAGCCTCCCAGAGCATTGGATAAATAGAGCCTTGCAGAAGATAAAGGGGGATCATGGAGAGACTAACGTTTCATCACAGTAGATGATGATTGGGAACACTGGAAGAGCAAATGCAACTTCAGAAACAGCGCTGGAATCACTGTGGCTAGTACAGTATTAGTCTTAACTGTTACTTTACGAGGTGTTTCCCGTGGTTTGTAACACTGGAAAAGTTATTCTTCTGAAAGTATGGCTGTGGATCATTCATTGTTAAATAGACATGCCTGTTATGTGTGGTGCGGGTCCAAGTCTTTCCAATCTCATTGCTTATTACAATATTATTCTTGATGTTGCTGTGAAGTGGGAACAATTATGTGCAGCTTAGCACAATATCCTACTTTATTATATAATGTAAATCATGTTGAGAATGCTGTGTTAAGTTTATACCATTATAATCAGCTATTCAGTTTCATCCTGTGTCCCAGAGGTGCATGTGATAGCTTAACTGACAATCTTAAACTAGCCTGATTGAATGTGTGTGCCCCTTGTCCACCCCTGAATTAGACATTGCATCCATTATTTGTAGCTGCTTAAGCTCTGATAAAATCCAGTTATATGTCCTGAGGAGTCTAAAGACAAATAATGTATTTTCCATCCACCATTAAAGCATTTCTATTATAGTTATCCTGGTTGGGGGGGGTGTGTGTGTGTGTATGTATATGTATATATATATATATATATATATATATATATATATATATACATACACATTTTATTTATGTAGTGTGTATATTATATTTAATAAGTGGAACAGTATGCATATGTATTCCAATGTTGTATAATGAGGTTATTTCCATTATTTTGTTTTCTTAAGCTGGAGAACATATTCAGCAGTTACAAAAATGCAAGCAGAGTGGAAATTGCCTTGGAGGACTTTACCGAAAGAGAAAACAAAACAGAGATTAATTTTCAAGTTCATGTATTTTTTGATGATGCAAGCTCCATTTTATCTGATGTCGAAGAATGGGAACACATTAAATCTTTAAACCTCCCATATATTGCAGATTTGAAAAATGGCACTCTTTACTGGAATGGTAAGTATTAACTAGTAAATTAGGAAAAATGTATGGTATATTACATTTTTTAAATTGAGTTAATTAGATTAATCACATGACGCTTTGTACACTAAGGTTACATGTAAAATACACATTTTACAAAACTGAGCAGAGAACTTGAGTAAACCAGGGTTGGTGCTAATGTGAAAATGTGTGTGGCTTAACGCCAAGTTTAGGTTTTATACATCGTGATTTGAATGTGGAAACGTTTGTATGCAACATTTTTGTGCGTACGTACCATTTATACATAAGACCCCTGGTTATTACTGGTATAGCATGAGGTGGTACCTGCAGCCGATTCAGGTTGCACAGATAGTCCAGCTCGTCCAGGGTGGCACATCCACATGTGCCTTCACAAGGAGGTTTGATGTGTCTCCTAGCACAGTCTCAAGAACATGGAAGAGATATAACAAAAGATGGGTCATTACACGGGGAGAGCTGGACAGTACCATAGAAGAGCATCAGCCCAGCAGCAGATCCAGTATGTGCTCCTTTGTGTGAGGAGGAGCACTGCCAGAGCCCTACAAAATGGGGTCCTGGGTTCCTCCTGGTGCAGGACAATGCCTGGCCTCGTGTGGCTAAAGCATATAGAGTAGGCAGTTCCTAGCTGAGGAAAACATTGATACTATTGACTGGCGCAAACGTTCCTCAGACCAGAATCCAATTGAGAACCTCTGTATTTGTGCATCCAACTCCGCCAAGTAGTGCCACAGACTGTTCAGGAGCTCACTGATGCCCTGATCCATTTCTGGGAGGAGATTCACTTGGACACCATCTGCCATCTCATAAGAAGCATGCCCAGACGTTGTTGGTAGTCGCATTATGAGTTGCCATGATGAAGTTCACACAAGTTGGATTCGCCAGTAATTTCAGTTTTTGACTTTGATTTTCAGTGTGATGTTTAATCCAGCCCTCAATGGGCTGGTGATTTTGGTTTTCATTGACCATTGTTACATCATTTTGTTCTCAACGAATTACACAGTATTACCCAGTACAGATTTTCCACTTGAATATTTTATTTGAGACCCAATGTGTGATTTAAGTGTTCCCTTAATTTTATACAAAAGGAATGTGACTTCTCCTTCATGATCAGCAGTCATCATTTTGCCAGCAATTGAATGTTTATGCTGTTTTACAATTTGTAAGTGTATGAGTATTATATAGGCTTTATTTGTTGACTGCTAACACACAATTAAACTAATAATGTTCTCAGTAGAGAGGATGTATATGAAGTATTTTGTTTGATGTATGTGAATTAAATTGATTGTATAACACGAGAGTATAATTATTGTTTTCTCCTAATGAAGTATGATATATACAGTAGATGCACACCCTATGACATTTAGTTATGTAGAAAAATGAGCATTACATGAAAACGTTGCCCAATTTCACCAATCTTTTTATATATAGAAAGTAGATATATATCACTGTATTCACAAAGTTCCAATCTTGGGAAACACATTAGTAGTGCAATGAAGCAGAGTCTTGTTCCATTGTTTGAAGTCCTGGCACCGGGTGGTGTTTGAATGTCTCTTTTTTGGTTTCCAATATTTATGCAAATGCCTTTTTTCTTCCATGAAGTAGATAGATACACCTTGTAAACAGTAATAAATATTTTGTTGCTATTTCACAGGATTGTATGTGTTTTATTTCCCAGGAAGGGAAATTGTCATCCATAATTAGCAACGCTGCATGGCCAGAGATCTGTGCTATAAGTCCAGTGGCAGGACTTATAATATTCTTTATTATGGTCTGCTAATGTACCCTTCAAATAAAAATACTGCAGATTTTTTTTTTTTTTATCCCCATACATAATGAAAGGTTAGAATATTGATCAGGTAGTGACACCAGGCCATGCCCGAAACAGCTCCACAATGATCTTAAAGTACACGGGTATGAAGGTTCTGCACAAGGCTGCTACATTTTGTATGATGTTATGCTGGCATTGGAAAGCATCATGGGGTTTTGGGGGGAAACAATGTTCACCCAAGCCATCCTCAGTATGAATTTCCTCATCAATGGAAAAGCATGGCCACCAGGTCAGCAAAGACAGAATGAACTAAATGGGACACACTAGGTTGAATAAAAATGGCCTCCTAAGCCGTGAAGAGTCTGCCATGTCAAATCTGTGCAGGTTATGTATGCAAGCAAAGAAGAGAAGCCAACAGTGGCGCTTGAATTTGCTCAGTTTTAGTCAATAGCCAAAATCAAAAGGAATACCAAGGAAACAGTTCACAGAAAGAAGAGAAGGTACCATTAGGCATATATTCCACATCCAGGAAAATGTTTTATATGAATATAAAATTTAAAAATCTTCTTTATAATATGAAGGCCAAATTGTAGCCTAAGGATGCATCAAACATTTAAGAGCACAGAGAAAAATTATTTACAATAATCATTAAGCAGTGATTTTACATATACCATATGGTGGTATGCACAGAAAATGTATGAATATAGCAGAATAATCGATTGGATCCTACAGAGACTCCTATAGCATGTCGGTTTCCTCTCTCTCACTTATTACCCTCAGGATCAATTGTTCCCTCCTGCATTTCTGCATTAGCTATGGTATGGGATCACTGGTTTGTTATGGACATGCGTGCCATATGGAACCAGATGATCCCTTGTAACCCATACTCCTAGGACAGACAGAAATAATTCATCTATAGAAGAATGACTAGGCTCATTCCAGAGCTACAGGGAATTAATTAATTGTTTGGAAAGATTAAAAGAGCTAAGCTTTTTCAGTTTAAGCAAAAGAAGATTAAGTGGTGACATAATTGAAGTGTTTAAAATTATGAAGGGAATTAGTCCAGTGGATCGAGACTGTTATTTTAAAATGAGTTCGTCAAGAACACGGGGACACAGTTGGAAACTTGTTAAGGGTAAATTTTGCACAAACATCAGGAGGTTTTTCTTTACACAGAGAACGGTAGACACTTGGAATAAGCTACCAAGTAGTGCGGTAGACAGTAAGACTTTAGAGACTTTCAAAACCCGACTTGATGTTATTTTGGAAGACTAGCAAGTGGTGTTGAGCTGAATGGCCTGTTCTAGATTGTTCTGAAAAAAAATTGAAATTAATTGGAAACAAGGATAAACAAGTTAATCAATGGAAAGGGGTTGAATACTGAGTAAATATTGAGTCTGGCAGGAAGATTATTGATAATTCTGTGCCACCGGTCATTTTATTAATCTAAAAAAAACGCAAAGCTAATAATCTCTATATTTTGCAGTAATTACTAATTTAATAAAAAAAAAAAGTCTCATTTTAATTTTTCTTGCAGATACTGATGAGTGTGCATCTTTCCAGCTTAATAATTGTGATGACAATTCTCACTGCATCAATACGCTGGACTCATTTGCTTGTGTCTGTCAGGATGGATTCTATGGTGTCAAAGATCCAACCAAGCCTGACGAGAAAGAAATTTGTGATGGTAAGTTTTCTGACTTAACAAACAATAGAAAACAAAATTAATTCCATTTGCCAAATTAATTGTTTAACATCGCTGTTTCACTCTAAAAACTAGACTTGTTAATTTGAAGGGTGCCACTCTCAGTGAGGTGACATTTTCGCATGTGCAACCCTATTATCAATGTGACATGGAGAAAATACAGTAGTAGATGGGAAACATGGATCAAGATTTTGGGGTTGGTGTACTTTCTGATCAAAGACAGATTCTCTGAACAGGAGTAATGCTAAGACTAAGTTTTGATGTCTGTTCTTCATCTGTAATGAACAGCTGCAAATTCTTTAATTCTATAATGGTTGTTTTTGCTGGTCGCACCTTCTGCTGCATTCATGTTTGAATTGGCTAATGATTGGTTTGCAAAATAGTAATTAAAGGTAAGTGGCATTTTTTCCCTTCGCTCCAAATGCAATCCAACCAAAAAGATATAATTTTTGGCTGACATGTTATATTTATTTTACACAACTGACTAACATAAATGTAGTGTGGGACTGTGTCAACATGTATCTTCATAGAAAAAAGGTGTGACAGATAGGGGGTGCTCTCGCTCCCTTGAACCCCTGTCCACGACTCCAGACACCAGGTAAAAGTCCAAAATACGACTTTATTAAATTGCCACAGTGCACAAAGCACCCTCTCCTCCACTATACTCATTAACTAATCACAATAACCAATAACCAACAATCCTCCACTCCCAGACGCGTTGCTACCCTTCCACCCAGCTCAGCTCGCCGTCTGGGAGCTCTCACAGTCCTTTTATATTCCCTGACCCGGAAGTGTTCCCAATCCCAGTCCATGTGATCCTGTATCACTTCCGCTTTTCTTCACCCCGGAAGTCCGTCGCTCTTCCTTTGACGAACTTCCGGGTCATAGGGCACAAAGGAATCTTCGGTCCTCCCTGCAGCTCCCTCTTGCGGCCCCTGTGGTATCCAGCAGGGTCTTGTATAAAAACTACATAGTCCATGACTCCCTGCTGGTCTTCGGGGCACCTCCATACTGCAGGGAGGGCTCCATCTGGCGGCCTGGGGGTATTGGCCGGGATGACAAGCTGGCCAGTGATCACAAGGTTAAAGGTTATTTCCATGATGAAAAGAAAAAGAAGGTGAAAAACACAACATTTTGGCTATATAACCGTTATCGGACATGCAACTAAAAAGAAAAGAGTAGGTAACATATAGGAGGGGAAGTATAGAAGAAAGCCAGGGCAGATGAAAGGAGAAAAGGTGAAAGTAGGTGAGAAAATGCTGCCATTATAGAAGGTGAAGGGTTAGATTAAAAAGTTAGTTGGTAATTAAGATCTGGAGAAATATGTGATCGCAGCATGAGAATGAGCCTAACTTCTTTTTTTCTTTAAAAAGTGTCTTTGAACCCTTATTAAACAACACAAATGGAGAGATCAGTGTGGCTATGATGAAGGGATGTGAAGTGACCTCCAATAGGCTTTTTAAGGTCTTTAATTTTAATGGCTTGATCAAATACCCAAAATGGTCTGCTGGTCATCTCCCTGTCACATCTATGTAGATGGCTGGACACCTCTTACAAGAAATGCAGTAAATCAGGTTTTTAAACTGGCAAGAGGCTTTCTGTTTAATATTGAATTTATCAGCAATATATTTGTTGTTGGTGAAGTATTTGCAAAGTGACACAGTTACTGCTTAAAGTGCCTGGTGAGAAATGTGGCTCTCCTCTGTGAAGTGAGCTGCAGACAAAACTTTTGCATAGGTTAGGTGGACGACAGAAGGAGATCAAGGGAGGCTTAGGGAAAAAGGCTCCTGTGGAAGAATCCGTCTGCTAAATGGGGTAATTTTGTTTGATGACCGGTGAGGGAGAGTGGAATGAGAGGACCAAAAGGATGCAGGTTTCATGAATGGGGTTACTCTTAGAGTGGATGTTAGGAGGTCTACTCCTGGCTTAATTAAGGGCCCTGTCTAAAATATGTATTTAACAATTATTCTTTTGAAAAATGCTAAAAACATTGATGCTTTGTCCCTCCTGTTCTAACAACCAAAGGTCTGTTAAAATAAAACAACCGTAATACATACATTGAGAAATCCATCCTCCTGTTCTCTAAACCTGCTTGTTGTAATTCAGGATTGTGTAGAGTTAGATTGGCACTGCACAGGAGACCGTAACCAGCCTTGAATGGTGTCATTGCTTTGCAGTGAATGGTTAATTACACACCCTTACTTACTCACGCTGGGCTAATGTATAGATGTCAACTAATTTAGAACAATTGGCCCTATATTATTAGGGTTAAACTGCATGCCATTCAGTGATAGATTATTTACCTGGTTTTGGTCGAACTCTGATTAGGGCAGTGGTGTAGATGGCAGGGTGACTTCATGTTTATTATAATATATTAAAAGTAATAATATCCCCCACAAAAATGATTTGGTTTAAGCAGATTTGAGAGTATTATGTCACATTGTGTAATTCTGGCAAGTCTGCTTACACATAAAATATTCTAGAGACTTCTACTGAACTTTGCCTTGAAGAAATTAGAACTTCCTCAACTTTCTTTCAAATGCTTTTTTTCCCCATCTTTCTTCTTCCATTGTGTATGTGATGCTAAAGCAGTTTAATTTCAAGCCTGATTTTGTTCCAATGATTTTGATGGTCAGTTTCTGATCTTTTCTCCTTTGTATTATCCTTTCTTCAGGAAGTGGGATGTATGTTCACTGTGAACTTGACCTCATGAAAGTTGCAGTTTCCAAAGAGTTTGTAAGGGAGCATGTGACTGAGGATGCCAGCCTTATGTTGAATGATGGCAGCTGCCCTCTACAAGAAGCTGAGAAATATTTCTTTTTTATTGTCCAGGAAAACGACACATACTGTGGGGCCTTAATCAAGGCATGTCTTATCTAACCCCTTCTTTGTTGCTTACTTATATCATTATTGTACTGCTTTTAAACTAATTAAGATAAAATGTTAATGGTTAATGAAAAGGATTTCTAACTTTAGTCCTAAAGAATTTCAATGGATGCTGGTTAAAGCTACAATCAATCTCTATAAACACGTTCCCACATCAGGAACATTTTTCAGGAACCTTTTAGAAACTTTTTGTAGCATTTAAACTGCAGGACCTCTGGCCATTTGTAATTCCTGGTAGTTCTTTTTTTAGGTCCTACTACAAGGTATGTACTTTTCCTTCAACTAAGAACTATCATGGGTAGGGCTCAGGCGATGTATTATGCTGATTGTCTGACCACAAGCTTTGGTGCCATCTTACAAATCTGTTTGTTGTTTGACCTTTTGGAGAGTTTTCATTGAAGATGGAGTACCACACATCACTTTTCTTAGATGCCTCCCTGCTACACCACCACCATGCGCCGCATCAAAGCAATAATCTCCCCCATTAAGTCGAGATCATGTTGAAGCAATAAGTTGGAGGACCCCATGAACTCTCGATCACATTGAACTTCACTCTTTGATCTGCATCGAAGCATAAGGTGTAGGCGGGTAGGGGGACTAGGGTCCTCCATGATCTCCCAGATGTGCCTCACTTCACACCTCATCACTCTTTCTTGCACATCACATATTTTGCACAAAGGTTACAGCTCCTGTTGTGAAGTGGCGAATGCAACCCACAAAACTGGCCCAGGGCTTACATCATACAAGAACTCATTGCTTTCTGTAAACAAAGTTCAGCAGTGAGAAAGCGACTGATACTAGAGGCAAGCAGTTCCTACTGTTAACGAAATAAGTTAATTATTGTTGCTAGGACTCTCATTCTGTCTTGTCAGACATTTCTGATATTGCAGATTTTGTTTTTCTGACTAGAGATGATCTTGTATTCTAACTGAATGCAAAATTTTACTGGTCAACTTTAAATGCATTGATTTATAAATTCTTATCTTAGTACAATACAATTTATTTCTGTTGTAAGAATGACGCTGTATAGTGCCTGACCCGACACAGATTAGACACGGGAGGCACGTGTAAAATAAAATAAACCTTTTATTTTCTTCGTCTGTGGGCTACGCCTTCCTCGTACCCATACACGTAACACAGTCCCAAGCACACAATAAACACAAATCTCAACTTACTTCTCCACCACTCCTCACCAAGCTTCGTCCTCCTTCCACCCGACTCTGGCCACTGAGTGGTGGTCGCTGGCTTCCTTTATAGTTCACCTGGAAGTGCTCCAGGTACTTGATCTCTGATTTCCGGCTGCACTTCCGGGTGTGACGAATTGGTTGCCCACACGGGCTCAGTAGTCCCAAATACAGCGCCCCCTGGTGGTACCTGCGGGACCCAACAGGGCTGCACCCAACTCCAATTCCCAAGATGCCCTGTGGGAACCCAAGGCACTGTTCCACCCCAGGGAGGTGGCCAACTAATGTTCAGGGGGAGGTATTGCAATGTCCATGGCTGCTCCCCCTGAATATACTGTGCAGGGGTGTCCTGGCTGGGTAAGGACGCTAAGCCCCTGTCACACTGTATAGCCCAAAATCACACAAAGAGTGCCGTGCCTTTTGACAGCCCCCCCAGCCTTGACTCTCAAAGAAGACAAGAAAAGAAAAACTCCCAAAAAAACCCTTGTAGGGGGGGGGAAAAAACCAATGGAATAAATCTCAGGAAAGGCAATGAGAAGAGAGACCCCTTTCCAGGTAAGTTGGGTGTGCAGTGGGTGTCAAAAAAGGGGTACATACAATATACAGAACAGGACACAAGTAATCTTCAAAAGTACATATTATCATTTTGCTATGTACATCCTACCATCTTTGATAGGATACATTTACCATCCATTAAGTATACAACGTAAAAAAAAGTTTTTGAATCCAACAAATTTCTTAATTTTTCTTTTCTACAGGGAAATGACACGCATGTGGTGTTCGAACATACACTCCATGCTGATGTTCGAATGGGACAGGTGATTACTCGCAGTGACCTAATGATGATCTGGCGGTGCATCTTCCCCCGAAACCATCTTCTGCATACATTTATAGGACAGGTACAGAATGATAGGTAAGATGAGATGAAATGTTTGAATAATGTACACAAATTACCATGAACTCTGATTGGGTTTGACCAGCAGACAAGACCACGGTTTAAATATTTCTTCAGTATATGTATATTGATTTATTTATTTTAATTCTTATCCTGACTTGACAGGATCACAGAGTTGACTTTCTATTTCCTGGTACAATTGTAGTGAGAACTCAAACAAAATGACCCCTTTTATTGGCTAACTAAAAAGATTACAATATGCAAGCTTTCAAGGCAACTCAGACCCCTTCTTCGGGCAAGATGTCGAAATTCTGCAAGGGGCCTGAGTTTCCTCGAAAGCTTGCATATTGTAATTTTTTTAGTTAGCCAAAAAAAAGGTAATTTTGCTTGACTTCTCACTACATTCATAATGGCTAACACGGTACAACATCCTAGTACTACTGGTACAATTGTTAAATTCTAAGATTGAATTTGCTTTAATCTCTTGGCACATTGTACTTCACTGAATTTCATTTATATGACTGGCTATCTGGAGGATTAAGCACATTGCAAAGCAAAGTATTGTTTAAAATTAAGTCTTATATTTAAGAAGCAGATAAAATAAGCTCCTATGTTGTTGTTCTCGAACAAGTACAGGACTAAAAAAAACGCAAACACAATTACATGTGAATCAGAAAATATTGAAAAAATTTAAATAAAATCATGAGGGGAAAAAAAGTAATAAGAAATTACAATTGTGCAAAGCAAAAAGGTAATTCTTTGTAATATGTTGTAATATATTAATATGCAGTCCCATCAACAAAACAAAATGAAAATGAGTGAAGATCTTACATAAAAAGCTAGCTATACAAATCAAATATGTGAAAAGCAACAATAAATAAATAAATAAAAAAGGAACATAGTCCCATCAACAAAGAAAGAAAAATGAAAAAGCACTCTTATATTAAAAAAATATATACACATAACATACATAAAAAGGTATAATACTACAAATATACAATTAAATCAACAAAAGATGAAAAAAGACCACTTGTATAAATAAAAATACATCAAATATAAAAAGAGAACTGAAATCCACCGGAAAAATAAACATAGAAAAAGCAAACACAACAAAAAAAGAATTGTGAGTCTAGGGATCAGGAGTGTATAAGTAACCCACTCATGTGGGTGAACAACTAATAGAGCCAAGCCTACCTAAGTTGTATAGGTAAGAGCTGTAGTCATTGCTCTTAATAGCTCTTTTTGGTTCAAGGTACAACTCAAAGTAAGCTATTTATATATTTAAGGGGTGAAAAGATGGCCAACACATTTGAAGACTTTGGTCACTTAGTCAGGGCATATGTTGGAATTGAATAAAAAAAATAACCAATAAGTTAGGCTGTATAGAAATACTGTAGATATAAAAAAAAATATTTTTTTTTTTCATTTTCTTGCCGCCTCCAATCTCGCATCAGTTTCTCAGATGCCTCGAATTTTGTTGCACCAGCACAGTTACCAATTTCTTTCGCTACTTCAACGACATTTAATTTAAAACCAGCTTCATATTTTCTTCTGATCAGCGATAAGGGATGCTCTTACGATAAAGGTGTATGAGGGTGTGAGATACAAATAACACAAATCAATGCAAAATTTGCTTCAGAATAGTCTGGGTATTACCGCATGGTCACATGGACACGAGAGAGAGAGGGAGGTTAGGATTACATGCTGGTAGAGCGCATTGCCGCACCCACATAGAAAAAAAAGGCAGTGTGTTCCGTGGTTACTCTCTCTGGTGGGCGTTAGCATATCATAATCTCTTGGACCAATAGTGTGAGTTTTCTGCATTCGACTTATACGACCGACATTATAAAATACCAGAAATTAAACGATAAAATCAAGTCCCGACTTATCCATCAGTATATATGGTATATTAAATCTATTTTCCTTACTGTTATTTCTTATTGTTTCATTCATGATCTTGCTCTGATATAATTGTAGGCTTTGTTTCATGGCCATGTTCTTTGCGTTGACAATGCTCATTCTTGAACGTATTTTTTCACAGCAATATAGCCTATGGTGTCAATATGTGAGCATTATTTAAGAGCATGGAGAAGTAAAATTACTATACAAACTTTCAATAAAACAATCCCTTGTTCACTTAGTTAAAACAGGAGAGGATATTAGCTAGCCAGGAACTTCTCCTTTTTGATTCAAAGTTCTTGCCAAGTGACTTGAATTTTATCAGTCAGTTCTCTGTGTTTACTTTTTGGTTTTTGATTCGCTTTGCCAGATCCTATTCTGTTATTGTGCCCTTTGATTTTCAAATGTTGTTCCTTTGGCCAAGCTTTTTAACCTCACTCACAACATCAGTTTTATTGATATCATCATCCTGAACCAGTCTAGTTCTTACATATTCTGACATGTAATATTTCACTTTTTAAAAATACATTTAGCTGGAGTAAACATTACTTGGACAGAATGGTTTATTAATCCTTTTCATTTTGGAAGATTTTAACAACTTCCAACATGTCTGTGTATTTTTACCACACATTCCCTGCAAATAACTTGTGCTGCAGAAGTGTAAAGGTTATGTTGTGAATTTATGAAATCCCCTCCTCCTTTTCCTTTCAGACCTGTGTCTGTGATTGTGATTGAGCACAACACAACTGAGATTCTGAAGCTGTCAATGACACTTTACAAGCGCAACACATTTGACCCTGACTACTTCAACATGGGTGAAATAAACCACTTGCCATCCAGTGACCTCTTTTTTGAGGTGAAGCTCCTTTCAACGCAAGAAACGCTTGCCAAAGACTTTATCTTAGCAGTGGTTTCCTGCTGGGCCACAGAGACAAACAATCCACATGATGAAAGAAAAGTGGTGTTTTTAAATGAAAGGTAAGCCTTCTGCATGAGTCTCCATTTTTTCATTTATGGTGGGATTTCATTTTGATATTTGTTTACTGAGATTGCAATGCAAAATTATTACAAATACGTG